>OU612096.1:6250000-7500000 GCA_914767995.1 Thecocarcelia acutangulata | reverse complement strand
TTTTCAGAATAAGTTTATACTACTACACACATATTTTATTCATCAAATTTCACCCCCTTCTATATAAGTATGTATAACTTTTTTAAACCTTATACGAGGTGGGATTGAAAATTCAACGATATTTTAATTAGCGCGCAATATCTATAAATACAGCTCAGCTCGCCTAAGCTCATATAAAGTTTTAAATAAGTCGTATAAATATTAAAGTTGTATAATTTTTATAATACTATGGAGATTCTACGACGAGACTAACGAATGAGCTCATCGGTTATTTCGTTCATAATTTCATTCGGAGTTCATTAAATTCATAATGTAAAAATGTTTATATAAGGAAGCAAGGCAGCTTTACTAGGTAGTATTAGAATAACAATAAATACAACATCATAAAAACATCACTTGTAATTTGTTGGTGGAAATTACTTAATGCTGTCAAAATCTGCGCTTTCTCTTGCTTGAAAAAATCAACAAAGTCTATATGTTGGAAAAAAGCAAAAAAAATCAGTGTCTTTAAATATCTATTAATATTTCTGTTTCTGTGCGAATAAAACTTAATTTTTATTTGTTTATTTATTTCTCCATATTGCAATAGAAAGCCATCTAGGCCAATAAAACAACAAACAACACATCATTTTAAATATACAGAACCATTTTTATTAAATTTGTAATGAAAATCACTGAAAAATAATCAAGTGATCTCAAAAAGCCAGTAATTTAGCTGACCGGTTTAAAATCGCAAGATTTCAAAATTTTTTGTGCGTAGAACAGCTTTTGCGTGATTTGAAATCACTTTGACAAACAGTGATTTTCAGAACAGACCTGAATATAAGATTAAAAGTTCCCATTTTATTCAATTTTAATAAACTAAACATTCGTAACTGAAATATGTTTTTCACAAAAGTTTATCAAACATTCAAATAAATATTTTTATCATTTTTTTTTAATATAGTTTTTATTATTTAGTTAAATAAAGCTTTCTTTGTTTTTAAAACGAGTGGTTAGGTATCAGCTGAGTCAAAGAGTTTTTGACGTTTATACCAACATTTTGTGCCGGTCCTGTTTCGAAGAGTGTAACACCTGCTTCAGGTGTTACTGATGAACGTACAATATCTCTCAAGCTTTTAGACAGTTTGGCAGTTTTACGTATTGATTCATTGCGTTGTTGTTTAGTTTCAACGAAATGTTGTGAACGACAACGTTTACGGGATATTTGTTCTTTCAATTGCTCACGTTTCAATTGGTTGTTTAGCTGGACTTCGCGCAAATGCTCTTCGTGTTGCAATTGTTCAATATAATTGTCGTAACGTAAACGCTTAAGATAATTTTCTAACATTTTATTGCGTATGTGATCGGCTCGTCTTAGACGCTCTGTCAACCGTTGACAAGTTTCGCTTTTACGTATCATTTCATCCAAGTTTTGTTCTTCTTGGTGCAAACTAATATATTCCATTTTACGCATTTCTTCGCTACGTTTTTGGTTGACGGACAAGTCGCGTTCATTTCGTATACTTTGTAAGCGTTTCTTTGTACGGTCATCTTTTTGCTGAAGAGATTCTCTCAACCTTTGTAATTCAGCTAAGTCACGTTGGGCGATTTCATTGAGCCTAGCTTTGGTCTGTAAGTAGTCCTGGAACTGTTTATCACGTACAGCTTTTTTGTATTCTTCCATTTGTTCACATTTTAAGAGCTCGCGCTCGTAACGTTCATTTTCCCAATATTTACGAGCTAGCCAAGCATTCTCTTTTGCCAACGCCTGTTCTGAACGCTTTGAGGCCATGCGATTTAAAATGCGCTTATCGTGATCAGGTACTTTATCGTATGCCTCCTTAATTGAAGGCGCTAAACACAAATTAGCCATAGACTCACTTAATCTAATGGGCGTAAAGCCAGAGTCCGTTTCATCTACATAAGCAAATGAGTGTAGTTTTGGTATTGGTGATCTGGAAGTTCTCATTGTTTGGTTTTTATCAATGTTTTTAGATTCTGTTTTTATCTCGGTTCCATTAATCTCTAAATTCGTTAAATGTTTATCGTCAAGAGAGGTTAGCAAATCTTGTAAAATTTCACAATCTCTTGTATAATGACGTTCTGAACATTGACTTTGACTTCTTTGCAAAGCAATACTTTTAGAACGTTTTCTTGAATTACGTTTCTTACGTAAGTCCGCGTCCTTATATTTTTTCGGATTTAAATTTCCATTTGGCAGTATCGTTTCATTGGTTAGATGTTTTAATTTTGTTGCACGATTTGGTTGTGTGGTTTTGGAAGCACTTTTCTGTTTTTTAGTTTTTTTGTTGGCCACCTCTTTTTGAAAGTCGTCTGTAATTTTTTTACAGTCCTTGATAATTTGTCTGCTAAAGCAGCACTTGCCAACTTCGATATGATGATTATTGTAACAATCGCAATGACAAATATCACAGCAATTATCGGCCACAGGCATTGCTTCCAATTGCTTTAACAATTTAAGATGCTCTTCGACACGTGTCTCGCTTAGCGAATAATGTCTTTTTGTACTCATCACTTTTCGTTTTAGGCCTAAGCAAATGTGTGTGGTATTTTTTCATTAAACTTTTAGTTTACATTTAAATTAGTTTTTTTTTTTCGTCTGGTATTTAGGTTAATTGTTGTTCTTAAGCTGTTACAATTTTTGTATTGCAAACAAATTTCTCGTTTTCACTTTGTGTCCTTTTTGCATAGTCTTAGAGTTTTTAGCATTAGATTAATGTGTAAGTAAAAGAATTTCTTACTCTATCTACTTGAATTTCATTTATTGGTTTGTTATTGATTTCCTGTTTTGTTTCCATGGCATCGGGTAAAAATTTAACGAATAGTTTTGTAACATATAAATGTCAACATAGAACTTTTGACTTTTAAAAAGTAAATTTTGCTACAGATACAGACATGTCTTGCAAATATGTACATATATATGTATGTATATACAGGGTGTCCCAGAACTCAACGTCAAGTCGAAGGATCAAGTCAGAGAAATCTAAAAATAAACACAAATAGTGTTTTGTCTTCCATTCTGTGCACACGTTTTTTTCATTATCGTCCGTGTTTTCTACACAATTATTAATTCGTAAAAAACCAAATTATACCGAAATACGTAGAAGGCAGGAAGAGGTAGTATTTCGTTTTCCATCTCGTTGCACATGTTTTTTATTTTACTGTCGTTCGTGTTTTTTTATAAGTAATATATATTATATTATATATTAATTTCTTTTGAATGTTCCTGCCTTGCAGTGTGTTCAATGCCTTGCAGTATGCGGGTGTTGGACTAATTTTTGTTAGTCTGAGCAGTGTCGAAGGTATATACACTGGGCATTGATCAGTTTTAACAAATTTAGTTGCAACACTTTAAATACTGCAATAACTTCTTCAGGTCATTACTCCCCCTTTCGTCCTTCTCATAATCTATTTTCCTAGTTCCAGTACAATGCACTGCAATTGCCATCCCGTGAGTACAGGTCCAAGGTAAAAAAACTTGTGTTCCAAAAATAATTACCTACATAATATTTTCGCATTTATTACGTGAAAAGTGTAAATTATCGCGCTTTGAAAAGTATTGTCAAATCTCATTACTTTGGGTTATTAATTTTTTGTAATAACGGGCGAAAAATTCTCTCGTTGGTTATTTGTTGCATACGTTTCTCATTTAAGCCCAAAATTAATTAACGCAATAAGGAATGTAATCGTTTAAGGAAGGAAAATCAACACTTGAAGAGTACTATTGAATGCCATTAATGTACTTAAATGACTGCTTTCATCTTATGAAATTTTTTTTTTTTTTTTTTGTAAACCGTTTGTATTTGCAGAAGACATTTTCCTATATTTAAATTTTAGCCCTGAATTAAGTACCGATCCTACTCCTATTCTTAGCAATAATTTGAAAAGCATCTCTGACTTGATAGAATTCAATGATCCCGAAATCAATGTTAGTAAAACAAGCGATTTATTTTTCCATTTGCCTAACCAACAATTAACTCACCTGTCCTAGAATTATTATTGGAAATCAACTGATAAATTTTGCTGATTCTTTAAGGATTATAGTTGATTCCAAACTCAACTTCGAGACTCACAATAACTTGGTAGCGTCCCAAATTGTTTTTATTCTAAGATCGGCGTATGCCTATAAAATGTATGCAGCAACACACGTTCAAATTCTATTGGACAATGCCCTTCTTACGTCCAAGTAGAATTATGAACTGGAGGCCTAATCGGACACTTTATTCGGTAAGTTCGCAATACTTGAGAGACTCTTTAGGAAAGTTATTCGTTATGAATATATCCACGGTTTCTTCACGAGAGGGTCTCCGAAACAGCTTTTATGTTTTTATGTTGTAGTTTCCGCAACTATCTCCATCTGCGTGTTCTTTCATGTTTTTTTAAAATCAGAACTATTAGCTTTTTTTTCTCCTTTTTAATTTTTTATGTTTTACCGATTCGTTTGCTTAGAGGGTTTAACATTTATTTATTTATTTCAAAGATAAAAATAAATTAATGTTCTGTAAATTTCCTATTGAAAATATTCTTTATGTAATTTATTATTTCGTACATTTTCATATACATACATATTGCCAAGGCGAATTCATAATGAATTCGCCTTATTCACTACAGTATATTTTCAAATAAATAATTGGAAAAGTTACAGCCTGTTTATAAAAATCGACTAAGCTCACTCGCGACGCGCCAATTCATAGACGAGTACGTAAAGAATACGGTTTGTAAAACGCGACTTGGTCGTGTCGTTCAACTTTCGTAAATTCATGTATATGTCAAACATTTATGATATATTTTTGTTGTGAACATGCAAAAAATAGAATTTGTTTACATTCTTGATACAAAAAAGTTTTTTTTTTCAACATAGACACAACAATCCTAGACAAGGTTGGCATACATATGTATGTATTAAATTAAAGAAATAAAAACAAAAAAACATTTTGTGGAAAGACTTTTTTTTTATATGGGTTTTATATCAATTATGTACAAGTATGTTCTTATAAATACATTTATATGCATTAAAAAACGATTTGAATCGTTGTCACAAAAATTTTAGATCATTCTGTTAAAATTTATATTCCTATTTTATTTATTTCATTATTATTTATTATTACTTATTTATTATTATTTATAACATTATTACATTGTAATTTCTTATTATTTATAGAACTTTCTTTAATTTAATTTAATTTGCTCATTTGTCGCTTTTTGGCACTTATGGTGAGAAGCGTCGTATTTTACAAACCAAAATAAATCGGCAGATGTTGCGTCTTTTAACAAAAATCGTCAATAGACGCGATGTATAAACCAATACTGTTATTGCAAAGTTAGTGCTTTTTATCGACGGGTCGGGTTTTATAAACATGCTGTACATCGAAACAAATATATCATATAAATATTCCCATCAAACAAATTGCTTGGCAGCCCTTCATTTTTAAAGTTATTTAAAAAAAAAATATATGCCATACCTACATACATGTGTATGTATATGTGTTTTATTATTTACCTCCACACAAAATTGTATTTAGAAAAAAAAACTAATAATAATTCTAGACAAGGGCAAATTAATTAAAAACAGTTAAATTATACATATTCACACTTATTTTAAGACGAACAGTGGATATACATGTACGTACATACATAACCATTATCACTTTCGCTTAATCAGCATTTGATCTCAAACTATACATCTGCATGTGTGCGTAAGTATATATAAACACACATATGAACATACTTTATTTTATTTATTCATAACTTCAAATACAAAATTATTTCACAATAAATACGATTTATCACGGAGGAAAATTTTAAATATTACTAAAATTGAATTTTTATGTTCAGGCACTTACAATGTTACAAAAGTGCTTTAATATAATTAAAAATAAAAGAATGGTTGTACCCCCTATATTCTTTGAATAAATTTATTATATATTTGTTTTTTCTTTTTTGTATTTACCTTGTTTTCTCACTCCTTTAAACACCTTTTTTCTTTTTTGAGTTTGTTGGTTCTGTGTGACTATTTGTGTATCAGTATATGTATGTGTATACTTAGATGGATAAGTATACCACAATTTCGTTTAACACTTGTAGTTACCACTGTTTTACTGGATTTAATGTAAATATTATAATTATCTAACAATTTACACTTTAAATTGCTTTCAAAATTTATAATTTCTATTTTAGGAGAAAACAATTGAAAATATACACATCACAACTTTTTTTCGTTCCAATATGACTGAATGCTAACAGTGGTGCTAACCCAATAATTTTAACATTATATCACATAGCTTTTTTCACTAATGCCAATTACAGCGATTTTAATTTATTAAAAGATTTATCATTGCGAACTTATTGCAGGTAAGCTCGTCTGTACAACAACAACGATGAAATACAGTACCATATACCTGTTTTTGTAAAATAATTTTAAATTTATTGTTAAAAGTAATGCAAAGAGACAACAAGTCAATGACAACTCACTATGAGGTAATAAAACAAATGGAAGGGCGGAAGAAAATGACAACAACTCCAAAAGAAAGATGAAAAATCGCATTCTTGATTTAATTTTTTTAAAATTGCAGTACTCGTTACTAACTGAATGCTAGAAGATAATAATTATAATTTTTATAACCTAAAATTTAAAAATAAATTACAACTTGCGTAGTTTTAAAATATTCCTTATTCAAATGACGCACGAAAGAGTACCTCAGAAATAGATGGCTTTAAATAACGCATAGTTTTAGTATAACAATATATGTATTTTTTATTTCTTCGGCAAACTATAGCCATCTTGAAATCTGGTTCTGCAAAAACATTATTATTTTCCCCAACTTTAGAAGATATACTTAATTAAAGTTAGAAAAATGTGATTCCTCATTATTCAAGTGGCAATCACTGTATGAATACTTTTGTTGATACACATTTTTCCCCAAGTTAATTTTATTCTAAATTTTAATTAAACAATTCTTGGTTTACTTATGTAGAAACAATGCAGTTTTTGTTTGTTAGCGAAGCTGATATTTGTCATACGAAATAATCCCTCGCTCCGGCCGGCTATGCAGGGAAACTTGGGTCAGAGAAATCGACGTTTGTTATACTATAGACAAAAACCCTCTCTGGTCACCTGAAGACCGGCAATTTAAATTCACTTTTAACTGAAAAAATACTTGCTAGTGCAGTTCCTAACCATTTTGATAAAAAAAATTGTTGGAACTGAATTGGCATCGAAAAAGTTGAGACATTTTCAATTTTGTTATGTCCGGAAAGATTTTTACAAAAGCTTTCAAATAACACTAATTTTGTTCATATAGGTATGTATGTTTACAATTTTAGTGGAAAATCTCATGTATACATGAAGACTTTAGTGGTCTATATATCGAAATCTATGCGTTTCTCTCAAACCCAGTAATAGTTTATTTTTCAATTCTGTATTACGCGTAAATGGATTTGTTCTAAACCCTGTATAAGGAATACATTTATTAAAGAAAATAAATTTGCTGTCAGCATTTTTATTTTACCATTAAATCTTAATTATCAATTTTCCTGGCGACAGTACAGCCACCAGCAAATAAAGATGTAGGCTATCAAACCAATTGATATAAAATTTCTTAGAAATCTACTTGTCCTTAGAATCACCTTTGCCACCACGAATTCTACCAGTACGACGGGCAGCAATAAGACCAACCTTACGACCGGCAGATGTACCACGCTTAACGGTGGAAGCTTTACCAATATGCTGATGGTTACCACCACCGTGAGGATGTTCAACAGGGTTCATAGCAACACCACGCACCTTAGGCCAACTGTTACGCTTAACCTTGTATTTGTGGTAGGCACGACCAGCCTTTAAGATGGGTTTATCAATACGACCACCACCAGCAACAATGCCAACCATAGCACGATTGGCTGACGGAACCACTTTTTTAGCGCCAGAAGGTAATTTAACACGCGTTTTTTTAGTGTCAGGATTGTGTGCAATAACTGTTGCGTAGTTACCAGATGTACGAGCTAAACGACCACGGTCACCGGTCTTTTCTTCCAAGTTGCAAATAATTGTACCTTCTGGCATCTGAGATACAGGCATAACGTTTCCAATTTGAAGCGTAGCTTTGCGGCCACAGTAAACAAATTGGCCAGTGTGCATACCTTCAGGGGCAATGAAAAGTTCCTTACGAATCTTGTAACGATAAGGGTCACGGAAGTGGACTACAGCCAAAGGAGCACCACGACCAGGATCGTGAATTATTTCCTAAAACAAACGTAAACAATTTATTTCTCTTAATATATGTAACTCATAAGTTATTTACCTTCACAACTCCGCGAATGTAACCATTGCGTTCAGCGAAATCCAAAGATCTCAACTTAGCTGCACCCTTACGGTGATGTACGTGAGCTTTAAATACAGACCCAGCACCTTTACGTTGTGCACGAATTACGCGACCCATTTTTTTGGCTTAGGTTTTCTAAAATTACATGAACAAATTTTTGTTAATACATACATTTCACTATGTTGCATTTTTCACAATTATTTATCTATATGCATCACAATTTATGTATTTTTTAACAAATATTATCAAAACTCCATAAATAACATGACATTTTTCAACTTTTTGCACATCATTTTTGTTGATGGGTTAAAATATTTTACATTTTTCGAGATTTAAATTTTACACACAACACCTACCAAAAGCCTGCTAAAAAGAAAAGAAAAAAGGGAGGAAGAGAGATTATTGTCAAAAGTTGTCAATTTTAGGGCAAAAGTATGGCAGCACAGATTAATGCTTGTGGCAATATAGAAGTGATGTCAGTTATATAAGTTGGCAATACTTTCTTAGTCCGCTTTTACATTGGACGGATCATGATACAAAAAAAAAAAAGGTAACCGCTTCGCTACAACAATAAAAACATGCAACAGGTATTTTGTTTGTGTTAAAAGGCGAATTCACACTTCAGCTGCCAAAGTTGTTGATAAAGTACATGTGCAAAATATAAATGGCACCGAAAAAAGTAAACAAAGCTTGACAGAGAAAGTGCCGGCGGATTGACCGAATTCGCCAATGCATCCACATAATAATGAATTCGCCTTGGGACAGACCACAGTACAGATATCTTTCGTTTCCTCTGCGTAAATTTGTCAAAAACATATAGACTTCCTTGCCAAGGCAGCTTTAATAGGTAGTGGCAGAACTACAATAAATACAACACCAACTAACATCATATGTATTTTTTTCTAGAAATTACCAAAATTGGTAAACATTTTGTTTTCCTAAGAAGTCTATGTGTTTTCAGGATTTTGTATACAAAATTTTGGCAAATTTGCGCAAAGGAAAATAAAGACATTGTACTTATGTTATATCTGTGGTGCTTATACCACACCCTTGTTTTTTCAAACTTTCCTAATTTCTAGGAACGAGACGTGTTTTATTTATTGTGTTTCTACCAGTAGCTATTAAAGCTGCCTTGTTGTTCTTTTCATTTAATTCTATATTATTCTTAACTTTTCTAAAAATTGTTGTTTTTGGTTACTTCTTTTTGTTTAAATTTGTTTGTCCCAGTTTACATATCTCGGTTTTTCTTGAACAATTCTGCTTCAATTTCCTTTTGATCTTGCATTTACGTTTCGTCAAGTTAATTTTTTGTCTTCAAGTTTTCATATTTTTTAACACTTCATTTTAAACTAGATGTTACGGTCAAGTCTGCTACCTTTTTCGTTCTCTTCACCCCGTTCTCCAGAAAACTCAAGTCTTCATGAGTCGTTGCTTACAATGGAAACGTACTATGGAATTTTTTTATTAAACCGTTAAACTAATCAATACATTATTTTAAATTGGCTAAAAAGGATTTATGTATTGAAATGAACTGGAATAAATAATTAAACCTAAAATTTCACATTTTAGGTAAATTGGACGACTGACGGATCGAATGGTTGCCCTTTAAATGGCGATCCCTCTAAATTCCACGCTTGCTTCAGACGACTCATTTGGTCACTCTCAGTTAGTTGATAGCTTGCCTCTGCTTGTTCTTTTTGCTCTTTCTGCATATGCAATTTTTCTATGGCGTTTCTAACATCTTGCGAATAATCGCTCAGAGAATGTTCCGAGTTTACATTCTTCACGTTGATTGAAGTTTCATTTAACAATAGTTTATCCCACCAACATTCCTTCAGTTTATCTGAAATTATATTTTTTTTATTAATCTTTGATCTTGGGTTCTTGCAAATTTCTTACCCAAACTGACTACAAGTTTTCTTTCCGATATTGACCAGATTACATCTGTGTGCCTATACTTATCCCAAGTTTCACCACTTATTAGAATTTTTTCACTTGGATACAATGTTTTTATGGTTATAAAGTTTGATTTCAAGTCAACCTTTACATGTTTCGCTAACTTTATCTCTACAGGAAGATAAACACATAACTCAACATCCTTTAAAGTTTGAGACCAACAATAGTTGTCAAAAACTGAACCATTTTTGTATTCAGACTCATTGAACTTTTGAAAATTTGTAGTACAACTATTATGGTTTTTAGTATCAAGCAGTTCAGCATGAGCACTTATATCAACATTCTTGAGGTCTGGATGGCATTCCCTGAATGAGTTTTTTTCTTCCGTTTCAACCACAATTTCTTCGGCTACAAATGCTGGTGGTTCAACCGTTTGATCCTGTATTACATTGGACATCGCTAGTGTGGGTTCATATTTTTGCATGCAACTTATTAGAATTTGCTCTTTTACACCTCTTGGGAAACCTAATTGATCGTCTTTAGTAGTTTGTATATGATAAAAGTCCGTACTAAATTTGGAAACATTTTAAATTTATGTAGAAGAAAAACAATAATATTACTTTCGGCTCATGAATCCAAATACAGCATCAAGAAAACCAGTCAAAGATTTACGGTCTTCCAATATTTCCTTCAATATGCAATCTGAACGTAAATAATCCATTTTTTATAAGAAACGTTTTTTTTTTTATAAATTTTTGTTTATCAACAAACTGGTCCCATGTTACAATTTTATCTGTTGCCAGATGTTAGAAAAGTAATCTATTGAAGTACAGAATATAAGCACGACATGTTGACGATTTATATAATTTTCATTGAATATCATAACACATATGATAAATATATTGATATACATTTCTTTATTTTTCAATAATTAATCGAGCCCCTAAATGTCATATATGATTAATACAGATGTTATCATTTCCATAATGAGGTACATTTATAATTTTGAAAAATAATACAATTTAATACTAAAGAAAAAAATTAGTATATATCGCTCCTTTATTGCAACATAGTCATATCTCAAAAAATGAGCTTTTCGAGTTAATAGTGCAGAATTGTTAACAGTACTACCTTTTATATTGTGCCAATAATTCATTCAAATTACTTTTAAACTGTTTTCTTTAGGAGATATTTTCTAAAAAAAATTTCGAAGACTTGTATGGAAACTAAAAATTTTAAATGCGTTTTGCTCGAAACAAGCATTTTTGAGTTATGACTATGTTGCAATAAAGGAGCGATATAAACAATATATAGTTTTTTATATAAAAATTATTGTTCCTACTATTTTCATGCGAAATTTTGTTAAAACTGAATTTTCACTTAAAAAAAGACGCCATTACAATTTTACCGATTATTAGTTTTGAAAACTATATTTTTAAAACATTTTTAGAAGTAAAATAATTTGATACATAAAATAAGTGATTACTTTTGTACAAAATGTGCACATAGATAAAATTCAGATAAGTTACTAATGGTCGCAAATAAGTGTTTTCTTCTCGGCTTTCAATAATCTATGCTTTGCTATAAAATTGACAAAAACAAGTATACTCCTTGTAAGGGGCTAAATAAACTACGCAAACTGCTTGCACCTAAACCATACAAATACAACACATTCGAATGTAATTAAATCACATACAAATACAAATAAATCACTTTTTCTTTATTTTCAATGAGATTAAGTATTATTACAAAAAAAAAACATTTTTTCGATTTACTTTGTATGATTCTTCCTCAACCACCTCACTCTGCAAAAATTTAATTGAAATGACAAAATTTACATACACATTCACAATGTTTGTACGAAAATCAAAAATGTTTGATTTTCGTGCAAACATGCTACAAATATTTGTACAAACTAGCAAACACCCCCACAAACGAACAAAAATGTTTGCACGAATCTAAAATTTTGACATGTTTGGCAAGCAATTTGTGTGGTTTATTTGGCCCTTTAGATATTAAGAAATTCGTTCTCATTCTGCCGACTTATTCTCAGATATGTCAGAGTTAATCGCAGTTGTGGACACTAGGTAATGTTTTTTCCATTAGTCTGGCAGCTTATTAAGGTTTTGGGAGTAGTTTCCAATGTTCCTATTCTCATAATTTTTGTTTTGTTTTTCATTCTTCCGTGGATTTTAGGAAAGTTTATTGCTCTTAAGAATATTTTTAAACTTTTTATGAAAATACGGTTTTGCTAATATTTTTTAAATACACGTGCAAATATGAAATTAAAACGTGCATAAATATGTTGGGGCAAAACAAATAAATTTATTTCTAAACTGCAATAGAAAAGAAAAATGGCGGGAATTTGTTAAGAAAATCTCATATGTATATACATATACTAACTACAAGCATTCATAACGAAAGAGTTCTACTGCCATTTTATCACGTTGTAATCAAAGACCTGCAATACCAACTTAAAGCTACAATAAAAATCACAATAACTACAAAACCAAGAAAACAAGCAGAGGCAGTTGCAGCAGCAATAAAGCTGTGAAAACAAAAACAACACGTAATATTAAGAACGTATACGTTTGACTTTTTATAATAAAAAAACTTCATTGACCTAAATAAAATTGAATTTTTCAGATATTAACATTTGCGTATAATTATTTGCAAAACTATAAAAACTTGTAAAATTTTGAAGACAAAAGTGCACACATGCCGTTTTTTACGAATTTACGGATTAATCAAGAAAATATTGATACTCCGTCGTCTCTGCTTATTGGATCATTTTCCATGTTTGTCATATTTTTTTATTTGAAATTACTTTATATCCTGGTTGCAATTTATTTATCCTTACATTACGTACACTGAAAAAAATTGTTAAAAGCAATTGTAAGGTAGAAGTGAAGGCGAATTGAAACTGCAGTGCAAGATGTATCATTTTACAGCAGACCACCCTCCGGAGCCTGTTAGGTTGTCATTTCGTGCTCTGATTCCTGGCCATGTACGACAATACCTGAAGGATTTTCAACTTGAAGCAATACGTTTTATGCATGGCTTCTTGGCAAAGGGGGAATTTTGCATATACAATGATGAAAGCGGGTTGGGAAAACAAGCTTCGGTTGTTGTTTTGTTTGATGCCGCTTGTAGCAGTCGCAAATGTTTAATAGTTGTTCAAAATGATGACCGTTATGTTAGCGGTTGGGAATTTCATTTCAAAGTTTTAACGAACACCAATATTACAGTTATAAAAGATGAAAAAGGTAAGTATGTGTATTATATAAATCGAGTATATTTACTATGAATATATCTTTTTCAAAAAGAGGCAACAAAAATAAGTTTTTTTGTTTATTTTGTTATGATTGTCTTCGTTGAGAGTCTTTCTAATTTCGCTAACAATTAAACCTCTAATTAAAGAATTCATACTTACAAAAATTTCTGCTTGGAAATAAAAGATTTACTTACATATGTACATATGTATGTATGTGCAACAAATATCCATATCGGTAGTGTTTTGTCTTCCATTCCGTGTAAAAATTTATTTTTTGAATCAAATTACCATCGGAATAGGTTGTGGTTTGCCTTCCATCCTGTGTACACGTGTTTATCTGTTTTGGCTGTCGTCCGTGGTTTCTTTATACGTTTATTATAAATTTCTTTTGAATATAATTCATTACCTTGTTGTGCGGGAGGTGTTGGGCTAATTTTTGTTAGTCTGGGCAGTGTCGAAGGTATATACAGTGGACACTGGTCAACATTTTTTGAATTTTGATTACATATACATAAAAATGTCTAGCAACATCATTAATTTTTGTAAATCTTTAAAATAAGTTTATTGTTGGAAACTACCTAACCGTTATTGCTTACTTTTTTAAGATGGCTTGAGTTTAATTTTATGTTTAAATAACATTATTATTTTTTGTTTCATTTAAATATAGATAGCACAGACTCTCCTCATAGTATATACATAGCGAAATGGAGCACCTTGAGGACAATTGATGATTTGACAAAATTTAAATTTGATTTTATTATTCTGGATAATCGTGGCCAAATGTTAAATAACAGTTTCTGTACATCAATGTTACTTAAACATTATGAGCGTAAAATTAACATATTGATATCAAGTGTTGACATAACAGTAAGAGAAAATGGTGGCTTTCGCTTTTAAAAATGATTAATCTTTTTCTCATTTTCGCAGTGTGATTTAAAGCTTTTACACAATATTCTAAGATTGGGCGGCCGTTTAGAACCTCAATATTCTAACTTTAAGGCGTTTGAGGAAAAATTTAAGTTACCCGATGCTAAAGAATTAGCGTATAAACGTGTTGATTTGGAGGAATATTTTTGCAAACGTGAACGCTTATCAGATTACTGCAAGTAAGGGTAAAGTAGACTATATTGTTCTAATTACTATTTAATTTTGTATGATTTTTAGAGCTTTCCGTTTAAGACGGTATTGTCATCAATTTGAATCACAGTTGCCCCTAGTCAAAGAAGATCGTTATAAAATTAATCTTGAGCTTTGGCGTGAAAAACAAAATGCTACCAATTCAGAAAGCAGCAGTATTGAATATATTAATCAACGAAATAATCATGAAGAGCAAATAAGAGATACTCAAGAACTATTCGAAGAGTATTGCCGGCAACGAAGAAAACAGCATTTACAGTTTCAAAAAGAAGAAGAACAACGTTTACAGCAAAGAGAAAAAGATATGATGAGATCTTTACATGCTGAAAGGCAAACAATATTTAATGTTGATGACGAAGTGGCTTCAATAACCGACACACCTCCATTAATAACAGAAAAGCCACCAGCTACTAGAGAAAGCTCTGATGAAGCTGTTTTAATGTCACCTTTACTGGTAGAATCTGATTCTGATGTTGATGATATTCCAGAAATATGTAATCCAACTGACGATTTCGAAATTGTAGATCTATCAAGTGAAGAAAAAATTGAAAGCAATAATAATAAAGAAGATAATAGAACCAATCGCTGTAGTGAGCAAATCAAAGAAAGGTGTGACCATTCTCCAAATAAAAAAGGTTCTAAAAGGAAATCGAAACGCACCGAACTAGATAGATTGAAAGAAAATATTGTAGATAAACTTAAACTAATAGAAGTACCTAAACGATTATCCCGAAACACAACATCTTTAGATATAGTAGTACCTACAAACAAAAGACTTAAAAATAAATTAGAAGAAAAAAGAACAAAAACCAAGCGTGCAAATGAAAAAACACCAACTTCTTTAAAATGCTTAAGTAATGAAGGTAAAAAAAAGCAGCAGAGCGCAAAAGAAAATAATTTAATAATAATTAATACAGAAATATCTAAAGAAAATGGAAAAGATTCCCAAAAAAATACAAAACTTACGATAAAAGACAACATCACTAAACTGAAAAACAAAAAAATTTTAAGCGACAAACGTACTGCCTCAATTGAATCATCTATATCAGCCTCAAATTCTGTAAAAAAAGAAAAAAATACAACTAAAGATCATATACCTACAAATGAGATGGTTAATAAAACTCCTTTAACGTCAAGAAAAACTAGAACTGTGGTGGTGGTTGTGGAAAATACACCAAACGAAAGAACAGGGAAAATTAACCACAATCAAAGGCAAATAAAGCATGAATTTTTAGAAGAAACTCCCAAAGCAAAGAAGAGCATCTCAAAAGATATATCGAGTAAAGTAAACAGTGAAAGATTTCGCTTGAAGCGAGAACTAGAAATAGCTCCGGCTGGGATACATCTTAAGCAAACTCGTAGCATGCAACGTATAACAAGGTCTGCTGGTAATTGCAGCAAATATTTAACAAAAAATCTATCATTGCAAATTGATAAAGTAAGTAAATGGAAAAAGCGGCTTTCTGTCAAAGACACACCAAAAATGACTACTGGTAAAAATAAAAGCAAAGATGTTAAAAAAAGAGATAAACAGATTGTCACAAATGAAAAATCAATTGAAGTTGATTCTAGAAGCACCATAAAGAACACACAAGCTTCTATTATTTCACATCGCAGCTCCCAAGATTATGAATCGATGCAATGTGCTCAGCGATTAAGCGATGTGGGTGTTTTCGATCAGGTCGTAGAAAAGACAGCAGAATTTTTGGTACCACGTACACCTAATGATGTTATAAGTAGAAATTCTCTCTTACCCTCTTCTTTGACATCATCGACTGGCTTTTTAACAGAATCTGAGATAATTTTTATTCCGCCTTCTAATTCAATATTAGCCACAAGCAAAAAACGTGACCAAGTTGTACTTCTATCAAGCTCAGATAACGAAAATAGTACCTCTCAATCGTCATCAATAAATGTCCCTACGACCAGCCGACGTACTCGAGCTTTAAAGCCAAAAAGGTATCAATTGCCGCCGTTAGGGGAAACTAGTAATGTGCCTAGCTTTTCGGATTTGTTAGCTCAACAGAATACGCGATTAAGCGCCAAATCTCCCGATCTCTTTAGCAGTTGCTCAGATTTAGTACAACTACCGTGCACACAAAAAAATTTGGACAATGAAGGGCCAAATACTCCATTTGAAGGCTTTAAAATTTTCGGATCAGAAGTCAAGCAAATGCAGCAGCACTATGCTTTAAAAAAGAATACAAATAAACAAGATATAAATTCTAAAAAATCTTTTCGCGAGCAGCGCAGTTGTCTAGATATTTTAGAAAAAATGTTCGAGCCTTCAAATAAAAAATCGAACACACTACAAACTGAAAAATTTTCTACTCCCAATAAAATATCATACCACAATGAGGCAACAACAAATAAACCAAAAATACATGCGCAAATTGTACCTTCCCATCCCGTAGAGGCAATCACAGAGGCTCGTCAGCAACAAGAAATGCAAAAATGCAAACGATCTAAAGCGGTTTCAAATACCGGTTTGCTGAATGATGATGACATATTTGAAATTACAAATAATGGTACGTTTGGCAGTGTTATGCGTTTACACTCAAACGGAGACATATCACCTGTACAAACTGCTCAGAAAACTAACTCAAAACAACACAACAAAATTACCAACTATCTTATAGGAAATGCAGTGCATGATTCCCAAGAAGAAGCAAATCTTAATAGTGGAAATAGTACAGGTAATATTAATGCGGAGGCTGGCACTCCCAGCAAACGGCACCAACAACAATCATCTATTGTACAAAGTAACAACGTAAAAAAATCACCAAAGAGCAAGTGCAACACGACACAGGCAACCAAACTTACTAAGTGGTTTACGAAACCTTCCGAACTGAGCGGCTCGAGCGGCGCTGTAAGTACCGCTAAGCCAAAATCTTCAAATTCAAAAAAGACACCCACCAAACAACTGCTGGCAAATCAAGCAGTTGGTCCTTCTTTAAGAACTGCACCTTCGTCACCGTCTGCAGCAGGTAAAAGAATTCTTAAAAGACGTAGATTAGATTTATCTTTTAGCAAATAGTTATATACATACATGTACACATACCGTACATAAATATTAGTTGAATCTGAAGATAGTGTTGTGTATAAAAAAATTTTTGAAAGGACACATAAACATATTGGGTTGAACATATATGATAAGTTAAGTTCCATGTTTTGAGTATTTGTAAAAGAAAACAAAATTTTTGAATCGTAGAAGATATAAAATGTATGTACATACATATATGTATTATTTTGCTAATTAAGGATTGCTGAATATGAAAATTATATTATCTGTCATGTCATGGAGTTCTATTCCGGAAACTAAATTCAAATAGGTTTATCCAGTTTTTCGTTTTCTGAAAAATAAGCTTGCGATATTTTCGAGACAGCGTAAAGGAGTTCAAACAAACTTCTGCTTATAGAGCTTGTAGTATAAATTTTGTCTCTATGAAAAGTACTATTGCACACAAATTTCTTTTTGTATACAAAAAATCGTACAATACGAAAAAAATAAAAACTGGTGTAGTCCCAATCGAAGGCAGGGCAATATTATAATAGTATTATTACTGAAAATAACCAGTGACTTAAAAACTTGTTTTAAATTCGCTCATGACAATTTTCATAGTTTCCCATATTTAACACATCATAATCAACCACATTTATATATTTCAGCCGTGAGTAAGAATGTCTATGGTATGCCAATTTTTAGTTTTGACTGAATCAGTGCTCAGTTTGGGCTTCGCTGTAGAACAATAAATAAGGTTAGTGAACATTACTGTTCATGGCACAACGTTAACGCTTTTATCTAAGTAATTTACTATAGCGTAAAATCTAACAGCGCAACCTAAATTAGGGCGTAAAGCGCAACGCAACGCAAATGCTAGCTGGGAAACCTGTAATAAAATACTTAGTTTTTGTGTTATGTGTGTATGGATGAGTGTAAAATTGCCCAGCTATATTTTTAATCGTAGAAGACTTTGCTGGGAGTCTTATGAAGAGTGTTTTTGATCGTCGGCGAGCTTATTTATTAATCACAGATGATGCAGCAGATCCAATAGGCATTCCCTTATTTTGTGTGTAATACACGTCCTTGGATTTAAAATATCGGCATTCTCGTATGCAAAATGCAATGGTGACAACAATAAAAAAAAAAAAAAATAAAAAAATTTTTAGTATAAGTAATCCTACTAATTTTTCTCAATTTAATTAATATACCACTTCGTTTACGAAACGACATCGTGAGCCAGGCAGATATTCTATATACATACATCATTTATTAAATAGATAAATCCAGGAAATGTTTTTCAAAAATGTATAATTTTATGTAACAATAATTTTTCTTTTTTTTTTTAATTTAATTTTCGGGTTAATATAATAGTTATTTTCTTGCATCACTATTCAAAAAATTACAATTAAAAGTTAACGTATTGTTTTTACACAAACTTTTTTAAAGAATGTATGTTACTGTTAATGTGTTTGGTAACTAACGTATGCGCTAAAACTCAAGTAAGAATTTCTTTATGCATATGACCCTTAATATTTTATATGTAACGGATAACTTAAAATGTAATTATAAAAGTGCTTCCACAAAAGAAAATAATTTGGAAATATAAAGAGAAGAATGTGCCAAAATTGAGCAGAAACTAAACTGTGTTGCATTAATAATTTCTTGTTGCGTTGCAGCAAAATATTATTAATAAAAATAGCAAACTAATGTGAAAAAAGGTAGCATTTAATTTTGCTACAATGAAAGTGTTAAGCAATTCCAATTTGGCAATAAAAATAAAAATTGGCATATTAAAAAAAAAATTTATGTCTATAACTATATTTTATTAAGATTCTTATTAATATTTTACATATCGCTTTATTTTTATTGCAACAGCGCCACAACAAAAAACATTTTTGAAAAAAAAAAACATTTTAAACTTCCGAATCCTTCTTAAGAGAAGGAATGAAATTTTGATGATTGATACCTTTAACAATTTTCCAATGCTAGCTTGAGATCCTTATTTAATGAGTTATGACGTTGTTGCGATAAATACATATATGTATATATACATGGTCTGATAAAAATATTACCGTTATTTTCAAATTTCGTTAGCTATGTATGTTCGATTTTCGCATTTTTTTCTGTTATGTTGCTACGCATGTCTGTTATATACATATGTTGGCAATATCAGCCATTTCGGATTGTCAGTTTGTGTTTGACAGATAAGCAGGTTAGTCGTGTTTTGGTGCCCTCTTCGATTTTTTTTTACTAAATTTTGAGCAAAAACAACGCATGAACATTGCTCAGGAGCTGTTGAACATCGTCAACGACGATCCAGATTTCCACAAAAAGGTCATAACTGGTGCCGAATCATGGGTGCATGGCTATGACTTTGCAACCCAATGGAAGCGTCCAGAAGAGCTAAGAACGAAATAGCACACTGTTTTCTTCGACTGTAATGGCGTGGTGCATCATGAATTCTTGCCACAAGGTCGCACGGTCAACAAGGAATGCTACTTTGAAGTTATGCGTAGTTTGCACGAAGCAATTCGTCAGAAATGCACAGAATTGTGGAAAAAACAATTATGGATTTTGCACCATGATAACGCACCAGCTCATGCATGGATGCTTGTGCGTGAGTTCTTGGCCAAAAACAAGACCGTTATCATGCCTCAACAGTTTTCCGGTATTCACCGAACTTGGCCCCCGCTGACTTTTTTCTCTTCCCAAAACTGAAGACACTGATGAAAGGAAAGCGTTTTGCTACAATTGAGAAGATAAAAGAAAAATCGAAACGGGAGCTGTTAACGATCCCAAAAAGAGCGTTTTTGAAGTGTTTCGAGGATCGGAAAAAAAGTTGGCATAAGTTAAGACAAGATTGTTAATGATGAATAAATTCTTTTTGAAAAAATTGAAGCTAACGGTTAGTTTTTGATCAGCCCTCGTATATATGTTGATGAGATCAACACGCCATAAAACATTTTTATTAAAATGCATGTGCAATTTTGTTTTAAGTACTTAATTTTAAATGTGCTAACAAAGGTGCTTCACTAAAGCAAAAATGTATGTACATAATATATGTAAGTATGTATATACATATGTGTATATTAGCAATTTATGCAGATAATATAGTTGAAAAGTTAAAAAATTTATGTGTAACCTGTCAACTTTTCCTTTTTGATAGCAAGAAACAAATATAAACACTAATAAATAGTCAAAATAATTAAAAAAGTAAAAATGATAAGCGATTTTAAAAAGTTACTCACTATCTTTTAGGTCCTGGCTACTTCTAAAATTTTAAAAATATGTGATACTATTGAGGTGGCCGCCTCATGAGCGTCACTCTTAGCCATTTATGAGCACTAAGCGTCGACAGTAGCAAATAAAAAATGGCTTTAACTTTCAAATGATCTCTCAGCATCAAACAATTGATATGCCATATAATAACTTTCATTGCGTACATATGTATGTATGTACATAAATTTTGTTAAAATGAAGAAATCAGAAAATATTTTAATTATGTATGTACTTATGTTAAACAAATAACATTTCAAGTATGATAGATTTACTTTCTTTTAACTTTTGAGGAGTAAAACATCTTGCGAAAAATCACAGCTCTCTAGCTATTAAGGTGTTGAAAAGCACTAGAAGCAAAAATCAAAAACTGTTTAAACGGGAGCATCTTTAAGTTTTGAACTTTTTGTTGATTTTATTGCAAGTTATTGCATTATCATTAAAAAGTCTATAATAGTTAGAGAACTGAAATTTTATCGTTGTGTAGTTAATATTAAATTTTTATAGAGTGTAACCTAAAAATGTTTTCTTATTACTTGAAGTTTTTTTTTCTTTATTCAATACTTAATTGTTGCCTTACTTAGTGTCCACACCTGCGATAATATCTGAGATGAGAATGTTAAATTCAATTGCAGAGAGAATTATGTTACGTATAGACTTAAAATCAGTGTAGACTTAAACTTAGTGTCCACACCTGCGATAACATCTAAAATGAGAATGTTAAATTCAATTGCAGAGAGAATTCTGATACGTGTAGACTCAAAATCAGTGTTATCGCAGTTTTATAAAAAAAATTTATGAGAGCGTTCTTATGAAAAATCTCATGGCAACGATGTTATAATAATAAGAGCTGTAAAAAATCGATTGAACAAATTGTTTACAAAAAGACGCTATTGCAATTTTACCGACTATTAGTTTTGCAAAATATTTTAAAACCATTTTAAATGGAAATTTGTTTTTATCCAAGAAATAACTAAGTGATTAGTTTTGTACAAAATGTGCACACAGACAAAATTCGTATAAGCTTATATTGATCGCAAAGTGGTTTCCTTTCGGCTTTCAATGATTTATGAATTCTTTTAAGATTAACAAAAATGCGTGTACTCCATGTTAAATATTAAGATGGACATAAAGAAATTCGTTCTCTCATACTGTCTACGTTTTCTCAGATATGTTGTCAGAGTTAATCGCAGTTGTGGACACTAGGTTAAGATATCGAGAATTTTTTTAATAATATAAATTTTTTATTTAGTTAGATTTCTTTTATCGTTATTCAATTGGGAACTGACTGACATGAACTATAAAATAAAAAAAGTTTTCAAATATTTTAAAATTTTATATATACATATATAGTTTAAATTTTATAGAAACAGTTTTTAAATAAAAAAAAAGAAATAATAATAAACTTAGTCATGGCAAATAAAGAATATTTTAATTTTGAAAACATATTAACATTGGTAATATTATGACATTGATAATGCTATGATAATAAATATATAAATAAAATATATACATACATATGTATATACCATTTATTTAACAAGATCATTAATTAAACAAAATTAGAAAGCTTAATTTGAAAATTTAGTTCACTTCTGTTATTTTAATCACATAAAGTCTTCACAAAAAAATTGAAAATATTAATTTGAACTTTTAATTTGTGCAACAATTTTTGTGACATTCATTAAAATATTTTAAATTTGTTCTTTTATTATTTTTATATAAACTATATTAAGCTGTTTACTTTGAAATACTTATATTATACATATCATAATTTTTGTTTGTTGGATTTATAAAATAAAAACATAAAAACAGTGATTAAAAATGTTTAAAATGTCTGACTAAATATGACTGTTAAATTATGCATAACAGCTTTGCGTTGATATTCTATTTCACGTTTACACGCACTCTTTAAAAATGGCGGGCATTCATAGCGGATGGTCTCTTTGCAGTAAGTGTCGTCATTCTGGGCAGCAAAAGCAAACTCACTTTCAGCATGCACTAAAAAATATATGAAAAAATTGCAATATCAAAAATTTTAATTAAACTAATAAGATTTCATTTGTCGTGAATTATTCAGGCGCTATTCAAGAATTAGTCCATATACATATCTCTGGAGGAAATATTTTGCATCTTTACAGATGGATCTACGTCGGCCTTGGGAGTTGGTGGGGCTATCGTCATCCTCATGTATAAGAGGAAACGGGAGTAACATGATGTAGCCAGCAATCACGGCAGTAATGAGGTTAGGTAACAGGTTCTACAGGTACTACAGAGAATATATCCAAATTTGTGGGTCTGCACGACGTCAACTTTGGTTCATGAATGCTGGTTATTTCTAAGTAAAATGGCGATATATACAAATTTGGTGCTTTTCACAGTACAGGACCAAAATGTAGTGCCCAGTAAAACGTTAGCGGTTCGAGAATGACATGGCTCAGGTATGATAATAAGAAGACTATTAACCTGAGACGTCTGTCCCGACGGAGGTTGCGTTTGAAGCTGGTGCCTCTGACGGAACATTGTCACATAGGGATGCATGCGAGGAGATTAAATCTTCCATTTATATCTGCAGAAGTGTCAGTAAGAGAGTGTAGAACACTTTCTCTGTAGTTGTCTAGCTCTTTTTATAAGAGTTTTATGTAGGCAGACCGCTTCTGCATAATTTGGCCGAAACATTAGTATACAGGGCTGTTCTGCAAATCACTTTTTGTGAAAGTGATTTCAAATCACAAAAAAGGTGTTCTGCACACAAAATATTTTTGATTTTTGTGATTTTAAATCGGTTAGCTAACTTTACAATCAATTTGAAATCACATCCCAATTTTTGCACGTACTTTATTATGAATTTTATAATTTATTACATTAATAAATAACTTAATGTGTTTTCTATTGATTATTTAAGTAAAATCATTTATTTTATGCGAAGTAATTCACTAAATTAAGAAAAAACTAGATACGCTTATTTGGTTGCAAGATTTGTTGCATTATTTTGTTATTTGGTTTATTAGTTTATTTTATTTTAACTTCTATATTCGTTAGAAGAAATTAGCCTTATTTTGCAAATAATACCGCGAATAAAAAAATTCAACCTGAAAATACGAATATCAATAAATTGAAGCAAAAAACAGCTGTTTTTTTGTGTTTCAGAAGAGTAGAGATCACATGGAAAGTCACAACAAATTGTGATTTGCAGAACAGGCAAAAATCACATTTGTGCTTTTGAAACGGCATGTGCTTTGAAATCATGTGATTTTTAGAACAGGCCTGATAATAAACATTAGTCGGATTAAAGTTTTTCATACGATCCACAGGTTGGTTTAACGGCTGATGATAGATAGTTGAGATATATCATCCTCAGGCAACATAACGCGACCCAAGTAGCTGGCAGCCTGTTCAACCAACCTAACCTAAGATTTCATTCGCAAATTTTCAAATCACAACGCCGTAGCCCGTTCACAATCTTGCGAATTTGAGATTGCAAATTTCTGTAATGGCATACACTTGCTCCACTGTATACACTTGATACCACTGTGTACTAAAAAACTATACTTGCTTACTTTCTAACTTATGACTGTCTTGCACAAAGTTTAAAAATAAGCTGACTCGCTGTCGTCACACAGTGGAACATTTTATTCCTTATCTTAGAGATAAGTTCTGGAATTTTCGCATGCTTTGCTGGTAAACACTGACGACAGCGATTATCAGTTTAAATTTTGTTTTTGTAAATATGTTTACAAAAAAAAAAAAAAAAAAAAAATAAATACAAGTAGTTTCTATTTAAATGTACTGGTGTTTGCTCTTCCATATAGAACTTTTAGGCACCCCTGGTGTAAAATGAAGTAAACGTTTGTTTTTCCTACATTTCTTTTTTGTTTTAAACATATTAAATATTTTCTTTTCGACACAATCTCTTTAAATATATGAATTAAGTACATAAAACATTTTTCTAGGATAAAAATGTTATGAAATTAATAAAAAATTGAACTAAACCGAGTTTGTTTTCAGTGTGCAAACTCATTATTGACAGACTGTATGTAAATACTCAAGATATTCAAATTATAAACATTTATGGTAATGCATTCTAAGTGACTATTAAGGAATGGAGAAACTGGTATCACTATTGGAATGAGTCAGAAAAATTTTGGTTGTTTAACTCATAAATCTCAAAATTTTCAGCAATTCGTTATTTACTTACAACAGTAAAAACCTTTAAAAAAGCAAGTTTCATGGCTTGATTGTATAGAATAGACTTCTGGTTTTATGTGCGGCAGAGATTTAATGATAATAAAATGTGCCCTGGCTGTATTTAACCAATAAGGCCAGTGAGATAGACGTTCTGTATACTCAACAGTATACCGCCAATCGTGTGTATGTCCACCATCCGATAACACTCTGAAATTTAAACTGAAACAAAAAAAAAAAAAAATAAAAAAAAAAAAAATAAAAAAATGAGAAACAAAAAAAAAAAAAAAAAAAAAATTAACATGCACATAAAATTTTATTTATTTCCATACATAGTGGGATTTAATAGTTTCATTTTACTAAAATCTGCTACATAATTCCAAACGCTTTCCGGTGTTGTATGTTTGATAACAACATCTACTTCATATGTATGATAGCCACTAGAGAAAATTAAATACGGAACTAAAAATAAACTTAAAATTATAGAACCACTTTTAATATTGCAACGTTTCGTATTTCGTTTCATTTTAATTGGAAACAATTTTTTGGACTTTTTTAAGTCTATTAAATAAGCGATCGGGGAACTTGTTGTGGATGGGGTTAAAATAAAACTAAATAATGTTTCTTTGCAATGAACATCATGAACTTCAGATAATTATCCAGAAACATTTTGTGCACACATGTTTCCTTTTTAAATTTACCCAGCAAACATAAAATTTAAATTCATTGAATTTGGGTTGAAAGTACAACTTTGAAACCATTAATGTGCCTTTGTGCTGTTATCGCACTGGAGCGAGCTGCCATGCATCAGTAAATTTTATAATAAAAGCATTCAAAATAATTAAAACAAAATGCCAGTTCATGGATAACGAAGCTAGCTGTTCGTTCGTTCGCACAATTACATTTAAATGACATTAAACATTTTGTTATTGTTTTATATGTAATTGTGCCAACGAACGAACCGCTTCGTTATCCATGAACTGGCATTTCGTGAAGCTAATTGATGGTTATCATGAACGCTGCAGAATGCTGTACTATCGGCAAAAGTTGAAGTGTGGATACCGGATCTCGGTGGCATGTCAGAGGCGTAAATCAAACATAAAGTAGGTCACAGTATGCTACCTTGGGGAACTCCTGCCTCGGTTCTCTGATAACAAACTTTCAGCTACAAAAGCTTGTGAGTGTTTGCAGGTTACCCCCGTGCAAGGAATCTTTTACGATTAAAATTGAGATCGTCGGCGTTTAAAATATTCTACATGAGATATCCAGTAGAGTTTTCTACGTTTGAAAATGGTAGCTGGGATACATACTTATGCATGTAAATTACCTGTTTGGCCTTATGGGCCATTATTACAACGTACCGGTAAGGTTGGCGCTAGTTAAAGATACCTTTAGCAGAACTGAGCCTATTGTTATCAGTTGACCGTTAATCACTTTTCATTACTTTTTTATTACAGTTTGTTTTTAGCTTTTTTTATTAGCTTTTTAATAGTTTTAACATACATAAAAGAAAAAACATTAATTTTTTTCTTTTTGATAATGTAAAAAAAAAAGTTTCCACAATGTGGAAACAAAAATTTCGTGGTTTTACCATTAAACGAAACGAGTGAAAAAACGAACGAACGATACAAATTTGTGTGAAAAAAAGTGTAATGGAAAAAAGTCTTCAGGACCGCGCGGGTCAAATTTCTTTTTTAGTTTTTGACTCGCCTGGTTTTTTAATTTTATAGTTTTGGCTCACCTTGTTTATGCGACTGCTGTAACCACTGACTGATTGAGCATGATTCATTCATTAAGGTTCATTCCTTAATATAAAAATAAATAAACTTGGTAGCACTTTTTCAATGGTAGCATACTACAAAACCTTTGACCAATCACAGTGGTGAGTAAGCAAAGAATTCAACCAAAAACTGAAATAAAAAAAATTTGATCCGCAGGGTTTTGGAGAATTTTTTTTAATTGCTTTTTTTCCTACAATAAATTTTTATCGTTCGTTTGTTTTTTCTTAACAAATAAAGAATATAAGAATATGGGTTGTATTATTAAGGATAAAAGCAGGGAGCAAGTTTTGTTTTTTTTTAAACTAATATTAATTAATTTTGTATAAATTTTCTTTCTTAAAACTGATAAGCAAGATGCATGTTCTCAAAAAATTAATGTTATTGTAATCAAAATAATACTTTATAGTTTTAAGTATTCTAAAAATTATGGTGGTATTTCCTGTTATATGAAAAAATATGAAGTCTCAATAAAAACTAACTAACTAACTATGGGTTGTATTCATAGTTGAAAATAAAGTATACTTTGAGGAAACTAAAGTCAACTTTTCTAAGAGTCGACTCTATCTCATTCATAGACAACATAAAGTATAGTTTTGACGTTAAAACCGGCTCTAAATTTAAAACCAGCTGAACCTGTGTTTAGCTCATATAGCAACAGAGCGGCACTCCAATTTGCCTCTCTGTCTCTTTGCTTTTTCGTTTGCTGGAAATAAATTATTGATTGACTGACTAATTGTACATATCTAAATTTAAAACCAGCTGAACCTGTGTTTAGCTCATATAACAACAGAGCGGCACTCCAATTCGCCTCTCTGCCTCTTTGCTTTTTCGTTTGCAGGAAATAAATTATTGATTGACTGATTAATTGTACATATGTGTATACTTCAAACTTGAATGAAGAAATTGTCCAAAATTTTTTTGCAAATAAACTTAAAAAATATTAAAACAGAAGCGATAAATTTTTAATATATTCTTAAAGAAATATCAACATTGCCGCTCGGCCGTCTTTAACGGCATTGCCAAATTAAATAAAATTCAACATGTTAAAAATTTTGTGTGAATATTTATTTTTATAAAAAAAACTATTTTTTTTTTGTAAATGGGTCACATTGTTGCCGCCCACTGCCGCATGCCGCTTACATTGGCCTTTTAATATAAGTATATATTCTAACGGTCATATTCATAAAAAATACCTTTTTGCTTTTTTTTAATTTTTTTTTAAATAAGGCAGGTATAATTTATTTTTTCGATTACCAGCAAATCGTATGACAAAATTCTCTGATGACTTTTGTCATTGAGATTGATGTCAGTTGTCATACTACTCATGACTGTTTACATAATACGAGTATAGATGTCATAATGCTGATGATCCGCCGTCATCAATATGAATATGTTTTTTTTCAGTTGATATTCCATTACTAAAATTTCAAGCTACTAATTTCCTAATTCTGATTAGACAAGGTCATATATATTTGGAATTTTTCTACGTCAAATTTGTATTGTGCTCGGTTTTTTTTAGAAACTACTTGATTAATTTTACTTTCATTTGCACTTTGCTCTACTAGTTTACAAAATGATTTATAGTAAAATTTGCAAACAACGTCCATTAATACATAAAAAAAACTCTTGTTTCTTTAGTTTTTATTTTAGACGGTTTTGTTTAATAACTAAAATCAACAATAGCAACAAAAAGTTTTCAAAAACTTTTTTTCACAAATTAATTTTAGCTGAAATTCAGTAGTCAAAATTGCTAATAAAACAACTTGTATCCGACAGTTTAGCAATAAATGAGTTTTTGCTTTTGTTTAAAGAAACGTAAACTAGTAAATAAACCGTTTTTGTCTTTGGAACAAAAACTTCTATAAAAAATAGTTCTTAAAAATCTAAACCGACGCAAGTCGTCAATAGACTTCTGGCGAAATTATGACGTGAACTCATGCGAAAAATATTTTTTAACAGTTATTTAAATAATTTTTATAAGCCGTTTAAATATGTTCATATAAAAAAATATTCGCATTTTAAATATAGAATATTAAAATAATTGAATCATCGGCAAATAAAAATTTTAAAACAAAAGCAAACAACATATCAATATATTTGCCAAGGCTAAACCAGATAAAAAGTAAAAAGTTGTAGGTAGAGTTGCTAAAGCTGATCTTGCTCGTAAAATAAATGTGTTTCCTTTAAGCGAATAGCAAAGATTTATATTCAATTAGATCACTGGGAATTCTGCACTTTATTTTATGTTTATTTTAAGCAAAATACGAATTGAAACAATTATTTATTTATTAATAAATTTTTATTTTTGTTTTCAATTTAGTATGATCATTTGTCAATTACTTAAGTTGACATTTAAAATTTCTGAATAAATATGCTCGATATGAACATCATGATTGTGATTGTGCTTGCGATTTTGATTTATGATTTCTTTTGTCACAGAAACAAAGCAAGAAGTCAACGTTAATAGGTTACAGTGTCATTTGCATTTTAACATTTGCCCTTCGCTGCAGTGCATTCGTCTAAGAATTAACATATTGTATATATGTACCAGAGAACTTCACTAGTTGATTAAAAAATTGTTCAACAATAACAAAGGCACAAAAAATTTGTGGTTTATTTGGAAATGATCAAACTTATTCACACATTCTTTTCTGTTGTTCATTTCAAAGCAACCGAACATATACCTCATTGTTGGCTCTGATGGTTTACACATCGGCTGACTCATAAAAATAATCTTCTTTAAAGTGGGAATGAATGAATGAATTAGTTGAATCCAAATTATAGTTAGTCTGATGTCAGTGTGCCATTCTATTGATAATATTTTGTCATTACATCGACTTCATTTAGTAATTTCTTCTATATTAGAGTGGCATTGCATAGATCACTTGATCAAATCAAACATATTCCGATAAAGCATTGCCATAATGTCAGTATGTCATTTCATTGATGAAATAATTGTCACTAATGATAATTAGACTAACTGTTGTAATGGCTGACATCACAGCAATGGCAAGTATTATTGAGACAAAAATGATATCAACATGATAGCATTGCATTGATGTGAAAATACATCATAGTTATGACGGGATTTCTATGAGTTTATGCACATACACATACATGCATGAGAGAAAAGCATGGAATTGTTGAGAATTTCTGAGTATCGGCAATTATCATTCCCTCTCCAAAAGTTTCTATATAGTCAAGAATTGCCCAACTAAAATTGCCGTATCTGACCTGGCACTAACTATCAGGAAGATGGAGGTGTGATGTTTATGTGTTTCTAAACAATTTGTTGAGTTGTACGCGGTTTTCCCGAATATACACAAATTTAACATTTATTTAAGACAATAAAGAAAAAAAAAAATATAAGAATCTTTTGTTAATTTATGCATTTAAATAAAATCTCAATTTAATTTGCATTATATTATTTGAATAAAAGTGGTTTTTGTTGGTTGTTGAATGTTGCTGTTGTTGTCTGTTTGTTCATAATTTAACCAGTTCTAAACTAATTAAAATGATTATAAAACTTTTTGTTCAATTTGTGACTGTTTAGAATTTTAACTGATGTTGTCATCCCAAGAAGGTAATAAAAATGAAAGAGACCAAAAATAAAGATAAATAAATTTAAAAGCAAGATTTTCATGAAATTCTTTTGTTTCTAAAATACGACTAATACACCATTTCTACAATTAATTGAATAATGATTTCTGTCATAAAAGTAATACAGTTGAAAAATGCTATTTTTGGAATAACATTTATAAAACCATTAAATTGTCTTCCATTGCTTATTTCAAGCAGCACAATTTACAATTTTTATGGGTTTCTTTTGGCTGCTGCCAATAATTTTATCGCCTTTTTGTAGCAACTTTGTCTCTATTTGTTATTATGTGGGAAAGTAACACCGCTTTCACAACGGAAAGTTTACTGTATAAAGTCTTGAGCTTGGTGGTGGCAAATAAAAACAGAGAGGTTCTCGTACACTCTTTATTTTCCTTTGCCTCCACCAAACTCAAGACTTTGTAACATAAACTTTCCCTGTGTGAAAGCTGTGTAATACTAGGAACAAAATGCAAATTTTATACAGAATTTTTAGAAGATTATAAAAGATGGTTAAATTCTAAGGACCGTTGTTGATTTTGAATAAAGTATAAATTATTTAGGAATTATTACAATTTCTTTTTATTATGACATTATTGGTAAGGCTCGGTTACTTATGAAATAAAATATCGGCCAAATGGCCGTTGCGACCTCTTCGGCTGACCTCCATCCGGTGATCCAAATTTTCGATGACGCTGTAGTCGTCAATGTGCCGAATAATCTCATCCTTTAGCTCTTGAATTATTGCTGGCTTACACCGTTTCTTTCAAAGAGCACCAAAGAAAGAAGTCCACTAGTGTCAAATGATCTTTGCGGCTAATTGAATTTGTCGCCCAAAAGAGCCTTTCTTTCGTTAACAGTGTGGCAAGTGGCACCGTCCTGTTCATTATTCTCTAATTCAGAATATAAAAATTCGTTATCATCTCACGATAGCAAATACTATTCACACTAACTACCCGACCGGCTTCAGCTTGGAAAAATACGTCCCGATGATGCCCATAAAACGCACCAAACAGTTACTCTTTGCGGATGCATTGGCTTTTCGACAACCATTCTCGGATTATAATTCGCCTAAATGTGGCAATTCCGCTTATTGTCAAATACACTGAGGGGAAAATGTACCTCATCATTGAAGATGATTTTCTTCTAAAATTGATCATCCACTATTGCAATTTCTGGCCACCACTCTGACCATTGACGACGCTTGGAATGGTCAAGAGGTTTTAGTTTTTGAGAAAATTGCTTCTTGGAAGCATGTAAATGCAAGTCTTTATGCATAATGCTCATCAGCAACGAGCGTGCGAGGTGCAATTGTTGGGCATGACGACAAGTTAAGATGGACGGTTCTTCAGCCACATTATCCCGAACAGCAGCAATATTTTCTGCAGACCGAACTCTAGGAGCATGCACTGGTATTTTCACATATTTTTTGCACGATTTTTCGATTATACGCACATTTGGGCGATTAAATTAAACGAAAAAATCATAAAAAGCCTAATAGCTTTAGTGCGTTGCTCCATTGTGTATCTTTCCATGGTTCAAGTTGAGTTAATCTGAAATTGAGAAATGTCAAAGGAAATGCAGAAAAAACTTGACGTTTAGGTGTGGTTCACATGCAACATCGGCCCATAAAATTTAACCATTAGATAATAAATTATTTTACTGTAATATGTTTGTTTAAATATTTAAAATGTTTATCATTTCGCTGCCTTTTCATATCTCATTGCTAAGCCATTATACTTATGTGTAAGTCAAGATTCCTCGCATATCTCGTTTCGACAAATCAAATCTTATTTTAATTTAAAAGATTTCTTGGCTAGATGTTCCTGTTCAAACTTCCTGTAGCAACATTTTATTATCATGTCTGTTGTTTATTGATCTTGTTTTAAATAGCAAACAAGTTGTGAATAGCAAAAAGCTGATATTTTTCCTCAATCGTTTAGAAACACGAATAGTAAATATTTTTCTACAAATTTGTATAAAAATAAAGTATTAGTGCTCTAATAAAAGTTTTAGCTCTTCACTGCATATCCTGTTCTCGCTTATGAGAGATATACATATATGTATGTATATGTTTGTTTATATGGGTATTTCCGCGCATATGTCAACACCATGGCTGAAAATATTAAAGAAGTAATTAAACATGTACAGGTAATAAAAAAAAAAAACAAGTTCATGATGCATCATGACCCGAGTTCAAATCCGAAAATGGAATTCGTAGCGGCTACGAAACAGCTCGTTGTTCCCAAGTCAAAAGTAATTGTATTGTATTGTAAAAAATCCTTCTAAAGAAACTTGAGAAAGAAAAAAATTGAACTAAAGCCCGAAGTACAAATGTACAAAAACCAAAAATCTAATTTAAAAATTGTAAAGTTCAAAAAAGAAGAATCAATAAATGAATATTTAGCTATTTATAATTTTTTTGATTTGCATCAATATTAGAAACTATAAATAAAGTGAATAAACTCAGTTGTTTAAATAAATGAATAAATAAATAATGTCTTAAAAAATCGTTAAATAATCTGAAAAAGTTATTTTATTTTGTTTGGCAGCATGATTCGTCAGTCAGCCTTTATTTATTTTTCATCTACTCTTTTTTTTGCTACAAAAGCTATTTATATGGAAATGCCCACATATACATATATACACTTCGTATATTCAAATATGTTGCTAAAAATGTAATTAATATTCAATATTTTTTAAAATCATTTCTATTTGTTACTTTTTGGCAAAATCTTTGTTTGTGTTTAATTTAGCAAAAACTAAAAGAATTCAGTGAATTTTATTAGTTTTAATGTTGACACAAGTCTGCATAATTTTGCATGACTATTTTGGTAAACTAGATTCATAAATTGGAAATACTAAAACCATACATATGTACATATGTATATCTATTTTTGTATGTACATAAATAGAAGCTGAGTTGAAAGATTTTAACAATGAAGTTTTGAACAAAAGTGGTTTTTGTGCTGACGTATTTATTTACTAAACTGAATTAAAAATGTGATTTGAACAAAATTTATGAGTTTATAGACAAAGAACTTAAATATTTAGCAACATACGCCAGGAAATCATAAACTATTTCAACAATTAGTCAAGTTATTATTTATTTAGTTTATTTGACTTAAAAGCCTACAATTAACAATTTAATGATTAAAATTAAGGCCTTTATAATGATTAGGTTTTATACAGAATTAAAAAAATATTAAATGCCAGTTCAAGGATAGCAAGGCTGTTATTATTTCGTTCGCACAATTACGAGTACTTTTAAAACAAAAACAATATTCAAAATTTTGTTACTGTCAAATGTAATTGTGCGAACGCACAAACGAACAGCTTCGATATCCGTAAACTGACAATAAGTCTAGATTTTTGTAGTAAAAGCGTTTAAGTCAATAATCACATTTATATGTACGAGTATGTATGTATATAATATATTTGTTTCCGAATCAATATTCATTTCAATTGTCATTTCTAATCGTCTTAAAATGAGACAATTTAATTGCTTAATGAGGAAACTTTATTGTATTCGTTTCATTATTGGTTTCTCAAACCAATAAATTCTTCTTTAAAACACATGTTTGTTCAACATGTACATATATCTATTAATGCATGAATTTCATCTAAATTAACAAGGTCGTTAGACATCGGTCAATGACTCTCACGGCTGTCACCTTAAAATTTATTTGTACAAAAAAAAAAAAATTATTTTTTCTTAACAATATATTACAAATACAAAAGAGAAGAAAGAAAAGAAAAACAAGAATCTCCCACGTTGGCTTAAACTATTCTTAGTTATTATTGAAGTTTTAGACAATTTTAAATTTAATTTACTGCTCTATCAGAAAGAAAAGATTTTCACTTTTATGTTTGATAATAATTATAACAGAGTTTGAGTTTGCACAGCTCAAGATTCTCTCATGTTAATGTTCAGGTGAACAGACAATCCCTCGAATTTACACGCGCCACACACGAAATCAATTGTTTGGGATTGTTAATGCTGTACCACTGCTGCCAATGCAAATTTGAAAATACAACTCTGATGTGAAAAGAATACAGAGTTTTCTAAAATGGTTTACAAAATGAAGAAATTTTGTTGTTTTTTTATAAAAAAGTAACGTATTTTTTATTTGTTTCGATATTTCGCTAACAGTTTGTTAGCATCGTCAGGAAAAGTTAAAATAATTTAACATAAAAGAAGATCAAATAATATTAGGATAAAATTACAAAATGAAGTTTTACCAACCGCTTGTCAATTTTTACATTTGAATTTCTTTCCTACTGAATACATTTTGCTTTTACACTTGTCAACCATTCGCCAGCGCTTCCATGTAGCTTGCAATTACAAATAGGAGGCAGTTTCTTGAGGGATTCTGGTCTGCCATATTGACAAGTTTCATGCTAAAGAGTTCGGGTGCTCTCTTACTCCTATATGCATTTCGCTAGATAGTCAGAGGAAGTAAGGGTGCCAGGAGTTGGTAGCCAGCATACCCTAAGTCATGAGTTTCCTTCTTAAAGGTTTGACTAGTAGGTCAATTGAAAGACTCATTTTGCTCTGGACCTTAGGAAGCAGAGTGCCACATTCTCGCATAAGCCAAGCCAAATCTGCTATCCTGGGATGTACGCAGTGGCAAAACAACAGCACCTCGAAAAACATTCGGGCTTCCGAACTAGCCACTCAATCAGCAGGAATCTGTTTCGGTATTATACTGCCCAGTTACAAGACAACTGCACTATGAGATACAGCTGTGTAATTGATTTGCGTCAGCACCTGCCTTGACAGTCCTAACTAACAATTCCATGGTGTGAATGTCTCACGGTTCACCAGCGCCCTCATGCGTCTGACAATTCTCACACAGGTCGCAACTACTTACCATGCGTTTGTAGCCACATGAACAAACCCTTTGCTGAAGAGCTCGGGTTTCAGACAATCACTGGATGACAAGACTTCACGAGTTAATGGTCCGTACTCCACAAAAAGAAATCCCAAACTCCTGCTTATATGGCTACAAACATAACATGACAATAATTGCTACCTGTGTGTGCCTGGTAAGCCACACGGGGGCGCTGGTGAATTGTGAATAATTCACTTCGTGGAATTGGTCCGTCATCAGAAAAGGCCGTAAAGACAGGTGCTGATGTAAATCTTTTTCACTCTCTGTCATAGATCATATTATATAATAAAGTTAAGTTTCCTCTTCGTAATACCTGGACATCGTCTATAGTAAATGTGATTAATTGCTGGTTTACAAAGGCATTGAGGACATTTATAAATTAGGCAGATGTTTTCAGACGTTTTGATATACTTTTTGTTATGGATTTGTGTAAGAAGCAGGTATTGCAATTACCGAGAAAACTTTAACTTACTGACAATTTTATTTTTCTAACCTTAGTGTGTGCAATGGGGCGAAACGGTCTTGATTAGCAACAGCGTAAGTTATTAATACCTGCCTGATCTATAATAGACAGAGGACTTGTAATTGTTAAATTTTAAAACAATTCTCTGGAAACAAATCTTTTTTTTTAACAATGCAAATAAAATCATACTTTCTGGTTGCCCTGGTATTTGAAAATAAATGATAAGATCAATCATTTAATTGTTCAAGAATCTTAATTGAAAGAAATTTATGACTGCCAATTTGTTGTTATTCTTTATTATTATAGCTTTAAAAATAATATTATATTTATTTTGTTGTTTCTAAATGAGAAAAGAGGAAAAATCCTTTGTCCGTGTCAAACCAGTATAGCTTGATTAACAAACAATGATCACATTTATACGGCGATGTGAAACCAAGACTTTTTGAATTTTCTTTCAAAGTTGTCAACAAAATCAAGTTACATTTCTACCATGATTTCTAAAATATATTTTTCTATAGTTGTTGTTTTAAAAATAATTTTTCAAACCCTTTTGTTAGTATCGATGTGAATTTCAATATAGTCAGACGAATGAAAATAAAACATTCAGACATTTTATGAGAAACGTAAATCGCGTTTTCGTTTTGAAAACGCCAAAAAAGTGTTTTGCGATTTGAAATCGCCAAGTAGGTGTTCTGGTAACCCCATATCGCTTAAAATAGGCGACTTCAACTCGCATGTGTATACTGAGATGAACTGATTAAATTACCTAAAACTGAACTGGCAAAAGGAAATCAAATTATTAATAAATTATTATTATCCTTTTTATTTCAAAAAAAAGTTGAAAGAATGTTCAATAAAAAGCAAATTAAAAAATTTCTCTATTTGTTTTAAAATTTTTTTCATTTTATATAACTACCACATACATATGTACGTGCGTATGTAGGTAAAACACCTGTTGTACTTGTTTGTAAACAACTCCGAAACGCCTGTAAAATGTGCGTTCCTTAGAACACTTAAAAGTGAATTAAGCGTTTTTCAGAACGCTTTGCGGTTTCAGATCGCGCGTGTGTCGGAACATTGCTGATTATAACAAAGTAACAAATGAGTGAAAAAGAAATTAGAAAACAAACTGCACAAAAAAACGGCCTTTTAGACATGACTTTAAATCATTGATCACCACACAATGCCCTCAAGGCTCTGAGTGTTCTCTTTGTGGGGACCACAGCTTTAAATCATCGTGAAATTGTGCCCAAACAAAAACATGCAAAGGCGTTGTTGCCACTAATCGATTTTGCTAACAATGTTAATTAAAATTATTGATCAAACTACTACTGCTCAAAGGTAGATAGACGTCTAAGGTTGGTTAAGGTAAACAAAACCGAAAGAATTAAAAAAAATACTAGAATTTTAATTAAATTAATGTTTAATATATTTTGCTGCCAATATCAAAGCGAACAGAGTTCCAACAAAATATTTTATTAATGAGAGTTAAAAAAAGCATCTGGCCAAATTATTTATAATTTTTCCATTAACAAAAATTATCATAATCTTTCAATGTTTTGACAAGAATGAAAAAGTTATAATTTTGTTTCAAATAAAAGACAAATAAATTTGAATTCTTTTTAGAAAAAGCAAAAATGTTCTTTCCTTAATATCAAAAGATATACTAATTGGTAGCGTCACTAACTCCACGAATTTTATGTTAATGTTTTGATGTTTCCTGAAGCCGACTTTCGAAACTCCTAAAAAACTCGGAACAGAAGCGCGTTTTGGCCATGAAACGTGTATATAAACTATTAAGGGTCAATTGATTTAATGCGAATATTGAACTTGCCATATTGTTTCCGGGGAAATGGTGGATTTTGGCGATTCCTGAAGACAATTTTGGGAATTTCAAAAAAACTCGGAACGCGTTATGACCATGGAACTTTTAACGGTCAATTTATTTAATACGAAAATTGAAGTTGCCACCTTGTTTCCGGAGAAGGGGGGGATATTGGCGATTCCTGAAGGCGATTTTGGGAATCGTTTTAAATTTACAGATTTTAGAGCGTTTTCCTTAAGAACTTGTTGCCCTGACAACGATTCTTAGATGAAGTGAACTTTCACCATTAAAGTGAGTTTTTATTAGCGAAAAAGTTAAAAAATACTAAACGATCTCTTCATATAAAATGAATCCATTATTTTTCAATTCAAACAGCAAAAAGAAATCTGACAAGTTAAACGGCTTTGCACTGGCTGTAGGTGGTGGACAAATGAGTCCATTGTGTTGTTTCTAATCGTTTCGCAAATGTATCTTGATACAAAGTAACAGAAGGAGATATAATTAGTTCAGGCTTTTGTTTAAAATAAATCACATAAATACTTTTTTGTTTTGTTTTTGTTGCTAAAACAAGTTGTGTTTCTTGTTTTTATCAATTTCAACCGTTATATTAAAAATTAAAAAAAAAAAAACAAAAATATATATAATAACACAATTCTTCAAGGTTGAAACTCATCACAGACGACTGTTAACGAAAAGGTACAATACAAAAAAAATTAAACAAAAGAAAAAAAAATTGATTTATAATAATAAACTTTGCTTTTGACTTAAATATTTTCTAAGGACGTGTCGTGTGTCTTTGAAGCCAGTTCCACTGAACTCTATTAGAAGCAAACTTGATAACTCAATTGATTAATACTCACTTCCGAGTTTTAATAAACTAAGCACAGCTACAAATTAAGTTTTAATATAATGCTATTAGTAAAAACAAAACAAAAGAAAAAAAATGTTTTAAAACATTAAAAAGAAGCATATGCCCATAATCATTCAAGTTTTAAATAAGTGCATGTATGCGGAGCAAATTTGAATATGTTCTGTTTTGTTTAGTTCTTTGATTTTATAACATTCCATTGAGTCTTTTATTATACACGTACTCATTTATCATTATTGAGGTTTTAAATCTGAAACATGGTTTTTACTTGTTTTTTGTTTTAAGCGGATTAATTAAGAGATTAAACAGCAATTTTTAAACCAGGGATTTAATACACGAGTAGTTTTCTTCTTTTTAGTGCAACAAGTGCAATTGTGAAAACTGCTTCCTGTTTTAAAAATATTGCGGGATTTTTGGAATAAAATCATAATTAATATTAAATTTAAGGCGCTAGAACTTTTCGGAATAAGATTTTTGGTTTTTCATTTTATTTAATGAATTAGAATTAGAGAACTATAAATAAAGATGCGTGTATTCTGAAGAGTTTGTAGAACTTACAAAAAATATGCTAGTGCGAAATTTTCAGATTTCTGGGTAATTAAGGAAGGGAAATCATTTAAGCGAAATCATCTATTCAACTCAATAAAGTGATTAGACGACTATTTTTAATTGCTTCAATGACTAAATTACACGAATATGTATAGCTGCCTCTTTGGTGTAACTACACGAAATTTATTAAAATATATTAGAATGTTATGAAAAAATGATAGAAAGAACATATAGTTGGTCTTATGTAGAAAGGCCCTAACAAACATATTTGCAATTTTATAGCACAAGGAAAAATCGTAATGGAAACTATATACCTACTATATAACTACATCTAAAAGTAACTTTTTTTGTTCAATTGCTTGTAAGAGCGATATGTATGAAATTATTTAATTAAATCTTCGTGACACTGTGTACTTGTGTGAAATGTAGTAGAATCCCTAAAATATCCCAATTCAGGGAAAATGCGAGTTAGGGCCTTTCTGCTTGAGACCAACGACATAAGAAAATTAAAGTTTATGGGTTTGAACCTTTTTTTTCACCGAGTGCAAACACAGAAAATATTATAGAAAAATTATATCCCTAAACTTTTTATCTAATGAAATAATTTGTACGTATATACATCATTGATCACTATGCAGAGCTTTCAAGCGTAGTTGGGTGTTGTTTTTGTAGCGTCCACTGGATAAGACGAACTATTATTATTATTTAAATGGGATGTGGCACTCTAATGGCCACTTGCAGTGCGACCACTGTTGATCTATTGTGTTTCCCCCTGCCCCTTTACGGTTTGAGTGTGACCAGAAACCGGACTAGCTCCTTCATTGGCAGCGATGGTAGGTCCCGTTCACTCAACATATGTGCTTGTAGCAGCCTCTATCTTCTATGTCCGTATGCCCCACAGTGGGTGATCAAGTGTTTCATAGACTCATCTACCTCACCGCAGAATCTGCAAATATGTACCTGTATTGAAAATGCCCTTCTTGTACACGAGCTTAAATCAGCTATAATGAATGACCTGTCTTAAGCTGTTGTCAGTGTTCTGAGGCTTTTCCTGTCCAGTTTTAGAGCGCATTCGGCCCTCTTTACATTAAAGCTAAGAAATTTCTTGGAATGTTCAAAACCGGTTGTCTCGTTCCAATGTTGCTCCACGATGGACTTCATCCATTTCTTCATCTCGTCATTAAGGAGACTTTTGTTGAGGGCAAATATTGGAGTGGGTGCCATAAAATTCTACTCTGCTCCTTTTTTATCATAGATGTCTGCCATCTTATTGCCATAATGCCCCTCATGTCCTGGTATCCAGATCAGATCCCCTGGTTCTAGCTTGCCAGTTCATTTGGCCTGTGGTGACATTCCAGTACTAACCTGGACGTAAAGGCACAAATGCACAGGGCTTTTAGACCTGATTGGTTATCAGAGAGTATTTTCATGGATGAAATGAATACTTTTAATTGCTTTAATAAGAAAATTAACTAACTATTGGGTGTAACTACTCAAAATTTTAAACTATTTAACGCTGCTTGTTCTATATAAAATTAATGTTACATCTTGAGTTTCGCAGGGTAGCCATATTGGTCCGATTCTGTTCCTTCTTTTTGTTAATGATTTGTCTAAAGCAATTAAACATTGTAGTGTATTGATGTATGCAAATGATGTAGAACTTTTCATTAGTATTATAGATAGCGTGTTCAGACATATACAATTATTGAGCTTACGGCAACTAACGACTTAATTGAGCTCAATATTCCACCCTCACTCCATAAAAAAATGCAATTAAGTTATTGAACAATTAACAAAAAATTGTTATAAAATTGAGTGCAATTTGAAATACAAAACTATTGCAGGTATGTTCAGTGAGCAAAATCATTCACAATAGCAACTCAAATTTCAAAAAAGTAAACATGAAAAAAAGAGCCAAACTGCATGGCAAGTTTTTAAAATTTAATAAACATCAAATATAATCAATTTATTTTAAATAAACAGTAGAAAAAACGAATAGAAGTGAAGCCAGTGAAGCAGCTGTTCTAGACATTTGGCCGTGCAAACTGAATAGCCTGCGTGGCCACCGCAAAGATGGTCATATTTATGCAGAGATGGCAATGGGCAAGGGACGTACAAGTACAATTTCACACATCGCTACAAGTATTTATATTCTCTAGCATAAAACGAGAAATCTTTCAAATGCTATTTTTTTTTGTCAGTGTTTTTTATGAAATTTCAAACAATACTCATCTGTATATGTGTACGAAGTTTTCTAAAAAGTAATATCTTTGCATAAAATAAAAGGCGGCAATAAGAATATCTGATGAATCTCCGTCAACATAGTCCCACTTGTCAAGGGTCCAACATTTTATAGGGGGATATACTCGTAAGTCTAATTGTTTCGTTAAACAATTAGACTCGTTAGCTGACCTTTGAAAGCACTGATGGTATTTGTTTATTTACTTTGAGAAGAACTATTCGTTTTTAAAATATATATGTTCTTATTATATAGTAATAAACTTTTTTTTAAAAGATGAGTGATCATCAATCAATTCCATATCTGCGGGTGCGTTTGGAAATGCCACAGTTAAATAAATAACAAACAAAAAACTCAATAACTTTCTTATATTCTACACAAGGACATTTCCAGTCCAATCATTTCTGACTCATTCTCTTTCCATATTTTACAATCTTTTATTATGACATTGAAATCGAGTTTCCAAAAGTTAAACTGACAAAAGCAGTTCCATTGAATAAGCAAAATACTTGTATTTTAAACAATTTGCAAAAAGTAATGCAAACATTTTAAAAGTTTAATATTCATAATAGCGTTACTTAAAGAATGTCAAAAACAAGATTAAAGATACATTTCCATATATTCAGGCAGGGAATATAAAGAAAACATTTGCTGCAGCTTTTACGTTCATCTTTTGTTGTGCAGCAGAAGTTTATTAACATTCGTGTACAATCACAGTTTCTACATTACGAGTGCAAAAACATAAAAAAAGAATGTGTTGCTTTACCCTTTTTTACCTCGAGAGTTCATATTCAAGGCAAGAAGTGAGAAGTTTCCCGTAAGTAACCAGTGTACTGGAGTGCAAAAAAAAAGATACTGCAACGTTTTGGTTTTTTTTATGACTCATAATTCCAAGTTGCTGAAAATACACTGAAAAGAAAACTCATTCCAATCGTACTTAAATTAACCCTACGCGGTATGGCAAGTACGAAGTTTTAAAGCACGGATTACTTAATTTAAGTACGGATTATTCAAGCACTAAATACGTATTTTTAGACATCTTTAATCCCGAATTAATACTTGAAACAAGTCGAAAATGAGTTTGATTTGAGAAACTCTGAGATTGAATCAATCCTTATTGTGATTGATTCAATAATTTTAGACTTGATTTAATTGACTATATTATTATTTACTTTATTAGCTACTAATATTTATTACCAATCAAAAAATACCGGGTATCTGCCGGGAAGGTATACTTATTTGTTTTTTTTTTTTATAATTTTCGATTAAACGAAAGAGAAGGGATTTTATATTGATAAATGTGTATGGAATACAATATCAGATAAGTGTCCGCCTTCGCTAGCCTCACAAATATGAGTTCTTTTGAGCACATTTTTCACTAAATTTCACGCGGTATTTCATTAATTTCATCATGAATACTTTGTTCGAGTTGCTCAAGAATTTCTGGTTTGTTTGCATAAATTTTGCTTTTCAGATATGTCCACAAAAAGAAGTCCGGCGCAGTCAAATCAGGCAAAAGTTATTCATCAGTCACCCTTGCATCCACTAAAATTGACAGCCTGGTGTGCAATTTGATCAGCAGGAATTATTGGATCTTACATCTTTGAAAATAAAAACAGCGTAATGGTAGCTGTGAATGGGGAGCGGTATTGTTATATGGCTGAAAACTTTTTAAAACTACAACTGCATGTTTTGCGCTTGATTAGCATGTGGTATCATCAAGAAGTATTTAATTTGTTGAGTACAATTCGTACTGAAAGCAAGTAAAAAAAACTGAAATTTAGTAAGAGCTTTTTCTTTCTGTGTACGTGGTAATAAGGTGTCTTTGGAATTATAATTTTAATAATGTTCATAGTCCTTGGAATTATGCACCATTGGTATGCTGTTGGTTTACTAAGAACTCTTGAGCGGTTTCACTTTTAAGATGCTTATGTTTCCAAGAATTTCAAAAAAACTGTTTTTCATAAAAGTATTTACTAAGCAATCGGGAAGAATTTTTAGGCGATCTGTTACATAGAATGCAATAGCTCTGTCAGGTTTTTAAACAGTTGAAATCCAAAAGTAAAAAAGAAGTTAAAGGTAAAGTAAATAAAAGTGGTAGATTTATATATATTTTTTTACCATTTGCCAACACTTATTAAAGGGCGTTTCAGACTATCACACAATTCTTAAGATTTTGATTGGATTTTGTGAGATAGAAATCTAATGATATTTGCTTCGACTGACAAAAAATCTAACGTATTATTACATTTTATTTTCACACCAACATACCTGAAGTAAAATGTAAAATATATGTAGAGAATAAACAGGCAATTTGGACAACGTCTGGGTTTAATATTTTATGTATTTGTTTTTATCAAAAATGCAACCCTGATCTAATGAAAAATCTTATTAAATTTTTGGTTTGTACATTTGTACAACGGGTTCTAGTTCAAGTTTTTTCCTTTTTTAAGTTTTTTCTTAAGAAGGATTTTTTTTTACAATACAAATTTTCTGTGATTAATAATTATTGACTGCAGAAAAAAATTATAATCAAATCTTTAGCTTGGGGGCCAACTAGCTGTTTCGTAGTCGCTACACTATTCATCAGCACCCACTGGTATTTGAACTCGGGTCGTGACGTATCGCGATCTGCTGCTTTAACCACTCAGCCACCGAGCTTTTTGCTTAAACAAATTTCTAAAAATGGTGAAGTGTTATGGGATGTCAAATCTCTTACCGTATTATTTGCCATTTTCATAACATTTTACATTCACACTATCCCACTAGCACGTATTATTTGATATTTTGACAAGTCTTAATACAAAGTGCGATAGTCTGAAGTGCCCCCAAGTGAGCACAATGATAATGGCCATTTTGAACTTTTCGTGGTATTGATAGGTTCAAGTCAATCATCCTCTTCCCACCTCTTCATAATCTATTTTCCTAGTCCACTACAATGCACTGCATAAGTAGGGATCATCCCCTGAGAACTCATCCGAGAGAAAAGATAACCTTGGTGACATTTTTTTGTTGTAAATGATCACTGTATATGAAATGGTTGTAGTTTGGGCTCATATGTTTATAATAGGGGGTTTAAACCTAAATTTAAGGCAAGTCTTTAGAGTTTGTCTTAAATATAATTTGCCACAAAAAATAAATAAATTTGCAAATGAACATAGTATCTATATTATATTTAAAATATACTAAATTAAACAATTTGCTTTATGAATTTGAACTTTGTCATTTAACAAAAAATTATATTATAAGCTCATGAGATTTTGTAAGCGTTATTTTCAGTTAATGACTGGATTAAAATTTGTCTTAATTTTTTGTTTCTGTTATTTTTAATTAAAGACCAAACAACACACATGATTGATGAATCACTTTGATAATTGATTACAATAAATTTTTCAAAATAAGTATGAACATGCGTACAAAGCAATTGAAATTTTAATTACTGTTACATTGACCTTTAGCAGCGGTGTTCTTTGCATAAAGAACAATTTTTTTTTTCTCAAACCTGAATATCTTTTGCTTTTAGCCAACAGATTGCATCATAACAACAGTTTTATATAAGAAAAGTTAAAAAATGACATGATACTTTTTCGGCTTATTTTAATTGTATAGCAAGATTTAGAAATTGGGCGGCTTTTACTGTTAAAAAATATATAAATAACAATAATTATTACTTAAATATAAAGAAAAGTTGAAATTGTGTAAATAATATACAATTGTGTAAACAATATAAACATACATTAACAAAAACAAAATATAATATTAAATAAGAAAAAATTAAATAAATGAAAAAGAAACTAATAAATATCACATCAATACACATATCTCTTTACTGATGTATGAAATGCTTTCTGTTACATTGCATTCAAGACGTCTTCTACCTGATCTGTTTTACATGTGTGCATCGGGCCAGTGCCGCCGTAATCGAAACTTTCGCTTCTGGGCTATATTTTTTCTAGACAAACATGAATTAGGAAGATGACAAAAGGCTTCATTTGTTCTTATAAACATGAAGTTGCCTATAAGTTTTACTCCACCCATTTTGTAGTTGTGAAAGTAAGTTCTGAGTATGCCAATAGTCACACACGAGAACATGTTGGCGAAAGGGGGTGAAAGGCGAATAATTTTTCAGCCATCTACATATCTGCACAAGCAGCATAAAACCAATACAAACACACGCCAAGCAATAAAACGAATAGAAGAACACTAATACACTCACAAAACTGTGTATCCGTCTACACCAGTGGTGCCCACAAGTTCTATATGCAAGAGTAAACACCAATACATTTAAGGAAAATCTATTTTTATTTAATATTTTTTGTTGTAAAAAGCAAAACATTTACAAAAAGTTCACACTGATAATCGCTGTCGTCAATGTTTACCAACAAAGCATGCGAAAGTGTTATTGCTTTGCTTTTGTGTGTGTGTGGTGAAGAACTAAAAAAATATAAAATACGAAGTTGTTTGTGTATTTTTCATTGCTAATGTTGAGCGCAGTATTTGTGTATTAAAGAGCACAGCCCTATAGCTAAGCGCATTTACAAAAACAATTGAGTATTAAACGCATACGGCTGGGCACACTTGGTCTACTTGGTTACGCTAGATGAATTAGCCTTATGTGTGATTGATTGGAACAAAAATTGTTCGACAGACGAATTGTTCTTGTCTGTGAAAGCACAATTGTCAATAGCAAAAATTATTTTGTTTTCTATTTGTTATTAAAAAACAACACAGCCAATAATACTGCCTCACACAAAGCAGGTTGGTAATAGGCCATTTACACCTAAGCCAAATCTACTACTTTCGGAATTTAGAATCAAATCTAGTTGATTTTGACCAGCTTTCCCATACAAAATGAAATCTAGATTGCGACTAGATTTTGACGAAATCTGGTAGATTTTTGTATGCACTCTATTACACAACTGTGATCCTGTTCGCATAATACTTTAAAATACTACGCTGTAATAAAAAAAAAATTATACTTTTACACGATGAATTCATTTTGATATAGTTATTGCTGTCAAACCCTTTGCAAAAAAAATTTATGAAAATGAAATCTTGTTAGATGTCAAACAACGGAGGTGTAAAAAGTTAAGATTTTGTCGAAGATTTTCATTCAAATCTACTAGATTTTGGGTTGATGTAAATGCCCTATAAGGGAGAAACCAATGTGCATTAACATCTATAAGGTGGCAGCGCTACAGCATGTGACAGTTTTTCCTACTGGCAATATAGTAAGCCATTTACGTCAAATATGTTGTTTATATTTTTGAAAGTGAATTTAGTGGTTTATGCTGAATCAAGCATTTACAAATTATTATGTGAACATAAAAATTGTTCAAATAAAAAAAGTTTGTAATTGTGAAAAGGTACTTCCATAGTTTATAATTGTGGAAAAGTTTTGTGAAATAGTTTTTTGTGGAAATAGTTTTTGTTGTATTATTGTAATTTTGCTCTAGTGCTGCCATCTTATAGACGTTAATGCACCTTGGGAGAAACGTTGGAGATTCGCTTACAAGCATGCTGAGAAGAGGCATGAATTTTGTATGGTGAGTTCTCGTACGGAAGCATTACATTTGTGTTACAAAACATGCTCTTTTCAATGCCGATTAAACATGTAAAATAATCGCTCATTTCATGTCTGAATTTTCGTATTGATATTTGACATTCCGTAAAGCGCTTAAATCGAAGCTGACTGAAATCGCTTGTTTAAATATGTTTTAATTGCAATTATAAATAGTGCCCAGTTGAAGCTGAAAAAATTTGTTTTTATTTTATTTATTAAAAAACAATTCAAAAATAAAAACCATCAAAAATATTTTAAGATAATTTAATATCAAAGATTATTGTTAATAAAAATTACGAAATTTTATTATAAATATGTAAACAGGGTGTCCCAGAACTCAACGTCAAGCTGAAACAGGGTGACAAGACTAATTGTACCCATAACGAAAAAAATAAAAATAAAAAAAAAATTAAAAAAAATTACATTTCTAAAAAATGGGGTTACCATGTGATTGCATAGTATTTGATTTGATTAATCGGCAATAATTCACCGTAATAAAAATTTGGCCAGATGGGTCTCTTCGAGGCAACCGTGTGGTCATATCTTAAGGGTGTCAAAACGCACGATTTTGCTGGCAAATTCATATTACCTCTACGTCTGCTTACGATGATAAGATGATCACGCCATCAAAGTACTCTGTCAGAATGCCATATGTGGCTTGAAGTGTGCAGTAAATCGTACTGTTCTTTTGTAAACAGATGTCATTGATTGGTGTCCATGTCATCCGATTCAGGCCAAAAGATTGGCATATCGGTTTATTTAGTACTGGCATAAATATATTTATTTATAGCATTGTTATCTTAATGTTATTGTTTCTTGTGTTTTTTAATCAAGAGTTATTGATCACGGCAATTATTTCTTCTTACTTCTTTGTTTAAGAAAGGAAAAGTTAACTTGAACCAAACAAATAACGAAATTATCAGATTTATATTAGTTAGTTTAATTACTAGTATTAAGGTTTCTATACTCATTGTTAGTTCATGTTTTGAATTTTCAATAAATATTCGTAGATGAAATATTCTAATCGATTACACGGTCAGGTTTAATGCAAAAACTTGCTCCTGAAAATTGAATTAGTCATGAAATTTCACCAAAATTTAGATTTTTATGAGTTTTTTTTTGGCGCATACGAAAAACGTTTAATTATTTTTGAATAACTTATGGAAACAAGTTTTAAATTAATTCATGGCTTTGTAGATACGAGTGCAGATCAATAATTCCATGAAATGAAGGCGTATTTTAAGAAGAAAATGGAAACAAATGGATTTCATATGCTCATTTAGCATTATTTTTTGTGGAAAAACCAGTTACCATTTCCTTGGTAAAGAAACCAAGGCTCAAATTCATTAATATTGTGAAGAGTCTGCACTATCCATTTCCATGGTAAAGAAGTGGTTTACTGAATTTCGATATGGCACGACAGAATCGGAATGTTCTGGACACCCAGTTGAGATCTGCATATCCGCAACAATTGAAAAAAATGAAGATATGCTTTTAGGCGATCGGATATTGAAAGTCAGGAAGAATTGGGAAGCCACGAGCATCTAACACGGTCAATTTTGTATGATCATTTGGGTATCAGAAAGATTTCCGCAAGATGTGCCGCCTTGGCTCACAGTCGATCACAAACACAACCGTGTGACAATTTCGTGGGAATGGTTGGTGTTCCGCAAACGCCATATGGACGAGTTTTTGCAGCACTCAAAGAAGTGGATTTCTCGGCATGAATCGAGGTCTAAGAAGGCAATTATGGTTTTATCAGTCAATACGGTCATGGCGACCGTTCTTTAGGATGCTCTTGACATAAACCACATTGACTGCTTTCCAATTTTTCCGAAGGAATAAAACTTTTTAGATACGTTCGATTAAGTGTATAAAGCTCAAAACTGAAAACTTGAAACTTTTTATAAATAAAAATGCATTTTTTTTAAAGTCACAAACTTATTGATCCAACCTCGTATATATGCACACTTCTTGACTTAATTTTGTTTCAATAACTTTTGATTAAAGAAAAGAAGAAAACTAACTATAGATTTTACCTAAGAGACAACTAGCTATTTTATAGTCGCCACACTACTCATTAGTACCCGATCGTTCTCGGATTCATGGTAAAAATGCTTAAGCATGTAATGTCGCTTAAACAATTAAGCCATTGACCTCATGTTTTTACTTTTTGTCCATATAAGTATATTTAATATTGAGAATTTGCGATTTGTTATTGTTTTTCTGTTGTTCGTATATTGATCTGGGCAATAACATATACAGGGTGTCTGGTGGCAAATTTATATTTTTAAATACGATTATTTTAAAAATTAATAAACGATGCAGGCGGAGAGTGTCGGTCACGATGTAGTAGTGGTGGAGTGAGCATTTCAAGTTCGCTGTGGAGATATTTTTAAAAATATTTTTAAAATATATATAATTATAATAATTGCTTGTCGACAATTTTGTTCAAAGTTCGAGCGTAAATTTTATTCGTAGGTGGGTGCAGCGATTCCGCGCTACAGCTTCGAATGAATGTCCCACGATCGGGCCCCAGACGATCTTCAAGGACTTCCGAAAACATTGAACTGGTTGAAAATATTTTACGTGAAAATGTGCAACTTTCAATGAAATTTACATGAAATTTTAAAAAAGAATCTAAAGTTCCATCCTTTTAAATTCAAATTGTTCAACAACTGTAAGAAACTGACTGTGATTTGTGTAAAATATGTTGAGAAACGATATTGGAGAGTATTTGTACTGTAAATACAATTTTTTAGAGCGACGACGCTATTTTTCACTTAAACGGACATGCCAGCAAGCAAAACTGCCGTTACTGGTCTCCAAGCATCCGCAGTCCTCGATTGAAACATTAAAAATCATCGCATTGCACCAGGGTAACTGTTTGATGTGCATGAGATAATTGGACCATATTTTTTTTTTATCGAAAATTCTCAATGCCAGACGTTGAATGTCAACGGTGAAAATTATCAACGCATGATTACGGAATTCTTTTTGCCAAACCAACAAGCTCATCCACTGTACTCTAAACACACCTGGTTTCAACTGGATAGGGTGACTGCATACACAGCCAGAGCTGCGATGAATTTGCTTCGGGAAAACTTACCCCAAACTCTGATCACTCGCTTTGGAGATATTCCACGACCTCCAAGGACTCCAGTTCTAACTCCCATGGATTCTTTTTTATATGACTACCTCAAAGAGGTTTATAGTGACAATCCCCCATATCTTGTGACTTTAAAGGAAAATATTCGTCCAGAAATCTTCTCAATTAAACCAACCTTATTGCAGCGTGGGGCTTAGAACACAAAGTTTCGTTTTGAACTGTTTGTTCAACTCGACGTAAGGCATCTGGTTGACATATTTTTAGAAAAATAAAATTCGTATTTCCATTCTATCGTCCCATGCTCTTAATAAACAATTGAGTTTTATTAGCTTCTAAAATTAATACCAATTAGAATATTATGTTCCCTAGCAGTCTATATATCGACAATTCATAGGAGCTACCCTAATCATCAGTAGAATTGGAAACTTTTGAAAGATAATCATTCTACTGTGTATCCCCATATTCCATATAAATTATTGAGAATTTAACAAGAAAAATGTTTTAATAATACCTGTCAAAGCACAAAAACCAAGCACCGTAGAAACCAAGAGTTGCTCATTGATTTGAAAGGTGTAAAGAAGAGTTGAGACGTGTGCAAAAGAAAAAAGCTGGTTTTTTGTAATTTGAAAACTAGTATTAGAACATGTTTCTTTTAAATTCTCAATAATTTATTTGGAATATTGGGATATAAAGTTCAATATTTGAGAATATCTTTCAAAGATTTCCAAGTCTACTGATGATTAGGAAATAAATAAAACAAGCTGTTTATAATTTTTTTATCTAAGTTTTAAAACATATAGCTGCTACCAGACACCCTGTATTAAAAATTTCTCTCATTTGAGAAGGTGCATATGAGCTGAAACCCAAAAACTGACAACAAAGAATTAATTTGCAATTAAAAAATTCGACTAACTAATCACAATATGTAAATAAATAAGTTTTGCAATTAAAATATAAATTTTGCAACATTTTAAAATCACTTTTTTTTTTGTTTTAAACGTTGATATGTTCAAAGGAAGTGATTTCATTAATGATTTAAGTCAATGATTTTCCTGAATTAGGAACATGTAACGATTGATTTTTAAAATCTGTACTAATAAAAATTTTTAAGCTGATTTAAAAATGCGGCCATGCACGCAAACATTAATTAAATGTTATTCAGTATTAATTAGTCTAATATAAATATGAATATTGTAAATATGCAATCAGCTCAATCACATAAATTTAGCAGTATTATTGTATTTTTCAGGGATTAGCCCTGAGAAGAAGCCAACAACATTTTTGGCGAAGGTCTTAAATAAGGGTAATCTTTGTTTAGTTAGCCTTAAAAAAATATATTTAAATAACGAACAAATTAACATTTTTTTTTATCAAAGAGATATATGTGGGTATATTAATATTTATAATTACTTCTAAAATTGATACAAAAAAATAAAAAGTTTAAACAAAATGTTAAAATTGCTAAAAACAAGATAAACTTGACAAATTTTTTTCAATTAAAACAAAATATGTAAATTTTTATCCAAAATAAATATTTAAAACAACTTCTTGAAATTTCACAACATTTTTAAAGTTTTTAATGAAATATAAATAAATAAATAAAGCGGGCAGCTTAAAACAGAAATATTTGAAAAAAGATTGGATGATATAATATCAAAATAAAAATTATACAAATTTAATAAGACTTATTAATTTGAGTTAGAACAACTGAAAAATGCTTTAAGCCTTAAAAAACATTTGTTAAGATTTTCAACTGTTTCACATTAAAGATATAAGAAAGTAAAGTAATAAACCTGACCATGAAAAATTAAATAAATACATGTACATATGTATGTATATGTAAATTATTCTGCTATCAAGCTTTAAACATACGAACGAAAGTTGCTGACTTCTAAACTAAATTAGTTACTCAAAACAATAAAAAAAACCGTAAAAATCAAAGTTGATTTCTTGGTGTTGCCTTTTTTTTTTGCCATTTCTTAAAAGTCCCGTAAATTGCGAAGGCTGCTTTCTCTTTCCTACTAATTGTCTCTTTAGTTTTAAAGAGATTTGTTGTTGTTTAAAACGAATAGCTTGATGTGTTTTTAATTTTGGCCTTTTCGTTAATATTGGTGGCTGAGATGTGAATGAATTGCGAGTGAAAAAAGTGAGATGCCAGATACTTGCGGTGCTTTAGGAATAAATTAAATAGCTGTTTAATGCTATTGTACAATGAATAATCTTTATTAAGACTTTGGTGCCAGCTGCAGATTTCAAAATATGTTTTTGCTTAATTAATGCTCAAATTTATTATGTATTCAATTATGATATATAATAATTATTATATATTGATATCAATAGAAATAAAACAGCTTATTTTCTATGTTTCCTAGCTGTCAGTATTTCATAGGAGTTACCCTAATCATCAGTAGACTTGGAAGCCTATGAAATATATTCTCGAGCATTTAACTTTATACCCCAATATTCCATATAACTTATTGAGAATTTAAAAAAAGTGTTCTAATAATAGCAACCAATGTTTATTTGTTTGAAAGGTGTAAAGCAAAGCAGAAACGGGTGCAAGAGAAAAAGTTTGTTTTTTGTGTTTTGAAAGGTATTATTAGAAAATGATTCTTTTTATATTTTCAATAATTTATTTTTACATTCATTAAAAGGCTTTGGAAAGATTAGGTTAGTTTCTATGAAATATCAACATGTAGACAAATGGGAAATGTTGTTTCTATAATACTATATTATTATGTTATGAGGATGTCTAGCAGCAGATTTATATTTTCAAACTTAAATACAGAACGGAATAATTGACACAAAGTTTTACTAAGAGCGTGAACGATACAATGGAATTGCGAATTTTATTTTTAAGAGCATGTCATCCAGGTGTCTTCCATCGAGTTGAACACCCTCTTCAAAACGGATACACATGCTGCAGCAAACTTGATTCAATGTTATAATAATAGTTTCCAATGATTATTTTCTTTTAAAACCACAACAGTTTGGAGATTGTCATTATAAATCCTCCCATCCATAAAAACCCCGTGGGTGCTAGATCGGAGTGGCTGTTTAGCTATTGCGGGAAAATTTCCCGAAGCAAATTCACCGAAGCTGTGTGTGGAATCGCCCCATTCTGTAAAAACTATGTGTGTGAAGAGTACGATGGATGAGCTTGCAGGTTTAGAAAAAAATTCCGAAATCCTGCGTCGATAATTTTCACCATTGACATTCGTCGTCTGGCCTCGAGAATATTCGGGAAAAAATAGTCCAGCTATCTCATGCGTGGATAATGCACACCAAAAAGTTACCCTGGGGTAATGCAGTGGTGTTTCATGTTTCAATCGCAGGTTGTCGGTTCTTGGAGACCAGTAACGGCAATTTTGCTTAAGTGAAAATGAGCCTCGTCGCTCCAAAAAATGAGATTTACAGTGCGAAAACGCTTCAACATCGTTTCACAGAAAATTTTGCGTAAATGAAAATCATATATGAAACCAAAAAGTTGTGATTGTTTACAGGTAAAGTAGAAACTTTACGGAAACTATTTTCTCATTACATTTACCGTTATAACAGCATTTTACAAAGAAACCTAGAGGTATTTACGTGCTCTGTAGTAAAGTTGTGTGTTTCAATGTCATATAAATAAAGTTTACTGGTTTCATGGAAATCGTGTTAAAGTTTATGCCCTTAAACTTTGTGATCGCAATGTCTTATGTTTTTTCGGCATTTTGACCACAATTTTCAGCAAAATTGATAGATTAGATTGGATATATTCTGAACTTTACAGCAGATCGTTTTATTTATATCTGGTTTAAAATTCTCCTCTTCCTTTTATCGAAAAGCTCATTACATTTTCGAAATGCATGCCTACGTTTGTAATATTGTAGAATAACTGTGTAGTTATAGGCAATTATATAATTCTCTCATTCTTGCTTATATGCGGGCAAAACAGTTAAATAAAGTCTGGCAACTGTAATACACACCCAGATAAATTTTTGAATAAGCAGATGCTGTTATCACCGCATTTGTCAGAAACACGACTCTTCACAACGCATCTCGTGCTTTTTGTGTGTGTTTGTGTTGGTGTTAGCGTATTATTTTTGATTCTTTGACGACGGCACATACGCTTGCGTACAATTATTGTTTATATTGCAAAGTTGGCGAGGGATCTTCTTCAGTTCTCAAAGATCGATCAAAACGGTACGGTCTCAGGTTATATACTAAAATAGCTCAAATAAATTGTAATTTGTTTTTTTTTTGTTTTGTTTAATATTAACTAAAAATAATAACTGTATCACTTAAACAATAAAATATGTATATTAAAAAAAAGTCGTAATTAAGGACGCACAGGTTAATAAACCTGTTTTTACATAAGAAAGACTTTATAAGCAAACCAATTAAAACCAAGAACTTTAAAAACAAAATGTGCTACAAAATATAATCAATTAATTAAAATTTGTTCTTTTTGTTTTTTTGTCTATTTTAAGATTTATTAATTGGATCTTTAGAACGTTAAGAAAATTAATTTAAAATAGCTGTGATTTTTTATTCACTGTAAAACAACATTTTTTTTGTAAAAAATGGCGCGTGCTGTGTTTTGCATGGTGAGTGTTCTATAATAAAACTTATATTCAGTTAAAACTAAAAGACTTCAAAAACTGTTAAAAAAAAGTGTTAAATTGATGTTAAATTGTTCTTTAAGCAACACTAATAAATTTGTTATGGCAACTCTTGAACAGCATTCAGCAGCTAATTACTAAAGACAACAACTGCACTTCAAATTCTTTGAAAGGCTTGAAATAAGTGCGTTCAACTTTAAATATTTTCAGAAAAAGAATAAAATAAAAAACAATAGAATATAATAAATTAAGCAAACAACTAAACTAACTAAACACGGTGTTGTTGGCCTTAAGTATTTATGTTGCTGTCAAACTTAAACGTCAACTGCCTTTTTAAGTACAGAAAAAAAAAAGTTTACGTAATTTGAAATTGTAAAGAAATATTTGAAGCTTGTGGCTTTTATTCAAAATCTTTTGTTAATGAGAAGCTGTTAAATTTGGTTTAAAAAAAAAAGAAACCTTTCAAATTACTCTGCAATTTTCATTATCCCTCGCTGCCGGCACTTTCTCTTTCTGCGTATTGTAACCATTATTTTCGACATTTCTTGCGAATTTCTGCCTTAACAATAAACTTATTATGAGATTTTCAATTTGAAATACAAATTTATAGTCTATCAAGGCAATATTTCATATGGAATATTTTTTATTAAAAAATAAATTAAAAAAAAACTATTCATTATGCAAAATATATTGAAGTGTGTTTTTAAAAATCCGGTTTCATTTAAATAAATTGAAACATTAAAGAAAAAAAAAAAAACAACAACAACACACATCTAACTAATAAAAAATTTAAACAAATAAACAAAGTTCGTAAGGTATATTATATATGTACATATGTACATGTATACGTTAACTTTTATTTGTTTTTTATTTTAAAAGTTTGTATTGATTTCATACGTAAGCTTACTGCAATACTCAGAGCCTTGAAAGAGCTCTTTGACGCAGAATATACAAATTTAATTTTACAATCTCTCACTGCTAGTGGTATTAAAAGAACATGTGCTGTTTTATGTTCTTAGTTCAGCTGTAACTTTTTCTTGATTACAGCACCGAGCTTCAGTGCTTATCGTAGGAGCTTTCTGTCCGTCAAAACAGAAACAGATATTGTAAGAAATGTACAGACAGCTGACAGGCAATAAAGTTAGGACTTTATATGGGGTAGAAATTAAACAAGTTCAGCCAAAAATATACTGAAATATTGACGATTACTCCAACCTATTCCCCCATCATTTAGTAATCACACTTTAGGTGCTTTCAATGTAATTTAGCGGTTTCATATATTATTGCTATTTAGTGATTTTTATTAAACGAGGCTTGTGAACGCTACTGTTTGTGGCACAACATTAACGTTCTTATTTAAGCTACTTACTACAGCGTAAAATCCAAGCATAAAATTACGTTGTGCTTTACGCCATAATTTAGGTTGCATTGTAAAATGTTTTTGTCATATTGTGAATAATCTAAAGAACCAGAAGCAGAGAAAGATCAGGTTTCAAGGATAATGCTCTTTATGATTTTCGGTGTACTAATTCATCAAGCCTGTAAGTGTCAGGAGAGGTTAGGCAACTCCAGCAAGCGACTTGTCAATATGGCTAGAAACATATTTTTAAGAAACTGACACCTGTATAAGCACTGTTGAGCTGTGAACTAGTTCACCACGTAGAGTTGGTTCACTGATACTCAGGTGATGACCTTTACGTATGCCTTAGAATATAGTGCATTACACCGAAACTGAAAAAAATAGATTATTAGAAAGAGGAAAGAGGCAGAAGTATTTATGAACACTTGACTAGAATTTCCCAATATTATAATAACTGACAACTTATTTACTAGGCCGAAAAATGAATTTTCTCTATAATGCGTTGTACACTGGGCATTCGACCACAAACGTATGAACCTTGGACGAAGAACGTGTGTTACGAAAAAATATATGGGTTTAAAATACATTAACCGTAATATGGTCAGAGCGAAATCCCTTATAGTAACGATAGAACAGGGTAACGCATTCCATACTACAGTCAAACGGATGAAACTTGGACGAAGAAAGTGTGTTACGAAAATATATGTGTGTTTCGAATACATTAACCGTAATGTCGTCAGAGCAAAATCCTTTATAGTAACGATAGCACTCACTGCAGTAAAAGTGTTCGATCCTCCTAATGAAACCAATAATCTCCTACAAAATTTTTCTCTCTTATTCACAAAAAAACTATATTTTACAAGAATATAGAATACACTCCTTTATTTATATCAAATCGTCACAGCAAACACCTGTTGACACCAAAACTATAAATTAAATCATAAAGAATATCTAAATGTCTTGTTAATTTTTCAAGACCACGTTAACGATGGTGACGGCCTTGATAGAAAGTGCCTAAAGTTTTGAAAATAGCTCTTAATAAAAGAAATCTGTAAAACAAAGGAATTTATACAACTTTTAAATGATAACACAGTAATAAAAAACCTGAACTCAAAAAAAATTAATCAGCCTTTGTTTATCCGTGAATGAATTTCAAAAAAATTTGCAAATATTTATGAGTTTTGAAGGTCACTCAAGTCTCTGACCAATAACGAAAACTATAGCAGTAGTGCTAATCAACTTTGATGCTTTGAAATCAATTTCTATTGTTGAATATTCATATTAAGGTGATATTAAACTGTTTAGTAGATAACAGCAGCAGACTTAACGTAACCATCAGCTGCAATATCGTCATATCTAAAAAACCGGTATTGGCAGTTTTTTTTAAAGAAAATTGGACGGAAACTCGTAATTAGTCCTCAAAGAAAAGAACAACTTTGATATCTAAAGCATAAATGCAATTCTTGGTTGATATAATTTACAAGCAAATTTAACTTTAATACTAGTTTTCTCTGTACTAATATAAGTTTTATATCTCTCTAATGACACCAAGTAAGAGGTTTTATGTGTTGACACATTTTGAAATGTCAGAGATAACAATTTTACTGTAGGAGTGTTGCCATCCAAAATTATAACAAAATTTTTCATAATACTCACATTATGAATTCGCCTAGGTTAGAAATTAAGTTCCAAAAATGCTTGGGGAGAAAAAGTTAAACCCTATTCAAAAGTTAGAAAAACAAATTCACGTGGCAATTACTGGCGTAGCTGGTTGCTCACGCGTTACAAGCTGATATTACATGCAATTGTATCCAAGTGCACACAAATTGGCAACACTGTTATTAAACATTTTCCTTTAAAATAAAAAAATTTAAATCTTTCTTAAATTGTATGTTAACTCAAGAACTTAAATTTGCCACAAATTTATTGCGAGACGTTTGTGATAAAATATTTCAGCATAAGCAAAGTTATTTATCTATAAATTTTCTTGTTTAGTGTTGTTTCTATGCATAAATTACTGGTACATAGTACCAGATACAAGCTTTTGTTTTATTTGACGTCAAAACCCATCAAATTTTTGTTTCGCCTTAAATCTGTTATTTTTGGCAACCCAAAAACAGTACGTTATTTCTATCATCTTTAAATTAAACAGACAACTTTCTTTAAGCCATTAAAAAAGAGCCAGACATTATGCAAAATCTTTGCCGTTAAACACATCTAAAACAACAGTCTACCCACTACATGGCTACAAATATTGCTAGCAGAAATTGTCGCCTTCTATATTATGTTTTATCTGAACTGTAGCAATATTGCCATCTCTACAAAAACACAAGATAGACGAAAATTTATTTAGAGTAAGATCAGACAGGGCGATGTTGATTGCACAACTTTTTCGCAATTTTCTTTTGGAGTTGCTTTCTTGTCCACACACAAAAACTTTACGACAATACTTGAGCTTTCTCTAGCTTTTATATCTTACAGTTTACAATATATATACACATACACACATGAGAGAAAAGTTAAGAATTCTTTTTCCCTCCATATTCCCCACACCGAAAGCTTCTATCATGTCAAAAATTGCGCAACTAAATTTGCTATGTCTGACCTGACACTTAGTACTGAAAAGCAATTTTTTCTTTCAGTGGTGGTACCTGATTTTTTCGCGATTTTTATATTATTCTATTATTATTTTGTATTTGTGTTGGTAGCAGTAACCTGCTAATTGTCGCCAACAAAATTAGAAATTCATCCATGTCACAGAGCGCAATTCCGTTGGGAAATGAAACTCCATTCGTTCTTAAAAATCAAAAAACTAAACGTTTTATCAAAATTATTTTGAATGTCAAAGATTAAATTAATACTTTATTAAAAATTATTTGTCAGAAAACGAAAAACTCTTTAGTTTTTCATTTTCTGACAAATTAAAAAACGAATTGTATTTCGTTTCCAAACGGAATTGGACTTTGTGACATGGCTGATTAGTTTAAGTTGGCGGTAGCAACAAATGTGGTCATGTAGCTGTAAAAATCATTATTTGCTTATTAAGAAATTAATTCTAGTTTTTAGTTTTTCATTTTCTGACAAACTAAAAAAACGGAATGAATTCCGTTTCCGAACGAAGTAGGGCTCTGTGAGATGGCTGATTAGTTTAAGTTGGTGGTAGCAATAAAATTGGTAATGCAACTGTTAAAATAAGTTTGTTCATATTAAACATTAGTTCTAGTTTTGGCAGGTTGTAGTCGGTAGCCCGTTGTTTTGAATGTGCTTAACACATACTTGTCCCTTTTTTTCTTCATCTCCCTCTCTCATATTCATAAAATCAATAAATTTATGCAAATTAGCGTTATTGTTTTGGTTTGGTATGATATTATGTGACAGGTTTAAGACATGTGAAACTTGGTGTGAATGATGTAAAAAAATTTTAAATTGAAATGATGTCATTTCATATTTAAAGGTAAAAATCGTTGGTAGAACAAAGTTTTACTTAAATTTGAAATTTTTTACTTTGAATTCGTTTACAATGTTGAAGAGTGAGCCAGCTCTGGAATGTCTGCCACAGAAATTTTGTGATACAATTTATTTTCTTTTTCTATATTTATGTGGCAAAACCAACAACAAAGTTTTAACAACATGTGTGCATTAAAGAATGTTGAAATTCTTTAATGTTCTTTTTTCAGGATTGTCATAAAAAGGTAAAAAAAAAATTGGAAAAATTATTAAATTAAATTTTGCTTTAATTACATTGAAGGATTTTGGTCTTTAGTTAAAAGAGAATTGAAATTTATATCACAAGCTTTTGACTTACGAGTAAGTAAGTGTTAACAATTCTTAAGCAGTGAGATCTAAATTATCGAAAAAAATTGGGCGATATCGAAAAAAATTGGGCAATTAAATCGCTCCGTCTGATGTTATTCTAAGTAACTTAAATAAGAGTGTTGACGTTGCGTCGTGAACAGTTCACTAACCTTGTTTAATAAAAATCACTGAATAGAAATAAATAGTCTAGAAATAAATAGTCGCGAATCAATTCCGATCATCTATGAAGTTTTGGATAATTGCTTAAAAAACTCAGGCATAATATAAAAGAAAATTCAACATCTGTCATTGATGATTTAACATAGTCAGTGTTTGTTACGAAGAAATATCATGCACGTTCACCACCGGTAACATATACGAGTATATGTATGTGCATATGTATTAGTATTTCACAAACGTTTCATGTGCTAATTAGTTTATACTAATTTCTCTGAAACTATTTAAACTGGTGCGTGTGATTAGAAGTTTTCTGCTCTGTGTCCCAAAATTATTATAACTAACAATTCGGTTGTTTGTTTGCATTATTGCAAATCACGCAAATTTAATTCATGACACTCACATCATACGTGCTGAGCGTATTGAACGCTTAGATGGCTGATAGAAAACTATTTTTGTGTTAATAAGTACCAGTTTACTCATACAATTAAATTTGTGCGGTTTGAATCTGCTTTTGCGTTTATTATCTAAGAAATTTGTACTAATTGGTATGATAGTGCATACGTGTTGCTTGCTACTTTGAAAGCGTAGGCTTTGATTTTCTTATATATGTTTACTTGATAAGAAAGTTATTACCGTTTAAAGAGAATTTAAGTACTAAATAATGCGAGAAAAAAAAAAAAATTGGCGGCAAATTGTTGTCAGGTCATGAGTCATTTGGAATTTGAGATTGAAGCTTAATTTACATGCACACAACGATTTCATCAGAAAAAAGTAAATTTTTCTGTTTTGGATTTTTGTTTAAAACCAGAATTGAGTTTAACCTTTAACGAAAAAAAATCAGCATTTTTTCGTTTCAATTCAATAACTCATCGATTTTGAGTGGGTTTATGGAATTCTGCATAATTTACCATTAACCCAAATAAATATATAACATTAAGGTATTTACACACACGTCATACATGTATATGTATGTTGTGATTAAAACATTTGACCTGCTAATGCAAAAAAAAAAAAAAAAAAATTCAAATTAAAATCATTTCATCAACGAAAAAACATGCAGAATGTGGCATCTATTAGAAGACAGTTAAGGGATTCCCCAAGTCCTTTAGATTCGCGATTTATGATGTAAGTAAATACTATTTACGGGATAAGTTTTGATAACTGCTCGTTCGTATCCGTGTGTGTTTTTTCATCTTTAAGGTTTTTTTTCTGCCTTTCTAAGGATGGCGTCGTGTATTTTGTGGAAATATTAAAGAATGCTCTCTTCCAGTAGTATGCAAATTTCTTTTGTTTTGAGCGATTTCCTTTTTCAACTTTGTCTTGCAATGAGCCCATACTCTCTGGCATTCTTCGGGTGTATAAACTGGTGGACCAATATCATATAACTTTCCTGAAATATTGGCCCCAACCTGATCTGTAGTGGATTTAATTTCTCCAAATCCCTGACATCTCGAATAACATGAGGGTTAGCTTTTATTGCTGCTACTAGAGTGTCTAACTGTTGCTTAGTAGTAATTTTAACCATTTTCAGAACTAAATGTTCAGTTTGCTAATTTTAATATAATACTCAATTTAAATTACTCATTTTTTCATATTATTTTGATTTCAAAAATCATACAGCAACTAAAAATTTCTGTTTGCAGAAATTATTTTAAAATAGCAACTTTGGTTGCCAGATTCAGTTGCTAGCTGTAGTGCCTTTTCAGCAACTGGCAACGCAACTAAAGTTCAGTTGCTATCGATAATCGAGCCACAAGAATGATAAAACTAGAAATTACGCCATGTGCATGATTTCCCATTAGATGACATAGTTTGACCTATGCGAGGGTATCACGGCTTTCAGACACAGTGAGTTTTCTTTGCAAAGTCTTGAGTTTGATGGTGGGAAGGGAAAAAGAAGAGAAAAGAGAGCCCCTCTTTTTTTTTTTGGTTCGGAACAAAAACTAAAATTAAAGCTAAAATTGTTCCGAACAAAATTAACTCTCTTGTGCTCGCTCTCTCTCTCCCTCTCTCAAAAAGAGAAACGTCAAACTACCCAGCAGTCCACAAGTTATTACGATTGTAAGCGATTGTGTCAACAGAAAAAATCAAAATAAACATGTTAAGCACAACAAACAACTAGCAGCCGATTCAGATTAGTCATTTTTTTTTTCTACTAATATTGTTAAATTAAATGTACATAAGAAGCAAAGAAGAAAACAAATGCTAATAATATAATTTTGGACTTATCCAAACTTCGATTACAATGTATACAGTGTTGGATGCTTCTTACGGCCTAGGCCATCGCTGTGTAAATGTAAATAGGAATTGTATACAGACTTGAAGATGTGACAAAAATTTCACTGGGAAATACAGAAACATGTTTCAGAACAAATATCTTTTCCCAAGCGATGGATGAATCCAGCTTAATTGTATTGAAAACATCAAGCCCAAGTTTTTGTTTTTCCTTTTATTTTAATTTGTTAATAATCTTTCGAAATTATTTTTTAAGTATAGATTTGGTAGCAAAAAGTCTTCAAAAGTTCCTTGTAAAAAGCTGATTTATTCAGTGGGGGAATTAATAGGTGATATTTTTTGCGTGAGTTCCTTAAGTCATTTTATGGGCTAAACAAAAACTTAAATAAAAAAAATAAAAAATAAATCCAATTTATCATTTAATGCTCTATAAACCAGCAAAAAATAAGCAGAAATGGCAAACCTGCAACCACATCTCTAAATGACTTTTTGCGTGAGTGTATGTCACACACACACACACACACACACACACACACACACACACACACACACACACACACACACACACACACACACACACACACACACACACATTTAAAGTGAACTGGATTCTATGCGAATATCTATTCTATACTCATTTAAGTTAATCTTTGGAAGAAATAGTTTGATTTGGCTATCAAATTCTTAATTCTGATAAATAATATTGTATTAGTCAATAGAGTTTGAAAGACATCAGACTATTAGACTTTTTCTCGCACACATGACATCACCTTCCCCAAAGCGTTAATTTAGCAGTGTGACTATTTTTTGTTTATACTCGTAGTATTTTTAAATATATTATTTAAACCTGCTTAAAATTTAATTGTTATTTCAAGTTTTACAGATTGTTTGCAATACATACATATCATTATCATACAAACAGATATTTTAGTTCAATTATAAAAAATGCGGATATAAATTTGTTGGCTGATTAAAGAGGAAATATTTGCATAATATTGTGACAAAAAGTAACAATAAAATAACCTCAATATTTTTTTATTGAAAAAAATTTTAAATTAAAGAAAATTTCAACAAAAATCAATAACATTAAATAAAAAATGTTTACATCCAACATTTTTTTTATTATAATAAAAGTTATCATTATTTTTAATATTTGTTGGATACCTCATAAGATTATTTCATGACAAGTCATGGTCATTCATGCTTTAAACTCTTGTTCCCATATCAACACAATATTGCAGCACCCTTTGACTTTTCCATATAAATATATATTTAGCTAAATATTTTTTACGTGACTTAAACGGCATCTTGTCTGTAACATTTAATTTTAATTTAATTGTAAAAATGGCTACAAGTTTCAATTTAATAATTTCCATTGACCTTTTGAAGAGTTTTTTTTGCAAATGCCACTAAATAATGGATAGTTTTTATTTGATTTTCTAAGAAAGTTTGAGCAATAGTTACTGATAATATTGTGTTTTCTTAAGTCTATATTATAACCCAGTTGGCCATGTGTTCGATGATATTGTTTCTCCTTAAGTCGCGGCTCAGACGCTTTAGCTTTTGTTGATCAATTTATTTATAAATCACCTTATTGGTCATACAAAGAAACTATTCATTTAAGTTATGTGTTACACTGAAAGAAAAAACATTTCGTTGCGGAAATGAAACCACAGCGTTCACTATTCTTTTTTTTAATATCATGAAAAGTTTCTTTTCGATTATGAAAGCTTCATTAATGGGATAAAAATTTTGCTCAGTGTAGGCTTTAATATTCAATAATTTATTCTTTGATCAAGAAATGTTACTATAAAAAAAACTGTCTTGACTGAAACTGGAATCAACTCATAACCTGACAAATTACATCATGCAACTTCTTTTTTCATAAACAAATAATTTCTATTCTATTTAGAATTGTCATTCCGTTAATGAAACAAATTTTATAACCCAAAGGAAGCTTTACATTGGCCCAAAATCAATAACAAAATCATAACATTAGTGTAAAAGATCGTTACATATACGAAAGTTTTTCTATTAGAGTAGATTGCATTGTAGAAAAAAAAAATATATTAAAAAATTCAAATACTCGTATTGACTTGCAACTGACTTCAGGTTTATAATTTAAACAAGTTTTCCTGTACTGACAACACCATATCAATTTTCGTTTTTATCTCTCCTTTAAAAATCTTAAAATTTATTTAATGTAATATGAATCGGAACTAAGCAAATTCTAGGGCTTTATAAAAATCAATCTGTGTCCAGAATGAAAAAAGATTTGAACAAACTAATTTTCTTTTCATTTAAATCAGTAAAGCTATGACACTAAATGTCCAATTTCAGACTTTAGCGTCTTGCGACTGCCTATTTCTGTTAGTGGACTAATATCAATTATAATAAAAAATTTAAACCAACAACACTGGATGAACACGTGCCCAAGCGCCCAACTTTTGCTATGTATGGAAATACACCTCGCAGAAGAGCTCGTGCATTCTAAACCTCCAATTTCTCAGACTGCTAATGGAAGACAAGGCTAAATGAGTTAGTAGGCCAAAACTCATTAATTCATCCGCCTTAACATCACTACTGGCTGCTTACATTACAACAGCAACTCCGGAGGTTATTAGCCACCAAAAACCGGCATTGCTCATAGTTATCAGGGAAGACTAATTCCCCTTCCTGTGAGGCTTAAAACACAGCCAGAACGTTTCAACGAAAGTAGGCACTTCAACCATGATTAGCGCATGAGCTGAAAGTTTTCCTTTTGTAACACTTCAAGCCCCCCTGGGGCTTGCCTTGATGTACACCAGGGCATTCTGTTTTTCGGCATATAGAGGCGAAGGAGTCCCTCGCTTGTTGTAGCAAACAAAAACTCTAGGAAGTCGGTTGTGATAAGGAATGCTGAAACCCTTACCAAGAGTATAAATTGGCAGAATGGGGATCAGTATGCTTGCAATTCAACCCAGGCTGATCACGGTTGAGGTGCCTAGCTTGGCTGGAACATTCTGGCTGTGGTTTAAACCTAAACCCGCAGGAAGGGCGAGTTATTATCCCTGATAATTGTGTGTTGCATGGGGACATCTCGCGGGGTGCTGCTGTCTTGCTTGTCCTGAACTGTAAAAAACCAGGAGTGATGGTTAGACGTGTAAGTTGGCTAAGAGAGTTGGGGATACCGCTCAATTGCCAGTATCATACCTTTGTATAGGCTAATATTACAGCAAAATAAATCGGCTGTTACTTTTTTATTAAAATTCTAAAACCAGCCGCGAAAACAGAAAATCTTTATTTTGTATACAATTCCAATATGCTCTAGGGATTTACCCTTGCTAGAGGCATGTTGAGAGATTTATTAATGGCCCAGGAACTTTTTTTGCAGGGCCTTAATATTTACCAAATAGGAAATTTATTTTTAGTCCCTGCCGTATTAACTTAATCCATCTTTTTGTCTTCAGTGTAGTTGACATTGTTGCAAAAAATTTTAATCTGTTGATTTCCTGTGCAGCAATCTTTACTCTGCTGGGAAAAACAATTACTTTAGTTATCAGTAAGGAAACTGAAATCGATAAAAAAAACTTTAAGCACAACAATTCGTTGTTCACAGTGGGGATTTTATTACAAAACCAAAATTTATTTAATATACTACAATATTTTAATCAAGCCATAAATTGCTTTAGGCTACAATCAAAAAACTAAAAAAAAGAAAAACACTATATGAACGAACCCCTGACAAAATAAAAATTATTAAAACGACATGTTTAAATAACCAAAAAACATGCAACATTTAAAATTATAAAATAAAATTCAGAGGATTTAACAGTTTAAAAACAACAGCCAGGAAAGGTCCATAAAATACTTACTGTCATTTCAAGTTCATTTTACGTACGAGCGACATAAACGCAAACAAACAGTCTGTCCAGTCTGTAAAGATGTAGATAACGAAACAATAAGACCTTCAACAGTGCACGTTACAAAATAAAATTGAAGTTGCACTTATTCCAAAATACCAACAGCACTCACGTACACACTCACGCACATTGCAAAACTGGTTGTAAATTAAAGCGAATTTGTTTAGGTGTAAACAAGTCTCAGTGACTTTCCTTTACCTTTTAATATTTTAAGTTAAAAAGTGAACTGAAACGGCTGAAAGTAAAATTTTACAGCTGCCAACAAAATTCAGAAGTTTGCCTCTTATTATTTTGGTCAAGAAAAAATGTTTTAAGGGATTCAAAATAAAAGAAAAAATAAGAAAAAACATACATACGTACTTATGTACGTATATTCCCATATGGTAAGGCCTTAAATCGCATTTTTTTCTTAATATGAGTTTTTAGCCGCCTGCCTCACTATAACGAGCATTAAACCTTCGCCACAGTCTTTCACGATAAGAGAAGCTTATTCTGAGAACGGTTATAAACGTTACCTTGGCAAAAGCAGATATATTGCCTGTCACACTTAAATAATACATTACAAGTATACGAGGTATGATCAACAAAATAACCGTTATTTTCAATTTTTTTTAAAGTATTTTATACATCAATCAACCCCTTAAAAGTAATCCCCCTCAGATAAAATACACTTATGCCAGCGTTATTTTCAATCCTCGACACACTTCTGAAACGCGCTTTTTGGTATCGCCAACAGCTCTTGTTTCGATTTTTCTTTTATCTTCTCAATCGTAGCAAAACGCTTTCCTTTCATCGGTGTCTTCAGTTTTGGGAAGAGGAAAAAGTTAGCGCGTGCCAAGTCTGGTGAATACAAAGTTTCAGACATGATAACGTTTTTGTTTTTGGCCAAAAACTCACGCACAAGTATCGATGTGTGAGGTGGTGCGTTATCATGGTGCAAAATCCATGTATGTTTTTTTTTACAATTCTGTGAGTTTCTGACGAATTGCTTCGCGCAAACGGCGCATAACTTCAAGGTAGTATTCCTTATTGACCATACGACCTTGTGGCAAGAATTCATGATGCACGACGTCAATACAGTCGAAGAAAACAGTGAGCAAAACCTTCACATTTGACCGAACTTGATGTGGTTTTTTCTGTCTTCGCTGTTCTGGACGCTTCCATTCATAGCCATACAGCCATGATAAGTCACCAGTTATGACCTATTTGGGGAAATCTGGGTCTCATAAATTTTTCTCAACTTGCTTTTATGTTCACACACAGTTTTTTTTTTTTGCAAATATTTTTGAATTGTAGATTGTACAAGGTGTTAGCCGGGAGGGTATACTAATCTCGGTAATTCCGTTGTACGCAATGGCACCGTTATTCAAGCGCAAATATGCCACATGTTAATCAAGCCCAAAGCAAACACCAAGCTCTTGAGCACGGCTTCGAATTGAGGTTGATAGATTGTTTTGAACACTTTCTTGAGAAGCAGTAATCTTTACAGCCAATGGACATTGTGGTATATGCATGAGCCTATCACCTACAGATCCTCTTTTTTCGAAATCATTCACTACGCGAAAAATAGTAGGTTTGGTTGGCACATTGTTTCTACCAAAAATTTCACGTAACTTTCCCATCATGACGGTAATCGATAATTAATATTGATAAAATGTTTTAACGATTAAAACACGTTGGCTTATCGCATATTTTTCCATAATAAATTTGCCACGTGTCCACTTCATGACTACCATATTTGAACTGTCAAGACTAGGTTAGGTTAGGTAGGCAGGTCGCTGGATTCTTCAGAAAGTACCCGGATACTCCAGCCCACTTGAGTCCTGAAGATCGTTCCCTTTGTGATTGCCTGAAAGACTAATGTTTATGAAAATTGCGTCAAAACAATGTAGTAGACATTCCCGGCAGACACCCTGTACATGCACATTAGGGGTGAATTAGTGCACCGATTTTGGATTTGGATTCGCTAAAACGTCTTATTTTGTGAGGTTTTGTAAAAAAAAAAAAAAAACGGGATGTTGGGATCAAAGGTGCAGTAAAATGACGGAATATCCACTAAACGCTGCATAATAAATGGAATAGTAATACCATAGAGTAATAATATGTAGTTACTTTCGAAACTAATCCTCAGAGGCGTTCAATGGAGTAGTCGTATGTATTAGTTTCGAAACCAACTTTCTGTAGTGTTTCATAGATTAGTAGTATGAAGTAGTTTTCAGACTACTCCTATGAAATGCACACATATGATACTACTCCTATGACGTAAGCGACAACTAAACATCGGCTTTGATGTGATCGGCTTGGATCACTCGCTGTCAGCTATTGATTTGCTATTAAGTGCTGCATGCACCTTTTTGCAAGTGCAATGATGCAATATAAGATTGTGCATAGAGGTGTTATGTTTTATCGTTTTACGAAAAATAGTGTAGTTATGTCACTTAGGGCCTTTCTACATGCGGCCACTGTTATTTGTACGTGTTGTAGCTAACAGCCCTGAACTCATAAATTCACTTGGTTCTGAAGCTGTTACAGAAAAAAAATAAAAATAACATAAAATAAAATGTTTAAAATATTTTAGCATCACCAAATTCCAAAAACAAGAAGAGTATGAATATTTGAATGAATGATTATGCTGTCTGGTCGACCTTGTCCAAAAGGCGCAGACAACTGTAAAGGCAGACCAGCACTCAAACCGTTTAAGCCAAACCAATGACAAACCGCCTGCCAGCCAGCCAGCCAACAAGCCAACAAGCCAACCAGCCAGTCAGCAAATCACTGATACGAACAAAGTTTACAAAAAATATCTAAAAAAAAAAACTGAATCTGAATTTACAAGTGCGTGAACTGATGATGATGGTCAATTTAGTGTTAGTTTTAATTCTAAAACATCTTTTTTCACATCAATGCCTGCAAACCTTTTTACGTTATTCTCATACTTATTACATTTGTTTGTCGCCTTTTCTGAATACTCGTATTATATAACTTCTGCTTCTCCAAACAGTTTTTAAAATCAAACAAGTTATGTTAATTGATCAATTTTGTTAAAATTCATAAATGTTAAAAAATATATTTGCAAGACAGTCATTAATATGTAGGCATTCATTCTCGTAAAAATATATTTCTTTTCAAGTTAAATTCATTAGATGACATTTTAACATTTCAAATCGCTTAATAAGTTTGTTTTTTAAATATGTTCAAATTGTTATTTTTTTCAGTCTATACCCGTTTCTTTGATATTCATATTTAATTTTGAATTGCTTTTAAGAACATTCAAGATTTTTTTTTTGTTTTTTTTTGTAGCAACAAACAAAGAAGATTTTTGTTTTTGTTGAGGACAAGAATATAAATAAATGATCATCATTCATTTGGGTTATAAAAATTTACAACCTTTTAAATTAGAAATTTAAATTCAACTAGAAGTAATCTAATTTCTTGAGCGGTAATCCTGTTTTGTTATTGACACGCTGACTTTGAATTTTGATTGAAACTAATTTAACTTATTTAAGCCCGAAACTCCTCCAATTTAGGGATGAACGGTTTCTTTTTCAAAAAATTATTTAAATGAAAAAACAATAAATATACAAGAAAGTGCATAACAAATTCGTTAAGAATTTCGTTATTAAAAAATATATTTCGATATAATGTTTCATATAAGATAATAATCTCAAAACCGGTTGTTCGAAACAACGAAATCAAATAATTAGCTATTTCTATTCGGAAATGGAACTCAATCTGGTTTTTGGGTTTTCACAAACAGAAACCAATAACTGAAAAGTATAATTTTTAATTTCAAACGCGAATTTAATATATTCGGTTTTCTGAAAAATAATATCTATTCGGAAATGGAACTCAATCTGGTTTTTGGTGTTTTAGAAACAGAAACCGACAGCTGAAAAGTATAATTTTTAATTTTAAACACGAATTTAATGTATTCGGGTTTCTAAAATATCAAAACCGATTTGAGTTTGTACTCCGAACGGAAATCAAATTACATCGGAATAAGTAGAAAACAGTGTTTGTCTTCCATCATGTGTACATGTGCTTTTTTCCACCGTATTCCTTGTTTTGTTTTCTTTATACGAGGGTTGATCAAAAGTAAACCGTTATTTTCAATTTTTTCAAAAAGTATTTATGTATTCATCAATAACTATCTGGCCTCCTCAGATATAATACACTTATGCCAGCGTTTTTTCCAATCCTCGAAATACTTCCGAAACTCGCTTTCTGGTATCGCCAACAGCTCCTGTTTTGATTTTTCTTTTATCTTCTCAATCGTAGCAAAACGCTTTCCTTTCATTGGTGTCCTCAGTTTTGGGGAGAGGAAATCTTTGCTACCGCACGTTTCATACTCAAAACATCCGAAAAATTGCTTGGCAAGAGCCGAACGATATGGCAAAATCATCAGGAACCTCTTTGATAGTGATTCGACTTTTATCCAAAATCATTTTCTTCACTGCTTCAATGTTTTCAAGGTTGCTGACGTGCTCGGGCGTCGAGGGCGAGCAACGTCATTACCATCTTCTCGGCCTTTCTTAAATCGATTGTACCTAACTCGCCAAGCGCCACAGTCAACATTTCAAATGTCTTTGAGAATTTAATTTTTTACACAAAACAGTTTGTTTGATCCATTTTTTTCGAATAGTAAAAAAATCGAAGAAATAAATAACTGTTATTTTTTATCATCCTTTTACTTATACTTATTGTAAGATCACACAAATTTTTTCGAATAGTAAGTAATCGAAGAGCATACGAAAACACGACTAACATTTTTATCTGTCAAAAATAAACTGACCCGAGTTAAAATTCCAGTGGGTGCTGATGAGTAATGCAGCAATTGCGAAACAACTAGTTGTCCCCAGCTAAAGATTTGATTATTATATTTCTTGTCTGCTGCAATCAAAAATTATTGATCACAGCAAATTTGTATTGTAAAAAAAAGAAAGGAAAAACGTGAACTAAAACTCGATGTACATATGTATGTACAAACCAAAAATTTTACTTAAATATTATTTTCGTTGTTAAAAAGAAAAAATACGAGTTCGATTGCCGAATGTGGAAATAATAACTGAGTAACCAAATCAAGCAGCCACCGCGTACAAACTTGATTATTAGCAGACGCAAGCCCTAACGAGTAGAAAACATACTTGTGCAAACAGGTATTGTTGTGGCCAGTCACACCGCAACTCGATTTAAGAGGGGTGCACTTAGATCATTAAAAAAGGCACCGGTTGCAGATCTCTGGTATATACACTGGGCGCTGATCAGTTTTAACTAATCTAATTTCAACACTTTAAATGATGCAATAACGTTTGTTTTGGTGTTATTAATAGGTGCAAGTCCATGCACATTACTCCCTTTCCTTCTCTCCTAACCTATTTTCCTAGTTCTAGGACAATGCACTGCATATGTAAAGGTCATCCCCTGAGTACTGGTCCAAGAAAAAAAAAACAAAAATGGCTACCAGTTAAAAAGGTGCTTTCAAGAACAAACAAAAAAAAAAACACTTTATAACTTACGAGTATAGTATGTTCACACTGGCTGATTATTAGCTTTTTAATAGCACTCTTTAGGCTTCCACTTTGGCGTGGCGCTCATTTTATGGTTTAAATGTTAATGCAGGCGGGGGTATTATAAAATCCTAAGGAGCCTATAAATAATTATAAAAATTAAATGATAGCGTTAAAAAGTCATAAACAGCTTCGCTGGCTTAATATTGGAACAAGCGATGATCATTAATCAAAATCATGGTGATTGTAAAATTCCTTATATTCTGTTGAAAATTAATAAAAACCAGCATACTTTATTTGTTACATCTCATACCAAAGTCTAATCAATATTATCATAACATACCTATTTATGTTTGTTTTCATGCTGAAAAATACCTTCTGGCGAAAACTACAGAATCTGTTACTTGCAAAAGGCCATAAATTTTGTATTTGGTACATGTCAAATAGGCAGGTTAAACAAATCACTGCTACCCAAAAAAAAAAAAATATGAAAAAAAAATATATAATAATCACATTAATCTACATAGTAACAATTTATACGAGTATCTGGACAGCAGCTAACAAAAAAAAGGGGGGGAGGCAGTTAGGCAGCAGTGATGTGAACGCCCCATTGATATTGTTACGTGGCTTAACTCAAGCAAACATCACGTTTTTATAATATTTTTCCCATAGGTCATTTGTATGATGTGTGCGAATAGTATGATTTGATTATGGCTCCCCCTTATTATTACGCTAACCCCCCTCTTTATGTTATTACATGAAGTGTATTTTAATTAAGAACCAGTTACGACTAACAGCAAATATTACGAATAAATGAATGTGTTTATGTTCAAGAACTGTAACTAACTTTTTTGGCTGGCGGCCGGTTCGCTCAATTACTCAACTCATAATGATGTTGTGCACACATATTTATTACTATTGTGTGCTGAAGAGCGTCAAAAAAGTGTTACAAGCATTTGTGCGTGCATCACAAAATACGCGAGTACGTACAGATCCATTAGATGGCTTTAAACTTTATGACATTTTTAGTAAAATGTTTGTTTGCTTTTGATGTGGCTGTTGTTGTGTTTGCCGTGTGCTGTGCTTGTTATTTACATATTTCATTAGTCATGCCAGCGAAGCTTATGTCTTATTTGACAGATTTTTGCTTTTGAAATTCTACAAGTTGTCAGTTGGCTTTTGAAATGCAGGCAGGCATATAGTCAAGCTTTAATCTATCTGCATTTCCGAAATGCTAAATTGTGTGTTAAATATTTTGTAAATGCTGGGATTGGGTTTTTATTATTTAATTTTTTAATAATTAACGTTAATTTTGTTTTAAATTTAATAGCGGGTTCAGACCTGTATGTTTTTTTTTTGTTTTTGTAACAATATTTGGTTTATTGAGCAATATTGTTTTGTTGTTCATTAGAGCGATTCATCTCCCACAAAAAAAAAAAAAAAATATATGTACCAATCACCTTCTAGGACTAAAGATAATATTAAAGCAATTTCAAAAACTATTTTTTAGTTTTTTGCCACGCCTGCAAATATCGCTTTTTTAGTATTTTTTCATTGTGCCGCCATTTTTAGTCCGACCATAACATTTTATATAACGGTGTATTTAATAGTTTTTCATTACCACGTCAAACTCTAGTCATGACTTTTAAAAACTCGGTTCGTACCCACCCTAATGGTAAATATTTTATGATTAGAATAATGATTGAAGATACAAGCTTGAATTTAAGTCTCTTAACATTTGAACAGACCGTAGCAACATCGCGCGCAAGGAGATTGGAGTGGGAGCTACGAAACTGGAGACCAGGCTTTAGGGATTTAGTGGTATGGCGTTATTTAACGGAGCACAATGCGCTTTTTGCGTACGCGAATACTCTCGCAACAACGATTCTGTGTGTGTAAACGGAAATTTTATTATCATTTTAATATTTGACATATGAAAATCAGACCAGAGCAACATTATGAAAACAGTGATTCGGGCGTCCTAAAACATCGAGGGAACCGGAAAACGTAGAGCGAGTACGAGCATATCTTTGAGAGCAATCCAACCTTTCTACTCGTTAGCGGCCGTGGTTTTATATATACCTCGATCATTTGTATATAGCATTTTACATCAAGGTGGGAAAACATGCCATATGTAAACGACTTAGCCATATCACGGCTGCAGTTCGCTAAATTTTTGTCTAGAACATCATGCCGAAAATAGGTAATGCTAATTGGCCACTGCGTAGCCCCGATTTCTTTCCAAAGGACTTTTTCCTTTGGTGAAAAGAAAACAAAATTTTCAGTAACAACCCGACGACCATTACCGAACTAAAGGAAAATATATGCGAGGAATGCAAAGCATTTTAACCGGTGTAGGCACCAGTGCCAGAGTGGTCAAGGATTGCATATAAGTGATGCAATTTTCAGAAAATAAAGCTCTATTTTATTTACTTCCTTAATAAATAAACAGTTTTATAAACATGTGGCAATTTGTTTTTTATTAAACATTTCAAATGTTAAGAGATTTATGGGCCAGCCTGTAGAAGCTAGGTATGTTCTACAAAAAAGTTAGGTCTACATTTGGCACCTTTTGGGGGTAGTTCGAACGGTTAACCCTAAAACGTTAAAAACTAATACATTACATTTTACCCCCCTGGCTCAAACCCAGTTATAAAGCTTTTTATGGATTTTTCTGCCCTTTTCCTTACCTTTTATCCCTATGCGAAGCTATTTACTATCTAATTTTTTGGCTCATGCATTTTTTTTACCAAACCCCGCAAAATAGGAGGCTCTAGCATATCCAAATCTCGTGCCAAAGATTTTCCATGTAATACTATCTCCCCCTAATGCACAGTTACACCCACACCACACAAACATTTCTGAAGTCTCAGTGGGGTCTTGCATACTCATTGAATGCCAATAAATGCAAGAGATAATAAGAGTAACATGTTTGTTTTACCTTCTCTCTTTATATTATTGTACCTTTTAATAACAATAATGAGTTCCGTTTGTTTTGGCAAGAACATTTACACTTTTCGCATTTTAATACAAATTTGTAACGCTGTGTAAATTAAATTTTACATTACACTGTCCGTTCTCCTTTTAATTGAAATATGTGGACTATATGGATTCTTTTCCCCCACTGATTTCTGACAAACCACAAAATGATAAGTGATAGGCAAAAAGCGTTTTCAGTTAAATGTTGTAAAAGATTTTTTGACGCTTTGGTTCTTAAAATCAGTTATGGGAAAACACATACTCGTACAAGTGTAATGGAATACTTAATGGGATAATATTAAACAGGCCCCTTAAAACAGATTTAGAAGACTAAGAGTATCAAAATTCATGTAGTCCAGATATGTACTTTCTTTCATTCAAGGACAGCCCAAAAATGTTTTATTTTTTTGTTGAACAGTGTTATTTTTTTTTCTTTAATTAACTTTAATCAGCTATAATTTTCCCATAATTTTGTTACTACAAGATTGTTAGCGTCTTGCGTATACTCGTACATACACATTTTAAAACAACAACTAAATTAAATTAACAGAAATATGTAAACACATAAACAATTTGATTCATATAACAAACAACGTTGATAGCTGAAGTATCAGAAAGAAGAAGAAGACGAACAAGCCAACCAAACTTGATATTTGAAATTTTTTAGTTTTCCTCTCTTCGAATTGTTTTAGTTCAGGAATTTTGACAGTTCATTCATTATTAAAAGCTGTCAAACTAACTGATATTTTTACTTTGTATCAAATTGTTTAAAAGGTTTTTGTTGTTGTTGTACTTTTAACCTTATAAAAAAGCAATTTGTTTAATTTTAATATAGTTGAACTAAACGCTTTCGAGAACAATATGAAGATTCAATTTCAAGGCAAAAACATGTTTATTATATGCATACATTTATATAAAAACCATTAAATGTCAAAAATATCTAAAAAAAAAAAAATTTATTTTAGTTTTATCAACTTAGGAAACTCAGGGCTTGATTTCAAACTTCCTCCAGAATGTATTGCACATACATACATACAAATGTATAATAGCATATAAAATCAAATTATAAATGAAAAAATTTTTTATTATAAAATGAAATATTAATTATGACAATCCAAAAACACACATTCGACGAACTACCCAGTTGGCCAAGTACTCAAGACATCCTTAGTCTTGTGCGGTCCCTAAAAGTTGACGCTGTACTTGTGTCCTAATAGCCAGAAAAGCCTCAGATTCGAATCTCGAGTCGCCCAAAGAGCAGGGTATGCTTTGGCACACACCAAACTAGAGTACGTTGCTTTTTGGGATGTAGAAGGGTTTTATTTATTTATTTTTGTTTATTCCCTGTTTGTTGTAGAAAAAAAAAAGAAAAAAAAAACTCAAAGAAGTCGCATGATTTATGTTGTGTTGTTGCACTTCCGAAACCATCACCAAAAGTTACTGGGCAGAATTGGGTTCAGTATAGCCCCCGGGAGGTTCTACTTGCCAGCAATCTAGATGTTGATCGTGGAACAATCTAGATGCCGAAACGTTCTGAATGTGGCTTAAACCAAAAATTGTAGGAAGGGGATTTAGTATCCCTGATAATTGTATCCCTCATAGTGTGAAGAACCAGGGGTGATAGTTAGGCGGGTGAGTTGGATATGGGCTCATGTTCTTAATGAAATTCGGGCTACCAACTCATTAAACTTTGTCTTCCATTGGCTGTTGGGTAATTGCATGGGGTTTGTTCATACGGCTACAAACTTTTGGCAAACAGTTGCAACCTGTTTGAGCCTAGAAAGCCACACGGGGACGCTGCTGAATCGCGAGTAATTCCCCCCGCGGAGTTGGTCCATCTCCAATCTATCTCGCCTCGAGATATCCGGCATTCACGAACCAACCTGGACTTCGTATAGACCCTACTAGTGCAGGCAGAGTTACTATTGCAATAATTACAATACCAAAACACATCACAGGTATTTTGTTGGTAGAAATTATGTAATGTTGTCAAAATCTGCGCTTCCGTCTGTGTGTTTTCTCAGAATTAAATAGCTTGTAAACAAAATATTGACTATCTTTCGACACGAAAACAAAAGATAGCTGTCCACCACTACCAAGTAAGACTGCTTTAGTCCCGTTTTGTTTTGTACAAATACTTCACACAAACAATTTAAAGACTTTCTCGCTCATCTGTCACCTAGACATGGTGACAGATGAACCTTCTCTTATAGAAGAGCGACGGCTAAGGCAATTTGGCTAGCTGGGCTATGTCTGTGTACGACACCAACTTTACACATATCAAAAAGTTATGTACTTAAATCAAGATACATACGAGTACTTACAACTGTATGCCAGAAAATACCATAAAAATTTCCAATTGAATACTTTATAAAACTAAAATTATTACCTCATCATGACGCATCGAAAATAATTGCATGAAATTGAGAATTGTACAAAAAAAAAATTGTTGTGTCTTTCTTTTAAGCAAAAGCTTAAATGACATTTACGCAAGTGCGTCTTTTTTTCTCTTCGCTTAAATGCAAATGATTTTTTATACAATAGAAGATGGAAAAGCAACTTTATACGAGTAGATTTGCAAATGCTTCCCCAAAAAAGAAAAAAAGTTACTAAGCGTTTAAAAAATTTAAAAATAATTAAAGCAAAATGAAGTGAATGCATTTGACATTTAGAAGATGAAAAGTTATTTGAACCGGATCTTAATAACTGGAAACATGATAAGCAACTGCAATAACAATAACAATAAACATCGAAAAAAATTATAATATAAAATAAAGAAATCATTGATTAAAAATTATTAAATGAATATAAATTAAGCATTTAAAACCACTTCGATTTTAATAAATAATTTGTTTTTATTACCAATTTTAGTCTTACCCTTGATTTACTTTGCTGATCTTCCAAAATGAGCTCAAGCCAAAAAAAAGTAGTCTTCTTTTAATACCCGGCAGTTCGGAATGCTTTGTTACTTTTTCTCTTCAGCTGAAGAGCTTGTGAGATTTTAATAAATTAACTTAAATTCACTTTCAATATGATGTTCAGAAGTACATACTCGTGTACATAAAGCGAGCGTGATTTTACTCAAAGAGACGTAATTCGGCATCAAAAAATGTTTGCTTGTTTAATGCTTCTCACATTATTCTAATGTTTTTGAAAAGGTTTCACAATTCTCTAAGGCGTTAAGCACGTCAAATATCTATAAAAATAAATAAATCTTTGACAAAAGCGAGCACTTAATCGTGAAATTTTCATTTAGACTTCAAGTGAAAACAATTGCGACTCTTGGGTAAGATCATTTACAAAGAAATACGAGTTTGTATTCTGTTTAAGTTGCTTAGCTGTCTATACGAATAGGTCGACTTTTCATAGAGGCCAACCCATTCATCAGTAGACTTGAAAACTGTTTGAATAATATTTAACTCTGTATATCATCATTTTCAAGAAAACAATGAGAATTAAGAGGAAAAATATTCTAATATTTTTTGATTTTCTGCAATTTCTTTTTTACTAATCAAGTAAAGTAGATAAAAGAAAACTTAGTTGCAAATTAATATACATATTTTTATTATTAATGGAATAGAGCATTTTGTAAAGTTTGTGGTAGTTCATACTGTGGATCAGATTAGTCCGTTATAGCAGGTGCTGACGCAGATGTTTTCAATTATCTCTGGTTTATCGATGTAGACAAGCGACTTTACATAAATTTTAAATAAAATAATCTAATGGGGTTAATTCACATGAGGCAGTACAGGGTATACGGAGAGAATATCCGAATTTGTACTGAATGCACTGGCAAGAAGGGGTCTATATGACCTGCAGATTGAACCGCGAATGCCTAATATTTCTAATCGAGATAGCGAACCTGGAGCTTTCTTGGGCACGGCGCATAATGAATTGCCCGGAAATGTTGTAGCGGACGAACTGGCAAAGGCCAGTGTCCGGTTACAACAAGTGGATATAGATGGGATGGTTAGAACGCCGCTTAAGAGCTATAAGAACACAGGACAGAATGAGGTTACTAATCAAATAGCAGGGCTGATACGAGTATAGCCTGTATGATGATACGAGATGTTCTACAGCATCTGTCCTAACGAGACATTGTCACATAGAGACACAGGTGAGGAGATTGAATCTTTCATTTAATGATTTCTGTAGAAGTTGTATGGATGACCACGAGCTAGAGAGTGTTGAGTACTTACTCTGTCGGTATTCGGCTCTTTCTTATATAAGGGCTTTGCATCTAGACAGCACGCTGCTACACAGGTTGGCAGAAATATTGCAATCTGATGTAGCTGAACTGAAATTTCATCCGATCTTTAGGTTGGTACTAAGCTAGACCAGTGGTATATAGAACGGCTGAGATATGTATTAAACTAAGAAAACAGTATTGAATGCAAGTAATTGACTTTCAGTAACTGGCAGCCTATTAAATCTAACCTAAATCACCCGATTTTGGTTGTCAATTAATCAAATTATTCTTTCATAAAAATTTTTTTTATTAGACTAAAGCAATTGTGGCAGGTGACCCCGACTTGTTAAAAGCAGTTAATTGAGGTACGGCATTGTCCTACATACTTAAATGTTGCTAGAAGCTCGCTGAACTGCCGGGCATTGTTGAATGTGGTTAAACTAAATGCCACCACAATTAAAAATTTGGACTTTCTACCTGTCTTTTCATACTTAGTTATTTATTTGCTATAAATAGGAGGACAACAGATGTAGCACAATTTATACTGAAAATGCAGAAGGTGTTTATAGTGAGTCTATCGCTGGCGGCCCAATATGTTTACTCTTTACAAAACGGGGTTTTAAAACAGCTTCTCATATACCGGGTGTCTCAGAATTCAGCGTCAAGCCTAAACAAGGTGACAGGATTGATTTTAACCATCGTGAGCAAAATCAGAAAAAAAATCTAAAAAAAAATATTTTACTCAGTTCAAATGGCTTTTATTCGCACAAGATCTTGTAATTCTGTTTTTTTCATGATGGTTACAATCTATCTTGTGACCCTATTTCAGCTTGACGTTAAGTTCTGGCACACCCTGTAGACATATACATATATATAATTATCACATTAAAAAAGTAACTTACGTTTTGAAAAGTTTCTTAAAACTAATTAATATATATTTTTTCTTTCAGGCCATCGCTTGCATTATAGTGCAATGCGCGTTCTCTGTTAAATTGGATTCAGAGAATCGACGTCTCATTCTTGACATCAAGGATCAAAAAACTACCAATAACCAATACTATTCGTCGAATTTTGACACAAGTAAGTCCAATTTTTTTTCTATACATACATTAACTTCATATTTCAACAAGTGAAACTCATTCAAATTATAAATAATCCTATTTTCCATTTAGTAAAAACAAAATTTTACATTTGTTTAGTTAGTCCTTTATCTGTTTCATCGCGAATGACTATACTTTTCTCTCATTCAATTGGCATTAAAAGTTTTGTTAAAAATTCATTTGATCATATTTCATGGAGAATGTTGCAATGGGCCAATTTGTTGGAAATGATCAGCAGTGGAAAACAAATGACACATTGCATTCTCAAAATAAAAATATTTCATATAATAAAAATAAATCTAATAAGTTGTTAAATTTATAACTTTTTTGTAGTTAGTTGTTGTAAAATTTTGATAATTTAGATGAAAAAAATTATTAGAGTTATTGTTTTAAATTTAATGTCAATTGTTTATTACTTAACTTAGCGTGCTGTAGCCCTTATATATTTTATATAAATAAAATTTCATTAATTACGTTTTAATAACGATCTAATCTGGATAAAGTGTCAAACCTAATCCATTTTGTAGCTAAAATGTAGTTTTTTGTATGCAAAAATATGCAAAGAAAATATTAAAAATCAAACTCGTACTACATTTCAATAACCTGTTGCTTCAATACTAAAACTAAAAGTAAAAAAAAAACCACCAGCAAACAGCCAATCTACCAACCAACCAAAAAATAAATTAAAAAGCAGCGCAGTAGTTATCAATTATCCGCAAAGCATCTTTTAGTGATCGTCTCAAACTCAAATTTATCGACTTGTAAATATTCCCTCTCTCTCTCTCAAGAAAAAAAAAAAACAAAATCTCAGTAATCAATCAAACAAACAATTCACACACTTCGCATATTCATTCCCTCCTTTAACATCTTTTTTATTTTTAACTTTGGAAAAATAATTCTAAACAGACAGCCAGCATTACGATTGTAAAAAAAAAACCCAACAAACACAAAAATATGAAGCCGATTAAATATTTAATCAAACCATATATATAAAATAATCAAATACTATTTCTCTTACTTATATTATTGCATACTAGAGAGCTTGACTTTAACGACTGACAGTGACAGCACAGGAACTGGTATTGTATGACACTTATAACCGCCTTCCCAAAACAATCCTAACAACCTTTTTGAAAAACTTTACTTTTCCTTTCTAACCTTCTCTATATGTATAATACTCCTTTGCTTTTCCTTAATATTTTTAAGAGCAGTGTTTCCTTGTTGTTTTATATCCTCAAAATATCCCTCTATGTCCATAGACGGTTAAGTCGCACAAATTCAGTTCAGTTTAGTTCGAATCGTTTTTGAAAGTTATGGCCAGAATAGCAATCAAAGAAATTTTTCTTCAAATTTCACTACCTTACATAGAAAACAGAAAAAAGAAAAGAAAAAAAATTCATATATTCTCCTTAAAAAGACGCTTACCGCTACGGTTACGATATTGGTAAAACCGGTAATTTTCATCATGAAACTCGCGGTCCTGATGGTGTAACTTATGGCTGTTATGGGCACATCGATCCCTACAAGATACTGCGCGCCACCCATTATGTCGCTGACAATCGTGGCTATCGCACAGTCATGCCAGAGAAGCCGGTAGTAACATATCCGCTGCCTGATGATCCAGTCACCGGCAATAACGAAGGTGTTCTTCTGCAATGGAATGAGCTTTATTTCCCCATTGGCTGTGGTAAATTTGAAGGTGGTGTTCGACCCGATATACCATTAATATTCGTGGAAGATGTAATATTGAATCAGTAATTAACAGGTGCTAGCATAAACTAATCAATAAACTTGCAACATTATAGAATCAAGGCAGGGATTCGTTTACATTTGGAATTTCCACATTTCCCAATAAAGTTGTGAAGGGTTCTGACCAAAAGAGTCCACAAATTCATACAAACCGACAGGGTGATAACAGTAACAAGGAAAATATTGGCAACACTGGTCTGTTTGGCACCAGCAAAGGTCACACTTACGAGGGCTCTCCCGGTGTGCAAGCACCTTCTTTTCAATCCATCGCTGCTTTGAGACCCAGTGGCAGTGAAAATTATGAACGTGAGCTTGTTAAAATGAAGTTTATGATAAAATCGATGGCTCTAGCACTTGGTATAAATATATTTTAGATGAAGCCAGTGGCCAACACCATAGTGTTGCAAGTCTTGACGATAATGTGATTGGTGCACAAGGAGGTCATGGCGGTTTTGGTGGCAATGGCGGCAATGGTGGCAACGGTGATGGTGGTGGACATGGAGGTTTTGGTGGAAATGGTGGTAGTGGTAGTAATGGAGGTTTCGGTGGTAGAGGTGGTCTTGGAGGCTTGGGTCCATCAGGTTTTCCCGGTCCAAATGGACCAACTGGTTCCAGTGGACCACTTGGCCCCAATGGACCTCCTGGTCCTAAAGGACCACCAGGACCTCCCGGTCCCAAGGGACCTTTAAGCCTGGGTTCTTATGGTTCGATAGGACCATTTGGGCCACCTGGCCCTACTGGTCCCACTGGAACTGGTTACAAAGGTCCACCAGGACCACCTGGACGTACCGAACCTGCTTATAAAGGGCCACCAGGACCTCCTGGCCCAACTGGATCCGGCTCTTACACACCACTTGGTCCAACTGGACTTGGCTCTGTTGGACCACCAGGACAGTATGGATCTGGCTCCCCAGGAAAACCTGGACAAGGATCATATACATCTAGTTCCTCATCAAACACTGGACAATATGTTGACTCCGGTTCAGGAAAATATAGTCCACACAACGATTCGGCTTACAATCACATAGAGGGAATCTCAGTAACAGGTTTTCCTGGGGCCATCGGATACACTAAAGGTTAGCACAAACTTGTACTCTAGAGGAGCTTGGACCGCTAAGAAAACAAATGGCCATGAAATCATATACTACTTAAGAGCTTAAAAGCATTGCGTTCTTGCCGCTCAAATGCAAAACAGGCAATATATCTCAGGCGCCATGTTACTCTAACCAAACACACACACACACATACATATACATTGAAACCAATATGCGTTATATTTAAATTCATTTATTAAATAATGGATGCAGTTTTTTCTACACTACCCCAAATAATTAAAACATTTCACAAACGCCCTCCCAAAACCGCACTAACAATCTTTCTAAACAAATTTCTACAAAAAATGCTAAATAACAAAAATTTCAACTCTCTGACACCTCGCTCTTTATGTACTCTCTACACCTGCATACATTAAGAAACATATGCACGTCAATATTCTCAGCAAACACTGGTTCGAAAAACTTTCTCTTTTAATTTGTGTATGCTGGGTAATTACATACATATTTGTCATTTGTTAACACGGGTGCAACCAAGCTCCTCAAACTCTATATAACTAAGTTTCCAAATTTTTACATTAATCTTATGCTAAACAATATTTTTTTAAAAATAAATTTAACTATTTCTAAGAACTGATTTTTCTATTTTCAGCAATTTATGAAAGCAAAGTTTAGATATTTTGTGAGCAAATGAAAAAATATCGTAATCGTAACAGCACTTTAGGAAAAGAAAAAAATATTTTCTGATAATTTGTTTAGGAATTGATTTTTTTTCAAGGCACTGCAAATTTTTTGCTCTAGCACAATTACAATTTCTTTCTCACTCTCTCACACTCTTTCTCTCTCTTTTCTATTAACTTTTATATTTTACTTTATTTTGACTTGAATTCTCTTGAATAAATACTAGACTTACTGGCAGAGTTAAAATTTGCTCATTCTTTTACGCGCTCCTGGCATACGTACGCAAACTTAAGTTTTCAAGCGCTGCTCTTTGTGTACTGTAATACGCATCTAATTTTGTTTCGGCACCCTTGATCTGTGAATTGAGTAGGCCAAATGACTCATGACGCTTTTTGATGCGAGTAGTAACCGTGATTTGTTTGAGTTTAATTCAGTAATTAAGAGTTATATAATAAGTATTCGGTTCTATGAATATTTACGTAAGTAAATATGTATGCCTTTATGTACGTACATACATAAGTACATACGAACATACATTTCATTTGTACATATTTTTAAAAATCCTCAAACAAACCTACATATGATATAATTTTATCACTTGCGTGTTTTAATATTCATGTTCGTTGACTAATTACGCAAAAAAGCGCAGTTCAAAAACACCATTCAAAAATGCTCTCTTTTATGCGTTGCTCTCTTAATATTTATAGCAAGCATAACACAATGGAGCAGGCGCTTTATTAAGTTGGCTGCACTCTATGTACAAAGGAGCCAAAAGAGCGACAAAGAGCCACTCTGCTCACTGGATATTTATTATAAAACCATAAAATACAAAACATTCAACTGCACACTTTCTCAAGCATACACATTGACACTCATCATACACTAAAAGCTGTTCGTCCATCAAACCATCATTCAACAACATCATTTGCTGCAATTCGTTTGGCGTTCAATCATTAAAAAAAAATGGTTTCCATTATGTTCGTACACATGTTTGGTTTTAGATTAAGGCTTTAATTTAACAAATTTTGTTTTTGGTTGGCTTTAGGTGAAGGGCTTTAGCTTTTAAGCTTTTACTTTAATTTAATGCATTTTTATAAGAAAAAATTATGTATGTATGTCTGATATTGTGATTTCTGTTTTATGTTTGTAGTTATATATCTTTTTCAGTTGTAGATTTTATTCTTATTTTACCGCTTAACAAAATATTGTACCGATTGTTTTCTAACCTATTCTTTTTGTTTTTAATTTATGCCTACTTCTTGTATAGATAATGGTAAATATAATCATAATTACGATGACGGTAGATATAAAGGTGAGTAACACATTTTATACGGTGCGAAAAAAGGCGTGTGTTTGCTTATATTTGTGGTGCTTTGTTATAGGAATTAATGAGGGCAAATACTATCCTGATGATTCTGGAAAATATGTCCATATTGAAGGTCCAACTGGCCCACCAGCTCCACCATATGTTCACATAATAGGACCTAATGGCGGCGAAGGCGGTTTCGGAGGCAATGGAGATGGCGGTGGCGTAGGACCTGGCGGCCCTAACGGACCCGGCGGTCCCAACGGACCTGGCGGGCCAAAAGGCCCCGGTGGACCGAAAGGCCCTGGCGGCCCTAAAGGTTTTTATATGTTGTTTTCTTTAAAACAAAATATTAAAATAAAATAATATATTTACAGGACCGCCTGGACCTCCTGGACCTCCCGGACCCCCAGGCCCTAATGGACCGGACGCACCAGGACCTAAAGGACCTTATGGACCTTATGGACCTCCTGGCCCACCTGGACCTCCTGGACCTTCCGGACCTGGACCAAAAGGACCACCCGGACCACCTGGTCCAAGTAGACCTGGACCAAAAGGACCTCCTGGTCCACCCGGACCTCCAGCTCCCGGTCCTCCCGGTCCACCTGGACCACCAGCTCCCGGCCCCCACGGACCACCTGGACCACCAGGATCACCAGCTCCCGGTCCGCACGGACCTCCAGCACCCAGCCCTAATGGTCCTTATAAACCTGGTCCCCCTGGTCCTTATAACCCTGGTCCCCCAGGTCCTTATAACCCTGGTCCTCCTGGTCCTTATAAACCTGGTCCTCCTGGCCCACCAGGCCCCCCAGGCCGACCAAGTATTCCTGATGATCCCAGATTTTCTAATAAGCAGACTCCTGGCTATTTGCCTCCCGAAGAGAAAAATGGTAAAATAAATCAATTTAATAAAACTTATTCATATCAAGTAGATAGTGTACCACCAACGAAAACCAATACCCAGACGCCTTATGTGTCCAATTATAAACAAAATAACGACTACACACAAAAGAAGGTTACAACAACAACAACCACAACTACCACAAACACAATCGATAGCCATAAGAATAATTTTAATAACTTTAATAATGAAAAAATTCTAAACACTAAACTAACATATCTTCCTCCTTCTTCTTCCTCTCCTACCCCTAAACCCCAACAAAAAATCACCTCAAACTCTTACAATCAAATAAACAACGGAAATCTCCAGGCAAAGGATATCGTTATTGAGAAGGACAAACCCCATACGACCACATACACCACAACAACGTCTACAAATCAAAACTATGGTAATCAAAATTATAAACCTGATTTCAATAGAGAGAAGACAGTTGTGACGACGACTCAAACGAATAAAAATACTTTAACGAACATAAAAGCAAATAATTATATAACATCAAGACCCCAGACACAAGAAAAAATAGTAACGACTACGCATACGTACAATAAGCCTGCGACAGTAGAAAAAATAACCACGACAAATACTTACTTGCCGCCTCAAAAAGTTGTAGAAATAAACACTCACACATATGACAATCCAAAACCAATAACAGTTGAAAAGATCATAACGACAGCTTTCAAAAATCCCGAAAAACCAAAAACCACCCAGACTGGTACCAGTGTACATTCTCACAACAATGGCAATGTTATATATAGCACTAGCATAACGGGCCAGCAACCACAAGCTTTTAGTCAAGTCAAAGAAGAAGAAAAAACTCACAAGACTCACGAAAAGGTGACAAGTACGTATGTCAGTAAAAACGATTATCATCCGCAACGAAAATCCGATCAGAAAATAGAGACTGTGACAAAAACCGAAACAATTACACTCCATAATAAACAGAATGTAACTCCCCGCCCTTCCCCCTTCCCAATACAGAACAACGACAGCATTTGCCCGTGTCTAGCTGACAAGGCTCTTTCATCCAAAACCTCAACGCCCTCCATTTCCAATACCTCCTTTTCCACACATGCTTCCTCCACATCAAACAAAAGCCCTTCTTCCTCTCCACACTTTAACAGCAACAATTATCAACAGCAATTCACGACAAATCCCGGCGCTGGCTTGAATAGTCAAACACACTTCGGCAACATAATGACTTCGATGGCCTTACTACAACAGATACCCGTAGTTCCCCAAGTTCCCGGTCATCCAGCCTTTTACTCTCCGGAAAATATACCCAAAGGAGCTATAGTCGCTTTCATGCCAGTCATCATTTTGCCCGAAGCTGCCTACGCCAAATGTGATGAAAACTCTAAGCAATTTTCAAGCGCACAGCACATCAAAAACCCATTGGGAGTTCAACCGGCCTCATTTCCATTCGGCTTTAGTCTAAACTCAATTTTCCCCAATGATGCCAAAAAAGATCAGTGCATGTGCCCCTGCTCGTGCACACAAAACATACCCGACCGCCTGCACGCCAAACGCGAAGCTGACAATGAAGATGCTTCAGCTTTTTTAGATCTTAAAGCCGAAGAGACCCTGAACAACAGCAAGGTGGAAGTTAAAGCAGCCGAACAAGTGGCAGTACAAGACCAGGACTAGAAATAAACTACACGTTTGAGTAAACTCTCCTGTTACCCATCCTGACATCCAATTTCCCATCTACCAACTCCTGCGCCTGCTGCTTCCCGACTCCCGACCAACATCCTGACCAACATCACCAAAGTGTTCCTTAACTCCCAATGAAATATTCTACTAATTGAAATGGTAACAAAAATAATGTGCTCGCTGTTTGTTTAATAATAATAATTATGTAATTTTTTATAACTACTACTTGCTGTGTAATTTACGTATGTATGTATGTGTGTGTATTAATTGTTATACTAAAATTGTTAAAACTTCTCCTCCTATCTCATTATCCTTCGTTTCCTCTTTGCTTACAGTATAGTTCCCATATTAAGTAAAAAATGTATTAAATGATTTTGATTTTATTTTGTTTTACAACTGCGAGTATTTTCTTTTTAACAAAATATGGGAAATAAATTAACCAGATACACACTTTAAACAATAAATAAATTAAATAATAATATTAATGATTGTTCAGCTTGTCAACTATTGCTTAATATTATGTATTCTATTATTTGATTTGTGAAATGTTGTCCATTAATGCCAACCTTAATGCATTTTTTAATTATTATTTTTTATTTTGTTTTATTGCCATTTTATCATATATTTTGTTTAATTTTAGTTAATAGTTTTATTTAATACAAAAAAAAAACCAGAAACAACAAAAAACCTTGTTTTACTGAGAAAAGAAAAGTGAAAATTTCTTCCTTTGAATCGAAAAACTGAAAAAAATAATAATAAAATAAAAATTTTTGATATTTGAAAATAATGATCTTTTCATTACCAATTAAAAAAAATCGAGGTTTAGTCCGGATCAGGGCTATGAATTTTCAACATGAACACTTAAATAAGCATGAAACCCCCTCGTTTGTTTGTATGTTTGAAACTCGCATATTTAAAATTGTATAGACATTGTTGCCGATTTAGTGCGAAAATTGAAGTTGTCGTATTTCTTCCGAGGAATTGGGGAGATTTTGGTGATTCCTGAAGCCGATTGTTGGGAATTTCCAAAAAACTCAGAACCGGTCTTTTATATTCGGTGCACGTTTTTGCTGTGCTCCGTGTATCTGAACTATTAACGGCCATTAGCGAAAATTAAAATTGTTGTAATGGTTTCGGGGAAGTGAGGAGCAATTTGGGGACTGCGAAGCCAAATTTGAGAGTTCCCAAAAAAAAAACTCCAAACACGTTCGCTAAGCGGTTCGGATTGGCGTATTACTTCTGGGTCAGTGGGGGGGGGGGGGGGGGGTAAATTTGATTCCCAAAACTGATTTTGGTAATTTCCAAAAAAAAAACTCAGAACCGCTTCGATAATCGGTGTATTTGAACTATTAGCGGTCATTCTCTTTAGTTCGAAAATTGAAGTTGCCATATGCTATATCCGAGGAAGTGGGGAATTCTAGAGACTCTGAAGCCAATTTTGGGAAGTCCCAAAAAACTCAAAACACGTTCGCTAATCGGTTCGGAATCGATGTTTAATATTCGGTGTACGTACTTGCCGTGGAACGTTTATCTGAATTATTAACGGTTATTTTGGATCCGATTATCCGGTTTTTTTGTTGGTTAAACTTAAGTTGATATAACTGCGACTAGAAAATTATTAGTTGAAAAAACTTGCAATATGTAAATAGGAAAACGAAACTAATTTAATAAAGATGAATTTAAAAATGAAAAAAACTACTTCAATAAATATAGTATAAAGAAACTAAAAAACATATTTCGATATCGACCTAAAAAGTAAGAAAATTTTTTAAAAATAAGCTTAAAAAACAGTGAATGAAAAATATTATTATTATAATTGGGAGTTAAGGGTGGGGCACTTTTTGCAATATTTTTCGTTTATCGACCACAAACAAAATTAATACATTTCACTTGGAAATAGAAGCGTGTCTTCTGAAAATGTTTCGTAATCGTTTTTATAAAATAAAATCTGTAAGGTAGCATTTATATTAAGACTTAAAGTCATGCTTCAAAACCTTTTCACTTTCATTTGATAGCAGAGGTGTTGTCTTATGAAAATGGTTCATAATCACTTTTGTGTGAAGAATTAAAATTAGTCAGTTGGCATTTATATTATGATTTAAAGTCATGCTGCTAAAACCGCAATTTCACATATACTTGAAAACAGAGTTGACGTGTTATGAAAATGTTGTTAGCTTATTTGGTTTGAAAAATTAAAATCAGTAAGGTGTTATTTACATTTTGATTTAATGTCACGCCTTTCACTTGAATGTTTCGCTTTTCACTTGAAAATTGAAACGTGTCTTATGAAAATCACTCGTAATCTCTAAAAAAAAAATCTGTAAGGTAGCATTTATAGTAGGACTTAAAGTCATGCTGTCAAAACCTTTTCACTTTCATTTGATAGCAGAGGTGTCGGCTTATGAAAATGGTTGGTAATCTATTTTGTGTGTTAAAAAGTTAAAAACAGTCAGGTGGCATTTACATTATGGTTTAAAGTCAGGCTGCTAAAACTATTTCACATTTACTTGGAAACAGAGTTGTCGTATTATGAAAATGTTTTTTAGTCTCTTTTGTTTGAAAACTTAAAATCAGTAAGGTGGTACCTACTTATATTATGGTTTAATGTCACGCTAACAAAAAGATTTTGCATTTCACTTGAAAATAGAAGCGTATCTTATAAAAATGATTAGTAATCTTAAAAAAAAAAAAATTAAATCTGTAAGGTAGCATTTATATTATGACTTAAAGTCATGCTGTCATTCACATTCACTTGATAGATTCTGTAAGATAGCATTTATATTGTGACTTAAAGTCATGCTGTTAAAACCTTTTTATATTTGAAAATGGTTGGCAATCTCTTTTGTGTGAAAATTTAAAATCGATCAGGTGGCATTTATATTATGACTTAAAGTCACGCTGCTATACCGACTTCATATTCACTCGACAACAGAAACGTCTTCTTATGCCGAGGCCATTTCATATTTACATGATGATTTTTGAGTCGTATCTTATTATAACGGTGGTTGTAAATTAAAAGTTTATATTTTTGTTAATGTATGTTATCATTAGCTAGTGAGGCCTAAAATAGTTCCATGTCAATAAAAATGCAGTTTTTTTTATTACATGTTTTATCCCGACGTTTTGTGAATTATATGTTCACATCTTTATAACTAGAAATCTTTTATTGTAATCACCTCGCAGACGACTTAATTTATAACATTATAGCAAAATAAAACATGAGTGTAGGGAATAAAGAAGACATGAAAAGCAGAAAACATGCCTTCTTTTTCTTTCTTCATTGTCACAATGTTTCAATACAAACAAAATCACTATCTAAATGCCGTCTAACCCTCTTTTAGTACCGATACATATATAGTATACGTATCGATACGAACCTACATATATTATTCCAACATACCAGAAGTAAAATCGGCCTGAAAGTTAAGTGTATGTTTTTAAAAACTGTGTTTATTTTTGTTAAATTCAACTAATAACAACGCTTATAGGTAATGAAGATGTGTGTGTTTTTTTTTTAAATTTAATTGCTTAAAGTAAATATTAATTATATCGGGCAAACAGTTTGTAAACAAATAGAGATTATGAAATAATTTTCGTTTATAAGATACCGCCGCCTTCACACATGTCTGCTACACTTTGCTATTGAAATTCTCACAAATCGTTACGTATTATTAATTTTGTTTGTTTTAGCAAAGTGCTGTATTATAATTACTATTATTTTGGGCAATGAAAGTGTCAAAAGGCTTTAGGTTTGTATGTACAATATTATTACAGTGTAACATTGAACTTGTGCGTTTGCTCTGTTCAATAAACAGAAATTTATTTGTGTTGACGAAAAAGCTAAAATATACAAGGTGGGCCAAAAGAAGTCATCCGATGTTTTTTTTTGGCGCTCCCATTTCTTTTTTAAATAAAAAACTTCAATTTTGTTTTTTGATCATGTTTATTTGAACCTTTGGAATTTTATTGGCCAATTCGAGAAGATCGAAGTGTACGATTTCTCGACCAAAATCATAATGAGCGATGAGGCTCATTTCCTCCTCAGCGGGTACGTGAACAAGCTAAATTCTCGCTTCTGGAGCACTGAAAATCCACGAGTGATGCACGAGAAGTCATTACACCCGATCCTGTTCATTTGCACAGGATTGTATATATAAACCCCGCTTAATTACCTCGCTCAAGTTGCTATAATTTTTGGGTAATAGAGCGCGTAAGGTATTAAAGCGGGGACGTTTAATTACCTCATAGCGGTAATTATGCGATTACGCTTAAATACCTCTACAAAGGCATTTATCCAAACGCATATGTACGTCAAAATAAAATGCAAACGCAAAAGAAGTTTTCAAAATAAAATAAAAACAAACAAAAACTAACGCATTCATATCACAAAAATTATACGTACATACATATAAGTATGTACATATATAGAAAACAATAACAGGAGTATATGCAAGTATGTATATAATATCAGAATCGAAACCAGCAAATTAGCTGGTTTCACAAAAATTTATTCTTTATGTTTGAACAAGTGACAAATTTGTCAACGGAGTTGAGTGAATTGGTAGGCAGTACTGGGTAAATAAATGAAGGAATTTTTAGGGAGTTTTTAGATTTGGCATACAATATTTTGGGTAATTACCTAAAATGGGCAATTAAAAGAAAGTTAATTAACCGTACATTTTTGCATGAAAATAAGTGAAAAAAAACGGGGATAGAATATAAGGGGTGAATAAATGAAAAAGGCATTTAAGCGATGGGTAAATATACGGGGTATACTGTAGTTATAAAGATAAGCGTAAAATGGATTCACCTGTAAGTAGTGTATAATTATGATTCTTAGTTCTCAAACAAGTAGAAATGAATCTGCTTCAATTTTAATATGTAATTAAGATTCGTTTTGGATATAATCACATAATTATTTGTCCACCCTCGTATGTATTTTTGTCTATGTTATTTTAGTAAACATAACACCTTCTTTTGAGAAGTTTTTCATTGATAACTTCAGTTTTGTATTCAAAGAAACAATGCAAACTATGAGTAATAAACAATTTTATTAAAAAAAAAAACTCAAATGCCAAACAGACACTCATCAACTCATCCGGAAAACTTGGCGCAATATATAAATACAACTCTACTTTAAAACCCAGCATTATTATTGTTCTAAACGCCTTTAAGTTAAAGTTGTTTCTCAAGTTTGAAGCAGTTGTACCAAAGTTTGTTTTTCAAGTGATTTTTAAGCTTATTTTTAATATAAAATAATGAGTTTCAACTTAATATTATTTAAGTTAATGGTAAGTGTTTTGGCAAGAATGAAATTTGTTTAGTAAATATACTTATAAGTGTTATATAACTAACACATTAATTATATTTTTGTACTCGTATGTGTGCCCAATCATAAGCTGTTTTTGGGTTTATCACATTCCCTGTTGGCCGCTGTCATCAATAAGGAGAACGGAGAAGCCGATGTAAATGTATCGGATTTGCAAACGTCTGCCACATCCGCGAAATGTAAGTAGAAATTCCAAGTATTTGCAGTGGATACTAGTGTAGTATACACAGAAAGAAAAAGCTCGTACTAAATTTAAGTATTTACTACTTGTTTTCAATACCAGTCGTACTTAGAAATTTAAGTACGAATATTACACAAGTGTACTTAAAATAAGCCGAAACCGTCAATGTTTAAGAAAACCAATCTTGCGATGGGTTAATATAAGTCTAAAATTCTTGAACCATGTGTAGAACTCTTAAAACGAGCAAAGACACAAATACATACATGTGAGTGAATTGCTGGGAAATAGGAATAAAAGGTTCTCTGAGAAAAAAATTTTGTTCTTTTCATAGTTGAGAAATATTATTCAATATCATTCATTTATTTAAAATAAATAAATGTTTGTAAATATTTTTCAAAGTTCCAAGTCTACTGATGATTGTTAAGCTTATTTCTTGTACGGATTCGGGATTAAATTAACTTAAAATTTCTTTTAAAATTGCTTCGATCTAAGATTTTCCCAAATCAGTGACATTTTCACTTATTTCAATTACAGATTCGGGATTAAGTATGTCGAAAAGTAAGTACTTAGTGCTTGAATAATCCGTACTTAAATCAAGCGCACTGAAGTTGATTTCGAAAAATTCGTACTAACCTGACTTTTAACACCACTTGGAACTATTTTGAGTAGGGAAAGCTTGAGTTTTGTTTTCACTGTAGAGTTCGTATATTTAAAGCTCATTAGCTCTATTCACAATCTTGTGCATTTGTGATTACAAATTTATGCAATTGCAAATATAACCACCTCGGTTGCCTTTTAAAGCACGAAATTCACAGCTGATTGATAATTAGAGTAGAAAATAATTTGCTGAGATTTTAATCAAATATAAATATGCCGAAAAAAAGCTTTATGAAGCAGTTAATGGACTTTTTAATAGAAAAAATGTTATTTGAATGCGGGATGAGCGACAGCAACTAAGCGGCTTTTATGAACTAATTGGCTTGGATCGCTGATTGTCAGCTGTCGATTTGCAATTAACTTGTGCACAAGCAGAGCAAATAAAAACTATAGGTTTTAAGTATTGCATATACACATAAGACTAGCAAGTGCATTGTTGTGTATTTTGTTAGTGTAGAGTAAAAATATGCTAAACCTTTTTGCAAATGCAATGATGCAATATCATTTGCACGAGACTGCGAAGGGAGCTAGTATTTTTGGTATATAATATATTTTGTATTTTCCATTAGTGAAATATTTATCTAGAGTATATTCATCCTCTTGTTCTTCATTGTTGCAGTTTTTATGTTCATTTTCTGATCTTTACTATGAAAATATCAAAGTAGAAAGTTCTTTATACTCAAAAATTAATAACTTAAGCTGAAATACTCATGTTTTATATCACTAAAATTTTTTGTAGGGGTTAAATATTTCTTAAAGGAAGAAAATAATAGTTTTAAATAAAGCAATTCTTTTTGAGACGTGATTAGACAAGATTTTGGCATGGCTAGACATGCTTTTTCACATCATACAAACTAATTTTGATACAGATTTTTTTAAGTCTATTAAGGTATTGTTTTCGACATTCGTTATATATTAAGCACCCCATACAATGTCAATGCGTATATGACATAGTCAATCGATTAGTTTGGCAGCTGATAAGTTGGTTGAAGAAAAATCGAAAGATTTAAATGTTTTCAAGTTGACTAAAAAATCTTTCAACTCGGTTGTGCTGTGTATGGTCGAAACTCTTGATCATCTATCAAAATTTATGTTAGCAATTTTTTTTTGCGCAAAAATATTAAATATATTTAAAATTGTACTTAATTTCATTGAATTTGAATGAAAATCTTTCAATTTATTTTTTAAGTTGTGGCCAAGAATCAACCATAGATAGTTGAACAATGATTGTGTCACAACACAAAGCGCACCAAACAGTAATTTGGACAAAAGATTGTTCATTCCATATATGACAATTCTTCTTATTTACGAAACCCGTTCAACCAAAAATAAGCTGCAATGCAGAAAAAAGTTTTGAATGGAGAGAGTTTCAATTGACGAACTGACGCATTATTTTTTTTTAATAAAAAACATACAACAATTAAGCGTTGCGTTAGTGTAAGCCTAACCCTAATAAAATGTCATACCAAACTAAACAAATAGCGATCAGCTGTTAAATAGCTGGTCAAGTAAAGCGGTGTTGTCAACTTGAAGTGGAACTCTAAATAAAACTTGTTTTATTATATCTACTTAGAAATTTGTTAACATAAAATTTTACTCCCATAAATTAAATTTTCTTTTAGTGTTAAACCTGGGCAGTTTGTTTGGTGCTGGTAACAGTGGCTATTATCCTTATAACAACTATAGACCTGGCTGCAGTCCCTGCTATAGTACCAGCGTTCCAGGATGTTATTGCTCCGGTATAGGAAAATATCCCGCAACAAATTATCCAAATGGCAATTATTATCCAAATAATAACTATTTTCCTAATAACAACTATTATCCAAATAATAACTTTTATCCAAGTAATTATTACCCTACAACTGGCACGGGTACAAATATTCTTGGCGGTGGGTATGGAGGATACCGTGGCTATGGGGGTTACAGCGGCTATGGGGGATATGGTGGCTATGGTGGGTACGGTGGCTATGGAGGAAATGGTGGCCTGCGACAGTACTATGGCTATTATGATCCCAGCTATACGGGACAACGCAATCTTGGCTATGCTTATTATACCAACACCAATAACTATGGTCTACCCAGAGCGACAAATGATCGGTATGTCAGCCGGGAAAGCGATCGTGCGTCATACAGTTTCAGAGGTTACGACTAAAAAGTTGTCGCTTTAATATTATATTCTCTACTGGAATCTTTTTAAGTTCCAGTCTGCGTGAGAATGTCTTATTGTATTTAGTTTTAATCACTTGTTGTTCAAAAATATATTTAGACGTCTATTAGAATGTATATACTTATGTATGTAAGAGTATGTTTATTAAATAAGATTGATTACTTCTATACAGTGAGTCGTCGGTTGCATGGCTAATTTAATTTCAATACAATTGTCGTTGGCTTTAAAAAAACAACACATTTAAATCTACACACATACATATATACAAAAGCATATACATATATACGTATATACATACATATATACGAGTATATAGATAGATATTTTGTGTGAAAAAGAACTTAATGCACAAATTAATGTGTCAACTGGTTTAAAGAACATGAATATCAAATTTGTCATTTGTTGTTAAATTAATTTCTATGTTTAAAGTTTAAATAAAACTTTATTATTTTTTATGTAATTGGTGTGAATTTTTTATACTAAATACCATCATTAAAATCTGTGTGTCTTTTTTTATCAAATAATAGCTTAAAATACATGAATTTGTTTATGGTTTGTTAAACACTCGTCACATTTATACGTGCCAGCCTACAGGTATGCAAAGGTTTTTGAACTTTTTGAATATTAACACTACTCTTACCATCGACCGTCCCAATGCATTGAATTTGAAATAAAAATTTACGTGTATACATATCGCCATCGAAAATCCAAAATTATGTAACATCATATCTTCTAGTCTTGCAGCAGCAGCAAAAATTATACATATTCCTTGAGTTGCATTCTTTTTTAATTCGGTTTTTAAAATTGTCTGCTTGACTGGATCTATATGTATAATATGTAACAGACCAATCTAAACTAGCGTCTAAAAAGCATATGTTACGCTGTAATGAGTGACTTAAATAAACGCGCTGACGTTGTGGCATGAACAGATTGTGAATTTGATTTACATCATCATCTGCCTTGATTGGCTGAGTTGGGCTAATAAAGTCGCCTTCTCTGATAACAAACTTCCGCCCGTATAAGTAGCTTTCCAGAAGCTTGTGTGTATTTGCAGGCAAATTTAGCTTTATTTTGTGCATTAAGCCGTCGTGCCACACTTTATCAAACGCTTGAGAAATATCAATGAAAAGAGCTGAGCAGTACTTCTTCGCCTCAAAGGTTTGTCTTATGACATTGACTAGTCTGTGCGTTTGTTCTATGGTGCTATGCTTAGCCCGAAAGCCAAATTGATGATCAGGGATGCATCCCACATTGTTCAATATTGGACTCAACTTCGCCATTAACAATTTTTCGAATAGTTTTGAAATTGTTGGTAAAAGACTTATTGGTCTATATGATTCTACCTTAGTCAGATCCTTCCCTGGCTTGGGTATCATAGTAATCATTGAGACCTTCCACTCTGCAGGATAATACTCAAGGCGTAAAATGGCGTTAAAAATAAAAAGTAGAACCCTTCTAGCTACACGAGGTAACTGTTCAAGCATTTTACCAGTAATTTGATCAATGCCTGGAGCTTTCCTGGGGTTTGTATTACCGATAACGTTTTCGACCCAAGGCAGCATACTGGGGCCTACTTTATATTTGATTTACGCCTCTGACATGCCAACGACATCTGGAATCCACACTTCTACCTTTGCAGATGACACAGCGTTTTTGAGTGTTCATGAAAACCACCATTTAGCATCACGAAATTTACAGGAATATACTTCAATATTAGAGAAATGGCTAAAACTTTGGAAAATCAAAGTTAATGAACGGAAATGTACTCATGTTACATTCACACTGTGTAGGCAAACATGTCCGCCTATCCAAATTAACAACTCACCTATTCCGCAGCACAACGAAGTTAAGTACCTTGGTATTCACCTGGACCGTAGGCTAACATGGAAGTCTCATATTGAAGCAAAGGTCACTCAGTTAAAACTAAAAGCAGCGCAGCTAAATTGGCTTATGGGCAGAAATTCGACACTGAAATTAGATTGCAAACTTTTGTTATACAACGCAATACTAAAGCCTATATGGTGCTACGGAATTCAGTTATGGGGCACCGCCTCAGCGTCAAACATTGAAAAAATCCAAAGGCGACAAAACAAAATTCTACGAACGATTACTGCAGCTCCATGGTACGTAAAAAATTCACGAATTCATAACGATCTGAGTGTTCCGCTGGTAAAAGAGGAATTTTCTAAGTACGCGACAAGGTATATCAGTAAACTGGAACTTCATCCAAACCCTCTTGCTCGCAATATACTTAATTTTGGCGGCCACACTCGGCTTAAAAGAAGGGATACCGCTGCCACCATCAGATTGCTCAATAGGTGATTTTACCGAAATAGCTCCCGCATAATAAAACTTTTTGTCTAACATTGGCCGGACTTAAGAATTACATTTTTTAATTTTAAATTTAGTATTAAGATTTGAATACTTATTGTTAGTTCATTTTGAAGATTCAATAAATAAAAAAATGCTTAAAAAAAAAAAAAAAAAAACATCATCATCTGCATTGTCGGCCTAATGTAATGATGGACTAACTCTATGGGATGAATTATTCCCGGTTCATTAGCGCCTCCGTGTCGCTTGCAAGCCTCACAAAGATCACAACTTTTTGCCATAAGTATGTAGCCCTATAAACAGACCTCCTGCTTATTTACCCTTAAATCAATGGATTGTTTTGACTTCTTTCACTTTGTCCATTTCTTCTTATACTCGTAACTCGCACTATTTTTGGAAAGAAATTTTTTTTATCCAATAATAGCTCAAAAGCACTTTATGTAAAAGGTGCTTTTTGGAAAGCCACATTTTTCTATAAGTACTTTTTTAAAAGCTATATTTAGTAAAAAGTATTTTTTAATAGCAAGTTCATTAATATGAAATATATGTATATTGAGAACTATTTTTAAATACTTTTTAAACATACTTCTCTTAAAGGTTATGTTCTTTTACAACTTTTACAAGGCTATTTTTTTTTATTATATTTATTATAATGTATTTTTTACAACGTACTTTCTCTAAGTGGTTATTGCTTTTAAACATACTTTTTGTTATAGGGTATCTAAAAAGTATATAAAAGGTATATCAGCCACAAGCAGAAATTACCAAAAGGTATTTTTTTGAGGCACATTTTTAAAAGATGTGTTTCCAAAAAATACGAGTACTTTTTCTAAAAGAAACTTTTTGCAAAATATACTTTTTCAAAAAGCCACTTTTTACAAAAGTTTCATTTTCCAAAAGATAATTTTTGCAAAAGCTACTTTCTATAAAAAATTTCTTTTCCAAAATATAATATTTTTAAAAAGTACTTTTTCCAAAAGCCACTTTTAACAAACGGTAGTTTTTTCGTAAAGTATTTTTTGTAAAACGTACATTTTGCAAATAATATCTTTTCCAAACTGTAATTTTTCAAAAGGTACATTTTTCTGAAAGGTATATTTTCCATAAGGTACTTATTCCAAACGGTACTTTTTGCAATAGATACTATCTCCAAAAGGTATTTTTTCCAAAACTTACTTATTCCAAAAAGGCACTTTTTGCAATATGTACTTTTTGCAAAAAGTACTTTTTTCAAAACGTACTGTTTGAAAGTAGTTTTTTCAAAAGGTATTTTGTCCAAAGATACTGTTGCCAAAAGATACATTTTGCAATAGCTACTTTTTCCAAAAAGTACTTTTTTGAGTAAATGTTTGATTTTTCAGTATAAATAAATTTTTTTATGTCGGCGTACCCAGGGAGAGGGTTGGAACCCACTGAGTGGTCTGTGCTCAGAGAAAAGTAGCTAGTTGGAAACCTTCCTGGTCTCTGCGGCCGTAACATAAAATGACACTTTTTTCAGAAGTACTTTCTTAAATGGTATTAGTTTTAAACGTAATTTCTCAAAAAAGTATTTTTTAATGGGAACTTTTCCAAAAAGTATGTTTCCGAAAGGTGATTTTTTCCGAAAATAAATTTTTTCTAAATTTGTTTATTGACAAAAAACAAAAAAAAAAAAAAAAAAATATGTTTACACTATAATAATATTACTGTTTGCACAGTGTATATCACTGTCTCTTAGTCGAGCTCTCTCGCATCGCAGTTGTTTTTTACAATACATGATTTAGTTTTTATTCATTTACATGAAAATACATATATACGAGTACATATTAGTTTTATATGCAAAGAAAGAAAATAAACTTATTGCATATATGTACTTTTATTTTTTTTAAAAGATACTTTTTCTTAAGAATAGTGTTTTGAAAATCATTTTATTAAAAGATACTATTTTCAAAGGAACTTTTCCCAAATTGGTTTGTTTACTATTTTTTGAAAGGAACTTTTTAAAGGGACTTTTTTAAATAAAGTACTTTCTTAAAAAAGTGAACTTTTCCAAAAAGTACTTTCTTAGAGATTCTATTGCTAAATAATATGTAGAATACTGTTTTTAAGAGGTAATTTTTCAAAAGGTACTTATTACTAAAAGGTTTATATTTCCCTAAAGGTGGTTTTTCCAATTGTACATTTCTAATTTTTTTTTATCACGAACTTTGTGTAATAAGGATGATTTATAAAAGCACTGTACTTTTTGAAAAGTTATTTTTTGTGAATTGTTTTCTAAAGGTGCTTTTTTCGGATATGTGTTATAAAATACATACTTTTAAAAAATCTTTGTTCTAAAAGGGTCCTTTCTTATTAGTTTATATATACTTCTTAAAAGCTACTTTTTCGATAATGTCTATGTGAAAATGCAGTTTTTCAAGTTTTTTTTTAATTAAATAATTTATATGTACAACTTGTCAATAAGGGGGTTGTGGTGAGAGGAACTTTTCATGGTATCAACAAAATATTAATATTATTTTTACCTTTCCTAAATCCACGCCTAGTTTCATAAAACATTTCTAAATTGGTTATTGTACCAGTCACATTTTTTGTATTTTCTTAAAACTCTTTTAATCTCAATTAGTAACGCGATTATTTTATTTCCTTTTTCGTAAGTTATATAAACTTTCTTTGAAAAGTTAGTTGCTCTGTTTATTGCACAATACCTCAAATTACTTTCAGAAATAGCTCTTGGATTTCCTTTGCCATAATTATAGCGATATACAAGTTATATGTGGCTAATTGTTACCAACATTAAAAACAGAGCAGACATTGCCATGATTTATGAATGCCATGCACATGATCTGATATCTGCCATTAATTAATTCACGTCACTTTATTGTTATGGCCAACAAAAAATTAACTTTTTTACTGCCCGCAATCATTGTACAAATAAACAGCCATCATTAAGCTGCTCCGAGAAAACCCATAAAAATAGATGGGTGGGTGGGTGTTCCGTTCTTGCTTTTTCTTTGAACTCTTTTTTGCTAACAAATTGGGTATGTATGTTGTTTTTGTGCAGACCACATATCTATGTGTGTATGTATGTTTAATTTATTATTCACTTTTATTTGATATCACTTCATCATGTTTGCCTTTGGATAACATTTATGTCTAAATAATGATTTCAAGGTATTTATCTGCTATTTGGAGAATAAATTAATTGCAATTTTTATTGACATTGCTGTAAATCCCTTAATAAAAATGCAATCGCAAATAACAATAAGTCTTTGTTTGCTGATTACTTATTGACTGATTTTGCTGCTGCAGCAAAGAGAAAATAAGTCTTTTCATATTTATTAAAAAAATTATGCATTTGTCCGACTTTTTATAACTGAAAGAGGAGGAAACTTTTAATTTAAAATTGTTTTATAATAAGTTGGTAAAACTTAACAAAAGTCTGGCGATTTAATAAATGCGCTTTTTCTTTTGCGCACGTCTCTACTCTTCTTTGTTTTTTTGACAGGTATTATTAAAACATTTTTCTTATTAAATTCTCGAAAATTTATTTACAATATTAAGATATAAAATTGAATGCTTGAGAAAATCTTTCAAAGGGTTTCAAGTCTACTGATGATTAGGGTAGCTCTTAGACAACTAGGAAATATAGAAAATGTTGAAAATAACGCTTTCATAAAAATAATTAAAGTCCGGCAATATAAAAATTAATCAGCTAACGTCAATAGTTCTAAAATTCATTTGGTTTATTTTCGACAGCCAACTTCCTTTTTGGCTCTCTCTCTTTCTTTCCTGCTTTTATAGAAGTAACACGTTTATAAAATTGAATTAAATAAAATATTAATAATCATTTTTACAAATTACTTTGGCTGAAGTGTATTCATACTTTAACAGAAAACAAGCTGTTTATAATTCTTTTTATCAATATTAGAGGCTAATAAAGTGAATAAACTAAGTTGTTAAACATTTTTTTTTAATTATAAACAGCTTGTTTTCAATGTATCCCAGCTGTCTATATGTCGACATTTCATAGGAGCTACCCTAATCACCATCAGACTTTGGACATTTTTTGAAAGATATTCTCAAACATTCAACTTTATATCCCAACAAATGTAAATAAATTATTGAGAATTTGAAAAAGAAAAATGTTTTATTAATACCTGTCAAAACGCTAAAAACAAGCTTTTTCATTAATACACCTCTATGATGATTAGGGTAGCTCCTATGAAATGTCAACATATAGACAGCTGGGAAACATTAAAAACAAGCTGTTTATAATTTATTGATTGGTATCAATGTGCATATAATGAATAAAACTTATTTATTAGATTTTTTTGTTGATAATTGATTTTTTGTATGCGAACCACCCTAATAATTGAAGCTAAAAGCTAGGTATGTTCTACAAACATGCTGGGCTTACAAATATATTAGAAGTCGATAAGACATTCGGCAACTTTAGGAGTACTCTGGGGCTAGTTAGGGCGGCTATCCCTAAAATCTTAAAAACTAATATTTTGTATGGGGGCCTCCTTAAGGGGGGGCAGTCAGGGGGTAGATACGTTCAGATAAAATGTAGAGTGAGAAATAGTAGTGGCATTCATTACATTAGAGTAAACTGTGTAGAAAAGTAAAAATTCATTATATTCAATGGATTAATAAAACTGGTTACATGAAAAATTAAAAAATTCATAAGTTGTATAACTACGGTCTTATTTATAAAAAAAATTTTCATGTTTATTAAGCTCTTATTACAAACATTTTATATAGAAATCATTGCAATACGAGGTTAATAAACATGAAAAATTTTTTATAGATAAGGCAGTTATTATATAATTTTTATACAAAAAAAAAAGAAATTCATGATGTTAATTTAAACATTTTACTAAGAAAGGCTCAGTGATAGTTATAAAGCTTTTTGTGGGTTTTCTACCATTTCGACCTACTTTTGAGCCTGAAGCGAAGCCATTTACCCTCATGTTACCGTCCGAGTTTTTTATTTCATGCATTTTGATATACCAATTCCCACGACTGCAAATCCAAAAGTATTTTTTTCGAATAATTCTCATCTCTGATATTTTACATAACACTATTTTTTCTTTAATTTTTATATTGGCAGAAAAACTAAATGTGGTTTTATTAACTTTTCAAATTTTGTGTAATTTTATTCATGATTGTATAAAATTAATTTGCGCTTACAGCAATATGTGCTAGCTCTGGCTACAGTGCTTTTGCTCAAGTCCCAGTTTAGACAGGGCAATTTTACATGGGCAATTCATGACTTTATAGAAAGTAGAAGAATGAAAAAAAAAAATGGTATGCTTTTCTCTCATGCAAGTATGTGTTCGCCGGGAAAGTATTCGGTATTCTCTTGCCGCCATTTTGGTAAACATTAGTCTTGACAGTTCATATTTGGTAGTTCATATTTTCGTGTAGACCCATGGCAAATTTATTGTGAAATAATATCCGATAAGCCAACTTATTTTAATCGCTAAAATATTTTATCAATCGATTACTGTTGCGATGAGGAAGTTACGTGAAATATTTGGTAGAAACAACGTGCCAACAAAACTATTTATCATGTAGTAAATGATTTTGAAGGCAGAGGAAGTGTAGGTGATAAGCCAAGTATGGATCATAAGGTACTGAAAAATCGGATGAAAATATTACTGCTGCTAAAGAAAGTGTTCAAAAATTCCATCAACCTCGATTCGACACCGTACTTATGAGCTTGGTTTTCAAAGAACTACAAGGATTTGCATTTATTTCCATTAAAGATTCAGTTAACATAAGAGCTTTTTCCAGAAGGCCATTTACGCCGCCGTACATATGCTACGAGGATGTTACAGCTCGCCATGACAACCCCTATTTCCATGAAAAAATCATAATGAGTGACGAGGCACGAGGATGTGTGAATAAATAGAATAGTCGGTTCTGGGCAATGGAAAACCCTCAAATTATTGATATTCGTATCCATTAAAAGTGATAGTTTGGTGTGCAGTTTGAATTGCACACCATTACAGAGAGTAGTATACTCCGGCGTACACCCTGTACAATCTATATTTTAAGAAACAAAAGCTAGAGAAAACACAAAAACTGCCAAAAAGAATTTTCGTGTGGGAGCATAAAAGCAAGTTCACAAGAAAATTGGGAAATTGGCAATTAAAATCGCCCTGTGTGATCTTACATAAATTTTACTCCTTCGAACTTAAAAAAAAACTGATCATACGAGGGCTGATCAAAAAAATAACTGTTATTTAAGTTTATTTATTTAATTTTTATTAATTTTATTATTCATCCCTAACTATCCAGTCCCCTTTAAAGTATGCCCTATCAGAAATCGAACATACGTAACTCAGGAAATTTGAAAATACCGGCATTTTTTGATCAGACCATGTATATGATTCTGATATAGGTCAGATTATGTGACCAGCTCAGCAAATTTTCATTTCTAGAGTAGAGTGCCAAAAAGATGCAAATTGAAAAGTTCAATAGGTATTAATCATGCAATTTGCACTTGTTTTATATAAAACGTTATTAGTTCGGCAAATTTTGCAGTGATAAAAATAAAAAAAGCTTGTGGATTAAAAATTATCATAATCTTAAACCGAATGATTCAGCATTCAATATTTTTGTTTTCAAGCGCATACAAAAGTCTTCCAAATTAGTACTTTTGTGATCATTCCAAAATATCCATTAACGCTTCTAACAAATTAACGAAAATTAATATGCAAATAAGTTTAAGTTATTGCTATAAAATTTCGCAGGCAACATTTTCTGATTTCATATACTCGTATGCCAATCTTAAATATTTTGTTAGAAATATCTATCTATCGTAGGTATGCTTATCACTAACCAGCTGCGTTATTAGATTTGTTTATTTGATAAGATTCCATTGTTGAAATAACATGGATGAAAATTTACCATTAAATAGCATTTATAGCATTTATGTTATTTTTTTTTTCTTCTTTTCTTTGTGTTAAGTTATATGTAATTGCTGTGTATAGACTCGTATTTTATCTGACAATGCTAAACAAATTTAATAACCTGCCAAACCTCTCATCAATTCAGACTTTTATAGCGAACATGGCAATAAAAACGTAACTATAAAACGTTTAATAAATGTTTTTTTTTTCCTTAATGGGATCAGTTTTTGGATGTTTGGGAAAATATAAACAAATTTTAGCGGAAAAATAATGTAAATACAAAAGCAAATAATAAAACAATCGGTAAAAGAATGAAAAGCGGATAAATAAATATTTCCATAAACATATGACCCCAACACCATCTGACGACACTTGTTGTAGTTCGAACTAAACCATTTTTCGCTGCTTGGAAATTATTCTTGTTTGTGTCGGTGTTGCCGTTTACATTTGCTTCATGTCTATGGTGTGGAAGTTTATTTTATATTTTTCTATTCAATATTGAGTTGTAACACAAGGGCTAACGAAGACAACACAGTTTTGTTTTTGGTTCAAAATAAGCTTTATTCATCAACGTAAACTCCATCAAGAGCAACGCAATCATTCCAGCGCCGCTCTAACGTTTTAATACCACTTTTATAGAACAATTTATCCTTTGCCTCAAAATAGTCCTCAGTTTCAGCGATAGCCTCTCTATTCGTGCGAAATTTCGTACTGGCGAGCATTTTTTTCAGGTCTGTGAACAGCCAGTAGTCACATGGAGCCAAACCTGGCGAATACGGTGGATGTGTGTGTAATTTGAAACTCAATTCTTGTAGTTTTGCCATTGCTTTGATTGATTTGTGACACGGTGCGTTGTCTTGATGAAACAACATTTTTTTCTTTGCTATATGCGGTAGTTTCTTAGAAATTTCGGCCTTAAAACGCTCCAACAATGCTATACAATATTCCTTTCTCAAGATCACGCACATCTCAATATACTGCGGCCACAACGTTTCCAGCCGATTGTTGTACTTTCGGGCGTTTTGGACGAGGTTCACTAGTTTGTGTCCACTCAGATGACACTCGTTTTGATTCCGGAATGAAGTAATAGATCCATGTTTTAACCATTGTTACATATCGAAGGCAAAATTTCGGTTTGTTATATTTAAATATGGCCAAACATCGCTCGGAATCTATTAAATTAGTATTAATTTAATGAAACAAGTTGCTTGGAGCTATTAATCCAATCTGTATTTTAAAATTCAACATATAATCTACATATAATTATTTCAATAAGCAAAGTGTGCGTCTGTTGATCGATGTAACTCAACTGTATTTTATAACTGTGCTCATTAAGCAACAGCACAATTATATTTGTAATTTGGTTTTTTGTATGAAGACAAAGAGAAAAGAATGAGGGAATTCCATTTGCACTGTACTTAACAGAATCATTAACACGTTCTCGTTTTTGGTCACCAGTGAGCAATCGCGGCACCCACTTTGAACAGAGCATTCTCATAGTCAAATGCTCATGCAATTTAAAGCCAACACGTTCTTTTGATATCTTTACGATGTCAGCTAATTCACGCAACTTCACATTTCGATCATTCAAAATGATTTTGTGAATTTTTTTTATGTTTTCTGGTGTTACCGCCTCATTTGGACGTCCACTGCGTTCTGCATTATCGGTGTCTCTAGGCCCACGTTCGAAGTCAGCAAACCAACGTTTTGTTGTTGTTTCTGATGGAGCAGAGTCCCCATATTACATTTCAAGCGATTGCTTCGCTTGGACGGTATTATTTCCCATCTAGAAACAGAGTAAAATTAAAACACAAAATTGTTTTTGATCTATTGTTTTGAAAATAACCATAGTAGCGACACTCTACTCACAAACTAATGAATAGAATATCATGAAATTTTAACAGCTGTTTGAATTTTGAGTATTAATTGTAAACAGGTAACTGCAATATAACTAGTGCCATCAATGTGTTAAACCCGGAACTTTTCAGTCCATGTAGTACTTGTAATACATTTAGGTTTACATTCTAATATGTGTTACATACAGTAGGGTGCAAAAATGAATACATGTTTGTGATATTGTGCACTTTTTATTCCATAAAAATTTAAGTAGTGAATTAAATACAATTTTCCTTTTTTAATTTATTTTACGTTTTAGTGCTTAACAAAATAGCTTAACAATTAAAAGTTTTAAATTTTTAGAGAAAAATAAATATAAACGAAACAACTCGCATATACTGAATTTTGCTCCATTTGAAAACTTTTCGGAATGGTAGTATTTTTAGTATTTAGACCAATATCCTTAACATTTTCTATACGTTTTAGAATATTTTCTATCAATTTATGAATAACTTCCTTTGGAATGTCTACCCAATCGTAGAGAATTCGTTGCCAAAGTTCGTCTAAAGCAGTTTGTGACGATTTTCCCGCTTGACCACAAATTCTCAATTGCAATTAGGTCGGCACTTTGCGGAAATTTTGACCGTTGAGCTTTTTTTTTCCATGATTTCGGATGTATGCTTAGAGTCACTATCCTGCCGAAGAACTACTTCTATTGCTTTCAACTGCAAAAACGTTAAGATTGACCTGTTAACTATGCAGCTGGTCTTCTGTGGTTTTTTAATTCAAAATCGTATAAAAAACCGCACCGCAATAAATTATCATTACATTGTGTTCAGACTCTATACATATATACTCTTTCAATACACTGAAACAAAACTTTCAATACACTGAAAAAGGATTAGGAGCAATTTTTAACGTTTTAAACCCATAGTGCAGGAGCTCAAAAACTTGCCTAAACGGGTAGTTTGGTAATAAAAATAACCATATTCATTCAATTTAAAATTTTTGGGCCGTTTGCATGTAATATGACGATATTAATAAAATATAAATGTACTTGAATTAAATTTTAATAAAATTAAAAAAAAAAAAAAAAAAAAAATAATAAATTAAGTTTTATAAAAATTTATAAACAAAAAATTTAGAAATTTTCCTGAAGAAGACACACAATAAACTAATAATTTTTACAACAAGTGACCTCAAGCTCATTAAACAACAATTATATTTAAAAAAGGTCGAAAAACTAGGATTAAAATACGAATTTACAATTTTATATGGAATTTTTTAATTGAAACTCTCTTTAAATTCGTTTTTAGCTTTATAAATACGCCCCCTCCGGTTCTAAATAACTTAAGATACAGAAGATGATATGGGAAAATCTCTTCACAAAAAGGCAGCTGTTGTCCATTCTAATTTTATAAATGAAAAGAAATAAAAACTAACGGCAACACGTTTTACAATCGTAGCTGCCAGATTTGACGATAAATCGTCATTTTGACGATTTCCATGCTCAAATTTAGTAAAATTACGGTTTGACGATTTTTTTTCTAAAAATGAGGATTTTTTGCAGTATTAAATTTTTGGAATTATTTGTAGGCGAGCTACAAAGTATGTCTTTTAAGGATTTTCACTACGATCGTTCGATCGTTATGCAAATTTGCAACTTTTAAACTTGCAGTGCATGTTAGGGTTGATCGTGAGCATACTCATTTATTTTTGTGGAAATGTGCTGTCTTTTTAGAAACACAAATAATTGCTGGCTGCACTAGCAGAATTCGGCAAAAATCTGCATTTATTAACAATTATACATAAGCATATTAAAAAAAAATATATAAGAATGTCCAGAACCAGTGATACATAAAATATTAGTTCGATTCACAATCTTGTGAATTTCAGGTAGTATATTTCTGCATTTGTAAAAGTGACATACATATATGGGTTTATTTTCTTAGTGTAAAGTAAAAATATACCCCACTATTTTGCAAATGCAATGATGCAAGGCCATTTTCACAAGATTGTGAATAGGACTATTGTAAACTTTTTGCAAATAGTAATCTTTATGACGTTGCCTTTAGTTTTTATTTGGATCTTTATGTACTGTTTGTGCTTCTTGAAGGTTCTTCACTCATTGCATTTTGGATTTTAAAGCTTGCTCTTTTTTTAAATAGTTTATAACATATCTAGTTTATTTTAAACAATATGGCGGTATTTTTTTTTTATCAAATGTTATTGTTTACATACGTTTGTAGCTAAGTATTTTGGCAAATTTCTTTCTGCTCAAAAGTAAGTGCATGTATATTGTTGTTGCGTGAGAAATAAAGAAATATTTTTGCTCACATTTGCATTGTTTGCTTAGTTAGCATTAACCATCTCAACAACAGTAAGGGTGTTCACGATGGTTATTGTGCAAATTTGCAACTTGTAGATTCGCAATTCCTATTACGGTTAATCATGAGTATAACCGTTTATGTTTGTGCATATGTAATTTATTTCTAGAAATTTTTTTTGGAAATACAAAAAACTTCTGCCTGCACCAGCAGAAGTCATCAAAAACCTGCATTTGTTTACAATTATACACAAACCAGTGAAAAAAAAAGATTGTAAACTTTTTGCCAAATAATGTTCATTATGCATTGTTTTATTTATATATGAAACTTTTCTTATTGTCTTTGATTGTTAAAAGTTCTTCACTCATTGCACTTGTTTTTCTTTTTAAATAGTTTACTAAATTTCTACACAGAAAAAATTTTTTTTCGTGTGCAATAACGGAATTTGTTGAATCAATTAATAAATTGTTTTAATGCAGACCTGTAAAGAAATTCATAGATTCAAACAAAAGTTTAGTAAAAATAATTATGGATCGAAAGCAACTATTTTTTTAAACAACAACAAAATACAATATTCAAGTTTATTCTTTTCATATTTATGTATATGCATACGAATTATTTTTTCAGACAAAAGTTTTGTTGGTTTTATTTTTAGTACAATTTTTTCTGTGTAGCTTAAAATTTTCAACTTACATACTCAAATATCCACAAATAACAATGTGGCGCTAATTTTGTTGTTGTCAAATGTTATTTTTTTACATTCGTTTACAATTGAGTATTTTTGCAAACATCTGTTTGCTCAAGATTTTCTTAATGCAAATGCAAGTAAGTGAAGCAAACTGCAAATGCATACATTTTGTTGTTGAGCGAAAAAAAAACGAAGTATATTTGTTGACATTTGCATGGTTTGCACAGTTTGCATTACCCATCGTGAAAACCCTTAATATAAAAACCAGGCATTTTGTTTGCGTAGAAAAATTTGTTTTTCACAAAAGTAATTGGCAACAAAAATAAGAAGAAAATTATGCATAAAATGATATCAAGAGCTGTGTAAAAATTTAAGAAACTTAACAATGTAACTTGTGTAAATTTTTACATAGAATTTTGCAATCAAATATTGGAAATATTTGATTAAAAAAAAAAAAAAAAACTTCTAATAATGTTTTCAATTAAAAAGGCAATTTTTCTCATTTTATAAAAAGTGAATTGAAAGCCGAGCGTTTCCAATATATTCAAAATTATACCAAAATATTGTGACATCACCCTATTCTTCTGCAACGCGCACATATGTAGTATTCAGCCAAGTTAGTTAAAATAAGACAAAAATACGAAACTCTTTAGAAAATGAAACAATTGAAGACATTTGTTCTTATAAAGACTAATTAAAATGAAATCCTTCAAACTTCTTTGATATTGCAATTATTCAATTCAGATACTTATTCTAAAAATTTTCGGAAAGTTCAATTTACCAAAGTGCATTTGATTTTTAATACCGTACATAAGTACATGCATATGTATGTAAGTGTAATTAATGAAAAACGAAATACTTGAATAGATTTGTCTATTTTTTTTTCGAATGTACAAATTTGCGGCCATAAGCTCGTATTTAAAATCTGGGGTCTAATCGCCGCATACGATATAGAATTAACTATCGCATCTAATAACATTGTGAGACATCTAAATTATGGCAAACGATGCATATCGGATTATAATTTAAACAAAAGATTGAAAGCCATACGTTTCCTAAAAATACGAATACAAAAAAAAAAATTCTTTAACTTTTTTATATTATTGCAATACATTTCATTCGATATCGTTTGCCATGCTTGCAAAATGAAAAATTTCGATAATATTGCTCAATATCGCATGCGGTGATTTGGCCCCTGTTGTCTTTTTAAACAATAATTTTAAATATATTAAAAATCTGTTAGTTTTATAAGTTCGATTTTTTCTTGACGATATTTCAAAACTAAAATGACGATATTTTCAAAAATTATCGGGATTTTGACGATTTCTGCCATATTTTTTCTGGCAGCCCTGTTTGCAATAACTATTTTTTATTATCTACAAATAAAGAATTTTATGTTTTATATATAAAAAAGAAATATTCCTGGGAAATGCAAATTGCAGAGAGTGGTTGAGTGTTTGGAATAGATTGCCGGCTTGATGTTTGCGTGAGTGTGTGTGCGTGTGTATGTGTGTGTGTGTGAATGAGGAGATATTCTTTATGTGTTCAGTATGTTTTTTGGCAAACAACCGCAAAGAAAACCGAAAAACGTAACAACAATAAAAACACCGTTTTATTACTGATAAAGAAAAATACATGCGAGTACGTTCGAATTGAATTCCGATACAGAATCACAAATTAAAACACACCAACACACAGTCTTTTGTTTAACTTGTTCCACTTGAGTGTCAGTCAGTCTTTCATTAACTTTTCCTCTGGCCAGACATACAACAATAATGTAATTGTGCCAAATAACTAATAAATACAACTTATTGCAACAGTTTAAAATAAAAAACCAATTAAGTGATTATGATTGTTATTCAGTTTACTAAATGGAATTGACGTGCAGAAAGAAAATTTTGTTTACAAACTAAAAAAATATATATAAATAAAACAAACATACACACACACACACACACACACGCAAATTTCCCAATGAAATAAAAGTGAATGAATGTTTTTATTGAATGAAATTCTTGTTAGCTGGAAGAATATGGAAAAATTTTCCATTTGTTTGATGGTTTTAGTAAACAAATTATGAAGTGGAATTTCAAAGTGAGTACCTCCAACAAGTAGATATAAAATAAGTCCATTTAAATAAATATTTATTTAAAGAACATTCATGGTCATTGAATGCAAACTATACTATTTCATAAATTTTTAATATGTACTCGTATACAGTAGTAGTAGTCAATTGTTCAAATATGTTTTATGAACTTTTATTTACATAAAGAAAAGAATTGCATAATATTCATTTGAATTCATTTAAAATAGGAATTTGTCAGTGAATTGAGAAATTCATTACGAAGTTTTCTTTCTTATTTTAAAGTCTTAAGACCACAATCGTGCGATCTGCTAAATAAAACATGTGTGCTGAAAAAGTACTAAAAATGCAACTGTGTGACAGAGTTTTTGACAAATCGTGCGACTTTTTAGCTTATATTTATTTATTGAATCTTCACAACGTGAACTAACAATAAGTATTCAAATCTTAATACTAAATACAAGAAATTAACTAGGTCCAGTCAATGGTAAACAAAAAGTTTTATTTTGCGCCAATTATATCGGAGCAATCACCTATTTAACGCTCTGATAGCGGCAAGGGTATCCCTTCTTCTCAACCGAATGTGACCGCAAAAATTAAATATGTTTCGTTTAAGAAGGTTTTGGGTGAAGTTCCAACTTACTGATATACCTTGACGCATACCTTGAAAATACATCTTTTACCAGTGTAGCACACAGATCCTTGTGAATTCGGGAGTTTTTTCTGTGCCATGGAGCTACAGTAGTGGTTCGAAGAATTTGGTTTTGTCGCTTCTGAATTTTTTCAATGGCTCTTTGTAGACATGATGGAATGCATTCAAACACACATTTAAGTAAGACAAGCTTTCTCCTTGCCCTCAAAAAGTAACAAAAACTACTCTAGCTTCAATAGCCTTTTATGTCTGGCCAAACCGGTCAAACCGACTGCGTTAGCTTCTTTCATTAGAAGCAGCGGATGGCTAGTAAATCAGCAAGTAATGCCACACTAATAGTTTCCCACCTCCTTTCCCTCTTCCTCACTCCTTCTATATCCCTATAACCTTTTATTTTCTTTTTCCTTTACTAACTTTTTCAGGCAATCACAAAGGGAACGACCTACAGGACCCAAGTGAGCTGGAGTTTCCGGGTACTTGCTGGAAATCCAGCGGCCTGCTTACCTAACCTAACCTAACAAAACACTCTTTGTAGACTTCATAGAATGTATTCAAATACAGATTTCGACAATATAATATTTGATAAGCTTTCTCGTTGCACTCAAAAAGTAACAAATCCAACAAAACACTCTTTGTAGACTTCATGGAATGCATTCAAACACACATTTAAATAATACTTGTATAATAATGAAGCAATTTTGTAAAGGTGGCCAGACTTTTGAAACATTTTCCTGTGAATGAATCGCACGATCGTGTAGGATAGTGAACCAGGGCCTTTAAGCACAAATTTAAAATACAGGATAGGGTGTCTCAAAAGTCAGCAAAATGCTTACGAATTTATTAATTTTCTTGTTTATATATTGTTTTTATTTATTTGTTTAAATGCAGGTTTGGAAAATATTAATGTTGACAGTTCATTTATGGCAGCCGCGAAGTAGACACATGGCAAATTTATTGTGGCAAAATATTTAATAAACCAATTTGTTTTAATCGTTAAATATTTTATTAAAATCAATCATCGATTTCCATGAAAAGATCATATTGAGTGATGAGGCACATTTCCATTTAAATGGATATGTGAATACTCGTAAACAAATTATTCGTCTGGAGGAATCATGGGACCATACTTCTTCGAAAATGGCGTAACGACAACTGTGAATGTGTAGCGATCTCGTGATGTGATTGAAACCTATTGAAACTGCATGCTTTGGGCTTGACTAACATGTGGTATCAACAAGACGGTGACACATCGCATACAGGCAGGATTGCACACGCGTTACCTATACTAATATTATAAAGAGGAGTATACGTATTTTTTTTTATCTAGGACCATTACTCAGGAGATGAACTCTACTTGGGCACTAGAAAAGTATTTGAAGCTATTATAAAAGTAGGCGCTATAGGCCATCTTACAATATCATACACGATCGTGCGATCTACAAAATAAAGCATGTATGCTGAAAAAGTACTAAAAATGCAACTGTGCAGCAGACTTTTTGACAAATCGTGTGATTTGAAAAATTTTATGAAACTTTTCAAAACATTATGGTTTCTGTGCGATCAGTGTGATATAATTATATTGTGAAAAATATAAGAATATTGTTGGTGCCTCAAGAAAACAATTTAAGTAATGTAAAATTATTATGTTAATAAGAGTTTTTAATTGTTTTATTGTGTATATAAATTATTTGAATCATAATTGTGTAATAGTGTAGCCTACAACGCCATTTTGAAACGATTTTTTCAAGTCGGCCAGACTTTTGAAATAGTTTCCTGTGAATGAATCGTACGATCGTGTATTTTCCACAAAATAAAACTTATTTGCCTGATTTAACTTCCATTAGGAATAACAATAAGCAACACGTCTGAAGAAAGTCATTTGTTTTACGTAATCAGAGATCATGAAATAAGAAGCCCTAGATATAATTCGGAGATATTTATGACATGACTTGAAATTAAATATTCAACAAAAGGAGCATTAATAGGCATAAGTTGTGTAGAAGCTAAAAATAACTCTGGTATTTTTAAGTGCGATTGTACTACCTTACTTTCCCTCATAAAGTATGTGTGTATTCGTATACTGTGCAGTCTTCTGAATATTTTTATTTCCGTTTTCGTTGTCATGGGTTTCAGGCATACTTAACTGAAAATGAGCTCTTTGTTGGAGGTTAAATGCAAACAAACTGAAACACACATATTTGCATATGCTACTGATGTATATGTGTATGTGTGTGAAATTCAATGACTTTAAATATATCGTAACTAAGGCAATTTATTGAAGTTTAGTAATTTCATATTATTTTCCTTTTATAGGAGACGTGTTGCTTGTGCTACAGAAATTCCGGCTTTATTTTATGGGACCATTGACATATGACAATTATTTCAGCTGAAGAAGGGTTGTGCAGGGTAAATGTAAGTGAAGCGAAGCAATAATAGGAAAATAAATAATTGGACTTAGAGTAATAATAATTTGAAAACTGTGATTTATTAGGTTTACACTCGTTTTTGATGTAGACTTATTCATTTCTTTCGATAAAGAAAAGAAATTTTGTAACAAAAAATTACTTTTCCTTTCTCATTCTCCTCCTTGAACGTTTTTGCGAAGTCAATAATTGCCTACCTAAAATTAACCTGGCACTAAACAAAAAGCAACTATCAGCTGTTAAATGAATTGTCAAATAAACAGTGTTGCCAGCTTAAAGTTATAAAACTGTGAAAAAGCGCTAAATTTTATTAAGAGATTTTATGTAAACATTTTCAGATTTTATCTTGATTTTCTTTTTTATTTTTACACAATATTTTCCTTCCGCCACTACGATTATGGCAGAATTACAAAAAGAGAATTTACTGCTGCAAATAACAAAGTTTTATTTTTATGTGAAACAAAAACATTTTTCAACAAAACAGCTTGAAGCTTCAACGAAATTATTTTGAAAACACGCAATCATACAAAAATTTCGCTTTTTCAACGAATTGTTAAACTAATTATAGGGTAGCCCGCAACTAATGTTAAATTTGTTTTTTCCTAGTTCCAGTACAATGCATTGCACATTTATGGATCTTCCCCCGAATACTGGTCCAAGATTAAGAAAAAAAGTAAAGTGTAGGCAACTCTTAAAATTCATGAAAAGCCCGATATGTTATTTCGTAAATAACTCTATTTTATGAACTTTATGTCCATATATAAATAAACAATAGTAAGACTTAAAGACATACGGCCTTATGTATAATCATACTTTTCCATAATAAATTTGCTACGTGTCTACTTTACGACTGCCAAATATGTAATGCCAAAATAAATAATGTTTACCAAAACAAAGTAGTATACCTTCCCGGCAGACACCCGGTATTTAATTAAAATCTTGCGTTAATTTCGGAACCTTGCATTAATTTTGGAGTACCGTTAAGTTTGAAAATAGGCTTTTGTGGGAAATAAATAAAAGTTTTGTTTGTGTAATCAGTTGCTAATTGATTTGTGGTTTTAATAAACAGTTTAATAAAAACTAAAGAATATAAAGCATATGTTTAGGGCAGTGAGAGAACAGCCTGTATGTAAATGTATAAGTACGATTTCCTTTGAGAGCATTGCATGCAAATGTATAACTGCGATTACTCTTGAAAGCATTTCATGGTGATCAAGGCTTTAGACCAGGGGTGCCCAAAAGTTCTATATGAAAGAGCAAACACCAATACATTTAAGGAAAAACTAATTTTATTTGATATTTTTTATTGTCAAAAGCAAAATGGTATCATACGTTAAAAAAAAAAACAAAATCTACACCGATAATCGCTGACGTCAATGTTTACCAGCAAAGCTTGGGGTATGTTGTTGCTTTGCTCATGTGTTTGTTAAAGCGCACGGCCTATAGCTAAGTGTTTTTACAAAAACAAATGAGCATCAAGCGCATAGGACTTGGGTACTTCTGCTTTAGACTTATAGTCACTTCTTCACATAATGTCTGCAATTTGGGGATATGGGACTGAAAGGAATTCAATATTTTTTCAAGGGTCACCTTAATGTTCATTCTTTTTTATTAACATGGTTTTAGTTGATGCGTAATTTCAGGAAAATTATGTATTCCCAATCACAGCAAACTGAGTTTAAAAACAAAAGGCAAACAGAAATTGTGATTTATCCCCTTTGTCTGCCGTGGCGGTATGTAATCTTTACACGTGGGCATACGCTCTCACACCCCCACATAATTAATTACACAGTGCAACTTGATATCAATAATCTGGTACGAGTTCAAGTTAAAAGTTAATTTTTATGATAATGCGTTTGTTTAGGGTGAGGCAAATATTGATTTTATTATTAAATTCTAATTAAAATTTTATACCATTCCAAACGTAAATAAACAAACTGTTTACGAACAAGATAAAACTTTTTTTTTTCTTTAATAAAATAAACCGATAAACAGTTTACTCGCATATGATAAGCTTCCATTCTACGTGTTAAAAGTCTATACTACAACTGCTGGCATCTTTGAATGCAGAGATGTTTTGTAGTGGAAGCATTTAATCTTTATGGCGGCATAAACACCTACGTAACCAAGATGTAAAAAAGGGCAGTATCTCCATCTTACTCGAAGTATTGTTTTAGCCAGATTTATGTGCAATATGTTTTGAAAAGAACGTGGTACCCCTAAATAGTGTATACAGTTTTTTTTAGAAAAGCACATGTTGAACTACTTTGTGTTGCATAGGTGTAACTTTTTTTCGGAAAAACCACACAAAAATTTGTGTTTTAAGAGCCTATTTTTTTTAGTGGAAATTGACAGATTCCATAGAAATTCGTGCAAAAGATATCGAAAAAATTGGACATGTGTAGATAAAGAGCTTTTGTTCTTACACTTAAATCACGCTATTTCAAAATCGTATGCAAAACTCATGTACATATGAATAGAGGTTTTGCATATTTTTCTTATGCTTCTTGTTAAAGAATATTGAATGAATGTTGCTTGCAGCACCAACGCAATAGAGAAGTAAAAACCAAACATCACTTTACAAAGCAAACTTTGTGGGGGACAAAAGTTTAATGCTTTTCTATTTTCATCTAAAATCACCCGTTTTCTATTTTACTGAGACTTAATTTTTTCTTCCTTTCGATTCCTAGATTTCTTTGTCCTGATCACAAATCTCAGCAAAACCTACATGCCCCAAGAACTTTTGTTGCACAAAGAGATTTTGTCAGCTCCAAGTGCTGATTTAAGTAAAGGGTGGTCCTACTATAAAGCATGATATTAGTTTGGAGTCAAACTATAACATCAAGTTGTTTTGACATTTCTTTGCTTCAGTGTTTAAATTCAACCATATGGAGAGCGCGTTAATATTGTTGAAGTCATTTACGGTTTCCGACTTCATCTTCATTGTAATAGACCAAATGTGTGCACAGCTGGATAGTTTTGAGCAAATTTCAACAAACTGGGTTTGTAAGTAAAGTAAAAACATATCGCTTGTTTATTGCAACATAGTCATATCTCAAAAAGCTCGTTTCGAAGAAAACGCATTTAAAATTTTTAGTTTCCACACAAGTCTTAGCAAAATTGCTTAGAAAATATCTCCTAAAGGAAACAGTTTAAAAGCAATTTGAATAAATTTTTGGCACAATATAAATGATAGCACTCTTAATAATTCGGCATTGTTAACTCAAAAAGCTAATTTTTTGAGATATGACTATGTTGCAATAAAGGAGCGATATGAGCTTGCTCGGCCAGTATGTTCTTTGGTAAACAGTGCAGTTGTTTGTGTTAGTGTGGCCGTCAGCCTTGACTTGTCGTTGTGTCCAGAATTGATCAACTGAAAAATCTCACTGATGTGAATTTTAAATAATGATTTAAATTTATACGCTTACATGGCTCAATTGACTGAAATTCTGAAGCCCAATGACCATTTCAAGCATCGTCAATACTGAACAGACCACTACATTACAGGTGCTGAGCTTGCCTTGTTGGCCTTATCTGATGATGGACGAACTACACGAGGTGAATTATTTACAATTCAACAGCTTTCCAGTGTGGCTTGCAAGACAACTTCACAACTTCTGCCATAACTTTGTAGACAAACTCCATACTGAAGAGCTAGACCCTTCTAAATCCTCTTGTATGCAATTTCCCAGACAGTCAATGGAAGACAAAGCACAATGAGTGGACAGGCCGAAGTCCATTAAGAGCATCAGCAGTTAACCAACCCATTCGCCTTTAACCATCACTACTGGTTTTTTTATATTACGGGTAACTGTTTGCAAGACAACAGCACCTCGCTATGGCATTGCTATGGTAAACTAATTTCCCTTCCTGTGATCTTAGGTTTAAACCACAACCAGAAAGTTTCGGCCAAGGTAGGCACCTTAACCATAATCAGCATCGAGATGGTCTGTAAGCTTAAGCTGCCGGGGGCGTTGTCGTTCCCTGTTCTGCCAATGAACTCTTGGTAAGGCTTCCTAGAGTTCAGTGGCTGCAGCAAACTAGGTACTCCTATTTTTCTATGTCCCAGAAAGTAGAGTTACCTAGTTATCTTCAGCAACGTGACGCACTATCACTTCAGTGGATTCGTTAAGATGCAGTATTGCCGCATTCGGGCAACTAAGAAATCCACAAGTGACTGTTTAGTGCGGGTTATGGACTGAGGGTGCCATCGGGTCGTATTTCTTCGAAAATGATATCGTCGAAGCAGTTACCGTGAAAGGTGTTCACTATAGCATGATGACAACGGAATGCTTTTAAAAAATTGAGGATATGGATCTGAAAAATACATGGTTCCATTAGGATGGTGCTACTTACCATGCAACCAACTCAACAAGGGATCTGTTGTATAACAAATAGTGTGTTATTCATATCTCGTCTCGATTTTAACTGTCTGCACAAACATGTGATTTGACATTGTTGACTTTTTTTTAAGATATTTTAAAGAAAAAATCTTCTTTAATAGGACAAGGCAAGAGCTAAAGGGTGAGATAATTAGTCATCAGTTATGTCAAAGTTATGCCACTGAAGCTGGGCCGAGTATTTGGGCAGTATTTTGTTTCACACATGTGTCATTGTAATAGATCTTTATATCATAGTAAAACATTTTTAAGATAATTCACTGAAAACGTTTCGTTTGGACCACCCCTTAACAACAATAATATTTTGTTATTTAAATTAAGAGTAATTTGTGGCAGCAGACAAAACCAGAATTTTCTGGTTGCAAGACTTTAATTTGCCTTACAGCTCTATCGTAAAAACAGATATATAAAATAATTAAGCTCGTTTGCATAAGTCTTAAACAAATAAAAAAAAAGTGTTGGTAAATCATATAGAAGCAAAGAATGGCTTCTTTCTGTTTATTTTGCAAATTTGTGCCAGAGTTGCCCATTTCTAAAAAAATCAAGTGTTATGCAAGTATTATATTGAAATTATTAAAATTCACTTGCTGTTTATTATTTGTAAGCCAAAACTTTACTTTCAAACGAAATGCAATTAACGCACTGAGAAAACTGTAATTCAAAAATATGCACAAAAATTTTGTCTGAAAAGATAATTTTGTGTTTGAATAAATATATTTGCTAACAAGACTTTTCTTCTAACGCAATCCCGGCATATTATACTTTCTGATGTTTTTGTTTTGGTTGTGAGTATTTTTCTTTTTGGATTCTCATTAGTTTATTTAAAATAATGGAATATATAGTTAACTCTTCGAAGTTATTTTTTAAAGTGTTCTAAGTCTAATCTTGATTAAGATAACTTCTAGGAAAGGTCGATGTATTTATATACAGTTAGGCAACACAAAAAAATGTTTAAATTTTTTGTTTGATATAAATTATAGTTATAGTATGAAAATAATAATAGAATGCTATTAAATTCCCTATTCAATTTATTTCAAGTACGGACTCGGTGTTGAATCAACTCTAAAATTATTGAATTAGTTGCATTTCAAAAATGGTTCGATCTCCGTTTTTATCACAACAATCTCATCTTCGGCTTATTTCAATTACGGATCCAGGATTAAATATGTCTAAAAGTGAACATTTTGTGTTTGAATAATCCGTATTTGAATCTAGAAATTCGTAATTGGTTTAAGAAAATCCATCCTTATGATACCATTGACACTGCTTGAGATTAATTTAAGTACGAATGAATTAAATTTTCCTTTCACTGAATTATTTATATCCAAATTGCAAAAATTTATATATTCAAGAAACATTTCTTCATGAATTTGGCAACACAGATGTGCACAAACAATTGGCGGTTCATAATTAAATTTAACAGGAAGGTAAAAGTGTCCTTTGTATTTGTGTAATCGTGGCCAGTGTATGCATAACACACACTTGTGCAGCCACACACCAACGTAAATATGAAAACACTCGGTGCGGTGGCAAGCTTAAAATATTATTTTAACAATATTAATATATTAAGTACATAAATATTATTTTTAGTGTAAAACATGTTTGAATGCAACATGCCAACAAGTTGTAACATAGATGTCTATGAAACAGAGGTCGGCAATGGCGAATTTGTATTTAGCAGAATGTTTTTGTATTTAGGAGAGCTTTTACTAAAAATCTTTGCCCAGAGTTGAACAATAATTGAAAACAAAAACCGGTTAAATTTTCAAAACATTGGATTCAAATATTTATACAACATAATGATTTCAATTTTTTTCAAAGTTTTATTTTTGCAATCCGTGGCAGTGTTCAGTAACTCCCGCTAAGAGACACTTTCTGATTGAAACGTGTAAAAAGAAGCAAAAACATAATAAATTGTTTTTCTCACTAAACTGTACCTGTAACTTTTGTGTTACTCCCACGTTACTACCCAGTTGTCACGTAAGAAAATAACTCGCAAATTTACAGAAAAACTTTATAAAACTTATGTGGAAAAAGTTTTCGCCTTGAACTGTTAAATATATACAAAAATTAGAACGCGCCGATAATATTTTTATACTCTTCACAAAAATTTTAATGTTTTGTAATTCTGTTTGTAATTTTCACAATTTTCATTTTCGCGGTAGTATTTTTATACCCTTCACAAAAATCTAAATGGTTTATTGATAGAAAAGTTGATTAAGCGATGTCTGTCTGTCCGCATTGAAATAGTGTTTCTGAGAAAACTATTAGACTTAGAAACTTTTCTCTTTGACCATTCTATATATATATATATATATATATATATATATATATATATATATATATATATATATATATATATATATATATATATATATATATATATATATATATATATATATATATATATATATATATATATATATATATATATATATATATATATATATATATATATATATATATATATATATATATATATATATTTTTTTTTTTTGTCTGTATGGATGCAGAATATTTGTTTGGAGAAGAATATATTTGCAATGAAACAACATTCCGTGCTAAGGGAAACCCTTTTATTATTTTATATAAAAGTCCATATATTCCCAAAATACACTGTTTGAAAATTTCCAGGGCAACGCTGTGTAAAACCAAATTTTTGCTAAGCACTTGTAAACTTTTATCAAACATACCTGCATGAACTGTAAACGAGTAAACCGTTCGGTGAAGAACGTTCGTTTGAATTGAAATTAATGTTTGAGTTGGCAGCTGTTTGAACAACAAAACAGTTTCAACTAAAACCAAACAGATGCTTTAGTCAGTAATCGATTTGTACGCAAACTTTAAAGATTTATTTGCCAAATAACGGAAAAGAAATATCATGTTACAATGTGCTGTAATTTCTAAATCATATAGTTGAAATTAAACGTTACAATTGAATAGAGAATATACATACATATATATGAAATGATACAATATAATGCGTTAAAAAAATTTTATAAAGAGAATTAATAAATTAAATTACAAATTAATTTTAATAAAGCAAAAACCAAGTAAAACAATACTGTGTATGTAATTTTAAAATTAAATTAATTAACGGTAAATTATTATATACATGTATTACAAAATATAAAAAAAATTTAAAAGATTTCAAAAATAATAAATCAGATTATACTCGTATAGGAAAATTGCTGAAATTTTTCTAAAGTTGGTTTAAAACGCGCTAAAGTTATCATAATATATACATATGTAATGTTTACTCAACGCAGATTCGTTTATTTTACAAAATTTCTATGGAAAAAACTAATAAATTGAAATGGTTTGTATATAAGTTTTTTTGAGCAGAACGGGGATCAGCACGTCCTCAAGTGGTTCTGTTTAGCACAACATCCTGACGCTGATCGTGGTTCGGTTGCCTGTATCTTGGCTAGAACGTTCTGTGCTGTGGCTAAGATCTAAAATCGCGGGGGGGAATTATTACTCTTCCATGATGGTTCATGGCCATATTTCGGGGAACTATTATAAATATGAATCTTGAGGTGCAGCTTTCTTGCAAAATATAATTGTAATGTAAAAAACCAGAAGTAGCCGAAAGACGAATAAGTTAATGGTTAATGCGCTCGTCTGTATTCAGTAAACACAGTAATATAAATTTAGCAGCACTTAGAATTGAAAAAGTTGCGGAAAAAATAAAACCTACAAAAAGTTTTGATCGTGTGCATATAAGAAACATTAACGAGTATCTCGTCTACTAAAAAAAAATTATATTACAAATAAAATAAAAAAAATGTTGGTTTAAATAATAATTTATGTGTAGATATTATAATATACCGGGCGTCCCAGAACTCAACGTCAAGCCGACACAGGATGACGAGCTAATGTCTGCTGGTTTACCCAAAAAATTGTATAAATCTTTACTGTGGTTTACTGAACGCTGTTCGTTCTTCCAAGTTGCAGTAAATGAGAACACAAAAAAGAGAGTAAATTAACAGTTCTTTTACTGAGTACTTAGAAATTTTTACTGCAAAAATTTCTTGTAGTACAGTTTACCAAGATTAAAAATTTGTTGGAAACAAACAAATGTAAACAAAAGAAATTACCCAAAATCAGTTTATTTTTAGAAAAGTTAAGAATAAAATATGTAGATGTAAATGATTATTGCTTTTACAAATAAATTTTCAAATTATTTATAAGCTAGTATACGAAAATCATTCAGAACTCAGCGGCCAGTTAAAAAAGTAGTTAGACATTGTGCTGCGTGCACATTGGGGTCAATTGGTAATACGGCTGATCAAAATTTATTTACAAGTAAATATCATGAAATTTTATATGAAACGTACTAAAAATTTTATGTGATTTCTGTACAAATATTAAGACGCGTTTATTCAAAAAGGAAAATTTAGGGCTGTATTTTTCGAATTTTTTTACGAACTTTAGTTAATTGTTTTAACAGAACTGCGAATTTGTTGAAAAGCAGAAAGACACTCTCAAATCTCTTTTACGAGTAGTACAATAGTTTGTTTATTTCAATAAGTAATTAAAAAAAGTTATATGTTTAAAAATATACCCGAATAATTAATCGAATAAAAATTTGAATAATTATCCAAAGTTGTACTTTCAAAAACTATATTGCTTAGATCAAAGGAATATATAAATAAAAACTTGAAAAAATATTGACCATTAGCGGGCTTAGTTAGTCACAGTTTACATTGTACAACTTTTGTCGCGGCAATTCTTACTTTGTCGGGGAGAAGGAAGAGTGAAATTTAAAGGGGTACACATATGAATGTACTTGAGCAATTCGTTTTTTTTTCATGTATAGAGAGCTGAGTTTTCCTTTTGAAATTTGTTTATTATATATGTTGTTCATTAGGGTCACTCAAAAAAAAAAAAAAAAAATTTCCTCGACTTCTAAATGTTGTGTTTTTGTCCGCATTTGATCTAAGTAAAATATTGTCAATTTATTGTTAATTTATTATTATTATTTAATTGTAAATAAAATATTTGAAAAATTAATATTTCTTCGTAAGTTTTAGGATCTCCAGCGCGGGCTCAAGATGTAACTTTTTAAACTTTTTTTTCTCATTTTTTATTTTTTTAATGTAAGACAAAACAAATTTGCTATCAGAATAAGCCTAGAGAACTTTCATTTTTTCTCATACATCAGTGAGTCACCGTATTATGCTCGTAAATTGCTGCGATAAAACTTGCATAATATAAACGCAAATGAAATATTAAATAAGAAACGACAAAAGTTGTACAATGTAAACTGGGACTTATCGAATTCGTTTACGATCTTTAGCTTAATCTTTTTACGGTATTCAAATTTGTTGAAAAGTAGAAAAATACTTTCAAATCTATTGGCATATAAAATTTTGTTTAACTATTTAAGTAATAAATAACTAAAAAAAAAAAATCGTGTACATATGTTAAAAAATATTCGAATAACTATCCGAACAAAAGTGCAAATAATTAATAATAATTGTGCTTTCAAATAATGCATTGCTTATTTTTAAAGGAATATATAAATAAATACTTAGTCGAATAAATATTCCAATAATTAACACCATAAAAATAATAAATAACACCATAAAAATTAATTGACAACACAATTAGCTTTTAAATCAGGTTTGAAAAACCTGGTAGCTTTAAGATAAATTAATGTTTTAGAGCAACGTACATAAATTCCACTTAACTTCACAGACAAAATTATGGTAGAGATTAAATGAACAAAATTTTTGTCTAAAATGTCTAAAAAATTAAAGTATTTCTTACTGGATTAATTCTTTTTTTTATGTTCCTCCTATGTATTTTTTACCTTACGGTGCGCGGTGTTGAACTAAATTTTGTTATTCTGAGCAGTGTCGAAGGTATATACACTGGGCACTGATCAGTTTTAACTAATTTAATTTTAACATTTTAAATGCTGTGATAACGTTTGTTTTGGTCATTCCGTGTGTTAAGTTCACAAACATTACTCCCCCTTTCCTCCTTCTCATAATCTATTTTCCTAGTTCCTGGTCCAAGATAAAAAAATCTTTCACAAAAGTTAAAGTACGAAGAGCACACTTAAAGTACTTAAAATAAACCAACAACGGGATTGTTCAAGAAAATCAATCCTACAATATCCTAAAAGTAGTATACAATTCTTGAATCAAGAGCAGAATGCTTGAACTGAAAAAAGTCCCAAAACATAGACACAAATACATAAATGTGAATGAATTTCTGAGAGATAAGAATAAGAGGCACTCTCAGAAAAAAAGCTGTTTTTGTTTTACTTGTGAAAACTATTTGAGCATATTTCTTTTTGAGTTCTCATTAATTTATTTAAAGTAATGAAATATATAGTTAAAAGTTTGAAAATATTTTTTTAAATGTTCCAAGTCTACTGTTGATTAGGATAACTTCTATGAAATGTTGACATATATACAGCTAGGAAATTGAAAAACAAGCAGTATATATTTTTGATCGGTATCATTAGTAGTATCTAATAGAGTAAATAATAATAGGCTCAATGTTATTATTTCAAGTACGGATTAAGGATTGAATCAACTTTGAAATTCTTGTATCAATTATATTTTAAGATTGATTCGATCTTAAGTTTTCTCAAATCATTCTCTTTTCTCGGTTGATTTCAATTACAGATTCAGTATTAAATATGTCTAAACGTAAGTGCTTAAATAATCCGTACTTGAATCAAGTAAACCGCACTTACCGTACTTTTGACACTGCTTGGGATTGATTTAAGTAGAGATGGATTGAATTTGCTTTTTAGTGTATGTGTATATACCTGTGTATTGCATTTTGTTAAAAAAAATGGTTGTTTTCGATCAATAATTACTTTTACTGAACTTTTGTTTGAATCTGTGAATTCATATACAGATCAAATAATTTATTAAGTAATTCAGCTAATTTTATTATTGAACATGACAAAAATTATTATCTGTATTTTCATCACTTCCAAATAAAACCAATATTTCTTTCCTCAAAATTAATTTATTTGTTTGTTTGACTTGGTTACAAATAAAATAACTTTATAGTTTTGTAAGGTTTGTAAAAATCCCTTAGCAAAAGTGTAATGATCTGTTACATCTTTGCTCGGCACAACTTACTAAAACGCTTAATAAACAATTATTTAAAGTTTAAATTTTACTGTCGATATACCGCAAATGGAAGCGTTTATTTATCATCATTCTGAGTATTTTTACAAAAGGTTATTTCAATTAAAGGCCATTTTTTTGGGTCTTTTTAAAACCACTTCAACAAAACTTTTTAGAGAAATGGCGCAAAAAAGTTGAAAAAGTCATGGATGCTGTTGTGATGTGTACAAAATGAAAGCAAATAAATAGAAACCAAATTGTTACTGGAATGTTATTTGCACTGCTCGCATGTTACAAAAAAAAAAAAATTAAAATATAAAAAAAAATAAATAAAAAAAGTTGTGCAAATAAGACTTTCATTAAATTAATTACTATTTGCTGATTATTTGAGTTGAATATTATTTTTCAGCCAGACAGACATTTTCTAATATAAATAAATATAGTCGTCCATATAGAGAATTACTTTGTTAATTAATTTCATTCAGACGCATCGTTAAGATTAAGTAATCGTATGCTTAAGTTTTTAGTCAACAAATTCAATGCCAAAGCTTTTATTAACTTACTCGTACGAGGTCTGATAAAAAAATAACCGCTATTTTAAAATTTCCTTAGTTACGTATGTTCCATCTTCGAATTTTTTTCTGTTATGTTGGTACACATGTCTGTTATATATGTTGGCAATATCAGCCATTTCGGATTGTCGGGTTTTAGTTCAACCAGAAAACTGTATTAAGGTTTGTGTAAAAAACTGGAATTAAATGCGCAAGGACAATTGAAAGGTTGACTGTGGCGTTTGGGGAGTCTGCTATGAGCAGAACGCAAGTTCAACTGTGGTATAACCGGTTTAAGGAAGGCCGTGAAGTCAATGACGATGCTTGTCCTGGACGCCGGGGCACGTCAACAACTGATGAAAACATTGAAGCAGTGAAGAAAATGATTTGGGATAATCGTCAAATTGATATCAGAGAGGTTGCTGATGATGTTGCCATCTCGTTCGGCTCATGCCAAGCAATTTTTACGGATGTTTTAGGCACGAAACGTGTGGCAACGAAAATTGTTCCAAAATTGCTAAATTTTAAGCAAAAACAACGTCGTTGAACATCCCTGTTGAACATCGTCTACGGCCAACCAGATTTCCTCAAAAAGGTCACAACTTGTGAAGAATCAACATTGATACAAAAGCCCAATCATCCCAATGGAAGCGTCCAGAAGAACCAAGACCGAAAAAAACACGCCAAGTTCAGTCAAATGTGAAGGTTTGGCTCACTGTTTTCTTCGACTGTAATGGCGGGGTGCATCATGAATTTTTGCCTTAAGGTCGTACGGTCGAAAAGGAATACAGCCTAGAAGTTATGCGTCGTTTGCGCGAAGCAATTCGTCAGAAACGCACAGAATTGTGGAAAAACAGTCATGGATTTTGTACCATGATAACGCACTAGCTCACACATAGATGCTTGTGCGTGAGTTTTTGGTGTTATAGTAGTGTTTCGAGGATTGGAAAAAACGCTTACATAAGTGTATTATATCTGAGGGGGATTAATTTGAAGGGGACAAAATAGTTACTAATGAACACCTTGGAACAACATAAACGGGCGTTCAAATCCAAATGCATTTCGTGCAACTCGTCGTTTTTCTAGTGAGCATAATTAACGAATTAAAAAAACCATGCGTAAATTTCAGCACCCCGGCTCAATAGGAAATGTGAAAATACTACTCCGGAAAATATTGCTGTTTCTTACAACAGTTTGAACAGCCATCTACTTCGACGAATACCGTCGTGCCCTACATTTACACAACTGGCGAACATTACTGATGTGCATTTTGAATAAAGGATTTTCTCAGTAGGCTTACTGGGCTCAAAAGTTGAAAAATGTCAATCGTCTCTGATTAGTGGTTTAAACAGACAGATTGTTTAAATTGTTTTACATCAGCACCTGCCTTGTCAGCCGTATCTGATTATAGATTAACAGTGCCTTCGTGTGGCTTGAAATTCTTACACAAGTCGCAACTTTTTTGCATAATTTTGTAGTCATATATACAAATCCTTTGCTGAGGAGTTTTGGCCTGCAGGCAATTTTCCAAACTGCCAATGGAAGACAAGGTTGGTAAGACAATTAGTTGCTAGGCCAAAGCCATTAAAGATCATCAGCCTTTAGCCAACTCAACAATTTAACCATAACCCCTGGTTCCTCGCATTGTAGGTAGGAGTATCTGTTGCAGCTTGGGGGTTATTAGCCCCCAAAATCCGTAGTGCACCATAGTTATCGCGGACACTAATTTCCCTTCCTGTGAGTTTAGGTTTAAACCACAGCCAGTACGAAGGCAATGTGATCAGGCCCAATACCTTGTGAATATCCGTTTTGCCAATTAACACTTGGTGAGGGTCTCTAAAGTCCCTCACAATATAAGTCATGCGGCTTTTTAGAGTTTTATTTACTACAACAAAGAAGAAACTCTTGCTCCTCTATGCCCCAGAAAGCAGAATGCGCTGTTTGGCCCCCCGGGCAGCGGGGTGCAATTTTTAATGAGCATAATTGCCGCATTTGGGTAAATGGAACGAAAATTTTCCTGTAGAAATTATTTTAAAAATTTTTATAATAAGAGCCCACATAATCAAGATTAAGAAAACCAATGTAGAAAGCTTTTTAGAGATATAAGAATTTGCCTTATGGGCCGTAAAATTATTTAGCTCACGAACGAACTAGTACAACTGTGCTATTCATATGAGTGTGACCCAATTAACTCTGGGAGCTCTTTTAGCTCGTTAGTTCATGTTTCGTTTTATTTTTGTTTTCCTTCAAGTTTACTTATTCGCTTATGTCTCTTTTATTCTAGCACTCTAGAGTTGGATAGTTTGCGAACGAACTAGTGTCACTGAACTATTCACTTCAGGGAGCTAAGTGAGCCGATCATTTCTGCGAGCTCTTTTAGTTCCGAAGTTCATGTTTCTTCCTTTTGTCTTCAAGTTTTCTTTTTCGTTTATGTTTCTTTCTTTGTGGTTGATATGTATACGGAAGTAGTCAAACAGTGCTGCCAGAATTTGACGTAAAAAGTACATATCTATGTTAAATACAACTATTCAGAATATTAGACAACACAATTTTACTTTGAGTTTTTGTATTATAAAAATAAATGATATGATACGTGACCATAATTGAATATGAAAACATCGAGACATCATCACATATATATCGTTTTTTTTTCTTTCTAATAAAATTATTTTTCATCACACCTGAAAATTTCTAGTCTCACTTTTATTAATTCTTATAATAATTGTACTTTTCATTTGTTTACAGCATTTTTGTTTTGCTTTTCTTTATCATAAAACCTGAACAAAGCCGTTCATTGAAAATATTATTTACGGAGCACTGAACTATTGAACTAAAAGAAAGATATATTTCAGTAAAAAGAGCTGAACTAAAAAGAGCACTCTTTCAAAAGAGCTCATGAACTCAGCTCTATAGCATACAGAAATAGTAAAAAGGCGGTGACACAATTCCACATAGAGAAAATGTAGCTGCTCAGAAAAATGTTTAAGTCATATAAATTCTATTTCCTGCAGTTAAAACAGTGAATTTGGTTTTTAATTAAATATTTGAATATTGTGGAAAAATTTAATGTGGAACCATTTTATCTTCTTCTTTGTGTTTACAATTACTTTATCTGTTTATAATAATTTTGTTTTGTTGTTGTTTTTTCCTATCTATTTATTACGTCATGTAAACTGAAACAGAGTTGTTTAATAATATTTTTTGATATACTATTGAACTAAAGGAAAGACATATTTCAGTGAAATGAGCTGAACTAAAAAGAGCTATTCATTTAAAAGAGCTCGTGAATCCAACACAAGCGAACGATGCGTATGAATTTTTTATATTTATTTTAAAAGTACAAGTATCACTCATTCGCGTCTGTAATATGCACATTAAACTTATATTCTATATCCCTTAATTTAGAAAATTTAAAAGAACTGCCAGTTCTAGTTTGCCCTTTTAAAACATATACGACACTGATAATTTTGCAAATATATTCAATTTGTTATAATTGTTTATATGTTTTTTTTTTTATCATTCATTAATTCAATCTCACTTACCTAAAGTACTTACCATTCTCTTTGGGACTGTAAGAAGAATTATGGAAAATTAAAAAGCACTTGATTCAAAGTTGCAATAAGTTCTTTAATAAGACATACAAAATCATAACTTGTTAACTAGAAGTACAGTCGTGACTCGTAAAATTTTCAAATTTATTAACGCGTTTGGTCTTTTTGTAATATATAATTGATCCGTTATTGTATTTTAAAAACACTGCCAATCTATGTTCTTAAGTGTTTAGCAACCCCAACCCAACACCTTTTCAATTCTTTGTAGTCAAATATAACGGATTGAAATTTATTTAAATTAAAGCTAATATAATTGTTATTGCTAAATTAAAACTAAAACTGACAAAACCACAATGTTCACTTTAGCACTACATTAATTAATTAACAATTATATTATATTACAAGTGCAACAAATCGAGTTTAATACTACTGAAATTAAAATTTGTATATTGTATATTTGTATTTAATATACAACCGCAGAAACACCAAACAGAAAGTGATGCTTCCAAACATATAAATCCAACATTATTGTGTGTTATTCGTACTTGAATTTTTGAGCACAGCTCGTACTAAAAGCAAGTAAAAAATACTACGGTCTTCGCCACCCCGCCCATACTGTGCATCCAATGCCTTGCAACTTTGCTGTGCAACTGCATACACAAAAAAAAAAAAAAAAAAAAATAAAAAAAGAAAAATAAAAAAAAAAAATAAAATAAAAAAAATAATAATAAATAATAATAAATAAATAAAATAAAATAAATACTTAAATTAAATTAAATTAGTACAAGCTTTTTCATTTTGTGTATGTATTGAAATTTCGTTTTAAAACTTTTTGGTCTTATCTCGATTTAAGCGGTTGTAATATAATGCCACACACATATCCCTGGAACAAACAAAAGAAGTCATAATTCATATATACGAGGTCTGATAAAAAAGTTAACCGTTATTTTACATTTTTTCAAAAATTATTTACCTTGTACCCTTTAAAGTAATACCCCTCAGATGTAATAATTTTATGCCAGCTTTTTTTTTGCAATCCTCCAAACACTTTGGAAACACGCTTTTTGGTATCACCAACAGCTTTTGTTTTGATTTTTCTTTTATCTCCTTGATCGTAACAAAATGCTTTCCTTTCATCAGTGTCAGCAGTTTTGGGTAGAGCAAACAGTCAGCACAAGCATCGATGTGTGAGCTGGTGCGTTATAATGGTGTAAACCCCATTACTGTTTTTTTTTCACAAACGGCGCATAACTTCAAGGAATACTACATTCCTTATTGACCGTACGATCTTGTGGCAAGAATTCATGGTGGTACACCATGCAGTCGAAGAAAACAGTGAGCAAAACCTTCACATTTGACCAAACTTGACGTGCTTTTTTTGGTCTTGGCTCTTCTGGACGCTTTCATTATGATGTTTTGGCTTTGGTTTCAATGTTATAGCCATACACTCATAATTCGTCACCAGTTATGACCTTCTTTAGGAAGTTTGGATCGTCGTTGACGATGTTCAACAGCTCCTGAGCGTCAGACTCGCCAAACGCCACAGTCAACATTTCAAATGTCCTTGCGCATTTACTTTAATTTTTTTACACAAAATGTAGTACAGTTTCTTTGATCTGTTTTTTCGAATAGTAAAAAATCGAAGAGCACGCCAAAACACGACTAACCTTTATATGTGTCAAAAAAAAAAAAAAAAAAAAAAAAAAAAAAAAAAAAAAAAAAAAAAAAAAAAAAAAAAAAAAACACCCACAATCCGAAATGGCTGATATTGACAACATATATAACAGACAAGCGTACCAACATAACAGAAAAAAAAACTCAAAAAATTTCAAAACTATTTTGGATCAGACGTCGTAGGCACAATGTTGTTTTTTCACATTAATGAACATATTTTAAAAAAAATGTTGTTACATATGAAAAAAAAGATTTTTACTTTTTTTTCTGTTTTTTTCTGTTCAGGAAATATTTTTTGATAAAACTTACAGTGTTCTATTTTTGTAGAAAACCCAAAGTCACTTTATCAACTAAACCTGCTTAGGTCAGATTATTGGTTAGAGGCATTTGCCTTCTAGATCTGTTCACATAACTTTGCTGAATCTAAGAGTTGTTTAGCATGTTGAAAAATCCTTTGCTGCGTAAGAAAACAAAAATATTTGTCCGGTGAATTTCTACTTGTCAACTAATATCTTTCTTGCCTTAAGCAACAGCTTTTTTTTTCTTCTGCATGTACGGTAATTGATGTTGTTGCTTTTTTTCGCGAAATTCTTTTTCTAACTCAGATACAGAAAAAAGATTTTAGTTGAATCTATTGAAAAACAATCATAAATTTTTACAAGTGCTATTTTTTTTTAATATTTTTCTTTTCATTACAATTCATGTTAAAAAAGGTTATTTAATAATTTCAAGGATAATGGATTGTAATGTTTCCATTAAAAATGTCGCACATGTTAATAGAACCTCTACCTTGAAAAGATATTTAAAAGTGTCAAAAAAGCTTGCATACACACACACACACACACACATATATATATATATATATACATACATATACACACATTTACAAAGCCACACTTAAATGATTAAATCTATTGGGTATTGTCTTTTTATATTAAGCAAATCCTTATTATACAAGAGAAAATCCTTAACAAATACACATATAATTACGCACGTGTAACAAATTCATAAAATGTTTCAACACTCATTCCATTTATTTCTCCATCTTTCAACATTTATATACGAGTAAATATTAATTTTTATTTGAAATTTTCTTTCTTTCGTTCTTTTTTCAGTCACCTGTAAAATGTTTTTCTGCCAGATATTTAAGTACTTTCTGAAAACAAAGCAAAAAAGTCTTGAATCCCAATCACGCACATATGAGACAGGCATTTTTTTCGACATAAAACATTAACCATTTACAAAGGACAACAATTTTGTATGATTTCAATATAGAAGTGGTACGAAAAGCAAAAACGGGGTTTTTTTTTTAAACAAAAATACCTAATAGATTTGAATGTCTGCTAAGGAACTTTATTTAGCCAGCAACAATCCCAATAGAGCTAGTAGAGAATAAACAGCAATGGATGAGTTTCCCGTTGTCAGAGCGCAGTCTGATGAAATTCTTAACGAGGAAGAGTTTGGTAAGTTTTAAAACAAATCTAGATTTTACATTAAATTCAAAAGCCTCAAGAGTATTGAAATAAAAAAAAGGTGTATTAAATTTAAAAGAGCAACAAGTAACATTTAATAGGGAAACTTTTCTAGGGCAGGGGAAAGAAAAGGTGCATTAAGTATAAGATATATATATATATATATATATATATATATATATATATATATATATATATATATATATATATATATATATATATATATATATATATATATATATATATATATATATATATATATATATATATATATATATATATATATATATATATATATATATATATATATATATATATATATATATATATATATATATATATATATATATATATATATAATCATGGATTTACCAGATGGGTTATTCCATAAATATCCCTAATCCCAATTAGTGATTCATTAAAAAAAAATAGCAATCAATAGCTGACCTTATTTCCACAGTAGTACTATTCAATGATGCCGACAGCTCGCAAACCGCAAAAGACAGCCACTGGATGCATTGCATTACCACAATTTTAAGAGTCAAAAAACCTATTTCGACGCCGGTTATAAGCTTTAGTTTTGCCTGATCTTGTATCATTTGTCTTTTCGATATATCCGTCAGTTGAATAGTAGTTGACTATATGTCACTTATTTTTAATATAAAACATTAACGAAACAATATCGTGAGCCAGGCAGATAATGTTTTAAGGCTTATATAGGGTGTTTTTTTAAGCTAGATAGAACTTTAAATTGTAAAAAGTAACACAAAAAATTAAATTTTGATGAAACATTTTTTTTATTTGTTTCAGTATACTCTGACAAATCATCATGAACAACGCTACGAAATTATCCAAATTTACTTTGAAAATCAGACCCGTTGTTTTATCGTAAAATTGTGTTCAGCGATGAGGCGCATTTTTGGCTTAACGGGTTTGTTAATAAGCAAAATTGCCGCATATGGAGTGAGACCAATCCACAAGAGACCCTACAGACTCCATTACATCCAGAAAAATGCACTGTTTGGTGCGGTTTTCATGCTGGTGGCATCATCGGACCTTATTTCTTCAAAAATGAGGCCGGAGCTCGCGTTACGGTCAATGGAGATCGTAACCGCACCATGATCAATGATTTTTTGTTTGAAAATATGGATGACATTGATCCGGAGGAGATGTGGTTTCAACAGGATGGCGCTACGTGCCATACGGCGAACGCAACTATCGACTTACTGAAATCAAAATTTGGCGATAAGTTGATTTCGAGAAATGGACCTGTCAATTGGCCTCCAAGGTCGTGCGATTTGACACCTCTCGATTATTTCCTGTGGGGCTACGTGAAGTCACTGGTTTATGCTGATAAACCAGCAACAATTGACGCCTTGGAGGCCAGCATTGTTCGTGTTGTTCGTGACATACGGCCAGCAGTGCTCGAAAAAGTGGCCCAAAATTGGACGTCCAGAATGCGCTTCGTCAAGAACAGCCGCGGTGCCCATATGCCCGAAATCATTTTCAAATGTTAATGTCACGTATTGATCTTTCGAATAAAAAAAAATTTTGATTACAATTTAATTTTTTGTGTTAATTTTTACAATTTCAAGTTCTATCGGGCTTAAAAAAACACCCTCTATATAAAATATTTGGTAGACTGTTTTGTCTTTAAGTTATTAATTGACTACAATAATTTTGCTTAATTTTAACATTCACGAAAATTGCTTAAGTTTTGCTTAAAGTTTGCTGCATTATCATTAACATCACTCTTCAGTACATTTTTCTTATTAGAAATTATTTCTTGTGTCACATTTTTTGTGACATGTAATAAAAATTAAAAGCAAAAACAAATCCATGTATGTCACTTAAACAGCCGATTATTGCCATCATATGGCCATGTGGCAAGAACATTGCGAACGCTTGAGTATGCAAAAGTGAAATAAACAGGATTCTAAATGCCAGTACTACTACAATGTGCTGGCACATTTGTTGTAATTCGTACTGCCGTCTCAAAAACGAATATGAGGAGAGTTATTAAAAAACTTTTGCTTTTGCTAATATTATATAGACGACCTTCAGAAATCTTCTTTATTATTCATTTGGAAAAACCAAATAATAAATTTTATCGACGAGACTCCAACGAGAAACCACTAAATGCAGACGTTTCATTGCATGGTTTCATTTTTCCATATTTAAAACCACCACAACAATTCAAATTAAATTGAAATCATCTAATAAATGTAGCAAGTAACTACAATATTTTTTACAAAAGTATTAAATGTTACAGCAATTATTCTGAACGCTTTATTCAATAGAACAATTTGAAGAGTCTGTGAATCACTCAGTGAAAATAAAATTCTCATGAAAAACAATAAAATTTGTTTAAAGGACAATTAAAATATTAAATGGAGCTAAATTAGTGGTAAAAATAGGGGGAATAAATTAGAGAAATAAAAAGCTTGGTTTTTTGAACGCTGTTTAACTGCTTAATTTCATCGAGATAAATTCATACATAATTAGCAATTACTGCAAAAATCACATACACATCTGTGAGAGAAAGAGTATAAGCTATTACACTATCATGCAAAGTGTGTCCAGCATTATGTAATAAACACAATCAAGACTACCAGCTGCATGGCTACAATTATCGCCGTATAATCAGCTACTTAATTATTTTAGAAGCTTTGTTTCTTTGTTTTTTTTTTTCCAGAAAGCCTTTACACAGCCCCAGTCGAAATAATTGTACTACTGTCAATTTTTTATGGCAGCATTAGTATTTTGGCAATTATTGGCAACTCTCTGGTCATTTGGGTTGTGGCCACAACTCGGCAAATGCGGACGGTAACGAACATGTATATTGCCAATCTGGCTTTTGCTGATGTTATAATTGGACTTTTCTGCATACCATTTCAGGTGAGTTTATTATGTATCGTAAAGAAATGTGTTCTTCTCGGCAGTCAATCATTTATGAGTTTTGTAGCTGTCTTAACATCTACAAGGTGGCAGCGCTGCGGCATCTGGCATATTTTTTCCTACTGGTAATATCGTGAGCACTGAATGTCAAATATATTGTTTACATTTCCGAAAGTGAATTTACAACTTTATTTTGACTTAGACATTTGCAAATAATTTTGTAAAAATAAAAATACTTTAAACAAAAACATGTTTAAAATTGTGATAAAACTTTTTTAATAATTAAGAAATTATAAAAAAATTTTTCGACATTTCATAGGAGCTACCCTAATCATCACTAGACTTTGGAAATTTTTAAAAGACATTACCAAACATTCAGCTTTATATCCCAACAATCTAAATAAATTATTGAGAATTTAAAAAGAAAAATGCTTTAATAATACCTGTCAAAACACAAAAAAAAAAAACAAGCTGCTTCGTTGATACACGTCTCTACATTTCTTTACACCTTTCAAACAAATGAACAACCGTTGGTTGCTACGATGAGTTCTTTTGAAAGTATAGAGAACAAAAATTCAAACAATTGAGTTTTATTCACTATACTAGCTTCTAATATTGATACCAATCAAACAAATATAAACAGCTTGTTTTCTATGGTTCCCAGCTGCATATATGTTGACATTTCATAGGAGCTAAAGTAGAATGTTTGAGAATATGTAAAAAAAATTTCAAAAGTCTAGTGAGGATTAGGGAAATGTCGACATGTAGACAGCTGGAAAACACAGAAAACAAGCTGTTCATATTTAAAAACTTTTTAAAATATCATCACCAATCAGAGCTTTAAGAAATCATCAAAGGACCATTCTAGGAAATCTTTTACATATATACACACATCATCTCGAATGCATAAATACACCATTTTTTGGACTTGATATTTTTCTGTTAGTAGTTTTCCTTATTTTGATTGAAGTAAACAGATTTTTATTGAATAGTAAACTTCTCGACATGATGAACATGATTTGATGGGTAAAATTAAAAAGTATATAAACAATTTTCAATTGTAATAAATTTCACTTAAGCTATAATATGTTTACTGATGATGTGTTTCAACTTTAATGAAAATAAATGTTTCGTTTGTTACACTTCGGCATTTGAAAAATTGCCTCCAAACACAGAAATGTCTGCCATGTACTCTCCCCATTTCCGACAGCTGAAAATACTTTAATGAATTTTGAATAACCGACATACATACAAATGTATGTATATACGAGTATGTATGCACATATAACAGTACATTAAAAAATTTTTGTTTTTGTGTATTTGTTTTAGTTTTTCAATATAACTTTATTTACGAGGGACTAAACATGTGCCTACGTGTTCTGGTTTTAACAGTCAACAAATTTTATAGAACAAATCACCCAGCGTGTATTAAATTTGTGTATTCAATAATATTTTAATAAAAAATAAACTTGAACTTAAATTATCTTTATTTCTCATAAATCTGATAGAATTATTCATGTTCTTTTTTTCGTCATTTTTTTGTTTTTTTTTGTTTTTGATATGCACTTCAAAAGAAACCGGAGAGTATTTAAAATATAAAAGAGAAATAAAAAATGGGTTTAATGGTAAAAAAAACATCAAAGAGAAAAATACACAAAAAACGTTTATTTTTGGTATTTTAAAAGATGTTTAAAGCAGTTGTCTGTCACCTGTTATAAAACGTCTATTCACAATTACATATACATATACAATACATGTGTATGCATATCACATAAATATTTTGTCACATGTTCATTAAGCACATTTTATAAAGTAAACTAATTACATAAATTCAGATGAGTTTTTCTTTTCACTAAATAAAGTATTAAAAAATACCTCAAAAAAGTGCAGTTACAGGGTTTTTTTTTTTTTTGGTTATAAGTGGTGGTTAAATTTTAAGGGCCGATTTTAATTTTCAACAAAACACAAATTATTAGGAATTATTGTCATTTCTTTTTGTTATCATAATTAGTCCCAATTTTCACGAGGCAATTTTAGTTGCGCAATTCTTATCAAATTTTCTTTTAAAATTGCTTTTATGTTCAGACATAGCAATTTTACTTGAGCAACTTTCGTTTTCTATTGCTTACACTTTCTTAATCTTGCATGTACTGCATTCTCAAAATTTTCCATTTAATTTTCATTTCTATTAAATTAATATCGCTGTGTATTTTTTAAAAATGTCCACAATATTAAAAAAAAAAAATTCGAATGAATTAAAATATCACAATTTCGCTCCAATATTACTTTCATCACAGACAACAAATCAATACATAAAATAAACACAAATGAAAGAAAATGTAAAATTTCTGACATTACGAATGATAGCACAAAACGACTTGCCGAGTACAAGCAAGTCTGTACTCATTTTTACACTCCCCGCTCTTTTCTCACTTATTTGTCCACAAACTCAAGAATTGGGCAACTAAAGTTGCCTCGGGAAAATTGGGACTTATGTATGGAACAAAATATCAAATTTAAGGTTATATGCAGCCCGTGTCGAACCGCAAGCAGAACTACCCGGTGGCCATGCTAATCCCCGTTCTGCCAATTTATACCCTTGGTAAGGGTTTCGGAATGCAACACAAGTCATGCGGCTTTCTAGAGTTTTGTTGCCGCATCAAACGAGAGACCCCTTCCCCTCTTTACCCGAAAGGCACAGAGTGCCCAAGTTAGGAATACGCCAAGCAAACCCTGTTCTCCGGGGGGAATTTCCCATACAGTCAATGGAAAATAAGACTTAATGAGCTGCTGGGCTGATGTCCATTAAGAGCATCAGCATTTAGCCAACTCACTTTTGCTGGCCATGCCAAGTAGCCAAAACGAGGGATTTCGCCACTAGGAAATGTTTCTTACAAAATATCCATTGTGGCTACTGATGTGTATGCGGTTGCACCATCTTGTTGAAACCACATATTCACCAAGGCCCGGTCATTTATTTGGGGCAGTAAAAAGTCGCTTATAATATCCCTGCAGAGGTCACCAGTACCAATAACTTAAAAAAACCGCCCAATCACTCCTCTTGCGTGAATACCGCACCACACAGTAGCTTTGGGTGGATGTAACGGCTTTTCATGCATCGCACTCGGATATTCAGCGCTCCAGAAACGAAGATTTTGTTTACTGATATAATCGTTCAAATGAAAATGTGCCATTGTTTGTCTGTTTGTATTCTGCAGCTGTCTAGTTTGAAAATGTCAAATGTGATTGACGTAAAATTTCATTTGCAAAAGCTACAACATCTTACAATAGCTTGATTATTTTTGCGCTACCCTGTTTATGTACAAGTGTGTATACAAGTGTGTGTATGTGTGTTCTTTGTCTAATTAAAAAGCAATATTTCTTTATATTTTTACTTTTATTTGATATCTTTTCACTGAGAATTCTGCTATTTTATTTTACCTTTATTTCTGTTTCTTTCATATATTCAAAGTTTTTAATTTTTATTCCTTGAATCTTTTTGGGGTTATTTCATTTTTCTTGATGTCCATTTATTTATTTTTTTTTTTACTGTGGTTCTTTGGGGACATATAAAGTCTTTGAATTGTTTCACTTTGTCAATTTTTAAGTTAATTGAAAATTCTGCAAACTAAAGTAAGTTAATATAAGACTACAATAACTTTATTGCTTTTGTCAAAATTTACTTTGAAATGAATGTGCAGCCAGATTTTCAGGTCAGTCCGCAAACCTATAAATAAACAACTACGAGTACATTTGCTATAGTAACGCCTTGAAATATTTTTCCAAGTAGCTCTTTTTTATATAAACTGAAACTTATTGTTTTTTTTTATCTTCAGTTTCAAGCAGCCCTGTTGCAACGTTGGAATCTCCCCTGGTTCATGTGCGGTTTTTGTCCTTTTGTTCAAGCATTAAGTGTGAATGTCTCAGTGTTCACATTGACAGCGATTGCGGTGGATAGACATCGCGCTATTATAAATCCCTTAAGGTACAGTAATAAACAAGTTCATTTTTGTAAATTTTCTAACGATAATAATGTCGAAGGAAGAGTTGTTTTATTTATTTTTTTAATGTATGTAAAGAGTATTTTTATTTTTATTTTGTTTTTAAGTTGGTTACTGGTAAATCTTTTATGATTGCAACAATGGCATAACTCGAAATATAAAGCTTTAGAGTTAACAATGCAATATATTAATTAAATAGACAAGACAGTTTTTAGTCATTTGATTAGTTTTTTATTGTAACATAAAGTAAATAGGAAAGGTAATTTATGGAATAGCACAGCGGACAAATAGTCTCCACGGTTTTGCACATATGCTGTTGTTTGGTAAAATTGGTAATGACCATTTCGCAGAAATGTGACTGAACATTGTTGCATCGTTGATGCAGCATTCAGTCTCCTCTTTTAATGCACGAGTGGTTGTGGGCTTGTTGCTATAGAGATGCAATTTAAAACAGTGCCATAGAAAGAAAACTGATATGTGTTAAATAACTTAATCTGGTCCCCGAAAAAAGTAAAGGCATTTGATAGTGTGTGAATTGCTAACAAAAGCTGCTGATTTTGGTATCGGTGATGGGTTTTCTTGCTTTATATCAACTTTTCTTAAAGACCGAACTAGATGAGTTCGAGATTAATTCAGGGGTACCGCAAGGCTTGGTTCTTTCTCCTACTCTATTTCTTTCGCTATCAAACTTCTAACAGTTGTTAAATTTTAAGGGCCGAAAAACGCAGCTTTTTTTCTGTATTTCATTTGACACATGTATATCAATTTCAAACTAACTCAATTTGATCCATGAAATGATACACAATAGAGAAATGGTTAGAAAGGTGGCAAGAAATGCAACACTGGATGCCCAATTATCGAAGAAAATCATCTTCAATGATGAGACACATTTTCACTTCAGTGGATTCGCCAATATGAAGAATTGTCGCATTTGGGCGACAAAGAGTGATTGTTTGCTGCGGTTTATGGGCTGGAGGTATCACTTGGCCATATTTTTCCAAAATTTCAATATATTTTTCACAGTTACTGTGAATGGTGTTTGCTATGTTGAGATGAAAATGCAATTTTTATGGCCCGAATTGGAAGATATGGAAGTGGAAGATATGTGTTTTCAACAGGGCATTGCCACTTGCCACACAGCTAATGAAAATTGGCTCTATTGCGCGACAAATTCAATGGCTGTGTTATTTCAAGTAGTGGCGACGTCAATTGGCCGCCAAGATCATGTGATTTGATATCGTTCTTTAAGGTTATTTGAAAGAAAAGGTGCACGTCGACAAGCCAGTAAGGTCTGTTTATGGGTTTCTCGATCGTGTGCGCGATGGAACGAATAAGCCATTGTCTCACTGGACCATCGCCGCAGTCTGGGATGCGTTGCTATATTTTATCGTTACTACTATGACTTTTGTTCCAATGAGCTTAGGAAGTTATTCATGAAACTAATATAATTTTAAGCAACATGCGTTTATCTTGCAGTTTTCACCTATTTGTGGTGATTGCTCAGCGAATCGCACAACACATTATAGAGAGGATTCGTTTCTTTTTTTATGGAAAAAGTTGCCTGCAGATGTGTTTCTAGTCACATATAACGTTGGAAGCTTCAGGTCAAATGTTCTCAAGCACCACTCTCTCACTGCTGCTCTTCATAGCCTACTTTCCTAATTTCAGTACAATGCGCTCCATTTGTAGACATTATCCCTTGAGTGCTGGTCCAAGATAGAAAAAATATATTGGTCGCAAACCATGTCGCGATATCGAGCACACAAGTTTGGTCCAAATATACCTCCAGTAACACGCTGCAGATGTATTCTACCGCTTTGGGGTTCTAAAACCCCAATTCTGGCGATTAACAATAGTTCTCTAGGTGAAAATGTGCTTCATCGCCACCAAACATTTATTATTTTGAAATATATGTTGGGCTGCTAACATTGTTTTGCACAAAAGGCAACAAATTCAGATCTTGCATTTTGGGACACGCTTTAGTTCTTAAGCCGTGGAAGTATTTTCTCAAATGTTTCTACTTAGAAGTGTATTGAAAGCAAAGATTTAAAATGCGTTTTTCCCTAAACACAGGTTTTTTGAGTTATCACATTTTTGCTACAAACGAGCGATATACTCTTATGGTTTATTACATTTTTATTTAATAAACTGAAAATTTTATTACCTTTTTAAGTGTTATATAGATAATTTTCTCATACTCTATTTTGCAGAGCGCGCCCCACCAAATTTGTTTCCAAATTTATTATTGGCTCCATATGGCTGATTGCATTTGCGTTTGCTCTGCCCTGCGCTATTGCGTTTCGCGTGGAAGAGATTCATGAACGCATTAAAGGTATTATAAAAATTATCCCAATTATGGAAATATTAAAAAAACAATAAAATGAAATTGCTTAGCATAAATTTTTGCAAAGTATTTTATTATTATATTGAAATAATTTGCATAATTTATTTTAGTTTTTTTTTTTATTTTGCTATTTTCGCAGAGAATGGTATTGTATACAATATGACGCGGCCATTTTGCTCCAATGTTAATTTGTCAGATAATCAGCTGCAATCGTATCGTTACACTTTAGTTTTTGCCCAATATTTGGTGCCGTTTTGTGTCATCAGTTTTGTTTATATACAAATGACAATAAAACTATGGGGCACCCGAGCGCCAGGAAATGCTCAAGATTCTAGAGACATAACGTTGTTGAAGAACAAGAAAAAGGTGATTATATATTAAATTGCAAAACATTTGAAACAAATATTTGTCTCTCAGCTTAGTAACTTAATAGAAAACTTATAATAATGCTGTTCGTATGCCAACATTCGTAGATGCCAGTAGCAGAGAAGGGCAACGGGTATCAAACCTTCAAGTATATTCAGTTATTTCGAGTATTCTTGTTTCAAATAAAAATATTTGTTTAAAATAACACAGTCTTGTTTTCACAGACCTGCATCAGTCACCAAACGCTCATATTGAATATTGATATTTGTTCTTTTGCTGGAAATATAGCAAACCATTTCATAAAATTATTTCTATTTTCACAAAATTACTTTTAAACATTTAAATTAGTATTCACTATCAAAAAGGTGCAATTGACTCAAGAACTAAATCCAGCTCCATTTACAATTGTCAGAATGGTAACAAGAAATGGCAACAGTGGATGATAGATTTTCGAAGAAAATCATCTTCAGTGGGGAGGCACATTTTCCCCTTAGTGGATTCGTCAATAAGCAGAATTGCCGTTTTTGGGCGAACGATAATCAAAAAATGATTGGCAAAAAACCAATGCCCAAAATATGTAAAAAAGTGACTGTTTGGAGCGGCTTTTGGGCCTTATTTTTCCAAAATGAGGCGGGTGGGTGAATCGTGTTCGCTATCGTGAGATGATAACGAATTTTGTATGACCCGAATTGGCAGATATGGATGTGTGCCACACAGCTAACGAAATAACAGCTCTTTTGCGCAACAAATTCAATGCCCGTGTTATCTCACGTGGTGGCGATATCAATTGGTCGCCAAGATCATGTGATTACACACCGCTGGACTTATTTCTTTGGGGTTAGTTGAAAGAAAAGATGGACGTCGATAAGTCAGCCTTAGCCTCAACGTCATCGAAAATTTGAACCAGTGAATGGAGGTGTGCTGCTGACGGCGCTGCAGCCATTTAGCTGATATTTTATTCCATGCATAATTGAACCCTACTAGTATTATCCCAGTAAAAAGAAATGCCAATAATTTCTACATAGTTTGTATTTTATTGAGAATCAACAACGGTCCCTAAAACTTAATCACCCTCTAAATAACACTGCAGATATTTAACAGCTGACAGCCTTGCCAGACCAGCAGTGTTGAAAGTAATATATAGATAGCTCTATATAATGCATGCATACTCTTTGTAATATATAAACAAAACAGCTGAATGCTTATATTGAAGTTGAAGCTCTTGTGATTAAAATGATTCGATGATAGTGTTTGCAATTCTCTGTTCAGTTATTTGAAAACCTAAATCTGTTGCAGATGTTGGCATATAGACAGTGTTAGGAAAATACACTACCCATAAAACTTAAGCCTTCAGCTGTTACTTTTAATATTTGAAAGTTTATTTTCCTTTCCAGGTCATAAAAATGCTGATTATTGTGGTGGTCGTTTTCGGTCTCTGTTGGCTGCCGTTGCAATTATATAACATTCTTTATGTTACAATACCGGAAATAAATGAATACCATTTTATAAATATTGTTTGGTTTTGTTGCGACTGGCTGGCCATGAGCAACAGCTGTTACAATCCCTTCATTTATGGCATATACAATGTAAGTAAAAATAGAAGATACGGCTAATACTATCGTGTTGGGAAGCATTTTGAATATGGTAAATGTGTTTGTGATGTTAATAACTTTTATCATATATCAGAGAATGTATTAAGAATTAATTTTAATCTGAAGTAAAACAGTCATTCGATTATTTAGCACGCTTTAAGCACGCCCTGTAATTTATAATATTCAGACATTCAATTTATTTTTTTCAATTTTCCAGGAGAAATTCAAACGAGAGTTCAACAAAAGATTTGCTGTTTGCTTTTGCCGTTTTGAAACAAGTCTAGAGGCCAATGAACGCACCCTCTCTATGCACACACGGGCCAGCTCGGTACGCTCGACTTATGGCCATGTGCCAACGCGTTTACGCAGCAATACGTCAAATGGCAATCAACATCGTGCCTCTTTAAGAGCAGCTCATAAATCAGATCATCCACTAGAAGGAACTACAATACTTGTGAATAGTTTGGCAATTACAAAATCTCTGCTTGACTCTACCACAAACAATCACAAAATAACTACACCGTCCCTGCTGCATTGGCAAAAGAATAATTTTCGTCCTTTACATCCGGAACTAATTGAATTTGAGGGTGACGAAGACAAAAGTTTGATTGAAGAAAAAAGTACTCAAACAACTAATGATCTGTTGGCGTACAACAGTCATGCTGGAGAGAGCATTACAGACTTTGGCTGCCATTTGCTAAGTACCAATACTGCTTGAGTTTGAAAATTTATATGAAAAACTTAAAAAGATCAATTAAAAAAAAATCTTTGCTTTTTTGCATTATGCAGGCGAAAATATTCAAATACTCCGTATATGCTATATTAAGATATTAAAAAGCAACAGACATTTAAGTTTAATTATCTTATATCTGCGGACTTTTGACAAAAGCACTTATCTCTGAATTTAAATTTTTTCAGGAAAGCAAAAATACTATCAAAATGCTGGTCATTGCTTTTGTTTTAATACTTAAAGAAAAGTAAAAATTTTGGAATATAAATTACTTTTTTCTTTAATTTCGAATTTATGCAGAAAAAAATATTAAAGTCATCTTCACCGTGAGAACAATTAACATATAAAATATATAAAATATGCTGTTTTGTTGTACGCACTGCTGCTAAAGCAGAAGCAATTATATCAACATAAAATGTTTTGCAGCAACAAAATTTTGTTGAAAACTAATGTATTAAATAAATCTACTTCGATGTATACAGATAGTTTTCAAAAGTTTGCTTATAACAAAGGCATTTATATCGAAATATGTTGTTTTATAAAAAGCAGGTTAAGAAAGAAATCTAAGTAGATGTTTTGTCAAAATGGCGTTTTATTTAGATTTTTGGCTTTATTTAAGATAAGATGTTTTGTCAAATGCAAACTTGTTCAATTTTATAATAGCTCTAATCACAATCTTGTGCATTTGTGATTGCAAATATATGCTATCAATTGTGAAGTACCTCTGTTGGTTTAGTTTGCACTGCTTTTTGCGAAGCTCGAAATTCACAGCTGATTGATAATGAGAGTAGAAAATAATTTACTAAAATTGTAGTCAAAAATACATATGCCGAAAAAAAGCTTTAAGGAGCAGTTAATGGACTTTTTAATAGAAAAATTGATTTAGAAGTTACATAAAGACACTGATTGGTGTTATTTGAAAGCGGCGATTACGAACTAATTGGCTTGAATCGCTGATTGTCAGCTGTCGATTTGCAATTAACTTGTGCACAAGCAGAGCAAATAAAAACTATAGGTTTTAAGTATTGCATATACACATAAAACTAGCAAGTGCATTGCTGTGTATTTTGTTAGAGTAGAGTAAAAATAAGCTAAACCTTTTTGCAAATGCAATGATGCGATACCATTTGCACGAAACTGTGAATAGAGCTAATAAGTTAATTTTTCTTGAAAATGCCGATAGGACAAAAAATGCTAATCGAAAATATACCCAAATGACAAAATATCTAGGGAATTTGCGTAAGCCGACTTATATTCTTTTGTCAAAAGTCTACTGGTATGCATTTATTAAATTTTAAAGTCTCAGTTGATACAAAGGCGATTAATAAAGCAGCCTAAAACGAATGAGAATAGGTGCATTTTGAAACCTGTGATTAAAAAAAGGTTTTTCAGCAAACAAGTGTAGCCATTATTCTAGTCAACATGTTCTCAATTAAAAAGAAAAGAAATAAAATCGCAACCAAAAAAAACACAACCAAAATTTAGCTAACTTTGCATACCCTTACTCGGTAAGACCAGTCGATAGTTTCTTATCAGAAAACTTAAAAAAAAAGAAAAAAATTTTAAAAGCAAAGTATATTGTATTATGCAATGGTCTTGCAAACACACAAAAATTAAATTTTTCTTTTTATCATACTGAATAAGTCAAACAAGTTGTCCGACAATTTGCTTATGGTTGTTTGCAAGACCACTTGTAATCAAGGATCTTACAAATGAAATAGTTTTGCATTTGCAAAGCCACAAATGACAGCTTTCAATTATTATAAAATATTAAAAATAATAAAATTGGATTAAGCAAATAATGTTTAAGATATTTTTTTGTTTTGTCTTTATGCAAGAACATCTGTATTCAATGTTATACAAAGGTCTTGCATATCATAAAAAATGTATTGTTTGCTTATATTTTACAGGATTAGGCAAAAGATGCGTCATATAATATACTTTTGCTTCTTAGCAAAAACTCTTGCAAAGTTTTTACAATTGCAATAGTATTAAGATATGCGATGATCCTGCGAAAAAGTAAATGGCTACTTTCCATTTATGCTTTACTGGATTAAGCAAATAATATGTAGCTTTGCAAGAACACTTGTGTTCAATATAATACAAAGGTCTTGCAAATGCAATGGTCTTGTATTTGCAGTGGTCTTGCAAAAGCAAAAATATAAGGTTTTTGCATGTATCTCAAATTAGTTTGTTTTTGTTCTTTCGCAAGACCTCTTGTGCTCAAAATTATGCAACGGGCTTGAAAATACCATGATCTTGCGAAAGCACAAACAGCGGTCCTCAATTAATCTATTACTGGACTAAGCATGTTCTTTTGCAAAAAATCTTGTATTCAATATAATTAAAAAGTCGTGCAAATGCAGCTGTCTTGCAAAACACAAATACTTTGTCTGTGTTCATATTTTATTGTATTAGGCATATAATGCCTAGGACAATTTGCTTCTACTCTTTTGCAAGGCCAATTGCATAATATACTGTAAATATACTTAATTACATTAATTTATTTGTATAAACTTTTAAATAAATAAGAAAAAACCCTCAGAAAATTGTATGGTGCAAAAGTAATATAAAACTATTATCAGTTGCTACTTGCTGTGCTTTAAAATATTTTGCATTTACTCTTGCAAGACTTTTAAATTCTTAACTGTGCTTAAAACTGTATTATTATTATTTTAATTTTAATCCAAATAGATTAAATACTATAGTTTAAGTGTTTCTCGTTAACAGTATTAAATCTATTCAGGGGTTTTTATGTATGTGTATTATGTAGGTTTCATTAAACTCAATGTTTGAATTTATAAAATGTAATTAGATTGTTAATATTTTTTGAAACTGTGAATAAAATAAGATAAATTCTGTAATTTTTGCTGTAAATATTTATAAAACTTTGTATGCTAAGATTTTAAAGAATCTCTTTAATTAAAATAATAAAAATATTTTATGTTGAAATTTAAAAAAAAAAAAATAATAATAATAATATCGATACAACAAATAGAAGAAAGAATATTTATTTGTTATGATTTTTACAATAGCCCGATTCCCAATGTTGTGCATTTGAGGTTGCATATTTCTGCAATTGCAAAAGTGATATTTTTGGTAGTATTTTGTTACTGTAAAGTAATAATATACTCCACTATTTTGTAAATGCAGTGATGCAAGGACATTTGCACAAGATTGTGAATAGTGCTAATGATTTTTTCAAACATGTTTAAATCACGTCTTTTCTGTTTGTAGGCAAATTTGATAGAAAAGAAAGAGGGGTAAATAATAACACCGGAAACTATTTATAATATAAATGATAAATAAACTAATTTCTTCTCATTACCATAAATGAAGTTCTATTAAAAATTTAATCCAAAAGGAGGCAACAAAAAGAAGATAAGTTAAGTATAAATAATTTTCTTATTAACACGCTTCACTTGTATGTTTGTAACTCCCGCAATCCCTGTTATATACAGGGTGTACTTTTCAAGAATTTGATATTCTGCTATATAAAAAAATGTTGCCGCTTCAGTACGAAAATAGAAGTTTTCGTCTTCGTACTGAAGCACATTTGGGGAATGCCCAAAAATCTCGCTACCGGTTCGCTAGTGAGCTCAAAGCCGGAATTTCAAATGCGAAGAGCGTTTTGTCGTGCAATGTGTATCTAGGCTATTCATTTTCATTTTGGACCCAGTTATACGGGTATTTATTTGGTTTTCACCGGGTTTTTTGTGTATTATTTGAAAATTTCTCATTTTAATTCTCATTATCTTCTTGAAAATATTAAAATGCTAAGCTAAATATTTGAAGATATTTTTAAAGGTTGGATGGTTAGATAGTCCCTAAGAAGGTTGTCATATACACAACTAGGATACACAAAAAACAGCTGGATTTGTATCTTGTTGTAATATAAAAATTAATTATTAATTTTATTCTGGGGTGTAATAAAACATTCGTTGACAGATTTTCGTTAAAATATTTTTCTCTCTGTATATTTAGATTTATTTTTTTGTATTATTCCTATCATACATATTCTTTTATTATAATTTCATTTCAACTACTGGTAGTATATTTATGGTGCCATCTATGTACGGAAAATAGTAGAAAACAACCAACAAACAGCGAAGACAAGAGTAGTACCAAACGGTTAAAAATAGTGCAAGCTCATTCAAGGTATCAAGCACAGACACAAACCCAGCGGTTATTATTTATTGTAGTTTGGCAAAGAATCATTCAGTGCTGCCATAATACAAATATTGGGAAATAATAGACTAAAAGTGTCTTTGCTACGAGTAGTGTGCAACATTTTTCTTAGTATCTTTGTACAAACAGCAGCAAACTGGAGCATTAAACACATATTCCATAGTGTTGTATTCACTACACCAAATGCCACAACCGTCAATTGTAGTCCTGTAGTCAACTATTGAATTACTTTGAACAGAGCAGCAATATAAATATACTTCAATGTGGCCACCTTAGAGTTTTTAGCTTTACAATATTCTGTTGCCTGCTATTTATTGAGAATGACTCTGTTAATATCAAACTTTCATGAAAAAGTTCTTCTCTCTAAAAGAAGTCTTAAAAGTGTAATTTAACCTTAATTCGAATTAGGCGGGCCTCCAGAGTTGAACGACTTCTGTTTATATCAAACTATCATGAAAAAATTCTTCTCTCTAAAAGAAGCCTTAAAAGTGCAATTTACTCGTAATTCGAATTAGGCAGGCGTTCGGAGTTAAAAATGTAATCGAATATATGTTCTGATCTATAGTAAGAACAGCATTAAATAATTTACGACAATATATCAAATTTTTTAAAATATAGCCTAAAAACAATTTGGCTCGGGAAACAAAAATTTGTACCTATCTCTTTTAAAATTTTTTTTGTCAAAATATCCAATTAAAATAAAATCATTTGGTATATAAATAACCACCAATTCTGACAAGACATTGTCTCATGGGGACGCATGCTAGGAGGTTAAATCTTCCAATTAATGATTTCTGTAGAAGTTGCGGCGATGAGGACGAAGAGGAAAGTGTTGAGCATTTCCTCTGTCCATGCCCGGCTCTCTGTTCTATGAGCGCGCTGTATCTAGGTGGACCGATGCTGCACGGGTTGGCAGATATATCGGAAGGCCGAGTGAATGGACTGGATGCCTTTATCCGGCTTTCGGGTTGGTTTGGATTTGAACCGTCGGGGGAAGTGTAAGTCTCATAGGCTGCACTTCTCCCTCAGGCAACACAACGGGACCAAAAGGACACAAGTGGGGGTGGTTTCATGAAACTGGCGGCCTGTATAACTTAACCTAACCTAACCTAACTAACCACATACTAGTTATTGTGTAAAAGTAAGATTTCTTGTTGTGAGTATAAGTATGTATGCAGATATTTAACAACAGAACAAAATAAAATTCATTATTTTATTATAAAAATGCATTTAAATTTTGTTACTTTTTATGTTATATTACATAATAAATTATAAAATATTTTCCAGAGTTAAATTATTTTACATTTTTCAACACTGGTCACACTGTCAACAAAACAGAAATTAGTTTATTTCGACTGCAGCAAAAGAATCATCATGGATTACAACCTGCAGTTGTGTCGCCCTGCTGTTGTCAAAATAAATGCTCGCATTGAAATGCATGTATTTTATATTTGACATATTGAAGTCGATTGTTTGCTGGTTTCTTCCATGTGTTTAGTGCTTTATGGTTTGAATGTTCAATAATTTTTTTAGTTTATCTATATTTTGCATTTTTATTTCAGAACTTTGTAAAACAAAATTATGGTGTTTTCTTTTCTGGCAAAAATGAGCACATAGTGGCTCAACACGTTATTTTCTAATAAACTTAATACACCGTTAGAAGGTAGCATGTTGCATATAAAGCTGGCTAAAAATGTAGCATATTTTATACTGCACTTCGAGTAAGGTGAAAATTAAAAAACGCACCGAAAATTAGAAAAAAGCATACTACGCACCGTAGTACGATTTTTTTTTCGCATAAAAAGCTTTAAAAATCACCAAAAACGGTGCAAAACACAGCGATCTGACAACGCTTTCAACACTTTAATGCACGACTGGCGCCAAAATCTGGCGTTAATTTTGTGATACACTTTATTAACATTGAAATAGATTTTCTAATTACAAATATCTGCAACGGAATTTATATCACTTAAAATTATTTTCTAGGAAATAAAAACATCATGAAAAAAAAAATTGCAAAGCAAGCTGTCTTTTGTTATAAGATTCTATATATCTGTATAACTATAACTTTTATGATTGAAACAAAATAAACGAACAATCTGATATTAAATTGTTTTTCAATTCACACGTTTAACAGCCAACCCTCAGTGCAGACGATTGAGTTATAAAATTTACTATTTCGAAATTTTAATTGTGTCAATGGAACAATTTAAAGCCCAAGGCAGCGACTGAAATTTGTGCAGGGATGAAATAAAAGCACATGCAATAAAAAATGTATATTTGTCGGTTTTTATTATTCATAAAACGCCCACAACAACAACAACAACAATGAAGTTCACCCAGTGTTCGTGTCGGAAAATCTCTACATACAATTGAATATACTATACATATACTTGCATACACATGCACACACGCACCCATACATGCACTCGCCCGGTCAATGTAACTCCTGCGACACGCCATTCATTTATTAAATTGTGGGAAACACAAGCAAGAAATCTAACTGTTATTTATTGATTAATTTATCGGTCGATTGATTGATTGGCGGTTTAATACAGAGTTTGTGTGAAAATTCACTTAAGGACACATGTTACGCTTTTCGTATTTGGATACATAAGAAACCTTTGTACAACTAAAACTATTATTTCTTGGTCATTTATTAGAAAAAGTTTGCGTACTTGAGGTCAATTTAATGCCAACGGATAGTTTTTTTCTTTCTTACTTCTTTTTAAAGCAAAAACCAAATGGATAATTTAAATTCGTTCGCAGGTAAATTATAATTTACAGCATTTCATGCTTTTTTAAACGTTAGTCAATTTTTATTTATGCCTGCAACTTAAGTTGATGAGCAGAGCAACGTTAAATTGCATCACAAATCGTGCTCTTCAGTGTCATCGACAGCCCCATTGCCACCAACTTTACCACGTCAATCCTCCAGGACCAACTCAAACGAATACGAAATTTATGCTGGTAATAATAATCGTCGTTGTAGTGCTGTATATCTGGACGACAGTATGTGCAACCGAGAAAGCCAACAGAATGCCATTGTTGGTGGCACAACAACTGATGTCTGTGCCGGAGATGGAGTTGCAGAAATGCATACGACTACAAACAGCAATAATGTCGTCCTGGCTGTTAATAATGATGCCGTTAAGCATTCCGGCAACACAAATGACATCAACATCAATATAGGCAACAGCAACACCAACAACACCAGCATCAACATCAATAACAACAACAACAACAACAACAACAACAACAACAACAGCAGCATTAAAACTCCCATAAAGGACTTTTATAAAGACGCCACCATATTGATCACTGGCGGTACGGGTTTCGTGGGAAAGGTATTAATTCAAAAACTATTGCGTTCCTTTGAAGTGCGTAAAATTTACATGTTGATTCGCTGCAAAAACAATATGACTGTCGAACAACGTTTGGAACAGTATTTCAGTGAATCGGTAAGTAAAAGTTTAATCAATGCGTATATATGTAAGTGTATATGTATGCAGTTGTTGTTTGCAAAGACGTTAAGGGATACACCAACATATACACTCATACATCGTCATACACACACACACACACATACACACCCTCTTGCATACGTTTTCAAACGTTATAGTCCTAACGTTTGTATGTTTGTAAGCAAACCAAAACGGCAATTATGTACACACACATACACACTCATGCATATATATAAATATATATAAATGTAAATGAAACTGTAAGTGTATTTGTTCATTTAAAAATAACATTATTCTTTTGCCTCTTCACAGATATTCGATACGATACGTGCAGAAAATAATCAACTGTTCGACAAGGTTTATCCCATAAGTGCCAACTTCAGTGCATTCGATCTGGCTATAGCTGCCACAGATCGTGACTTGCTGTGTAATGAAGTTGCGGTAAGTGGTTGATGTCTGCAATATATATATTTTTGTAATACTCTTTATAAGGGTTACATTAATAGAATTTGATAGATATAGCGCAAGCTAAATTAGGGCGTAAACCGCAAAGTAGTTTAACGCCTAGATTTTACGCTGTAGTAAGTAACTTAAATAAGAGTAACTTAAATAGTGTTGTTCACTAACCTTTTTAAATAAAACTCACTAAATAGATATAATAAAAAGTTATAAAGTCATTAAATTAATATAAAAGCATCTAAAGTGTGATTACTAATAGCCGTAAAAATTGAGTAACATTTGTTTTGAAGTGAACTGGCTATTGCTGCCACAGATCGCGTCTTGTTGTGTAATGAAATTGCCGTAAGTGGTTGGTGTCTTCAATAATTTTTGTTTGTATTACTCTTTATGAGCATCACTTTAATGGACCTTGATACATTCAGCGCAACCTAAATTAGGGCGCAAAGCGCAAAGTGGTTTAAAGCTTTGATTTTACACTGAAGCAAGTAACTTAAATAAGAACGTTAATATTGTGCCATTAACACAACTAACCTTAACTTAACCTTGTTTAATAAAAATCACAAAGGGCCATTATTACAACTAACAAATAGTTAACATTAGGATTTTATCTTACAGATAATTTATTTTTATTATTACATGAACCTAAAAAGTAGCTGATAACTTCAGCAGGGTAAATTTCAAAGTGAACTTTAAGCATTTAAAGCTGCTATATATTCTGTTCAAAATATGATAAGTTTAGTTGCAAAAATGAGAAAAATTTAATGGTGACTTTATCGTTCACATTAACTAACGTGCATGTTAACTATCGGGAGCTATATTGTTAGGCTAATAAGCGCCATAAATAGATATAATAAGTGATTAAATCGTTAAATTAGTATGAAAACATCTAAAATGTGCTTACTAATGGCCACAAAAATTGAATAACATTTGTTTCGAAGCGAACTTTACTGAGAAACAGTAAAGCCAACAGCACAGCGTTGACGCCGTGCTATTTGAGATGGTCTCATACATTTTGTACGTGCCCTAATTTAGATTGCGCTGATATTAATTTATAAATTAGTGTTCCGTGTCGCAGCTGATCAACTGTCAGAACTTTCAGTTCATATTTGCCATGAGCGTACAGCTCTACCGTTGGAATTTGTGCGCATACTAATAACTCATGAGGTCGTAACTTTTTTAGCCAAATGGCTAAACCCCTTGCTGAAGAGCTCGGGACTTCTAATCCCTCTTGTATTCTTAGACAGTCAATGGGAGACAAGGCTTAATGAGTTGGTGGTCCATTAAGAGCATCAGCCCTTAACAAATTCACCCATTGAAAAATCACTACTGCCCTACAAGAACAGTGGCGGTCAAATGACCAGCCGTTTGATCCAAATTGTTGACCGCAACATAGGTCACAACTATCTATCAAGTTATTAAGGGCAATATAAAGAAAATGACCCAAAGTTTCGTGTACGTGTGATGATTCTTCTAATTTATTCTCAAAAGTATTGTATAAAAGTATTATATAACTGTTTTGTATATGTGTTGGCAAATAATATTTGAGTGTATTAGTTTCGGTCGTCTATTTCTTGTAGGATGCTTACTAACATTACAGTTATCTGTTGCAACACAACAGCAGTTCGAAGGTTATTAGATATAAGCCACAGTCAGAACATTGCAGCCAAGGTAGGCGCTTCAACCACCATCAGCACCGATATGGCCTATAAGCAGAAACTCTTCGGTTCTTTGCGGATCCCCTCTCTGTTTTAATTTTTTTTTCTCAGTTCACTGCGTAAACAGCACCCCCATACACTACACAAACATACTGTACATCACCAGAATGGAGCATTGTGTAGTGTATAATCGGCATGTGATTATTTACTCATATTACAGCTACTGTGAAACCCAAAAGGCGTAGTTACAGCCTTTGCTTTGCCAGTTGCCGATAAGTTTGTTGAAAACTAGTCTAAGCCAGATGTGCCCAAAAATTCTAGAATGGAGAAGCAAACACCAATACATTTAAGGAAAAACTACCGTCATTTATTATTTTTTGTTGTAAAAAGCAAAACATATTTACAAAGGCAAAATCTACACTGATAATCGCTGTCGGCGAAAGTATTGTTGCTTTGCTCTTGTGAGACAAAGTTGTTTGCGTATTTTTCATTGCAGTATGTGTGTATTAAAGCGCACAGTCCTATAGCTAAGCGCTTTTACAAAATTAATTGAGCTTTAAGCGCATAGGGTTTGGGCAGTTCTGGTCTAAACAGTCATATTAATATATGCAAATTTTTTCCAATACATTTGCCAATGTATTTGAGTATATTTGTACAATATTGTAAATGTAAATATTTGTTCGGAAACGAGTAGACAGTTCATCAATGAGTTAATTGAAAGCATGTTTCTGTGTTTTTTCAAAACAGTCTGTCGGCAAATTAATTTTTAGTTTTGTTAAATTTGTTTTGCAGATTGTTTTCAATGTTGTTGCTTCAGTGAAATTTAATGAAAAAATTGCCGATGCCATCGATATCAATGTTCTGGGAACAAAAAAGATATTGGATTTGGCCATGGAAATGAAAAAGCTAAAGGTATGTCGCCATTTTTGGACATAAAAGTGTGTTGTATTTTGTCAATTAAGTTCTATGTTTTGCAAAAGCAAATGATAAAAAGAATTTCAAAATGTTCTAAGCGAATATTGTTGTTTTTTCTGTAATATTGATTTATTTGCAGTCCTTTGTCCACATTTCCACACTGTATTGCAACTGCAATTTGAAGAAAATTCAGGAGCGAGTTTATGAAAATGAGATTGGTTACGAAAAAATCATGCAGGTATGTTTTAAATTCAAAAATAAAAGAATTAATCTCAATCTAATTTAATTCCTTTAAAAGATATTTCGCATTTTCGATGACGAAACCTTGGAGAAGTTTAGACCCTGCTTGATTGGCGAGATGCCCAATACCTACACCATGACCAAAAAATGTGCCGAAAATTTAGTGAATCATCGAGCGTTTTATCTGCCAGCTGGTATTTTTCGACCACCAATCGGTAAGTTGCTTTCCAAAGTTCAATTCAATAATTATCTGTTTGTCCTATTGCAACATTATAATTTCGAATTCACGAGCTCTTGTGCACGAGTGAACCAGACAAACCCTTTGGGTAAAAGAAAGTTGAAATAATGTTGGGGAAAAAAAGAAGCAAAACCAGAACCAGAACGTTGCAAGTCATTTTGAACAAGTCAGTTAATGGTTTTAGTTTGTTAAAAGTGTAGCAAAGAATATAAATGATAAAAAATTACTATTTTGCACACTTTCTGTTTGTTTTGCTGCTGGTAACATGAACATTTGTGAGTTAAATGATGTCCCAATGGTTGTGTACCAATGTTCATGTACTTTTGAAAACCAGCATTAGGTGGGTTCAAATACAATAATATGCACACTGTTATGTAAAATTGTGGATTACTTAAATAATAAAATAGAAAAAAATATTTAAAAAATAAGTCAAGCTTAAAAAAGAGCACATCTCTTTGAAAAAATATCTTATAAATTATATTGGAATTTAAGTTAAAAAGTGCTTGGAATATAGTATCCTTTGAAGCACTTATTATTATTATTATTATTATTATTATTATTATTATTATTATTATTATTATTATTATTATTATTATTATTATTATTATTATTATTATTATTATTATTATTATTATTATTATTATTATTATTATTATTATTATTATTATTATTATTATTATTATTATTATTATTATTATTATTATTATTATTATTATTATTATTATTATTATTATTATTGTTAGTGAATGGGATATGGCCTCATCGGCCATTTGCACTGCGACCAATATTGATCTATTGTGCATCCCCTTGCCCCATTATGGGTTGAGTATGTCAAGAAAACGGACAAGCTCCTTCATAGGGAGTGATATTAAGTCATATTCATTTAACATATAAGATTGTAGTAGCCTATATCTTCTGTGTCTCAGTGCTCCACAGTGGGTGATTAAGTGCTCCATTGACTCCTCTTCATCACCGCGGAGTCTGCAAATATCTGTGTTGGAAATTCCCATCCTGTGCAGGTGCTTGTAGCAGTTATAATGACCTGTAAGTGCACCTGTCAATGTTCTTAGACTTTTCCTGTCCAGTTTTAGAGCACGTTCGGCCCTCTTTTTATCAAAGTTTAGAAATTTCTTGGAGTGTTCAAGACCAGCTGTCTCGTTCCAATGTTGTTCGACGATGGACACCGTCCATTTTTTTTTATCTCCTCATTCAGGAGACCCTTATTGAAGCCAAAAGTTGGAGTGGGTCCAATATAAGTCCCCTCCGCTACTATTTTGGCATAAATGTCAGCCTTTGAAGCACTAGATACACGTTTCAACTCAATTGGCAACTGAGTCAGCTGTTGTCCAAATCAAGGCGTGTATAACACCCCATACACGTTTCAACTCAGTTGGTAATTTAGTCGGTTGTTGTCAGTTGATTAGTTTGGCAGTTGTCAAGTTGATTGAAGAAAAATTAAAACGTTTTGATTTTTTCAAGTTGACTATTTCAATTCGATTGTGTTGTCTGTGTTAGAGTCTCTTGATCAGGTCTCAAAATTTATATTTGTAGAAGTTATATATTTGTAAAATTGTCTATAATGTCATTGAATTTAATAGTTGCATTAAAATATTTCAATTCAGTTAATGAAGAGTGTGGGCAATAATCAATTCAGTTGAAAGACTCAATTCACAATTGAATTGAAACGTGTATGGGCCGCTTATGGCTTTGTCAATTGATTAGTTTGGTAGTTGTCGGGTGGGTTGAAGAAAAATCAAAAGAGTTTTAATTTTTCAAGTGTTATATGCAGTTTCTTTTTGTTACAAAGAAAACGTTAAATGTTTTTAAAATTATCAACAATTTCATTGAATTTGATAGCTGAATGAAAATCTTTTAATTCAGTTTATGAAGTGTGTGACCAATAATCAATTCAATTGAAATGAAAAAAGGATGGACCGCTTAAAATGAGCAAATTGAAAAAAAATGTCTGCAAAAAAATAATTTTCCGAAAACCAATACCAATGAAAAAGAATCTCTTTTGTAGTAAATATCTTATGAATAAGCAGGAATGATAAAATACATGATTACAACAACTCTCAGGCAAAACTGGAATCTTCTGCGCATGTTGGTCAAATGACGTCATGAAACAATGCAAACACAACCCTAGATGATTTTTAAATACATACTTTTGCATAGATTATACTACGTCTTCTAACGGGAAGTCATGGGCATGGTGTAATCTCTAGTTTTATCAATCTTGATGAAAAACTACTCATAACTAACCTATTATAATGACAAAGAGCAATGCCGATTTTTTTTGGGATTCCCAAAATCGAATTCGTAAATCCACAAAATCCCCTACTCTCCCGGAAGCAATACGGCAACTCCAATTATTGCACTAGAGCAGCAAAGCTGTATATACGAGTACGTGCATATGGACAAATCCAGAAAAAGGTCCAACAGTGCCAAAAAATTTTAAGTTATTAAAAATAATTTTTTTTTATGATAGTATAATAGAAAAATACTGAAATTTAAATTAAATTAATTAAATCAATTTAGCCATAATTTTTTCAAATAAGAAGAACAATTAGACGGCTGTGTTGTACAAATACAATTTCTCATTTCTGACAATAATTTTTTGCAAGTTTTTTTTTATATATTATACAAATTTTGGGTATCCAAAAGCTCCTATTCAAATCCTTATTGTATTCAGTTCATTTATTCCGCCCTAATAATATTTGTTTTTCATATGAAATTTTAGCAAATGTTTTTATGTTAAAAACTCAAATAAAAGTAAGAATAAGTTTCTTTTATGCCCCGTCCTGAGAATCAGAGCACAAGATGTATAAATAGATAAACTAAACAAAAGTTTTTCATTTCGATGCAATAGTTAAAAAACGAATGGAAGCAAATAATCAACAAACTTAATGTGCACTTATTTGAACACGCATACACATACACTCTAACACACATACACTCATGTTCTCAAACTCACATTTGCACTCAGAGGTATTCTTTGTTCAAGGAAAATGTGTTTTAACTGGATATAGAAGAAATTTAATTGGAAAATATGGAATTCATTTAAATATTTTTATATGTGAATTTGAGAAATCGTTAAGATTTTTAGTTTTTGGAACAAATGGCAGAAAAGTTATGAGCAAGTAGACAGATGTCAAATGAAATGCATTCTTCAGCCTTAAGACATTGTATTTCAAACTGACAATTATAAGGCAGCATTACCAGGTAGTGAGTGCACGAATTACAATAAATACAATACTAAAAAAACATCACATGTATTTTGTTGCCAGAAATTACGAATTTTGGTATCAAAATCGTGTCTCTCTTTTGCCTCGAAAAGCAACAAAGTTTTATCTGATTTCTCAGAATTTCATCATGTGCAAACAAAATTTTGACAATCTAATGGAACGAAACCGAAGACAGCGGTGCTTAAACTACCACCGGCAAAAAGTTTTTTACGTGCAGCAAAACTTTGAAAATAAATTTCAGTTGTGACAAATACGAAATAAAAAACTTTTTCATATTCTTAATCGCTCAGTGTTAATGCTCTCTGAAGAAAACAAAATTCAGAAAAACCTCAAGTAACCACTGTAGTGCTCAGGTTAAATACTTCGATAGTGTGTGATTTTGCTAAAGACATACATATATAACTGTATAGGGTATGCCAGAACTCAACGTCAATCCAAAAAGGGGTGACAGCATTGATTGTAAACATTATAACAAAAATCAGAAAAAAATCTATCCAGTAATGTACTCGTATATACGTATAAAATAATTTTAATCAAGATATACATACATATCTCCTGTCACTATCACAACCTCTGATATTCTAAATGTTTACAAAATACTTCGCTCACTCCTGGCAAACATGTCCACTATCTATCTCTCTCATCATTTTGCCGTAAAATTAAGAACCAAGAGCTTATGTGAATAAAAAACCTTTGAACTGAGTAAAATGGGTTACTTGAGGTTTTCATTTTTTACTCAATTTTTTAGCATGACACTAACAAGTACTGTACGTTTTTATAATCTTGATTAAATGTGCGAGCTTTTAATGAGACTTGCCAAGGCTTTTTTTTAAAAGAGGGCCCTTTAAAGTCAACAAATTTTGAAAATTTTCAAACTGCATGGGATAGATTTTTTAAATGATTTTTCTCATAATGGTTACAATCAATCCTGTCCCCCGTTTCGCCTTGAAGTTGAGTTCTGGGACACCCTGTATATAAGTTATATATTTCTATCAGGTTTAATTATTTCAATTATTCCAGTTATGTCTACTTACAAAGAGCCCTTTCCCGGTTGGACGGATAATTTATATGGTCCTTCTGGGCTCTGTACATGGTCGGCACGCGGTTTGGTACGTTGTATCTATGGAAATGCAAAACGAAAAGCAAATATGGTGCCAGCCGATTATTGTGTTAATGCAATGATATCTTGTGCCTGGGATGTTTCACGCCGGTAGGTTTCTTATCAAGTTACACATAATTTATATATAATTAATTTCTTTTCGTATATATTTTAGTTTTAACGACGCTGTTAAAGAAACCAAGCAAAGGCATGAAATTCCTGTTTACAATTATGTCTTTGATAAAAATAATTTATCATGGGGTCAGTATATGCACTTGTCCCGTGAGGGATTCCATGAACCTTTTGACAAATCTTTATGGTAAGTCAAACAAAATTTGAAAACCAATATCTGAATTATTAAAAAATTTTAAACATTAAATTAGAACAGTGGTCCCTGTGTGAGTGTTTGTGAAATGGTAAGACATTTCTTTGAAAAGGTACTTTTGCAAAAACTATTTTCTTTGACAGATATATTTTCCAAAAGGTACTTGTTTCGAAGAGTCCTTTCGAAGAGTCCTTTTTTCTAAAGGTACTTTTTTCATAAGGTACTTTTTCAAAAGGTACATTTTTGAAGAGGTACTTTTTTTGGTACCTTTTGAAAACCACGCTGTTTTTGGAGAGCTGGTTTTTGAAGAGGTTCCTTTACGAATATGTAGTTTTTTGAAAAGATAATTTGTTTGGAAACTTGCTTATTTTAAAAGGTAATTTTCTGATATTTTTTGAAAAAAAAAAACTTTTTTGAAAATGTAGTTATTTGAAAGAGTGCATTTTTTAAGAGGTACTTTTGAAAACGCAATTTTTGCAAAAAGTGCTTTTATGGAAAATTGATTTTTTGATAAGATACGTTAAAAAAAAATATATTTTTGAAAAGGTAATTATTTGAAGAGTAAGTTTTTTTTTAAATTACCTTTTTTGAAAGAGACTGAAAAGTACTTGTTTCTACTGTTCTGAAACGGGGTTTTTTTTGAAGAGGTAGCTTTTCAAAAATGCATTTTTTTGAATAGACTATGCTTCTGCTTCTGCTTCTTCTAACAGATACTTTTTTGACAAGATATACTTTTCCATAAGTACTTTTTTGAAAATGAACTTTTTTGAAAAATACATTTTAAAAAAAGGTACTTTTTCAAAAGGCACTTTACGAAAAATATGCTTTTATGAAAAATTTATCTTCAAAATGGTGCTTTTTTGAAAAGATACTTTTTGAGAAGATACTTGTTTAAAAAGGCCCGTTTTTGAAAAGGCACTTTTTTGAAAAGGTAATGTACCTTTTTTTTAGGTGTTTGTATAAAAAGGTACTTTTCTGGAAAGGTTGTTTTGAGTACTTTTCTGGAAAGGACGTTTTTTGAAAAGGTACTTCTTTCAAAAGGTAGACTTTGTTTAAAAGGTACTTTTTTGATATACTTCTAAAATGGCACTTTTTTGGATACACTTTTCAAAAGGTGCTTTTTTAAAAAAATACTTTGCCAGAAAGGTACTTTTTTGCTTTTTACCAAATATAATTTCGTTGCAAGATAACATAAACAATACTTTTTGCAAGAAGTAATTTTTATGAAAGTATAATTTTTTAAAAGGTATTTTACAAATTAAAAGTTTTTGTTTTAAAAAAATACTTTGTGTAAAAGGCGAAAAGGTCTATTATATCAAAATTGGTTCGAGTCATTTCCCAAACCACTTTTTTAAATACTATTTCTAAAATGAACTGTTTTAAGACTGTATTATTTTAAAAATTAGTTTTTAATTCCGCTTTAGTGCTTGTTACAAATAAGGATTTAAAGACTAAGATACAGTTGGTTTGAAGCAGAGATGTTTGCTAAGATATATTTGCCATTTTTCATTTACACAATTTGGAGAGATAAAATTTATATTCCTTTTGACTTATATGTTACCACAATTTTTAATTTAAAATAAAATTTTTAAAGCAGAATTTCAAGTAAAATAAAAATCGTATACAACCCATCAACATTGCTTTAATCGAATTTTATACTTTTCACTTTTATTAAAATGTTATTAAAATAGTTTTTCAAAGCTTCAATAGTGGGTTTTCCAACGAGTTGCGCTTGAATAAATTTTACATATTTTACGAATTTTATACTCGTACAAACACAAACAATAAAGCTGCATAAAAATAGTAAAAGCACAAGACTGTTATTTAGTTTTGCTTTAAAGCAATCATATTGTAGGTGTCTGATATAAAAAAAATCGCAATTGTTTTCTTACGTGAGAACAGGTGATGCATTTCAGCAGGGAAATATGTACATATGTATATCTTTGGTAAGGTTTTCAGACAATTTACTATTGAGTTCATTTCCTTAAGGGGAAAAATAAGCCAACAATTTTTTTGAAAGCAGTTTCGAATAACAGGAAATAATTTGGAAAGCCAATTAAGGAAGACTCGGAATTCGTCCTTTTTAGAACCAAAGAAGTAATTCGATAATATCGACGTGTTGGCTTCAAGTATCTAATTTTCTAACTCTAAATGATGAATCTGGATCAACTTAGAATATTATATTTATTCACAACACTAAATATTTGACTGAAAGCCACTTGATAAAGAAATAAAATGTTTTTTTTTTTATAATACCAAGACTATTAAATTTTAAACTAGTTTATTGAATATGCATATTATAAGACTTAACTTTTTCCCTAACTAGTTCAAAATTCCTGCCAAACAATTTTATGCAATAACTTTATCTGCAGTGTAACCTAAAACCGATACAGCTACATATTTATATACAGTATGTGTACATATGTATATTGATACAGAACAACATGTTGATAGTGGTGGTGTTGACTGCACACATTTGAGTGTCAGTGCTTGTATGTTTTACACAAACACTCAATCCCACTCATTTGCATATGAGAAAAAAAAAGAAAACTAGCAACAAACATTGTGACATGATGCTCCAACCGCCACTGAACAAACAAAATAAAAATCTGAAAACAAAACATATAAACAGAGTTTTCATTTACACGGCTTCGCTTTTCATGACTCTTTTACAAACGCTTTGCTACAGTGTACAGGGTATTTGATCAAAGACTATCAAATACAAAAGTATTAAAAAACACATTTTATTTTTATCAAGTGCCAACCGTTTAAGTATTTGATGTTTAAAAAATATATAATATTCAAACTATGGAGTTTTATTCACTATATTCGTTGCTACATTGATACCAATCAACAAATATTATAAACAGCTTGTTGTTTCAGCTGGGAAACAAACTTGGAATATTATATTTAATTTTTAATATATAATATTCTAAGTTGATTCATCTTCATCTTTTTGTGCAAAAAATTAGACATTTGAAGCCAATACTATTGCTTGTATAAATATTTTGTGTTGTTTACGGTGGTGTTAACATGTTTGTGCAAACATGTGAAGCATGTTGTTTAAATATGGTCGTTTATTTTTTCTAGATTGTAACAATAAATTGATCCAATAATGCAAGATAATACTTTACTGTGATTGTGTATCATTCAAGATAATCGATGAGCAATATTCCGTGTGCTTCTCAAGTGGCCATAACCTGGCCGGCCGGTTCCACTGTATTCGCCTTCTTCGAAGCACTTCCATCAGCTTCCTTCCACCCATTGTTTCGATGGATTTTTGGTTTCAGGTGTGTAGTGGGGGAAGCACGTTTCATCAACAGTTATTAATCGATGCCAAAAATCAACAGAATTACGCTTTATCTTGTGCAAACAACGCTGTGCAGTGGTCTGCCGAACTCGCTTTTATTCTACACTGAGCAAACGCGGCACCCATCATGCAAACGTTCATGGAGAATGTTGAATACACCTTCATATGACATGTTTATCATTTCAACCATCTCACAGAACTTGACTCGGTGATCATTCATAATGATATCGAGGAGTAACCACCTCTTTTGGCCTTCCTGTTGATGGTATTGTTGCAGTACTGCTGCGGCCGCGTTTAAATTCAGCAATCCAATATTTTCCCATGTACTCGTAATATGACGGAGCAGACTCATGTTTATTGAGCTTTTCATTTGTCTCTTTGTGTCCTTTTTCGGGGACTAACAACCTCCCGAAGGCCTGATTCCTTTACAACAGATACCTTTACTGGTAGAAACCAGTGGTGATGATTGCCGGGTGAGTTGGTTTAAGGGCTGATGCTGCTAGGTTTCAGCGTACCAACTCGTTAAGCCCTGTTTTCCATTGATTGCTAGGAAATTGCATACAGGAGGGATTAGAAGTCCCGAACTCCTCAACAAGAATGTATGGGCAACATATGGCAAAAATTCTACTTGTATGAGCCTAGCAAGCCACACGGGGGTGCTGGTGATTCGGGAATAATTCACTCCGTGGAATTGGTCCATCATCAGATAAGGCCGTATAGGCAGGTGCTGATATAAATCTTTCTCAAAACTGTTTCTTTGGCTGTTGTCCCTTTCAAATAATAGTGTTTAATTACTGCACGAAATCCGCTTTTTTCCATTTTTAATAACCACAAAAGTTGCTTACTTCAAACGAGACTAAAACAGCAAATACACTAATCGATGAATTTGGGTGAAATTATAACAGCTGATGTTTGACAGATCACAATTTGAAAAAAAAATGTTTTTGTTTGTTCTGCTATCTAGCGCTAGGTAGCTTCAATATCAATCCTGCCTCGTAGGTGTGCTTCACATTCAACATCGGTTCTTGAAATTTAGTCTCCCGGTAGCCATACAACTGATTGCTGTGTGTGTTTGCCTTTTTTGAAACAATGCAAAGATCCTGCTGTATTCGATTCTTAAAACTTTAACAAAAGCAAATCTTTTCAAAGCATATTTTTTTCTGAGTGTAAAAGATAACAAATTTTTACTTACGAGTAAATGCTCATGGCCATAAACAAACGATTAAGCAGGTAAAATGAAAAGGTGTGCGGTGTGCAAAATGAATGTTTATATTTTAAGTTGTATATAGTTTATTTTTTTGTAATTTTTTTTTTTCGTATTGTTGTTTGTTGACCAGGTGTTTTTCGTACATAATAATACCTTGGAAGCCATTACATTATGCCGCCTCCATTTTTTTACATCGTGTTCCGGCTTACGTTCTAGATTTAATTGCCATGGCTACAGGACAAAAATGCATGTAAGTATGTCAATATATAGTAAGTAGTATATGTATGTATATATTCTTTTCTTGGCATAATATTTGTGCTGAAAAAGAAAACTCAATTCAACTAAAATTGAATATAATGCAGGAAGTACAACAATACTACAAATAATAAGCCTTTTATATTTACTTGTTCTTGTTTCTTTCGTTTTCGTTTTACTCATCTTCTTTTGCAGTTACAACAAGGCCTATTCAAAGATTTCAAGAATCATTTACATGATGTCCTGGTTCGGTCTCAAAGAGTGGATGTTTTCCAATCAAAATATTGTTGAATTGGATGCATTGATGACAGCCGAAGAAAAGAAAGTTTTGCAATTCAATACTGAGACCATTAATTGGAATGAATACTTTCGTTCGTATTTGAGCGGCATACGAAAATATTTCTTTAAAGATATAGAAAATGATTTAAGGAAGAGAAAGGCGTTTTATCGCAGGTAACTTTATCTGAATCTGATTGCCCTGTTAAAGATTTGTATATTTGAGTTGCACGAAAAGTTTTGGCTTTTTATGATATTTTAATTTAATTCTTGTTCTTTTCATTGCTTGTGTATTCAGCAGCAATGACACAAACCAGACAATACTGCAGGAAATTAATTGCATACTTTTTATGAAAAGAAATTTATTTCTTATGCTAAGTACTTTTTAATTACATTTTCTTTTCGTAAATGTTGCTGTGAGCAGCAAAACTTTTTGCCACCTTTACATTGTCCTACATAAAAAGTTCAATTTTTGAACAATGACTTAAGAAACTATTGAATAGTAAAAAAAGAGGGAAATAACAAATTGGAATATTATCACAAACACAAAACTTTTTCTTAATTCATAATGTTACATAGTAAAATATTTTTGTGGCAGGCTAAAAAAAAAACATTGAACATCAAAACAGTCAAAAGTTGTGTGCCATGTAAACTTCAGCTAAAATAAAAAAAAACCCAACATCTTCAAGTTTACAGGTGAAGCAAAAACCTACGTAAAATTTAAACTATTAGAGATATTGAGCCAATATTTTTAATTCATGGTTTAAATGAATGTTAGTTTAGGTAGGCAGGCCGCTAGATTCTCTACAAAGCACCTGGTTTTTCCACCTCTCTTGGGTCCGGAAGAACGTTCCCTTTGTGATTGCCTGGAAAGTGGGATAGTACACGTAGAATTAAAAAATAAACGTTGGAGGGATATAGTGGGAGTGATGGAGAGGGAAAGAAAAGGTGGGAAACTGCTTAATGTGGCATTACTTGCTGATGTACTAGCCATCCGCTGCTCATTATGAAAGAAGTTAGCGCGGTCGGTTTGACTGAGGCCAGACATGATAGGGTATTGAAGCTCCTCTTGTTTAGATACCTTAGGCAATGATGCTCCAATGCCGGGCATGTTCCGAGGAAATGAAGGATTGTCCCCTCCTATTCCTAGCCTTCGCAACTTCTGCAGAAGTCATTATAGGATAAGCCTAGCCTTCTGGCATGGTTCCTAAACGGACAATGTCCAGTGATGACTGCTACAGTGACTTTTAGATGAGGTCTGGGCAGTTTTAATAGCTCCCCTGTTCTCTTAGAGTTAATGTGCGGCCACAGATTTCTTGTGGGCTCTGTGAGCCATTTTTCTGGGGCACTTTTTAGCGTGTGTGTCTTTTCCAACACGCTGATAAGGGTAGTCAACAAAAGGGATCTAGGAACATAGATCATCGAGGTTGTTCCTTTTTTGGCTAGGTCATCAGCGATGTTTTTGCCGTTGTTGGACCCGCGTTCATGTAACCATTTTAGCATTAGGTTAGAATATCTCGCTATCTTTTTTAAAGATGTCTGGCATTCTTGGACCCGACCAAAATTAATATATATTCCAATCAGGGAGTTGATGGCGGCTTTGCTGTCCGTTTCTATCATGACATCCCTACCGAATATCTTGTGAAATGTCAGCCGCTTTGTTTACAGCCGATATTTTAGCTTGACGAACACTACATCCGTCTGATAGTCTAAAAGATATTTTAGTGTTCGATTCTTCTGTGTAAGCGCCACCCTCAACACTATCTCTCCTTCTGAATCCATTCGTGTAAACATAGAAGGGCACAGCTTCTAAGAAAGATTCCTCGATTTGGTAGCCAAAGCTCTTTAAGAGGAATGGTTTTGCAATGCAGTAGTCAATTAGATTGGGACCCAGTTCCCTTCCCATCTCAAGTAAATTGGCGCGCTCCCATGGTTTAAAATAAACTTTTTTTTTTAACAAAAAAAAAAAAAAAAAAAAAAACCCCCGAAGCTTTTTTGCTTGTCTGCGGTAACACCCAGGGTCTGATACAGGAGTCAAACCTGCGACCTTGAGACTGTTGGTCGTGTACTCTACTAAATCAGACATCGAGGCATCCAAGAAATTTATTTTGAATAAAAACTACACGTTTATTAAATTAAGCTTAGTGCTAGGTTAGGTTGCACAGGCTACCAGTTTCATGAAACTAGCCCTCTTGGATCCTTTCTTAGTCCCGTTGTGTTACCTAAAGGAGTTATACGGCATATGAAACTTACACATCCCCTAACAGTTTAAATATAAACCAACCAGAGTGAGAAATTTTAGTGAGAGTCGCTTCTACATTTTACTCGCCTAACAGCAGTTAAAAAGCTCTTTGTTTGCATTTTCTGGCGCTTTGTCCCCGATGCGAAGTCATTTACCTGCATCCTAACATCCTAGTTTTAAAGCTCATGCCATTTTTTCATCAAACTCCATAAAATAAAAGGTTCTAGCCAATCCAAATCCGCAAATTATTACACTCATTCACCCCTAATGATACATTACCAAAATAATATTTCACTTCATATTTATACCCCACAATCGTTAGTCATTGTTATGTACACTTTATTTATACCACTGCATTTTCCTCTCCAATTTATATTTTCTTTCATTTCAATTTTCCTCTTTTCTTTCGTTTCAGAATACTTTTCATTCACAACCTGTTAAAGACTTCATTTGGCATTACGGTCATAATGTGCCTTATAAGGATTTATTTCAAATTTTTCAAAATCATACCAAAAATTATATTCTAAGACAACTCGCCAGCAGCTTTAATTAACTGCATGAAGAAGAACTAGTAGAAGTTCCGCTCCAATAATTGCAGGAATCGCAAACCAAAACTCTGTATGGGAAAATATTCTTTTAATTACAACGTGGCCTGAACAACAAACAATAAATAAAACTAAAAAGGTGCTGGAAAAGTAATATATACACATACACATACATACAAATATATGTATATTTTTTGTTCTGTTCTTCTTCATTTCATTTCTACTTTACATTTGTAAGAGTTTGATTTTTAATTGTAAAAATAAAGAAAGCAAGCGAAATTAATGTTTTTTTTTTTAGTCTTACAAAGTTTTATGGTGTTATTTTCTAAAGAATAGATTTATTAATCTAACTATAAATGTAAATGCCAGAGATCTGCAACCGGTACAATATTTAATGATCTAAGTCCACCTGTCAAACCACAAAAAATAAGCCTTTTCTTGTACACATGTCGCAACTATTTTTTACACCTACGTTGGTTGCTACGACTCGATTTTAAAAGTATCAAAAAGCAGAGAGCAAAAATTCAAACAATTTATTCACTATTTTAGCTTCTAATTTTTATTCCAATCGAAAAGTTATAAACAGCTTGTTATTTATGTTTCCCAGCTGTCTGGCATTTCATAGGATAATCATGATTTGAACATTTTTGAAAGATATTCTATTCCACTTTATATCCTCACAATCTAAATGAATTCTTGAGAGTTTAAAAAGAAAAATATTTTAATAATAACTATCAATACACAAAGGTAGAAATAAAAGTAGAGGCATGTACACAAAATTTGTTCCGAAACGATAGATAACTCCAGCTTAAGAGACTGCGCCTGTAAATAAACATATTCTCATGTTTACTTAAGGTCTAGACCATATGTGCCTAACACCTATGCACTTGATGCTCAATTGTTTTTGTAAAAACGCTCAGCTATAGGGCTGTGCTCTTTAACATAAAAAATATAAATGAAAAATGCACAAACAACTTTGTCTTATATATATTTATGTCGTTCTTCATTGCACACACAAAAGAGCAAAGCAACAGCACTTTCACATGCTTTGCTGGTAAACATTGACGATAGGGGTTGTCTGTGTGGATATTGTTTTTGTAAATATGTTTTGCTTTTCACAACAAAAAATATTAAACAAAAGTAGGTTTTTTCTGTGTTTGCTCTGCCATAAAGAACTTTTGGGCACCCCTGGTCTAGGCTTTTTCATTATGCACGTATATACATATATAACTATAAAGTCTGAATATTATAATAGTTGTCTCTGAAAATTATCGATTGCATGTTACATCTCCTCATGTCTCCAGTTCACAAAACAAAAATCATCACCAGCTGTCACCTGCAAACGTTTCCCCATTCTGCCAAACTAAATTTGCATAAACGGGAAAAAAATTTAATAAATTGATACACTTACATGAAAATCGTGAGTGCTTACGTTTCTTCTCAATCGCACTAAATAACCCGATTATCACTACACGCACCCAGAAAAGGCACATCAACATGAACATCAACTCTTACCAGGAATATTCACACTTACAACGGATATAGAAAGAAAAATTATGTAAAACAGTTTTATCGTTTAATGTGTAAAGTGTTACTTTCAAACGTGTTGTACCACCGAGCTGTAGTGTACCCGTTCGCATTCTTAAAAAGAAAAAAAAAAAAACAAAAAGAAAAAACTCATGCATGAATACACAAGTACTAAAACAAGTACATCTACCTCTACATAGGAGTATCAATTTCATATAGATGTTCATGTTCATATCCTCGATACTGATGCTGTTACCGCATTTAATGTTTCCTTGCCTTATTGTGTTATCGTGACGTACACACACACACACACACGCACGCACATACAGGCATATTTATGTATGTTCATTATATTTTAAACACAAAGGAGTGACATTAGCGTAAGTGTGAATACAAATACACTTCAGGGAATGTTGACAGTTGCTTTAACGATGACTTTCGATGGGTTGGCTGCATGTGAAAGGCAAACGTGAATTACTTGAATAACTTTTTTTAAATTCGCGTGTGTCAAAGGGAAGAATTTTGTAGGCTTTAAGGTAACAAATGTGTAGTAAATATATTTTATTCTCTGGTGAAGGAAGAGGGGACGGGAAATTAAACAAGACTGCCAACACTGTTTTAGACAGCGTAACGTAATGCTGCTCATTAACCATTATCAAACATTTAAAGTCTGGGTTTTATCTCACTTTCTGCATCATCCTGAATAAACAACAACAACAACAACAACAAAATCAACATTCAAGGACTTATTCATTTGTTGCTCTTATAAAACTACTTTGAACATAAATGTTAACATATAAAACATTTTATTTTAGTCGAATCTTGTTTTTGTTTTGCTGGTAATTTCTTAATTAATCAAGTTTATATCATAATGAGATTTTTGCATCAACCCAGTGAAATTTTTGTCACATACATTTTCGATCTACGACCATTGACAATGTAAGCGTGACCCATCCGAAGTCTGTATACAATTCCTTCCAGCGATGGCCTAGGCCGTAAGATGCATCCAACACTGTATACATTGTAAGCGAAGATTGGATGAGTTCAAAACTATATTATTAGCATTTGTTTTCTTCTTTGCTTCTTATGTACAATTACGTACAATTAATTTAACAATATGAGTAGAAAAAAAAGACTAATCTGAATCGAATGCTATTTGTTTGTTGTGCTTAACATATTTATTTTGATTTTTTCTGTTGACACAATCGCTTACAATCGGATGCTTTGCAAATTGTAATAACTTGTGGACTGTTGGGAAGTTTCTTCAAATATTATAGTGAGTGAAAGACTGATATTATCTCTTTTACTTTCTACCCAGTAAACTTTTTATCATATACATCTTCGATCTGAGAGCATTGACAATGTAAGTGCGACACATGCGAAGTCTGTATACAATTCCTACTTACATTTACACAGCGATGGCCTAGGCCGTAAGATGCATCCAACACTGTATACACTGTAAGCGAAGATTGGATGAGTTCAAAACTATATTATTAGCATTTGTTTTCTTCTTTGCTTCTTATGTACAATTAATTTAACAATATGAGTAGAAAAAGACTAATCTGAATCGAATGCTAGTTGTTTGTTGTGCTTGTATGTTTATTTTGATTTTTTCTGTTGACACAATCGCTTACAATCGGATGCCCTGCAAATTGTAATAACTTGTGGACTGCTGGGTAAGTAAAAAAATAAAAATAAGAGAGCGGGCAAAAAGATATCATTATCCTCTCAGCTGAAGAGACATTGTATATGAGCGGTTTTTTGCTCTTAATTAAAAAAATTGCAAAAATTCTACATAATTTTTTTGTTTAACGTTTAAATACATGAATTAATAAATTTGAAAACATCATAAATTAAATCATGATATATTTTCTTTCTAATGTCAGACGAAAAACATTTTATGCACCATTTAAAACAAGTATGAAATTAAATTCACAATGAATGTTTCAAATAACACACAAACACACAAAAACAATAAAATATTTTAAACGTGTATACAGTATGTATGTGTGTATGTGTGCGTGTGTGTGTTCAAATGGGTGTTAACTTCAAACGTGTCTTCAAAAACATTTATAACAGATGAAATCCTCGTTTCAATGTGAGTTGGTTTGAATGAGTGCACGTTACTGTTTTTTTTTAACCAGGTAGGAGGTGGTTATTATAAAAAGAAAAAAAATCTAAAAAAATACAAAAAGGGGAATGAATATAAAACAAAATATATACTTTAATTTGTGGATGCCTCAAGAGTAGTAAATGTACCGGATTATTGTGTTAAACGTTGAAAATGATGTTACTATTTACGAGCAAATGTTTGAAATAATATTTATGTATATAAAGCAGCAAACGTATGAAATTCTTTACAATTTTATATCAGTACACATGCACACGCATACATACACACATACATGAGTACATTTATCTGCCAGGATGTTGAGTTTTGTAGAGTGTGCGGTTATAAATTATCAAAACACATCACGTGCAACATAATTTTCCATGTGAGTTGTGCAGAATTCCCATTTATATGTGTATGTTTGTACCTGTGTGTGTGTGTGTGGGTGTGAGCACATGTACAATTACCTACATTAGTTCAAAAATAAATAAAAAATTAAAATAAAAGTTAAAATGTAAAACGTAAAATCTTAAATAAAAACAAGAAGAATTGGGCAACATACGTGTTTAGGTATTTGTGAAAGAGGATTTACTTTTACGTTTGTGCTTCAGAACTTTTAAATTCACATGTTTTTTATTTTCTAATATTTTAAAATGAAACAAGTTTATACGATATGGAGCTTTGTACGCATACACATACATGCACACATTCATACATATGAAGAGGAATGCTTATCTGGAGATTAAATACAACTGATTGTGAAATTCCGACATGTATTACAGTGCGAGCTCGATTTGTGTCCAATCTCTAGTCACAAACACATTGTTATGTAATATAAATTCGTTTATATTTTATTTGAACATTAAATATTGCTTTAAGTTTAGTAAAGAAAACAAATAGCACTTCTCGAGATCGTTAACAAGAAAAATATTTCTAAAAGCTCTTGTTCTTAGGCAAATATTGCAAAATCGATGACTGCACAAATCCAGTCGCTACTGTATTTGCCGAAAAAAAAGAAACAAAAAAGCGTTCTCCATAAAAGAGTACTGTTGAAAAGAGGCAATTAAAGGAAAGTGTATTTTTTTCAAATATAATCTCATGAGAGCACAAAGCATATTAAGCAGATCCACGTACAATTCACACAAATAATATTAAGAAACAAAAGAAATAAAAATAAAGAAAACCTTAATTGCCACTCTGTTTAATAAAAACAACTTTACTTTGGACTGTCGTAATTAATCCTACATGCCTTTAGTTTATGTATTTCAATCTCAATCAAAGACTGGCCAAAGGGGTACACGAATTAAATGCTAGACATAATATTTATTGTAAAATCTTATTTAAAGTTGATGAGCAGTCTCATATCTGTAACATTAAGAGAAGTGGATTTCATGCTCATTCTATGTTCGTATTAGTTTGAGAAAGATAAGAGTTTCTTAATATCAAAATTGAGGGTTTTTGCTGCATGAAGAAAACTAGCAGAACACCTCATAGATCCACGCAAAGAGCATAGCGATAATTTTAGTGTAGACTCTAGGTAGTGGCCGGTCATTTGTAAATTCTTCTTTAATAAGTTGAAAAAAACAAAATTTAAAAAATTTTGAAAAATAATAAAAACTCTAGATTAAATGCCCAGTTACCACTATTTATATTGTTACGTTTTTGCAAATGGAATAATGACACAGATTTTTGTTTGAAACACAGTACATTAATACTTCTCAGCTTTATTTACAACTAATACTAGCGAGTATTAGCTCACTAAACTTGCTTACTATTCTGACTTATGACTGTCTTGCACAAAATTTAGAATTAAACTCTGCATTTGTCTGCTATTTATATTTTTTTTTTACCTTGTATATTGTACAAATATAATTGTTACGTGTATACACACACACACACACCCACATGTGCTTGCGAAACAATAAGAGCGCCTTAACAACAATAAAATCAATGTATATATTTTTTTTATTTAAAACGAAACGAACTTCCTTTAGTGTTGTTTACCAACAAGAAAAGTTTACTTCAAAAAATACTGTAAAATAATGTACTTTGTACCTTATTTTACTTTTGTATACTTTTTAAATGATAAAAAACAAATTTTAAATAAATATTTTTACCTGTTTCAACTAAACTAATTTTTACCATTATCAAAAGTACTACTGAATAACTGCTTTCACTAGGACTACTTAGTCAGTATTAACGCGGTGTACTGATAGACTCCGTATGACAAGCTTGCGTTAAGTGTCAATAGTAGTTAGCACCATTTGTCAGTAGTATTGGTGACCATTTGTCAGTAGTATTGGTGACATCGTCAATAGGTAATCACTATAGTTTTTCTATTGACATTTCCTGCAGGGATGTTTTTAGCTCTACGTTGTTTGTGTGCAGGAGCGTATACATTTATAACAAGCAGATGAACGGCTATACTATGGGTAAGAAGTATATATTTGCACGATTATACTCAAAGCATACACATTTTTGAAATTTCATTTACTTGTAATTGTTTTTGGGTTTTTCAGTGTATCTTGTACGGATGGTTATTGTACTTTTTGCCTTAAAATGAGTGTCCATACTTCGTATGAAAAAGAAATATACAATAAAGTACCGAAGTATTCTTCTTGCCACGACTTAAACAAAAAAAGTACAAACAAAAAGTCACATGCATTGAATAGGTACTATATGTGTACATGTGTATATGCTTGTTCTACACGTGCTTGCCAACAAAGCATTAGATAACTTGTACAATAAATTTTTTGCAAAGGGTTGTTTGGCTTGAACAAAAGCTAGTAAGAAACCATCAATATTTTTTTTTGTCTAGATAAGTCTGAGTGTGGTAGTACGAGTAAGAATAAAGCAAAGCAGCAGTTTACAATATAGTATTCTTATTTGAATAAAAAGTAATGCGTAGTAACTTGCTTAAACAGATTTCGTGATACTTTCTGTTACACTCTAGCACATGTTTAGTTAGAAGTAAAGCAAGTTTGTATTAATAAACAAATAAATAATAAAACAAAGAAATGAACAATTGATGAAACAAATTATAAAGGAAATTTTGGTTTGTCTGTAAAAACATTTAGAGATTTTAATAGAAATCGAATGACATTCAGACTGGTGCTCATGCGCAGCGAACTAGTCCGTAGCACTTCCGGAAGGGACTTTTGTGAGTTTGTCAGGCCACTATTGAGCAAGCATTGGCTTCAACAAGAAGTAATCTTGTTTTAGCACTGACAATGAGTTGGAAGCCATCGTAATTCTAGTTCCCGTCCGTGAATGAACAAAGTCGCGTTCTATTCATAAGTTTTGATTGAAGTTTTGGAAACTTCTCATATGATTTGCGTTTTATTAAAAGAAAAAAAAAATTGTCAAGTCTTTATTGGAAAACCTGATATTTGTAGGCCTGGCAAAAAAAAAAAAAAAATAAAATTTTTGGAATTACATTATCTCTAATCCTAGGTGGCGACTGAGAATATTTTTTTTTGACGGCGAACCACTCTAAGGAACTACTACTGCTATACTATATACCATACTATACTATATACCTTACTATACAATATATCATACACTACACGGCTTGTATTCATATTTTGTATAAATATCTAAAAGAATTTATTTGGTTTTCCGATGCATTTGATTTAAAGTGCCCTTTGAAATCATTGTTGGGTTTCTCAACTAGCTACTGACACCAGCCTTCAAAGTTGTTAAGATCACTATTTTTCTTGCTTTTGGTAATTTAAAACGCTAGTTTCTTATCTATGTATATTCATTTGTGTATACTCTTGTTATAATGTCTAATGAGAGTTATAACTTCATATAACTGACTTCAAATGGTTCGTACACTTCTGTAAGAAGTTTGAGTTTTAAATTAGATATTTATCATAAAACGTGGCTGCTAATACCTTCAGAACACTTTCGTTCTATTATAATAGCACATTGTTTATGGCGCTGAGAAAACAAAATGCTTAATAATAATTTAAAATTTTGACATGAAATGCAAAAGAAGAAGAAACTTTTAAACTAAGACACGTAACTTGACATCGCTACTCGTATCTTAGAAATTCGAAAAGAAACATGTAAATCTTTTAAGATGCATGTGTTTTGTATGCATTTGTCAAACGATACACTGAAAGAAAAATATGAATTTTATCACTGTGCTTTTTTTTGCGGGTGTTTGATTTGAGAAAAAAACCGTAAATTTCTTAAATGTCTGTCATTTATTGTAAAATATTTTATTTTTATTAACTTGGCTAAGTATAAATAAGTGGCATGTTTTCCAGCTTTTGCATTTTTCATAAATGCTATTTTGTAACTTTTTTTTTTTAAACTGATATCATAATGTTGAGTGAAACATGTTCAAATTGCTATTTTTTAATTTAATGATATTACTAGAGAAATTCAATTTTATTATTATTACTCAGTGTAATGCATGAGTGACAATATTGTGATCACAAATGTTTCGCATTTATTTCGTGCGCTTTGCACTGGTTACTGATGTCCCTTAAGCTGGTGTTACACTTAGCGTGGAACGTTCATATGCAAATGTATGCTTGTAAGTGTTTGTCATACAATATCCTTACAAGAAATGAATAAGGAAAGACAAACATTAAATTTTAACTTTGATCACATTTGTACTTGTGTGTCTTTTAACAAAAGTATGGGTAACACCCCAAGAGTTTAATTATTAGCCCATCAAATTTAGATTAGATGACTGCACAAGGGCCGAATGATTTGCAGAAATTGCCATCAGGAGCTGTTGAATATCGTCAACGACAATTATAACTGGTGACGAATCATGTGTGTATGGCTATGATATTGAAACCACAGTCCAATCATCACAATGGAAGCGTCCAAAAGACCGAAGACCGAAAAAAGCACATCAAGTTTGGTCATATGTGAAGGGTTTGCTTGCTGTTTTCTTCAACTGCATTGGCGTGGTGGATCATGACTTCTTGCCACAAGCTCGTATGGTCAGTAAGGAATACTACCTTGAAGTTATGCGCCGTTTGCGCGAAGCAATTCGTTAGAAACGCACAGAATTGTGGAAAAAATAATCATCATGATAACGTACCTGCTCACACATTGATGCTTGTGCGTGAGTTTTTGGCCAAAACAAAACCATTATCATGCCTCAACCACCGTATTCACCAAACTTGCGCTCCGCTGACGTTTTCCTCTTCCCAAACCTAAAAACACCGATGAAAGGAAGGCGTTTTGCTACGATTGAGGAGATAAAAGAAAAATCGAAACAGTAACTGTTGGCGATAGCAAAACGCGCGTTTCAGAAGTGTTTCGAGGATTGGAAAAAACGCCGGCATCTGAGGGGTACGAGTATTGCTTTAAACGGGACAAGATAGTTACTGATGAATAAAAAAATAGTTTTTGAAAAAATTCAAAATAATGCTTTGTTTTTATCAGACCTGGTATAAACTCTGTCCGAATTATTGAGGTAGAAAAAAGTTGATTATGCCTGTGGCTGTGTTCTGTAACTTTGGCGAGAAGTTCTCGCGTCGAAAACTTGTGAAACAAATTATTCCATCGTTTCTCGAAAAGTGAGAAAAACTGCGCCTGTATCTCATGTCGAAAACTATCCAAAGCGATTACGTCGTTACGTTAGAAATGTCTAAAAATATAAAACGATGCCGACATGCAATTTTAATAAAAATGAAAGCGCCAGTCACAATTAGTACCGCCGCCGACCAAAAATTACTAAACTTAAGAAATTTTTTTCGACGGCGTCATATTATAACCGCCGGCTATTCTAGAAAATGTATGGTATGGCTCTAGCGTTTACATTTTATTTACAAATACATACATACATATTTATGCACAAAATTTTGTAAAATTAAAAAACAATTGCAGTTTGTGAATTCTGAAAAAACATTATAAAATTATTACAATATACTTTGTTGGGTCGGATATTAAAATTGTTGAAATTGTTGAACTTAAGTATTCCCTTAAAACTTGTTGTGTGTAGGGTATAAAAATTAATTAAAAAGTTAAAATAAAAAAACAATCATTCTAAACTGTGTAAATATGTATTTGATACTTAAATTAACAGCAAAATACTTATTTTTTCAGTATTATTATTCATTTAATGATGATTATTGTTATTTGAAATACTATCTCACAGCTTTTTTATTTGCGAGAAATAATGACAGTTGAATGCGGGAAATTTTTTCACAAAAGTTTTACAGACACAGTTTTTCTGTAAAATGGCGAGTAATTTCCTTACGTGACTCACCAAAAAAGTTATAGCTACAGTTTAGTGAGAAAAGCAGCTGTTTGTTTCAACTTTGTTTCATTTCGCACGTTTCAGTCGAAAAGTTTCTCGTGGCGAGAGTTACAGAACACAGCCACTGGATTACAGGGTCTGCTGTTGTAATAATATAAGTGTCGTCCGTACTGCCACGCTGTCCACGTATATAAAACAAATTTTTTCAGACAACCATTTTATTGAATTTCTTTTTCTGAATATTTTTAGTATCGAAGCAAAAAATTGGAAACACCCATATGCCAGCCAGATAATCCAGTTTGTGTAAGGATACAAAATTCATTTTTATTGTGCATATTAAAGAAGCTATACAACAACAAAAAAGCACACCCATACATGCAGTCATACATACATTATTATCAATACATATGCATATGTTTGTGTGTGTGTGTGTGTCCTAGTAAAATCTCTGCATTGTAAGAAATCTATGGCATTTTTATGTGACCATTTACGTGCTTCTCTAACAAGGATATACATCTCCATATAAATATGTGTGTGTATACATTACATGTGTATATAGAAAAAGTTCATTGTTTCGTTATTATACGAACACAAAAAAAAAAAAAAACTTTAAGCAATTTTGACACTTTTGCGAAAACAGGAATATTTTATTGGGATGTGCGTTCTTACCTTTTTAAAATTCAAATCTTTTCCACATTAACCATTTACATGCACAAGCTCTCGCATACAAGCACACATGTGTGGGGAACATCCACACACAAATAGTTGTCTTATAATACACATGTGTGTATTCCAACGAAAACAACAAAAATAAAATCTAATTTTAAGAATGTATTAGAAAAGTTTCTACTCTAAATATTTTACTGTGATATTGCATGATTGTGCATGTAGATGTGTAAGTGTTGCTAAATGATTTATCTAGTGATTGTGGTTTTTATGTTTTTACATTGTTTGGTAGTTTTGGATTTTTCTTGTTTAAAACGTAATAAAATCGTTGTTATCTGTATGTTTTCTCTGTATTTTTATTTTTTTGGTCATTTGTGGCATCTGGTTTCATACTGTCGCATAAAATAAGAACAAGAAAATTTGGAAAATTGCTGAGGTCGTTTATGATCGAAATTTTTATTGTAAAGGTGAACCACAGAACTGGTTCTGTTCTATAAAGTATTTTATTAAACTCAACTGGCAGGCAGGCAGGCAGGCAGATGATGAAAATATGGCATTTAAAACTTATTCAAATGTGCACTCGCTTCGCAAAGTGTCGTTTGGGACAAAATAATAAATAAGTAATTTTTTTTTAAGTCCTTTTGGCATTTTGGTTACACACCTTTGATAGTTGTGTAAATCTATTATTATTTTCTGCTTTTTTTTTGATGATGCAGCAAAAGTCAGTTGATTTATTTGTATGCGTGTATACAGAATATATCTTGAGTATGTGTGTCCCAGCTTAAATGGATTTTGATTATATTATTCGTATTTGTCGTTTGACAGCAACTAAATGATTCGTTTTGAGACTTTAACGTATGAAATGCTGCCAAAATGCCATGACTCATGACCAGAGATACATCTAAAACTAATTCATGTTGTATATTAGCTTGTATTTTTAATACTAAAGTGATATGGCCATAAATGTATACGTGTGCGTTTAGTACGTTTATTGCCAAAGCGTCTTAAATACAAAGTAGTGATTACAGTGTGTTCAAAATAACTTCATGAAGGACTTGCATAAAGTTTCTTTATTCTTGAGACTGTCTTCAACTGACAGTTAGATGTGATGGCAAAATATGTTCAATAGCTTATGTGGCAAGACAATGTTATAATATATCATATATGGCTATTGCCACACACATTGTACAAGCTTATGAATATCATATAAAAAAATTTAGAGTTCTAACATAAAATCTTAACATTTTCAATTTATATAATAATATTTGTTATTAGTAATGCATAATACAGGGTGGTCCAAACACAATGCTAATTGTGAGTTACACCTTAATACCGTAGACAGACGACAGCATTAATGCGCATTAGTAGTCTTAAGGTAAATTAACTTCATCTTGCATCTTCTTAAACTGCACTAGCTTTATCGTAAATGCAGTAAATAGAACTGTATTTAAACTGCATTTAGGTATTTTGATATGGCAATACTGTCGATAAACAACAGCTGTTGGCAAATTTATTTCTGTTATAAAATAAAATGGATGCAAACTCAAAACAAGTGAGTTATTTTAGTTCATTTATTTTGCTAAAAAAATATAAAAATCGAAACGTATTTTTTCCGTTAAAGGTAGCAAATGAAAAGAAGCGAAGTGTGAGGACCAACGAAGACGCAAAATGTTCTGCTGGAACTGACCATGGATGACCATGTTTTGAACTTTCTCTTAGAGTTTTTGAAAAGTCTTCCTGTTGATGCGATAGTTTTCTTTGAATCTGTTGTCGTTCATCGTAGATACGTCACACTCCCAAAAAGTGCTGTTGCGGTCCTTTAAGAAACATCATACTCGTACATGAGTTATGTATCATGAAAAGCTAATATTAAACTTATAAATTTTCATAGCTGCCTTTCTTTCATTTTCCATTGTTTTAATGAAATATTTACTTGCATCAACATGTTCAGATTACTGATTGCTATATCATGTAAAATATTTCTATTATAAAGCAATTTCACTAAGTAATTTGAACTTGCTGTCACATATATTTCGATTTTTTATCAACAGCATAGCTGCTAATATTGTTTTCATTTTTCTATCCATTACATGGCAATTTCTAATAAAGAAACAAACAATTTAATTTATTTACCTATCGAAAGAGCGACGGTTTAATGCGGTTTATGGCCGCACATCTTCAAAAATGAGATCGGTCCAGCAGTCACCGGGAATGGTGTTCGCTACCGCAAAATGATAGTAGACTTATTGTTGCCAGAAATTGAGGATATGGACGTGGAAATTGTGTGATTCTAACATAATGGTCCCACTTATTATACAACAAAGCAGTGGTTTTTTTACGTGAGCAACACAATGGTCGTATTATCTCACATTTCGACGATATTAATTGGCCGTCACGATCATGTTGTACTTCCTTCTTTGGAGATATACGAGTATGAAAGGAAAAGTGTACGTAAATAAACCAATCAAATTCAGAAGCTAAAGAATGATATAATAAAGACATTGGGCCTCCATTATGTCTCAAAGACATTGAAAATATGGATCGGCGGATAGAGATATGCCACCGAAACCGTGGCGATCATTTGGCCTATATTTTATACCACACATAATTGTCACAGACTGTTCTATCATAACAAAAATATTAATTATAGATTTTTCGAGCTTTATAATTGTTAAATAAAAATGTTCTTTAATATAATAATAACATGCAATTTAAATGGATCACTATTTTGTGTTTGTAGAGTTTTTTTTAGAATAAAAAACAATATCTAAATCCCGTGATGATGCTACCCGGTGGTGTAGCGAAATATTGGAAATTTTAAAACAAAAATTAAAATTTCAACCTCAAGCTCGAAAAATTCATGACATGACAAAAATAATTAAGAAAACTTTTTGTTTTATTTACAATTAACACCATGCGTTTTGATGAAATCGCGGTTTACAATCATATAATTCGCCAAATGGTAAAAACTTGAAACATCCACTTTATGCGAAAAGTGTACATAAAAACACAAACAAAGCTTTAGCAATCATCAGATTATATCTTTCAGTATCTCTGACTGAGAAATAGTAATATTATCTGATCTGAAGAATGTTTTTCGCTTATTGTTCTTATTAAATATATTAATCGACTTATTACACTTTTTAAATAAGTACACTTGTGCCATATGCTCTTTATTAAGTTTAGAACTTTGTCTAGTTGAGATGGGCAACGAGTTCAGTGTTCTATAATTTGATTGAACAGATGCTGCTAATGATTTATATGTGTTTAAAATTATTTCGTTTAACTATAATACATTTGGCAAAAATCTAATGCGCAAAACATAACATAAAAAATATATGTGCAATTTTTATTTACACTTCATTATATTGCCAGTATTCTGGCAATATAATGATGTTAGGCGGTAAAATCGAACACAACTAGTCATCAAGCTAAAGCAAAAATTTATATAAATTATTAAATAAAACACAGAAAAAATTATGGTAAAAATAGCAACAACAAAAAGTTATTTATTTTTTTATTTAATTAACAAAAATTTATTTGTTTAATTAACTATACATTTGCAAAGTATAGGATGCACATTATGGGCAGTGTAACGAAGATCTTATGTCCGCGATGATATTAACAGTAATTTGCTGCGGTGTTGTGACTAACTATAACGACTTATGAATTCACATAAGAAGTTGCCGCGTGGGTAACAAAGAAATACCTCAAAAAAAAAAAAAAAAACTTTAAACTAATACAGTTAGTTAGTTGTGGCGAGACGTCAAATCTGCGTACCGAGCAACATACATAAGCCTGATCGTATTTAAGAAATAATAATGATGACACAAGAGCTGTTCTCCAGCATAGAGCTGCTTTACGACTGAGCAAAAATTTTGCCTGAAAAAATTATTTGTATCGGGTTTTCCAGTTAGAGCATGACAATTTTTTTTTATGAAACGCAAACCATTTGAGATTTCCAAAACTTTACAATCGATTTGAAATACAATAAAAAAATATTTATGAATAAAACTTGACATATAGCCACCGTGGGCACATCGGCAGCGTTCGATTCGCTGCACCCAAGTTATGATGACTCGGTCACACATTTCGGCCGTAACAACCGCTATTTCGCATTCATTGTTAGTTCGAAGTTCGTTTCGTTGTTGGCATAGACCAAGGATTTGACATTGAATCTAGCGGCATTAAATCTCACTAACTAAGGTGTCTAATTGACTGGTAATTTTCTTGAGATAACATGCTCACCAAACTTACACTTCAATAAATCGGTTGTAACATGTGCTATGTGGTTTGTGGCACCGTTTTGTTAAAACCACATGTCGCGCTAGTTCATGTTTACCAATTCGAGCCAAAAACAAGTAAAAGTGTGGTATATTCGGCTGGGCCGAATCTAAAATACCCTTCACGATAGTCACGTATATGTATAGTATATTAAAAAATTTGAACTAAATATGCTCGGTTATATATGAACCGATATTGGAATTTTCTATTTTCTGTATTTTAGTAACCTTCTTCTATAACTAGAATTGCTTTCCAGCAAAAAAAAAAAAAAAAAAAAATGGTAATGGAAAAATCGGTTCAGGCTATATTTCGGGTATATATGGACCGATATAGGAAATTTTCATTTTCCTGATATAACCTGATTTTATGATCTGAACTGCTTTTAAGCAAAAAAAAAGTTGTTTAAGTTCGCTTACGCGACATTTTCATGACAACCCCGTTCTAAGCTACATATATCTGGGGTATATATGGACGGATATCGGAAATTTTAATTGTCCATATTTATATAACCTTATTTCATAACCAAAACTGCTTTTGAGCAAAAAAGTTGTTTCAGTTCGCTTACGTGACATTTTCATGAAAAACCCGGCTTAGGCTATATCTCGGGTATATATTGACCGATAACTGAAAACCTTTTAGTCTCCATGCTTAATGAGTGTGTGAAGTTTGAAGCAAAACAAACAGTTTTTTTTTCAAAAATTTCCATTCAAAATTGCAAAAAATAAATTAATTTTTTCGGAATTTTGGATATACCTCAGCTATATGTGAACTGATATTACAGAATTTCAATAGCAAATCAATGAATCGATGGGATGGGGGATAAAAAAATGGTGAAAGAAAAAAGTTTCTAAGTCTAATGATTTTCTCAGAAACGGTATTTCAACAGCAAACCGACGGACATCGCTTAATCGACTTTTCCATTAATTCTGACTCAGAATATATATACTTTATAGGGTCGCAAATAAAAACTGTAGAAATTACAAACGGAATCACAAACTTATATATACGCTTTACATTTTTGTGAAAGCTATAAAAACGAGCATTTATTCAGTTAAAAAGTTTTTTATTCGTATAACCTCTTGTATATTTCATAACGTTAAGTTCTGTGACACCCTGTATAATAAGCTATTTTACTTAAACTTATTTTTGTAGAAAGGACTTCAAACTAACTGCAAGTCGGTGCCTCAAAGTCTATTTTGGGGTTACTCGACCGTGTGCAGGAGAGGGCGAAGAAGCTCATCGGTGACAGAAGGGTATCCAACTGTGACAGTAGGGTATCCAACTCTCTTGACTCACTGGAGCATCGACGCAGTGTGGAGTGCGTTATTCGGTTCTATCGTCACTACAATGGATTTTGCTCTGACGAGATTAGGGAATTTGTTCCCGAAACTCGCACATTTTTACGTAGCACGCGTACATCGTGCAGAGCTCATCCAATCGATTGCCCGGGGAATCGTTTTAGGCATTTCAGACAGAATTCGTTTTTCAGCCGTATGCTTCATCTGTGGAATAAGTTGCTTACAGACGTATTTCCTGTCTGTTATAGCGTTGGAAAGCTCAAGTCAAATGTTCACAAACACTACTCCCTCTTTACCCCTCCTCACAACCTATTTTCCTAGTTCTGGTACAATGCACTGCATATGTAGGGTGAGTACTGGTCCAAGAAAAAAAAGTGCTGCAAACAAATTGGCTTAAATATTATGCTAAAATTTTGTTTTGCAGTTTTTAACGAAGAATTTAAATGATGCGTTACCAAAAGGTTCGGTTTTTAAAATGTAAAAGCAACTACAGATTAAAATGTGTTAGTGCATTAAAAAAGTTATGTGTTATTTTACTCAAGTTAATTAAAACATTTCTTTTGTATTCAAATTAACATGTATCCTTAGCTTCCTGATGCATGTTGTCAGAAAAGAGAGAGAGAGAGAGATTCCTGTTAAAACAGTTGCCTATATACGAGTTAAAGCAACTGTTTACATGAAGAAATCCTTCATAAGTGACTTTACATGCGTTCATTTTAAGTATCCTTGAGGTAGGTCATCTTGCTGATTGTTAAAAAATTACTACAACTTACAACTGTTATCATTATCCGAACTGTTATCATTCTTATGTAGAAATTTTCTTTTTGAATACAATGTCCTCTACGGGGGGGTTTTTTTTGGGAGTGTGTATGTATAAGTAACATGCGCTGTGGCAATAAGTGCAACTCAACGAAGCTCTCAACACAAACGATTAGTCCTAACAGTGTTAAACGAGCAACAGCCGAAGTAATTTGAATGATTTCAAATGTAAATGCTCAAGTAAAATAATTCATGCACGGAATGTTATCGTACTTCAGTACATTTTAAGCTTGCGCCGGTACTAGACGCACTACTGCCACCAATACCACACTACATATATTTTAAGTGAATGTGTTTGAACCAGAAAGAAGAATTCACTTACATACATATCTATATACTGGCATATATTAAGTTATATAAAGATATAAATAAAAATAAGTTACTTAACCAAGTACATATCAATGTGGAATTAAAGTTGTATTACAAATTTTACATACAGATACATATGTACAAAAATTAAAGGCTAAAATTTTACAAAATTTCTTTGAAAGTATGTGTGCAAATACAAATATCAAATTTAATATTTAATTTAATGTGCCATTTAGTGTTTAAAATAAATTTAATGAACCATTTCATATCGTACGGTTTGTTACTAAAGATAAAAAACGTGCTTGGCTTTCGATAACAACGCGCGCGTAACTTTGTGTCTGCTGCGGTGGTCGCTTGTAACTGCAGTTTCTCGCAAGAAACGGGTCACGTTTTAATTCTATCTTTGCTTCAGTTTGGAAAGTCTCATAACGTATTGTACAAACAACAACAACAACAACAACAATGCTGCATTTACTACTATTACTAAACTAACAAGTTGTGTTACTATAATCCCATTTTATACATTTATAAAGTAAAGCAATAATTTATAAATGAAAACAAAAACAAAGCGCAGTTAAACAGTGGCAAGCAAAACTAATAATACAAATAAGTAAAATTGTTTACTTTAATATAAAAAATAATTTTTATATAATAAAATAAATAAATGAAATTATTTATAATAGCAGAGAAACAAACAAAAACAAACAAAATATTGAAAAAGAAGCTGAAAAGTTTTGTCGAACTAGTAGTACATCTCCACTACGCATAAGAATTCCATCAAAACTTTGCAATAATTATTTATCATCTCAACGGTTCTGAGTTTAATTGGATTTATCTATTTATATAGTTTCGTCTGTCGAATACTACAATTTTGCAGGCTACGGATATATTAGTTGAATAATACACTAACGGCCTTAGTCATAAAAAACATTTTGGGTTTATTAAAGGTTTATTTAGCAAACTTTGCCAAATAAACCTGTAATAAACTAAAAATATTTATTTAATTTATTTTAACAAACTTTGACAAACAAAATTGTAATAAACAAAAAAATATTTTTTGTGAATTTGGCAGTAAATAAATACCTATGGCCGTAATCACAAAAAATTTTTTATATATATTAAAGGTCTATTTGACAAATCTTGTATAGGAATTCCTTAAATAAACCTTTAATAAACAAAAAATATTATTTATGAATATGACCTTTTTTTCTAATTGCAATTTAAACTCATTAACAGCTAAGGAAAAATCTACGTTAACAATGTTATAAATACTAATTAAAAAATTATAAACAGCTTCTTTTCTATGTTTCCCAGCTATCTATATGTTGACATTTCATAGGAGCTACCCTAATCATAAGTAAACTTTTGAAATTTTTGAAAGATATTCTCAAACATTCAACTTTATATCTCTATAATCTAAATAAACTATAAAGCACAAAAAACAAGCTTTTTCATTTATACACATTTCTAATATTTCTTTACACCTTCCGAAAATTTCCTTTCTACCTACGTAGCTCCTATGAAATGTCGACATATAGAAAGCTAGGAAACATAGCAAACAAACTTTTTATAGTTTTTTGATTGGTATCAATGTTAGGGGCAGATGATAAAACTCAATTTTTTGAATATTATTAATGTTATTCAAAGCACTAAAAGCTGGTAACACAGGCTCAAGTGTTGCACAATTGGTAACATAAAAGTTTTATTAACGTTTATTAAGAACAAGTATACGCAATCAATGTAAGCGGTAATTGAATTAAGTAGATATAATTGTAAACGCATGACTAGTTCATCTAACACAAAGTGGCGTATTCCAAACCAGGGCACTCTGTTTTTCGGGTAAAAAAGAAAGACAGTCACTCGCTTGTCATAGCAAATAAAACCCTAGGAGACCGCATGACGTGTGTTTAGGGGATTTTGGGGTGGTTCTGTTTGAAGCTCAAACTGGGCGGATCATGGTTGAGGTGCCTACATTGGCTGAAACATTGTGGCTGTGGTTAAAACCTTAAGGTGTGGGAACGGGGAGTTAGTGTCCCTGATAATTGTTGATGAATGGCTAATAACCCCTCGAAGTGCTGTTGCCTTGCAACAGATACCTGTACTGTAAGGAACCAGTGATGATAGTTGGATGGGTGAGTTGGTTTAAGAGCTGCTACTCTTAGTGAGCTTCGGCCTACCAACTCATTACGTCTTGTCTTCCATTGATAGCTGCGAAATTGCATACAGCAGGGTTTAGAAGACCAGAACTCTTAAACTAGGTTGCCTGTATGGCTAAAAACATATAGCAAGATTTGCGACCTGTGTGAGCCTGGTAAGCTAAACGAGGGCGCCGCTGAATCGTGAGTATTTCACTCCGTGGAATGGGTCCATCATCAGATAAGGCCGTAAATTCAGGGGCTGATGTAAATCTTTTTCGCTCTCTGTGAATGCTGTGTTCCCTCGGGAAACAAGTGTTGCCTTGGCGTAGACCAAACCAGGGTATTCTGTGTTCTGGGGCATAGAGAGGAAAGAGTCCCTCATTTGAAGATAGATGTTAGATATGTTCTACAAAAATGTTGCATTTATAGAAATATGCACAACTTTTGGAGCCCTCCGGGTATAGTTAGGGTGGTTGAATCTAAAATGTTAAAAAGTAATATTTTGTATGACAGCCCCCTTAAAGAGGGGAAAATAAGTTTACAGGAAATGTAAAGTAAGAAATATTACGGGTGATCAATCGTACATTTTACTCGCCGAAGAGCAACTTAGAGACAGTTATGAAGATTTTTGTGCTTTTTCTGCCATTTTACCCGGCAGAAAATCCACATGCGAAGTCCCATCCTACCGTCTTAGTTTTTAGGCTCATAAATTGTTTTACCAAACCCACAAAATACGAGGTTCTAGCGTATACAAATCGAAAAATTGCATGCTAATTCACGCCTAATGAAATATAGTGTCACTTAAATAATTTTCGTTTTCGTCTCTGCAATGGCAGGCTCGTTTTAGAATATTTTGAATAAAATTTTTCGAAATTTGTGGCGGTGGTACTCAAATTCCTGCAACAAAGTTGTTGGATTATGTCGGGCTTGCTTACATATACTTGCTGTTTGAAATAACTCCGGCAAAGAAAATAGTCACACTGGCAACATAATTTCCAAATATCTGGTGGAAAATTTGGGACAGTAACGTTATTTTACATCGTTAATGTAAAAAAATTTATTTTATAGGTTTTCTAATAGGAAAAAATTACTAAATTTCTAACCCGTTTGGTGATTTTTGGGCCACGTTTTATCAGTTGACTGAGCCAAATGTAAAATTAAGATTGCTTATTAACAAATTAAACAGAGCGACAAGAAATTGTTACGGCATTGGTGGTCTTAAGGTCGTGAACATTTTAAGCACAACTGTATTGCAACAACACAAACACATTTGTGCAACAGTGACACTCTCCTTCACTAACACAAACCCACCATCAATAAACGTGTTGGTTTTTGTTGCAATACTGGCAATTGTGTTTGTCACGGAGCATTTCACCCTGATAAACAATAAACTTTAATTGTTGTTTTTTCTTGTTGCTACCGCTATAACTAAATATTGCACATACAAATGACATTAAAAATTGTTTCAAATTACATGAATTTTCTTAATGCTTTTTTAAAAGCGTCACATAAAACTTTGTTGCCAGTGTGCAAACAGAAAAAAAAAGGATTGAAACAGCACAAACATAATAGAAAAAAAAAATATATATATATATATATATATGTATATATATATCTACATATGTGTATATGTATACATATGTGTATATAGATAGAAACATGGAAAATGGAAAATTAAGTATCTTTTAACAGACAATTAAGTGCAACTAAAACATCTAAATGCCTGGCAAAAGGCTTAACAGACTAAAAGCCCATGAAAACAATTTACGTGTTTTTGTGGTTGCACTCGTACGTGCAATAAAATATTTTGTAGAGTATCATTGACATAAAAATAAAGACACGTCAAGACGCGCCGCGCTGCGCTGCATCGCACTGCTTGACGCCAGCAGCAGCAGCAGCGCTTGTCACTGCAATGTATCAGTTACATTTACCTAAGGATTCAGATTCAGTGCACACTAGTGCGAGAGTATATTTGCTCAATGTTGGCGAGAACGACAAGAAAAACTGAAAGTTTTATAAATTTAAAACTTTATGACGTTGCAACAAAGCAGAAAGGCATATTAAAGTGTGGCACAAATAAGTTTTAGAGTTTCTGTTTGTTTTTCCAGATAAACGACTACTGCCATCAGTTAAAAGCGAAAAACTTGGATTTGTTTGAATATTAAAGACGATTGAGACGATTCTCTTTGTCCTGCTTGCAGAGATTAAAATATGAAGTAGCTGGTGATGAGTGAATGGGCGCATGAATTCTGTAAAAAATGAAATATCAGGTCCTACATCACACATAATGAAAGCACATTTCTGATTGAGCAAATATTTAGGCAAAAATCTTCTTCAGGTTATTGGTCTATAGATGGATATACTCGTATAATGAGAAGACAAACAAGACGTAGCATAAGCTCAGATTTTAAGGGCGAATAGATACTGATGAGAAGTACGAAACAGTCGGTTGTAGCCCGACTGTAGTCTATTGTTTGTTTTAGTCAAAATTATTGACATACTTCTTAATATACGAAAGGATCAGATGAATATATAACTGTATATATGAGTACATACCGCTCCTTTATTGTAACATAGTCATAACTAAAAAAATCTTGTTTCGAGAAAAACGCATTTCAAATTTATAGTTTTTTTTTTTTTGTATATTGGACCAGTACTCAGGGGATGACCTCTACATATGCAGTGCATTGTACCAGAACTAGGAAAATAGGTTGTGAGGAGGGGGAAAGATAATATAAATATGATGAGAGAGACTATGAAATACAATAGAAAAGGTGTTTTTCGTCACATTAAACGATGGCCAACATGAGGCCAGGTAAAAGCAAAATAAAAAAATTATTCGTTAAATGTTAACAGAATGTGATTTTTGAGTGAAAAATATATTCCTTAAATGTTCACTGCAACTGTCAAAATCAAAAATCTCCCCGGGGAACAGGTTTTGCGTTGCAGTATTCCTGACCAGAGCACTCGGTTTTTCGGGTAAAGAGAGGAAGGGGTCCTTCGCTTGTTGCGGCCAACAAAACTCTAGGAAGCCGCATGACTTATGTTGTATTGGCTTCCAAAACTCTTACCAAGATTTTAAATTGGCAGAGCGGGGATCAGCATGGCCCCCGGATAGTTCTGCTTGCAGTTCAACTCGGGATGATCATGGTTGAGGTGCCTACTTTGGCTGAAACGTTCTGACTGTGGTTAAAACCTAAAACACAAGAAGGTGGAGTTAGTATACTTGATAGTTGTTTGTTGTGTGGTTTTTTTCGGGGACTAACAACCTCCCGATGTTCTGTTGCCTTTACAACAGTTCTGTTGCCTGTACTGTAAGAGACCAGTGGTGATGGCTGACGGGTGAGTTGGTTTAAGGGCTGATGCTGCTAGTGGGCTTCGGCCTACGAACTCATTAAGCCTTGTCTTCCATTGTGTCCTAGGCAATTGCATACAGAAGGGATTAGAAGGCCCGAACTCCTCAACAAGAAGTAGCTCATATGGCTATAAACATATGACTAGAATTGCTATTTGTGTGAGCATTGTAAGACACACGGTGGCGCTGGTAATTCGTGAATAATTCATTCCGTGGAACTGGTCCATTATGTGAGCATATTAAGCCACACGGGGGCGCTGGTGAATCGTGAATAATTTACTCCGTGAAATTGGTGCATCATCAGATAAGGCCGTACGGCAGGTGCTGATGTAAATCTTTTTCCCAACTGTAACTGTCAAAATAACTTGTTCTCACCATTTTGGACACAGAAATCAAAAGTGACCACTGCGCAACATTTTAAACTCCATCGTTGCAGAATTTTGGCCTTGGCTTCCTAAGAAATTTTATCATATTTTAAATACAGGATCATTAACGTTCGCTGTTCTGGGACAGACCATAAATCTACACAGAATACTGGCAAAACTTGGTCCTGTATTTGCTTCATCAGGAACTAAACTCGAATTGCAATTAACTTGATTTGCTTTAGTTATTTTGTGTTCTAATATTAATAAAATTTAAAAATAATTTCACAAATTACTGCACATATTTAATAGTTTTGAAAATTAATGAAAGAAATTTTCAGTAAATAAACTCATAAAACCTCAAGTCAAAAACAAGAAAGATAATCAAGTTAAAAAGTTGCATTCATGCCGCTATTAAAGCGATTTACATAAAAAAAGATATTTAATTTACACATTTCAGTCGTTTACAAAAATTCAGCTCGAAAAAATGAAACATTTTTAATTGGATGATTTCCATTAAAAGATGCAACTGCATGCAGCTCTTCTCATTTCAGAAAAAATTTCAACCTTTTTTTCTGACGCATGAGAAAAATTGCTGAGCTTGACGTGTTCCTTGCAACATAAAAACCTGTTAATTTGCAACACATGTTCGCCTGTATGTGCGTGTCATTTAATGGCAAAAAATGAAAACGGAAAAAATGTCAGGCAAATTGAAAAAAGAACACAAAAAAAAAATGTTTAAAAGCGAATTACTTAAAATAAAAACCAGGTGATGAGAAATGAAAACTTAAAAAACAAATACACAACACTTTTTTTTGTTGTTCAGATGTTTTAACGAAACGAGTGAATTTCAGTTTTAATGATGCTCTAAAAAAACTTGTTAACTCGAAGTGCAACTTTAGTGCTAAAACGTAAAAAATGTATAAAAGAAATTTCAAATTGAACTAGATTTTTTTTTGCTCTTGTGTGGTGTTACGGGGTGAAGAATCAAATGCGTTAAGCACATACGAGTATGCGAAAGAATGACTTTGCCAGCAGTGCATAATTTCAAATGCAGCACAAATTAATAACTTTTTCCGTTGCATACAGATGCTGATAATTCGTGCGTTCTTTTTTATTGTTCTAATATAATTCTATTATTTGCAATATGACTCCTTTTTTAAATAAAAAAAATATATATACCAGTAAAAAATTATAAATAGCTTATTTTTTATGTTTCCCAGCTATCTATATGTCGATATTTCATAGGAACTACCCTAATCATCAGTAGACTTTGGAAATTTTTGAAAGATATTCTCAAACATTCAACTTTATATCCCAACAATCCAAATAAATTGCTGAGAATTTAAAAAGAAAAATGCTCTAATAATATCCGTCAAAACACAAAAAACAAGCTTTTCTATTTATAAACGTCTCTAAATAGTTTGTTTTCTGTGTTTCCTCGCTGTCTATATGTTGTCATTTCATAGGTCCTACTCTCATCATCAGACGACTTGGGAACCTTTGACAGTTGCTTTCAAATATTTAGCGGCCTGCATGTGTCCATGTACCGATTTTAGGGTTAGGTTAGAACGTCTCGCCATCTTGTTTAAAGACCAGACTGGAATTAGTATATATTCCAAACAGGGGGCTGATGGCGGCTTTGCTGTCTGTTACTATCATGATATCCCAACCGAATATCTTGTGAAAGGTCAGCCATCTGGCCGCTTTATTTATAGCTAATATTTCAGCATGAAGAACACTACATCCGTCTGATAGTCTGAAGATCGGGATGATATGCTTTTTAAAAAATATAATTTGCATTTTTAGTCTATCGTTCAATACTCTTAACAAAACTTTGATGTGATCTTTGATTTTTAATTATTTGATCTTGTTTAGGTAAATATTTCTTATTTTTGCAGCTAAGGATCGTTTTATGTTATATAAAAAACTTAACAGTATTTATTTTCAAATTGAAAAATTTTTTAATAACATAATAATTTTCCTGACGATGATAACAAATTGTTGTGGAAATATTGGAAATAAATACTGCTAAATTTTTTATATAACATAAAACGATCTTTAGCTGCAAAAATAAGAAATATTTAATATGATGTGATCAATAACTTTTGATTGAAGAAGACCAGGAAAATAATCAAATTTTTTTTAGCTGGGGGACAACTAGCTGTTTCATAGCCGCTACACTACTTACTCATCGGAACCCATTTACAGATTTGAGCTCGAGTCATGACGCATCGCGTTTTTTATTTAAGTTTGAAAATGTAAATCTGTTACCAGACAGCTGTAGACTTTTTAAGGGCTGTTAACTTTTTACAGGATGTTTGACACTTTCCCTGTTGGGTGGTATAAATTTAAAGGACTATCAAATTCTCATGTCTCTTAGAAAATACTCAAGTGCGTTGGAAAATATAACTTATCCCATGTAATTTGTTAATCTATATCCCGAACCGAAAGCGGAACACAACATTCATGTTTGGATACTTTAGTCTATTATTAGCTATATTTGACCGAGTACAGGAGAGGGAGCAGGGGAATCTATTGACTCCGCTTCAAGTGCATTGGAAGATATAATTCAACCCATGTAATTTATAGTCATTTGTAAATCTATATCGCGAACTGAAAGCGGAATACAACATTCATGTTTGGACCCCTTAGTCTATTATTAGGTATACTTGACCGAGTGCAGGGAGAGAGAGAGAGAGAAAGAGCAAGGAAATCTATGACTCCGCCAAACTTCAGCACTGTGTTGGGCGCCTTATATAGTTTTCTTTTTGTACAGCAATCGCTACTACTATTAAGAAGTTCGTTTTGCAACAACTGTATTTATTCACACTATATGCTCTTCATTAACAGAGCATTCGTTTGGGATCTATTGGGCAAAGGATTGCCCAAAGCATTGCTACTTTAAGATAAATAGCATGAATGGGGAATGGGATCTCTGCAGATCACCTTCAATAGAAGAAATACTAAATTAAATGCCAATAAATACTTGCCCTTTGTAGTAACCTGTTTTCTAGCTCAAACAAAATGCATCAAGAGACTAAAGAGAGAAAGTAAAATCCCTAGAATTTAGTTCGTAGCAATAGCTTTAAGCTTTAATAAAAAAAAAAATTTATATTAGTTTTAGCTTACAGTTTATTTTTACTACATTTTTTTACTGCCATAAAAAATTTTTATTTTTCATTAATCAATAATATTTCATTACGCTTTTAAACTAAAAAAGTATCAAATAAATGCACTCATACACTCACACACATCTACACATGCTATGCTATATAAGAAAGTAAAAAGGCAAAATGTTTTAATGAATCGAAAAACAGCATAAAAAAACTCATCAGCCTAGATTTTTGCTGGCTTGAAATGACAAGCGAGTCAACTTGAAAGAATGGGAATAATAACTTTTAAAAGAATGTTATAAAACAACTTTAAGCAAACAATTTTTTTTTAACACCACTTTCAAACTTTTAAAAGGAGTTTTCAAAAACGTTAAGGCTATTTTATTCACGTGTTTCTCTTTTTTATTTCTTGTCATCAACAACAGCTGCAATAACCAGAGAATCGTGAAATGAAATGTTTAAAAAATTTTAATTTTTTATTTCCTCACGAGCAAAGCAAAAACAAAAAAGAAAAAAAAAACTGAATGAAAGGACGAAAAACTTTGCGTTGAATTCATTTAACAGCAGGCAGTTACTCCATTCGTACACACATTCATTCATTCATTCAATTACATTTGCACACATTCATACAGTTTTGCTGCTCAGAGTTGCACAGGTGCTCAGCGGTAAACTAGTTAAGGCCTTTCTAGTATCATGCCTACTTTGTAATGTTAAAGAAAACTTGAAGGTTGTTTTAGAAGTTTAAAGAGCCAAATAAACTACTCAAACCGTTTGGCAAACACACGCTTTCAATTGGCACATAAACGATATGGACATAATTCATACAAACACAAATTAAGCACTTTTTTCAACGAGGGTAGGTGGCAGCAGTCTGCTCGCCATACTAAGTTTACAAGATATAAATTGTAATAGCCTCTATTTTTTTATTTTATTTATTGAAATTCTTATCAAAGTTTACAATATGGTCTCAGCGCCATAGTGGCATTTTTGAGGCAATCTTGAGATTTAGCTGCTACAATCTTAATTTTTTGTTTTCTACAAAGAAAACAAACTTTTATATAATTTAATAATAATCTTGATCATAGTTGCTTTGACCTTTATTTAATTTAATATTTGCAATAAATTTTTCCAGCTCAAGGTCCTTTTTGGTTTTTTTTTAATTTGTTCTTTTATTTTTCAACATATCGTCTTTCTTCGTAAGAATTCTTCAAGAAATATATATTTTCCGGGCTCGAGCAGTTAAAAGGGTTTTGGCCGATCTCGACATAAATAAGACTCCTGGGCCGGATGGCATTCCAGCACTGGTCTTGAAGCAGTGTTCTTCTACGCTTGCGCGTCTATTGGCACACCTCTTCAGCAAAATTTACCATGTTGGTGAGTTCTCATCGTGTTGGAAGGTTGCTGATATAAAAATGGTGAGACAAATAACCCTGAAATCTACCGCCTAATTGAAATTTGTTTTGCGCTTTCCAAAGTAAAGGAAAGTATAGTTAATTACCAGCTTGTGATATATCTATAATCGCATAAATTACTTTGCGATCGTCAATATGGACTTCGTAAAGGACGCTCTACTGGAGATCTGTTGGCACATCTTTCAGAAAAATGGGGCCACTTAATCCATTATTTCGGTGAAAGTAGTGGCTCTGGATATTTCTAAAGCGTTTGGCAGTATGTGGCATGCTGCACTACTGGCAAAACTTTGCTTTTTCTGATTTTTCTCGGTTTATCGAGCTTTCTCAGAGACCATACTAAACAAGTTTGTTATAAGGGTGTCATCAAACGAGTTCAAGATTAATTCAGGGGTACCACAAGGGGCTCCATTCTTTCTCCTACCCTATTTCGTATTTTCCTCAATGACCTTCTCTGTAAAACATCCAACTCTATCCACTCTTTCGCAGATGACATCAGCATTTGCCATTCGTTCTCCTTTAGGCCCAGCCTATCCGAGATCATTGTCAAGAGGCAAAATATGAATGGTTCACTGAATAGTGACCTTCGATTTATTTCCGAATGGGGTCATAAAAACAGGGTCGCCTTTAACGCTCGTAAGACCCAGCGTTGTTTATTAGCACAGAAATCTGTACTCATGGATGGCATTGAGGAATCGGATACTCTTGATGTTCTTGGAATGAAAATACAGAGTGATGTTCGCTGGACTAAACACATTTTTCATGTCTGTAAAAGAGCATTCAAGTGTCTCGGGTCTTTGAAACGGTATAAGATGTACTTCACTCCATTCGATCTCTTTACTATTTATACCACCTATATCCGATCGAAAATGGAATACAACTCTCACGTTTGGGACGGTGCTTCAGAGTTTATTTTGGGATTTCTCGACCGTGTGCACTGGAGTATCGACGCAGTGTAGGTTGAGTTACTCTGTTCTATCGTTACTAGAATAGATTTTGCTCTGGCGAGATTAGGGATCTTGTTCCCGAAAACCATATATTTTTACATAACACGTGGTTATTGTTCAGGGCCCAACCATTTGTGGTCGACTGACCAGGGAATCGTACAATGCATTCCAGAGAGAATTGGTTTTTTAGCCGCACGCCTCGCCTGTGGAATAAATTGCCTGTAGACGGGTTTCCTATCTGTTATAACGTTGGAAAGTTCAAGTCAAATATTCAAAAACATTACTCCCTCTTTCCCCTCCTCACAACCTATTATCCTAGTTCTGCTACAGTGCACTGCCCTGGTCCAAGAATTAAAAAAAATAAATCAGGCTTTGTTGTAGGCCTATTATTGCTTTCTTGTTGCCGTTGATCACTATGACTATACACAAGCATACATATATTTTCATTTTTTCTTAACAAAGACAAGATGCAACAGATGCAAATTTATTTCAAAATGTTCATATACTTGTATTTTTTTTTTCTAAAGCAGCGAAAGCAGCAGGTAAATGCTAAGAATACGCCGTTGCCTCTGGTTGTGTTCATCTGTTTGAAAAGAAATTGGATGAGGATAAAAAAAAAATGAATACTTAATTGAAAACATCAAAAAAAGTCTTCATTCACTTACTTTACCGAACAGGGATGGAAAAGCACCAAAAGATAACCTCTTGTTATGTTTGCTTTTGTTTTTTTATAAACAATTTGTGGAGGGCAGGAATATCAAACAACTGTATTTTTGAGAATCCAGTTAAAGACGGAAGGATTATCAATTCTTTGATAACGACAGAAAGAAAAACCAAAGCGATTGAGTTCGCATGACGCTTCAAAAAAAAAATCGTTTTTGCTTTTGTCTTTTATAATCGTTATACAAGTTTTGTTTTTGTTTTGCGATGAGTATACAAAATCGGTTCTTGGCAAAGGAAAATCCTGAAATTATTCATCAGTCACCTTTGCATCCATTAAAAGTGACAGTCTGGTGTGCAATCATTGCACCTTTCTTCTTTCAAAATAAAAACAGCATAACGATAACTGTGTATGGGGAGCGATCTCGTGATATTATTTAAAACTTCTTACACAGAAAAAATTATAATAAAAAAATAAAATCTTCAAAATTTTTAATTGAAAAATTAACTTGTATGCATATACACAAATATCAAAAAAATAACCTTGGATATCGTTGTTGGATATTCTGTGGTAGTTTAAAAAAATAGTTGTTTTGGATCAATAATTATTTTTACTAAACTTTTGTTTGAATCCACGAATTCCTTTAATGGTTCAACGAATTTTATTTTTTTCTGTCTAATGCTGCAATGTGGCATCAACAAGACAGTGTCACAACGCATACAGCTGGGATTACAATGGAATTACTATGAGTATACCCTGTACTTGTGCAAATTTTTATGGAAGCTTTTAAAATTATAACTATTTTCTTTCTCTGGTTTTGAACTCCAGTTTGTGTTGAAGTATTAAATAGTTTTCTTTTTTTTTAACTATTTTAATTAAAAAGTAAAGATATTCATTTCTGTCTTCAAGCTCAACCTGCTGGAGATGTGTAAAAAGGAATTCCTTTTTCCACACCAAGTAGTGCTTGCCGTCTCCTTTTCTTCTTCCATTAACAGATAAAGCTGCTGGCAGCTTTTTACTTCCACAAGAGCAAAAAAAAAAAAAAAAAATGAAACTGAAAATACAAGGAGTTATTAAAACCCATCAAGAAAATAATAAGAATTTGCAACATATTAAAAGATTTAAATATATTATTTTTATAGCAAAAAAAATAAAAAAATAACTATGCCGCACCAGGCATTTAACGGAACCATTTGAGGCAAACTGCACATTCTATCTCAACAGGCAGCTAATATAGACCTTCTAGCATATCCACTATATTATTTTATATTTTAACTTTCATTTTTTGCTGTTTGCTGCTTCTGCAGATAAATATTTTTTTATGCCCTTTTATCCCTGTTCCAGTTGTTTGTTATTTCATACCGCGCCAGTTCTTACCTCATGTTAAATTAATAGCAGTTTGTTTGGATGTTCCTGCCTTAAGTGGTTGTCATTGTCAACATGGAAAATTTTTAAAATTTTTTTTCTTACTTTACTTTTATTTTTTATATTTTTTGTAAATGAAAAACTTCTATCACATTTAAAGTTGTCTTAAGCAGCCGCCGTTTAAAGGAGACTTAATGCAGCAAAGTTTTCTTGATGGCAGCAAATTGAGTGCAACAATAACTTATTTGCATGCAGAAGCAGAAAAGTGGAAAGAGGTGAAAAAGAGAAGAAGGGAAGAAAGACATTTCGCTTAAGACAACAATTGTGGTAAATAGACGTAAATTAATTTAAAGTAAAGTTTGTTTAAGATGTGTCTTGGAAATTGTTTTTTTTTCTTGCTTAAGGTAACAGCCTTAAAAGTAGAGCGAATGATGCAGAAGTCTTAAGTGCCTGGAGCTTAATGAATTACTGGCGCTTGAATTTACTAAACTTGCTTTCCCTGCGTTGTTGCTGCAACATCAGGAGGAGTATTTTAAAATTTTCTAGTGATTTATTTTTGCAGCAATTTAATCCCATTTAGTTGGCCTTAAAGAAGATGTTTTTTCAATTTTAAAAATTAATGTTTTTATTGAGCTGTTTCAATGATACCTTGAGAGTATTTAATTGATTTTGAACTTTAGACGCTGCCGAGCAGACGGGCTTTATATTAGTTTTCGTGTAACTTTCTTTGGTAACAAAAGAGCTTTTGAAGGAAAGAGAAGGGCATGCAAAATTTGCATTAAAGAAATGGCTAGAAAACAATATTAATGTGATGTCTCTTCCCAGCAGAATCCAGCGATTTGTGAAGAGAAGTTATAAGGAAAGAAGTCAATTTTTTGAGTGATTTCCATATATACTTTTCAGACTAGTTAGTTATTTAATTGTTAGTATTGTGGACCCCCCGGGGAACAGGTTTTGCCTTGGCGTATTCCTAACTTAGGCGCTCTGTTTTTCGGTGAAAAGAGGGGAAGGGGTCCCTCGCTTGGTGCGGCAAACAAAACTCTAGGAAGCCACATGACTTATGTTGTGTTGGCTTCCGAAACCCTTACCAAGGGTATAAATTGGCAGAACGGGGATCAGCATGGCCCCTGGGAAGTTCTGCTTGCGGTTCGACCCGGGCTGATCATGGTTGAGGTGCCTACCTTGGCTGAAACGTTCTGGCTGTAGTTGAAACCTAAAACGCAGGAAGGGAGTGTTAGTATCCTTGATAATTGTTTGGTGTGTGGCTTTTTTTGGGGGCTAGCAATCTCCCAAGGATCTGTTACCTATACAACAGATACCTGTATTGTAAGGAACCAGTGGTGATGATTGACGGGTGAGTTGGTTTAAGGGCTGATGCTCTTAATGGGCTTCGGCCTACCAACTCATTAAGCCTTGTCCTCCATTGATTGCTGGGAAATTGCATACATGAGGGATTAGAAAGCCCGAACTCCTCAACAAGAAGTTGTTCATATGACCGCAATCATATGACAAGAATTGCTACCTGTGTGAGCCTAGCAAGCCACACGGGGGCGGTGGTGAATCGTGAAAAATTCACTTCGTGGAATTGATCCACCATCAGGTTAGGCTGTCAAGGCAGGTACTGATGTAAATCATTTTCACAGTTGTTAGTATTGTGAAAGCAAAATGTTAATAAAAGTTTTTTTCTAGCATTTGGAAAATGTAAACGATTGCTTTAAACTTTTGCTTTATGTAGAAGAAAGGCAGTCTAGATATTTTAATGAATCGAAATGCCAAAAAAAAAAAATTGTTTACATGCTATATACTCGCATATATCATAGACCTGAATCCAATTTAGAAACGGCATTTAATAGATTTTTGTGTTCTTCAGAAAACGTAAAACTAAAAAGGGTTTTATGAATTAAATCATATTCAATTTGAAGAGTGAAACTAATCTCATAGAAATAATTTCATTCCGAACAACTTTTTGGTTTATCTTCTCGGATTTGATTCCGCTTTCGATCGTAATAAGTTCTATAACTTGGCTGATAATTTTGGTATTTAAAGAGTGGTCAGAAATTCATAAGGCTTGAAATAATAGCATGAAAAAATTATAACTGCTTTAAGCATGCTGTCATTAGTTGAACAGGTTTTGCCCTACTGTACACCAAACCAGGGTTTTTGCAGACTAATAACCCCTGAGGTGCTGCTATTTTACAACAGATACCTATACTAGAAGGAACCAGAGACCAAATTCCGCAACGATTTGATTTTTGTGTCCGCAATGGTGAGAATAAATAATTTTGACAATCAAAGTGTACACTTAATAATAATTTTTTCCCTCAAAAATTTTCGGTGAATTTTGGTTTTTTGTTAAATATTTTGAAGTTGAAAAAAATAAAAAAATTATTATGCATGTATATTAAAATGATCTACTAGACAACTTGTCTGACACAGATAATTTGACAAATCAGCATATCATTCTGCCTGAAGCAACATATTCAGCGCAATAAAATTTTTTGTTTCTTATGAAACAATGGAATGAAAATGGAACACTAAGCCTGTCGGTGAATTTTATTTTAAGTGTTCACAGGTAAAAAAAAAAAAATCATGGTTCGGACTCTAGCCCCAGGGATAATTGTGAGGGTGAGTTGGTTCTGATGTTCTTATTGGACTTCAGTCTGCCAACTCATTAAACCTTGTCTTCCGTTGGCGGTTAGAAAGTTGAATACAGGAGGGATTATAAGACCCGTAAGTCTATATGGCTGCAAACTTATGGCAAAAAGCTGCGACCAGTAAGAGCTAGAAGTCCACACGAGGGTAAAGTTTAAACGTGACTAACTCACCCTGTGAAGTTGGTCCATCATCAGATTAGGCTGATAAGGCAGCTGCTGATGTAAATCAATTTCAAAATCTGTCATAATGTAGTCGCCCCGGGTGAGTACCCATTGGTTTTGCCTTAGTGTACACCAAATCAGGGCACTCTGCTTTCTGTGGCACAGACGGGTATGCATTGCTCGTTTGTTGTAGCAAATAAAACTCTAGGCAGCCGCATAACTTATATTGTGTTGGGCCTGCGTAATCGTCACTAAGAGATTGGCAAAGCCTTCGGAAGATTTGCTGGCAGACTATCTCAGTGCTGATCATGCTTGCGGTGCCTACTTTGTGTGCAACATCCTGGCTGTGGTTTAAACCTAAAGTCGCAGTAAGGGCAATTGGTTTCTCTACAAATTTTGGTGCAATGCAAGCTTACGGAGGCTAATAACCCCCCGAGGTACTGTTGTTTTGCAATAGATACCTGTTATGGCGGGTGAGTTTGTAAATGGTTGCTGCTCTCAATGGACTTTAGCCTACTAACTCACTAAGCCTTGTCTGCCATTGACTGCCTGGGAAATTGCATACAGGAGTGATTACAAGGCCTGAACTTTTCAGCAAGGGCTGTATTCATATGGTTACAAACTTATGACAAAATCAGCAGCTTGCGTGAGACTTACAAAGCACACGATGGCGCTGGTGAATCGTGAATAATTTACGTCATGGAGTTGATCGATCATCAGACGAGGCTATTTAGGCAGGTGCTGATGTAAATCAATTTCACTATCTATCATAATGCAGTGTGCTACTTCAGATCTGAGTCCGCAGGTATTCTTACGGGTTTGTTATCACAAGTCACAGTTTAAGAAGTTCTATTACTTTATGTCTTTATTGTTTGAAGCAAGAAAAGCGGATTTTTATGCTGTCATAAAATACTAAGACGTTATGCGTGGTATAATATAGTTTAAATTCCGCAAATACGAATATAGACATATTCTTTCGATTTTCAGTATTCGATTTGTCTAAAATATTCGTATGTGATAAAAATTAGTGCTTTTTTATGCTGCTTGTTTTAAAGAAACTTTTAATTAATGGGCGGTTTCAGAACAAAGATAAGCAACCTGTCTAGAAAATTTTGTGTGAAAAGAACTTAAAAAAAATGGCGGTTTTCATACAATTTTTCCAGACAAGTCGTTCGTTTGTATTCGGAAAATGGCACACAGTTACTTTTTAACATCAGAGAATCAGAAAAAAGTGTTTTTCTAAAATGGTAATTTCATTCGTTCGGTTTAAAAGTTTATATACATACGAGTATATATATTGGAAATAGCAACAGGTTGAAATTTCTGGGTTTTAGATGTATTGTATAACGAAAAAAGTTATTCCAACTGGGGGTTAATTACAACCAAAAGTTATCAAACTCAACTCAGAGTGCTATAGCAGTCTGATAACCGCCTTTATACGAGTATATGGTTCCGATAAGACCGTGCAACATGACATTGTCGCTAGTTCTACAATTCGTACGAGTAATTTCACGTTGGCCTCCAAAATCATGATAAACGTTTGGCTGCAGTGCAAATAAAATTTAACGAAATGAAGATTATTAAATAGAAACAATTTAAATATATTTTATTTCCAATTTAACTCCAAGTGTTTAATCTATTGTTTTGGTATAAAAATAGAAAACTATTTAGCTTAGGTAACTGCTTTTAGCCTGATTGATTGAAAACTTTCACATTCAACTGCAAGAATTTAGATATTGTGTTAAATTTCAAAAACGAACGAGAAACTGTTAACACAGATTTATAGTACAACAATGAAGGACTTAATGAAAATTTATTTACCTATTGCTCAAGAAGAAAAAATACATTTTAAAATAGAAAGACAAGGAAATGAAAGAAAATGGAAAAAATATTTTACAAAAACTTTTTTTATATATAATAATATAAATAATGAAAAAGCTTGTGTGCACGCAGAGAAAACATTGAATTTTAAATCTATAAACAATTGTTTGATAATAATTGCTTATTCTCTAACGATTAAGAAACTAGTTTTCGTGCGGAGTGTTTTATTGAAAACTATTATATATTTGGGTGCTTTAATAAATATATTTACGAGAAAAACGAAGCGATAAAATGTTATATAATGATGCAGAATACACAAAAACAGTTTTATATACCGATATTTTTCAATAAAATCACGTGATTTTAAACCTATTAACTTATTCGATGACTTTCATGTCATTTAACACGTGGAAATTGCAGTGAAATAAGTAAAACCGCATGTTCGATTTTAAAATCTGTGCTTATTTTAAAATCACAGAACCAAATAAGGAATGTCATTTTGTTAAGCCAAAAATCGGAGCGGAATAAGTGAACCCACACATGCGATTTTCAAACCTTAAGTGTATTTCAAACACACACAGGCGATGATGCATGTCATTTTAATAAGCTAAAATCACAGCGAACTGTATAAAAGCACACATTCAGGTTTAAAATTGTGTGTGTTTTAAAATCACGGCATTATAAAAATGGGTGTTTTTTTTTGGGCCTCCTGTAGATTGAAAATATTTTATTGTTAACTCAGGAATGTTTATAAATATGTGCGATTTCAGTAATATTTTCTATGGCTGACTGTACGAGTAACAATAATTTTATGATAAAAGAGTGGTAATAATATATTTCTTTAACAAGTGTTTGCCACCATAGGGAAAATGCATATATTAGGCAATCTGATTAAAATTATTTAAATTTTATTTTTAAAATTGATTAAAATTATTAAGAACCACAAAGAGAGTTCTGGGCCATTAATTTGATTGCATAGTCTTGGGGTTAATGATTGATGCCATTAACAAGCTAGGGTCACAAATATGCGAAATCACACGTTCGATTTTGAAACCGTGAGTACGTTTTAAAAGCACAGAGCCAATAATGCTTGTTATTATGATAAACCAAAAATCGCAGTTAAGTATGTAAAATCACACATTCGTTTTTAAAATCGTGTGTGTCTTAAAATCACGGAATTACTAAAACATATTTACGGTATTCAAAGGGTTATCATGAGTCTTAAGATATTAGTATGAAAAAATATGAATACGGTAAGCATTCTGACATAAATTATTTTAAATTTCAGTCAGCTGAAATTTTTACGATTTAGTTACGACAAACTCCTTTAAAAAAGCCTTATTACGAGTACTTTCAGATTTTTTTTGTTCGAAGCATAATGTAAAATATTGTTACATTATGCGTGATAGGAAACCGTTTAAATCCCCCAATTGTATCGTTAACGTATAAATATTTTTAAATGTGTTTCAGTAATATTTTCTATGACTGACTGTTAGAATAAATGTATACTTTCTTTTCTCTGTGTATGCATGAAAATTCAGAAATTGTATTTTATTTATGATATAATACGAGTACATCTATATTTGTTCATTTCGTTGCCATAAGATATAATTTGTTGAATTATTCAAGCCAGAGAGCAGAGACCATGAAGCAGTGGCAGCAAAAAAAATCAAATAATAATAAAATTTCATATATTATGAACATGTCATATTCATTATTTTAATATATTTATAAATTTTCCTTTATTGTTTCAGTTGTTATAGCAACAATGCAATAACTTAAATACGGTTCTCTTGTCCAATTGTTTTTTCTATATTGTTTTTTTTTGCAACAGGATGCAATGTGTGTTGCAAAAAGAGAAAAAGATTGCAAACGTATGGGCAAAAATAAATTAAATTTTACACGTTTTTATGCTTAAATATGTTTGCACGTACCGAATGCAAAATTTATATGTCATAAATGAAAAATCATACAGTAACAGTTAAGGTTTTTTACTGCAGATATGAATACATAAATATTTACGAACCTAGCAGGGCACAAGTGTATGTGTGTAAATGCATGTGTGTATGTGTGTTGTTATACACATGTGTATTGAGATGGCAAAATAACAAAACAAGGAATCTATGTATAAAAATTTGCATGCCATGTGAAACTGAATGTACGTACAGCTCATTCACATTTGTGCATGAAATGAGAAGAAAAAAACATTTTGCAAAATAAATGCAGATATTTTATTTTACCCATATACATACATATTTACATACAAATACATGTGCAACAACGTTTAACTACATTTTGTACACATGCATGTGTGTAAGTGTGTGTTTGCCAATACACACACACACACACGCAAGTAAAAGTCATATGAATAAAATAATAAAAAGGTCAATGAAGTGCAGCAGGAAGTAGTGTCGCATTCATATTCATAAATCATTTGGAAAATTGATGCAGCGGCAACATCAACAACAACAACAACATTGTGCCAACAACAGTTTTATTTTATAACTGCAATCATACCTGCCTACAAAATCATAAACATAAATATATATGTTTGTAAACACCTGCATGTGTTCCTAAATAAATAAGTATTTTTAAACCAGTTAAGCCCGCAGTTCGTGGAATGCGTTTGAAAATGAAAGCAGTATTTTTATGCAGGGAGACTTATTCCGAATTGCGATGTGTAATAAATTGATAATATGGTAGTGGCAATAGAGCTTCCACTAAGCTAAAGAGTTTCTGCAGACCAAAATGATCGAGTCGTCTAGAGCAGGAGTGCCCAAGCCCTATGCGATTGATGGTCAATTGTTTTTGTAAAAGCGCTTGGCTATAGAGCTGTGGTATTTAATAAATACATACTGCACTCAGCAGTAGTAATGAAATATGCACAAACAACTTTGCCTTATAAATATTTTTTCCACGTTCTTCACTGTACACACACAAGAGCAAAGCAACAATACTTTCGCATGCTTTACTGGTAAATATTGACGACAGCGTTTATCACTGTAGATTTTGTTTTTTACAACAAAAACTATTAAATAAAACAGTTTTTTTTAATATATTGGTGTTTGCTCTTCTGTATAGAACTTTGGGGCATCCCTGGCATAGAGTACATTGCAAATTCCATAGTGTGGATTTTGTTTTTATAAGTATGTTTTGTTTTTTACAACAAAAATATTAAATAAAAGTAGCTTTTATTTAAATGCATTGGTGTTTGCTCTTCCGTATAGAACTTTTGGTCACCCTTGGTATAGAGTATAATGCAAATTACATAAAGTAATATTCAATATTATTATTAATAAATATGATACCAACCCATTATATAATATTATAAATAAATATGATAAATATATAATGAGAGTGATATTTAACAGAGATTTTGAATTGAGAGTTGTGAAAGTATATTATTCTAACAAAATAACAATAATATTCTGGGTTTTGTCAAAACGGCAGCTGACTTTTTTTTGATGATGTGAACTGTCAAAAGTTGCTTACATTTTGCTAACATGCAAACATATTTTTGTATTATTGTGTGCAAAACAGATAATACACACACACACTTTCCATTATTGTTTGCATAATAGAGAACGTACGCACAAACTTTTGTTTTATTGTTTACAAAGGAGAGAAAAGCTCTTAATATCATAGAAACACAAAGTAAAATACTCGCGTGCATAGATGCCAGCTAAATCTGATCTAAAATCGTTAAATTCGATGGAAAAAATCGTCAATATGATTATTGCAAATCGTCAGAAATTCGTCAGGTGTTAAAACTAATTATTTTTAAATTAAAGATTCATTACAACGAGGTAAAGTATAGCAACACAAGACATGGTTGTCTTTAATAAAAAACTACTGCTACAAATATATATTCCTACAAACATAAAGTTAATAAGTATACCATTCATTAATTTCTATGACATATAATTTTAAAATAAGATTTCAATAAAAAAGTACTTTTATTAGACTAAACACTTCTGTTAAATCGGGCACACTTACTCGTAAGTCAGAACCGATGCAAAGTTTTAGATAGTCTTTAGTATTCAAAACTTTTTCCGAAAATGGTATCTTCAGCTAATTTTGCACTCCGGTTTTGTTAAGTTCCATGTACCTGGACGCAAACTCAATATTTGCAGAAGACCATAAGACAAATTTTTTTGCTCTAAACTTTCACATTTCATTAAAGTCATTGAAGTATACTTTATTCCAAATATCTAGCAATTTTATAGCGTAAATGATATATTCCAAGTTTAATAAGCTTGGTTACTTTAATTCGTATTAACTTTCTCGTCTTTCGAATTCTATGAATAAGAAAAGTCTTTGATTATATCAGAAAAAAGATATTTTCTTCTTTTTTAGTATTTTACGGGTTTGTAAAATTTAAAGTTTTGAATTCATCTTCAAATTTAGTATGAGTACACGCTTTTACAACTAAGTTTGTACAATTTTTAGCTTATGATTTTTTAAGCCCTATTCACATATAATATTTTGAATACATCTCTAACATATAAAATATATCTATACTCTAAAATAACTATCACATAATATTTCAGTATTACATACATACATATATATTTACGTACCATAAATATTAATTTTCATAAGTTAACTTAAGAAAAAGAAGTATGGAAGTATGATCTACAAAAATCGTCAAAATGCTATTTTCAGCATATAAAATCGTCAAAATTACGATAAATTTTCCTAGTTCTGGGACAATGCACTGCATATGTAGGGGTCATCCCCTGAGTACTGGTCCAATGTAAAAAAAAAAAAAAAATCGTTACATATGGCAACCATGGCGGCAATGATATTCGAATTATTAATTACCTTATTATTTATTATCTGTTCTCAAATGATTTACTAAATAAAAACCAAACGAAAAAAATTGCTGAATATATTTAGTACAAAATATTGCCACTGGATGGCGTAAAACTCATTTTTATTGAAATAAGTATCAAAGCACCCTGAATTTGCAAACACTATGAGTTCATATGTTCAGAAAAAATAAGCGCCAAAAGATTTTGTATAAATTTGAAAACATTATTTATACGAATTCTACAAATTTAGAAGTCAAAATTTTGGTTTTCTTCAATAACTTAAAAATAAGTTACGAAAAAGTCACCGAATAAAAGTTGCTACTGAAGTCCAAAAAAACCAGTTTAAATCATAAAAAAGTTCTTCTTCGCCTTACCTTACGGTGCACGCGGTGTTGAACTAATTTTTATTATTCTGTGCAGTGTCGAAGGTATGTATATACACTGGGCACTGATCAGTTTTAATTAAATTAATTTCAACACTTTAAATGCTGTGATAACGTTTATTTTGGTCGTTCCGTGTGTTAAGTTCACAAACATTACTCCCTCTTTCCTCCTCATAGTCTATTTTCCTAGTTGCAATACAATGCAATGCAAATGTAGGGGCTATCCCCTGAGTACTGGTCCAGAGTAAAACAAAATTTTCGATTTTGACATATTGCTGCACGTATTTTGACATAAACTTTTTAAAAATGAGCTTTTTCTTAGAGCTATTGTTTAAAGTACTTTTTATAGAAGCTTTGAGTACATATTTCGAAATGTAGCTTTTTTAGCTTTTTTTTAGACACTAATGTTGTTGATATTTATTTTATAAAAAATTTACTCTGCTATTAATATAAAATTTTTCATAAATTATAATCTAGGAATTAAGCCCTTGGAAAAACTCAATAAATGATAATGTTAAAGAAAATAATATAAAAAAGTCAAAGTAAATGCCGTTTATTTGCTTGTCCATAACCCGCATTTATTTTAAACAGTGATGGATATCTAATACTAATAATAATATGAATTATAATATAGAAAATATAACATATAATTTAAGAAATCTACAAAATGTAAAAAAATCAGCAGTGAAAACTAAACAAATCAAAGAAATCATATCATCAAAATAATCGAAAATTTGCAAACAGAATCCTAACGAAGTAATAACCAAATAAAGCTATTCCATCATTAAGAGCTTAAAATAATAACGCGCTTTGCGAAACTTTTTAAATAAATAACCACAAAAACAAAAAAAAAAGTAAACTTTATATCTGCAACATGATATTTCTGATGACAGTCATAAAAGTGCTGCTAATAGTACTGAACATATTTCCCAGCCGCTTTACAAACCGCAAGGTACTGTTTGTCATCTACCTGACGAATTTGGTAACACACGGTAAGTTGCAACAACAAACACACACTGCCAACATTTATTAAACTTTTCTAATATTTACATTGATTGTTGTCTGCTAAAGCAAATAGAAACTTTACTATTTTAGTTTCTATATTAAACAAGTTTCTAAGTAAATAAATATAGCAGAAAAGTAATATAGATTTTAATTTAGGTTACTGTGTGTGCTGGGCTGTGGGCGTTTTAAAAATAGACAATATTTTATAAAATTTAAAGTAAACGTAATTATACAGTAAATTCCACGCTAATAAGAGTATACAAAAGGGAAAATAAGTTTTTGGATTATCCACAACGAAGCGTGGACAACCAAAATCCCTTATTTGGTCGAATAATAAAGCAAAGATCGTTTTAGATATAATTGCGTTGTTTTGCGTGACGTTACTAACTTTAACAGAAAGTCATACAGCAAAAGTGTGTGATAATAAAAACGTTGACAACACTCATCGTAGTGGTTTTGCCGATTTATTTTTGCGGTAAGTAATTTTTACGGTCTTTTTTTTTTAATTTATTACGAAGAAAAAGTTAAAAATGTAATTGTTAGATTTACTGGAATTGGTTCTAGTTGTGTTAAATTTTTCATACTTGAAGTAAACAACTTTTCTTTTGATATATTTTTTAATTTGAATTAATTCGAATTTCATTTTGAAATAAAAAACGTGATCTGTAAAAATGCATTATATAGCATAAAAAATGTTATTTTTAGAGCACCGAATATGAGAATTCAGAAATGTTCAATACTATTAGGCAGAGGTCAAAGTGTGACATTGAATCACAGGAACATTAATGAAGGGGCAGTTTTCTCCGAAACATATATAGTTTAAAATACAAAAAAACACGCTTCGATATCGGACTAAAACACAAGAAATATTTTAAAAATAAACAATAGTGTATAAAAAATACTGCTATTATTGTGAATGAATCCCAAAACTGCCTTAAGAATCTTCAAAATACTCCACTTCCCCTTAAGCTGTATGGCAGCATCAATGTAGGCATTTAGGCGAATATCAGTTAATAGTTTAGATATACGATCCACGGCAAAAACGAGCACCGACTATGAAAAACCTACTTCAAATCGATTAGCGAACGTGTATCGAGTTTTTTTTTTGCAAATTCCCAAAAATGGCTTCAGAAATCCCCAAAATCCTCCCGCTGCCCTTGAAGTAATATCACGACTTCAATTTTCGCATTAAAGAGGATGACAGTTAAAAGTTCAGACACACGTTACAGGACAAGAACGCATACCGAATATGAAAAACTGGTGAAGAACCAGTTAACGAATTCAGCAATATGACAAGTTTAATTATCATACTACAGCGGCAAAACAGTATATACAATTTTATGTAATGGTTTACTCATTCGGCATGACCTTCGAGATTTGCAAACATACTCGTACAAATAATACACCATACGCAACAAGAGAACGTGCAGTGCCTATATGTGCTGTGTCATATACTGTTGGTCCGCAAATATACATTTTCACATGATCTTTATCGATAGGTGTAAAAAGCTCCTTTTTTTGTTAAGGTGTTGTAAAGCCTAACCATAGAAAATGCCCCAATGATAAGTTGTGGCCCTTTGACTACTAATATAAGCGTTTAAGAAAAGTTTTGTTTAATTAGTAAACCTGGTTGGAAATATGCAATGAACCCAAAAAGCCAAGGTATATCACATAGCCACAGGAACACTAATGTAAGGGAAATTTATTCCGTAAAATTCATTACTCCCCAAGTCTTTCATATAAAGGGTGGTGAAAGTTTAAGAGCTGATATTGATTTAGAATAAAACACAACTTGTTTAGGAATTATTTTCATTTCTTTTTGTTATGATAATATTAGTATAGTTCCATTATGTATTGAACAGAATACCAGCCAAACGGCCGCCGCGACCTTAGCGGCAGACCTTCATCCGGTGGCCAAAATTTACTATGACGCTGAGGCATAGTTGAGGCTCTATGCCATTAATGTGCCGAATTATCTCATCCTTTAGCTCTTGAATTGTTGCTGGCTTATCGCAGTATATCTTTTCAACGGTGTCAAATCACATGATCTTGGTGCCCAATTGAAATCGCCATCACGTGAGAAAACACGACCATTGAGTTTGTCGCGCAAAAGAGCCATTGTTTCGTTAGCTGTGTGACAAGTGGCACCGTTCTGTTCAAACCACATATCGTCCACATCCATATCTTCCAATTTTGGCCATAAAAGGCTTGACCGACCTCATTTTGGAAAAATTACGGACCAACGATGCGCCAGCTCATAAACCACACCAAACAGACACTCTTTGTAGGTGCATTGGTTTTTCGACCATCATTTGTGGATTATCATTTGCTCAGATGCGGCAATTCTGCTTATGGACTAATCCACTCAGGTGAAAATGTGCTTCATCACTGAAGATGATTTTCTTCGAAAGTTGCACATCCTCTGTTGCCATTTCATGTCACCATACGATGCGAATACAATAAATACAATGAACGCGATAAAATATTTTAAGATTTGTTCTACAATTCTTGCAGATGTTCGTGATGAGCGTACGACTCAATTTATATCCTTTCTGGCTTTTTTTTTACCTTTCCTCAAAAAAATGTTGGAATTTATTTTTTAACATTATAAAGATGCACAAAAAATTATAAAATATGCATGTGAACATAAAACTTTTAACACACACACACACACACACATATACGTTTCTATGTATATTACAAATGTTGAATACACATGCATACATACACACACACGTATTTGGTATTTTTATGTATAAATCCCTTTTGCAATTTTTACATTCGTTTCGTTGAGTAGATTGAAGTATAAATATTTAATTGGTGATTTGTGGTTTTGCCACAGACACATTTGTATCGAAAGTGGGGTTTGGCTGCGTGGCTGGTTGGTTTATGGGTGAGATTTTATGGATGTTGTTAAAAATTTCCTTTTAAAAATGTATTGGATTTTTAAATTTAGATGGTGCTGCTATTGAAAACAGTACTTTTGAAACTGTTTGTAAATACAGCATTTACTTCTCTCACAGGATTAGTAGAAATTAATGTTCTTTTCAGAAAAAGTAGAAAGCTGGTTTTGTTAAAGGTATCTCTTAAGATCATGTGGGAGTACGTATTGTAATTGATATTCAAGAAAACAAATTTAATAAATTTAATCCTTAAATTAGATTACTAACAATAAGTGGAATTTACTAAACCAGAATAAGGACATATTTTCAAAACAATATTTCAAAAGGATAAAATTCACAAATATTTCGTTTATACACTGAGAGAAAAAACTTTCGTTGATAAAACGATTTTCTATATTACGTTTTTTTAATGATTTGAACGTTGTTTTTGGACCAACGTAAAACTTCTTTCGGGTTCTGTATACTGTTTCATTAAAAACATAAAAATCGTAAATAGTATGAAATTTATTCGTTTATAAAAAAAAGTTGTCAGTGCAAGCACGAAAACTGTCATATTTTAAAGGCCATCACCTCTTGGATATATATAATGAATTGAATTCATAAAAGAAAATAATAATTTTAACTAACTAAAACTGCGATGTATTTTGCTTCTCTGCAGTAACACCCAGAGTCTGTGTTCAAGCACTCCACCAAATCACTCATCGAGTATATAATGAAATATGCCCATTATTTTAATTACATTGATGTAGCTGTTATCTTACATTAATACAATGAAAAATGTTCATTATATTAACTAAACTGTAGCTACAGCTAAATGCTTATATTTTCATGCACGAATTCTTTGTAGGACGAATGAAACAATTTTCTTAACATCAATGAAGTTGTAAAAGATAGAAAAAGTGCTGCTATGAAAAATTTGCATTCGATTAAGGTGACTTTCATTACCGAAATGAAATCTTTCATTATATTAACGAAAGAATATTGAACTAAACGGTTTCATTCCCATAACGATGCGTTTTTTTGTAGTGTACATGCGACTTGTTTGCAAATAAGAAATAAAATTATTAAGGGGTTTCACGATGGTTATTGTGCAAATTTGCAATTTGTAAAGTTACACTGCACATTCTAATTGATCGTGTGCAAATATGCACACATTATGCTGGAAACACAAAAATCTTCGTGAAGTCAATTACAATTATGCATAAGCGTATTAATATATACATTTAAATAAATGAGAAAGATCAGAAACACCTCAAAAGAAAAGATTGCAAACTTGTTGGCAAAAAATACGTTTGGTTTGTAGCTGGATATTTTCTTATTGTCTGTGCTTGTTGAAGATTCTTCACTCACTGCACCTAATGTTAAAGTTGTCTATTAAATTTCTAGTTTATTTAAAAGACCACTAAAAAGTTCAATTTATACAGTTTCTTAGCAAAGAACAATATGGCGCTAAGTGTATTAAATGTTTTTGTTTAACATACGTTAGCCCTATTCACAATCTGTTGCATTTAAGATTGCATATTTTTGCATTTGTAAATATACTATATTTGAGTATATTTTGTTAGTGTAAAGTAGTGTAGTATGTTTACAATATTTTGCTAATGCAATAATGCAAGACCATTTACACAGGATTTCCTGCTATTGCTTGCAAAAGACAATATTTTTACACTTTTTATTTCAAATTTTTTCTTTTTTTTTTGTGCAAATGAAGAGAAATGAAGCAAACTGCAAAAATATAAATAAAAATCTTGTGCATTTGTGATTGCAAATTTATGCAATTGCAAATATATGCTATCAATTGTGAACCACCTCTGTTGGTTTAGTTCGCACTACTTTTTGCAAAGCACGAAATTCACACCTAATTGATAATTAGAGTAGAAAATAATTTACTGAAATTTTAATAAAAAATGAATATGCCGAAAAAAGGTTTAAGGAGCAGTTAATGGATTTTTAATAGAAAAAGCGATTTTAAGTTAGATAAAGGCATCGATGGATGTTATTTGTATGCAGGATGAGCGACGACAACTAAGCGGTGATTACGAAATAATTGGCTTGGATCGCTGATTGTCAGCTGTCGATTTGCAATTAACTTGTGCATAAGCAGAGCAAATAAAAACTATAGGTTTTAAGTATTGCATATACACATAAGACTAGCAAGTGCATTGTTGTGTATTTTGTTAGTGTAGAGTAAAATTATGCTAAACCTTTTTGCAAATGCAAGGACGCAATACCATTTGCACGAGATTGTGAACAGAGCTTATGTATTTTTACTCTCATTTGCATCTTTTGCATAGTTTGCATTACCCATCGTGGAAACTCTTATTGTTGTATGTAAAGGGTGTTTTTTTAAGCCCGATAGAACTTGAAATTGTAAAAAATAACACAAAAAATTAAATTGTAATCAAAATTTTTTTTTATTCGAAAGATCAATACGTGACATTAACATTTGAAAATGATTTCGGGCATATGGGCACCGCGGCTGTTCTTGACGAAGCGCATTCTGGACGTCCAATTTTGGGCCACTTTTTCGAGCACTGCTGGCCGTATGTCACGAACAACACGAACCATGCTGGCCTCCAAGGCGTCAATTGTTGCTGGTTTATCAGCATAAACCAGTGACTTCACGTAGCCCCACAGGAAATAATCGAGAGGTGTCAAATCGCATGACCTTGGAGGCCAATTGACAGGTCCATTTCTCGAAATCAACTTATCGCCAAATTTTGATTTCAGTAAGTCGATGGTTGCGTTCGCCGTATGGCACGTAGCGCCATCCTGTTGAAACCACATCTCCTCCGGATCAATGTCACCCATATTTTCAAACAAAAAATCATTGATCATGGTGCGGTAACGATCTCCATTGACCGTAACGCGAGCTCCGGCCTCATTTTTGAAAAAATAAGGTCCGATGATGCCACCAGCATGAAAACCGCACCAAACAGTGCATTTTTCTGGATGTAATGGAGTCTGTAGGGTCTCTTGTGGATTGGTCTCACTCCATATGCGGCAATTTTGCTTATTAACAAACCCGTTAAGCCAAAAATGCGCCTCATCGCTGAACACAATTTTGCGATAAAACAACGCGCGAATCGACGACTGATTTTCAAAGTAAATTTGGATAATTTCGTAGCGTTGTTCAAGCGTGAGTCTATTCATGATGATTTGTCAGAGTATACTGAAACAAATAAAAAAAATGTTTCATCAAAATTTAATTTTTTGTGTTACTTTTTACAATTTAAAGTTCTATCTAGCTTAAAAAAACACCCTATATAATATCTTTATTGTGAATTAATAACATAGGAGAGTTTTGCCTTGCACCACACTTACGAGTATTTTTTATAACATTTTACTAAGAGTTTCTTAGCAACGAAAATAATTCCTGTGTAAGGATCCCTTTTGCTCAACATAAAGTAAAACAATGTCACATGCTTTAAAACTGTTCGTTTTAAAGTTTCTTTTTTAACATGCTGCACTATAATACTTGACTAATTTAATACCTGAGTTATCATATAAACGAGGTTTGCCACTCCGCTTTGAAACTATTCTTTATATCAGCTGCAAGTCAAGTATTTGCAAATAGCTTTTGCATATAAACGCAGTAATACACAACTATAAACAAATTCCTTTAATTAGTTTTTTAAATACTCATATTAATTTTAACTCAGTCTTTCATTTTACACCAACCGGTTTGCCAACAGCTTAACAATTCGTGGCATTTCTTTCTTTTACAATAGCAGAATTTTCTATCTCTTAATTAAAAAATAACAAGAAATATGTTTGTAATCAAATGCTGGTGCGCTCCCTGCATGATGCACATGCATAAAATTTTTCACATTTTTCAGGATTTCTCCCAAATGAATGTAACTTAATTAAATGGAACAGGAATAGAAAAATATATAACTTCATTTAATCAAAAACGCCCGCATGCTTGACAATGTTCATTTGAATGTTATTTTTGTTATCCTCTTGTTTTATATTTGTTTCAAACAAAATTTTTCTTTGTTGAAGTTTAAAAAATGTATCTGCTTTATTTATATTTTCAGTGATGATGAATGAACCGCGCTTTGCCCAGCCAATACCGAATGTGACGGTGGCCGTTGGACGTGATGCCAATTTACCTTGTGTTGTAGAACATTTGGGTGGCTACAAGGTACGATCAAATAAATGAAAAAATATTATTTCGCCACTTGACACCAACAAATTGGTTAATTTTGTCGGATATTAAAAAGATTTTAAGCAATTGAACAATTCAAAGCTACAGAAATTGTTTGTAAAGTTTAAAATTTGACCAAAATATTTTAGTTGACTAAGTATGTAAAACAAAGCAATTTTTTACGTATTAGGATTGCCATATATTTATTTTCAGCTAATAAGTTTTGTGTAGAAATATGTCACTCTAGAGCCATTATCCAGTAATTCTTATTATTATATAGGCTGTAAATGCTGCTTCTTGATCTTATTGGAATAAAAATTAGGTGCTATGTTCGCTGGATTGGACATACTCGTACTTTTTAGCTCTCAAAAGAAGCATTTAAAGGTCTGGTGATTCAGAAACGATACAAGATGTATGTCACTCCATCCATTCTCAATACTATGTGATCACTTATACAACTCTCCAGTTTGAGCCGGCGCCTCACTTTGGAGTTACTCGACCGTATAAAAGAGAGAGCGAAGAAGCTTGTATAGTAGGATATCCAATTTTATTGAATTCCTAGAGCATCGCCACCGTTCGCTGTGTGTTTCTATGTTTTATCGCTACTACACTGAAAAAAACGCCTCGTTTTGGGAATGAAATCGCTTTGTTTAACATTCTTTTGGTAATGCTATGAAAAGTTTCATTGCGGCTATGAAGCTTCATTGATGCTTTTACAATTTCACTGATATTACGAAAAGTGTTTCATTCGTGTTGTGAAAAAACTTTTGCATGAATTTCGTTATATCTACAAAAAAGTGAAGTAAATATAACGAAAAAATTTGATAATTTTTCTGGGCTTCAAAAAATATTGATCACAGCAAATTTCTATTGTAAAAAAAATTCTTCTTAAAAAACTTAAGGAAAAAACTTGAACTAAAAAAAGTTCGATAAAAAATCAATAAATTAATATTTACAATTATCGCCCTGGGTCGGAAAATTATTAAAGTACATGGCTCGTTGGCTGAGTGGTTAAGACGGCCGTTCATGGTGCGTCATGACCCGAGCTAAAATCCGGAAATGGGTACTGATGAGTACTGTAGCGGCTACGAAACAGCTAGTTGTCCCCCAGCTAAAAGAGTTTGATTATTTTTCTCGTTTACTTCAATCAATAATTATTGATCATATTATATTATTGATTGTATTATAAAAAATCAAATAAATTAATCAATTAATATTTATAATGAAAATATAATCGTCGTATAAATATAAGACTTTCGTAGAAGCTACGAAACAATATGGTTAAAACAATCGACATATTTCATTATGTAATCCAGGGCTGATTTGAGCCACAGAGTCTAATTGTTACTGCAGACAAGCAAAATTCATTGTATACACTACCTCATGCATTCAAAAGATGAATTTTTTCATGTTTTCAATGACAACTTGTCTTCATAAATAAACTAATTTCATACTATCTATACTAAACAATCTACCTGGCTCACGATGTCGTTTCGTAAACGTTCGTCATAATTTTTAAAGTCAAAAAACTTATTCCGATTACCTTTATAAACTTGATTTTTCCCTGATCTTGCATCATTTGCCTTATTTTTGATATATCTGTTAGTTGAGTAATAGTTGACTTAAGATGTAATAATCTTTAAGCTTGAGGTCTTTTTTATAAAAATTTTTTTATTGCAATTAATAAACAATTTAAGAAATTTTTATAAAAAAGACCTCAAGCTTAAAGATCATTACATTAAAAAAATTTGGATAAATAATAGTTGACTATTAGAAAAAGTAATAGTTGACTATTCGTCATTTATTTTTAATACAAAACATTAGTGAAGGCAAACGAAACGACATCGTGAGCTTGGCAGAATATTCATAGCTCGAACGAAGCTTTACGTTAACTCCAAAAACAACGTCCAAATTGTAACATTAATGCAAAAAATCGTTATATCAACGAAAGTCATTCTATATACGATTCTCATTTCTTCACTGAAATAAGCTGCCTGGCTCACGGATGTCGTTTTGTAAACGTTTGTCATAATTTTTGAAGTCAAAAAACTTATTCCGATGACCTTTATAAACTTCATTTTTCCCTGATCTTGTATCATTTGCCCTCTCTACCTCCGATATTTCCGTTACTTGACAATAATTCACTTATTTTTAACATAACACATTAGCGAAGGTTAACGAAACGACATCGTCCGCCAGGCAGCATATTCATAACCCGAATAAAGCTTTACGTTGACCAAACAACAACGTCAAAATTGTAACATTAATGTAAAAAATCGTTATATCAACGAAAGTCTTTTCATCAGTGTAGAATGGAGTTTTCTTTCATGAGATAAGCGATCTTGTTACGGAAATCTACATATTTTTACACAACACACGTTCATCGTGCATTACAGACATTTCATTGTGGAACAAAGTGTATTACAAACATTTCATTGTGGAACAAAGTGTATTACAGACATTTCATTGTGGAACAATGTAAAATATAAATTTTGTACAAAATTTATGTTTCAAACAACTTTTGGCTTATCACTGGCTGACTTGTATATTATTTTACTAAATTATTTTGCCAACGATATATTTTCCTTATACTCATGTGACTGGAGTTGGCATTCTTTCATAAGAAACGTTTTTCCTACAACTAAACTTTATTGTCTCAAACATTTTGACTCAGCTCAGAGTACTCGTAACTATTTTGTTCGAAAACAAATAATATGTATGTATGTAAACTATAAATCTGCATTTGTTTTTTATTCGGAGAAAATTTTACCTATCAGCATTTATTGTTGCCGTACAATGATAAAAGAAAATAATAAAAAAAAAAGTTAGAACATGCTGCTGCATGCATAATACTCGTACACTCAGTTAATGCTGGTGTCTATCATTCAAACGCAAACTGAAGACCATATATATGTATAAACTTACCAGCAGACAAGCATTACTCTGCTGTTAACCGGTTGTAGTTAAACGACTAAAGAAAATATGTCAATAATTATATAACAACTCAGAGGACGATTTCAATTTTAAACAATTTGAAATTCTTGGAATTATTCCTGCTTAACCCTGCTTGAAATCTTGTTTGTTATTTGTTTTGCATACAAACGACTTTATTATATTGCGTGTGTGTGTGTGTGTGGAATAGTGTGCTTGGGCGTGTGTTTAATGTTATAACTTTCTAAGAATTTTATCTGTTGCTGGCTTGTTGTAGGTGGCCTGGATACACATTGATAGACAAATGATTTTGACAATACATAGACATGTCATCTCCAGGATACCTCGTTATAGCATCACATACGACAACGCAAACACTTGGCAACTGCATGTGAATCAGGCTCAACAAGATGATCGTGGCTACTACATGTGTCAAGTGAATACAAATCCCATGATAAGTCAAGTGGGTTATTTGCAAGTAGTAGGTATGTTATGCATAATACATAAATAGATAGACAATTTGCAACAAAATAAATCCCTATAAATAGTCTTTATGAAATAGTAATTCGTTTTTCTTGTTTCTTGTTTAAATCTGGTGGCACTTGTGTTGTTTGCATATTAAAGTGCCGCCCAATATACTGGATATTGAGAGCACCCCTTCATCGGTGGCTGTTAGAGAGAATCAAAACATTAATATGACTTGCCGGGCTGATGGTTTCCCAGCACCCAAAATCATTTGGCGCAGAGAAGATGGTGAAGAAATTGCAGTCGAAAAGAAAAGGAAAGGTAATTTAAAAATAATCTCTTTCAGGAAAAACAAAAAAAAAAAAAAAAAAAATAATGGGTATGAAAAATGTACAATGTTTGTTAAAAAATCGTTTTTTTTTTTTGTTTCTGTTTTCTGTTTTCTTTTAAACTCTCTTTAATCTTCTTTGGAATTGATGACCTCACATGCAAATCCTGGCGACCCAAACTATAAACTTGCTGCTGCTGCTGCTGCTGCCTGCCAAAAATAACAAAAATCCTTTTGTACACATACATGTACATTTGTGCTGCCTTTCACATTCTAATGGAAAATCGTTACAATGTTTCGAAATCTGTTCTTTTTTTCCATCTTTTTTTTTTTTTGATATTTATTTTTTGTCCTTTGGTTTTTGCCATGTATTCATAATACCTGAACGTAACTTTTGCCCAACAATGCAACAAATTTATTTGAAACTCTGCCTGTTGTAACAATTTGGTCGGGCTGCCGCTACCGTTGTTGTTATTATTGTTTTTTTTCTTCTTGTTCTTGTTACAATATGCTGACAATTTATCTGTTATTTTTTATTTCTTGTTTTTGGGATCATTGAAATACAAATTCTCTTTTGGGCAACTATCACCAATGAATATTTGTTGTTTCTTTCTGCAAACAAAAAAAAAAAAACTATACAAAATATTTTCTTTTTTTTTTGTGGATTTTGATTTTATTTTTGTTTTCTCTTCTATATTATTCTTGTTTCTTTTGTTTTCTTTGCCATTCTGTCATTTATACCTCCCCGGTCATTTGTTTATGTGGCCGGATGGTGCGCTGACGTGCAACGTGCAGTTCTCGTGTATGATGGTGAGGTCTTGCCATTGACCAAAGTCAGTCGGAATGAGATGGGTGCTTATCTGTGTATTGCCACAAATGGAGTACCACCTTCGGTATCAAAGCGTATTATACTTGATGTTGAGTGTAAGTAACAGATGGATGACTTCTAAATTGTGGTCCTTGGTAGAACATTTGCAAGGGTGTCCCCCAAGAAAACAAATGTTAAATCAAAAATTTGTAAATACTTAGACAATAACAACATATTGTACATATATAGTAATTCTTATCTAATTGCGCAACGGAGTTAAATAAGCAAACAACATATAACAGAGTGCAATAGAGCTGTGTCGTTCATGAACAAACGGGTTAAATTGAACGGATCATCTCATAGAACGAAGTAAGCCGGTCATTAAACTGACCACTTTTCGTTCAATAGTGAGCCGTTCAATTTGGATAGCTTTCGTTCAGTTATCTTTCATTCTTTTTATGTCATGTTCTTTTGTTTTTGTTGTTTTGTTTAACAATAGTGGCATTGTGTTTTTTTTGGTATTATATTATTATATATTAGCTGAAATAAAACAAAAATAGAATGTGGTCCCCCCACCCTAAATGGTTTTTATTTAAAATTATTTTCTCTTTTTAAAACAATACATTTTTATCACTTTTTATTTTACCATTTACTTTTGTTTATTTTACAGAGCTGTGTTGAAAAATGATCGGAAAATTGTAGTGTTCGCACCGTGCCTTTCGTTCAAAATGATCGAATGAACGATATGAACGAACGGATCATTTTTTTTTTTTTTTTTGGATCAGTACTCAGGGGATGACCCCTACATATGCAGCGCATTGTGCTGGAACTGGGAAAATAGGGTATGATGATGAGGAAAGAGGGAGTAGTGTTCGCGAAATGTTAACGATAACAACACGAAAGACTGAAACAAACTCTATTGCAGCATTTAAAATGTTGGAATTAAATTAGTTAAAACTGATCAGTGCCCAGTGTATATACCTTCGATACTGCTCAGATTAGCAAAATTTAGTCCAACACCTTCCACACTACAAGGTAATGAAATTCCTTTTTGTAATTGAACGAAAGTGACCGGTCACTGAAATGAACGACCAGGTACAGCTCTAGAGTGCAACGTTGTGCGTGATAAACTCATTCACAAACAAACGTATTCATTTATACATCAACAACTACATACACTCCAGCTCACTTATTTAAGGGCACTAAAAATTCAATATTCAGAAGCCTGCCTAAGTTGCAATCTTTAGCCGATTACAGAATTTTAAAATAGAAATAGAAGCTAGACATCTTGGGATTTAAAAAAAGAATCATTCTTAATTTTACAACTTTTTCTGTCCAATTTATAAAAAAAAAGTCCAAAAATGTGCTATTTGTTTTGGTTCACTTGAATAAAGGCACCTTAACTAATTTTAATGAAAAACTGTTATTGCTTTATTTACTTTACTTAAGAACGATTAGTAATGTGTAAAACTCTCTTTGTTTTTAATAATTTCAAATATACAGGTTTTCATTGACAAAAAAAAAAAGAGACTTAATGTCATCCAACGAAATTTGGCTCCTTACTTGTCTGAATTAGTGACTGCTTGTCATCAAATTGTCTACTTCCTTCATAGATCTTACGACATAACCAACTTTCATTTTCGATAACGTTTAGAACTGGCGAATACGGTGGCCAGTCAACATTTTGGCTTACAATGAACTCCTTTACTACTATGGCGTTGTCTATAGGGGCATTGTCCTGCTGTATTACCCAAATAGTTCATTGAGCTTTGGAAAAGCTGATTATCAGAGCTGTTCTTTAAAATCATGTGATTTCAAAGCACATGCCGCTTCAAAAGCACAAATGTGTTTTATACCTGTTCTGCAAATCACAATATTTTATGATTTTTGATGTGTTTTATACTCTTTGAAAGCACAAACAGCTGCTTTTTGCTTTGATTTACTGATATTTTCATTTTCATGTGGAATTTTTTTTAGTTGCGATATTATTTGCAAAATGAAGTTAATTACTATTAATAAATATAATCGGTAAAGTACAGAAAAAGTTAAATAAAACCACAGACCAAATCACAAAAGAATGCAACAAAATAAACGTATCTATTTTTTTTTTCCTAATTTAGTGCATTATTTTGCATAAAATATATAGTTTTACTTAAGTAATCAAAAAAAGAAAACACATTAAGTTATTTAATAATCTAATAAATAGTGAAACACTCTATGAAGTACGCGCAAAAACTAGAATGTGATTTCAAATTGATATCAGGCTTGAAATCACAAAAATCAAAAATATTTTGTCGGCAGAACACATTTTTTGTGATTTCAAATCACTTTCACAAAAACTGATTTGCAGAACAGCCCTGTATAATAACATTTTATAGATCGCATCAGTCATTTTTACTCTTTGAAATTCTAGAAGCAATGAGAGCTCAGTAGACTTGCTTATGTATAGATCATCTAAAACCCTTGTAATTGCCCCAGCTCGAAAAAATATCTAAGACATTATATTTATCAAATTGTTTTTTTAGATTTTTAATTTGAATTGGATTAGGACTTACTTGCTTGAGTTTAATTGTGTAAAAAGTAAATAATTAGTGCTGAATAAATGTAGAAATTGTTTGATCCCAGTTAAAAATAGATTTTCTTTCAGAATTCAATGCTTGCCCTATTTTGGAACTTTGCAAGCTTTAAAGCTAAATGTTTGTTCTTGTTGTTGTTTTTTTTTCTAATAAATAAAAAGAAGACCAAAGCCTCTTGTATTTTAAATAAACGATGGACATTATGTTTTTAAATTAACGACACAAGGGTTTTGCTGTCCATAGTTACATTTAAAGCTCGAAAGGAAGAAAGAACGAAAGATAGATGTTTAGTTTAGCACACAAACCCTCATGGACATATTGTCAATCCTCAGAGCAGAAACAAAAAAATTTAAATAAAGACAGTAACAAAAAGTCCTCAATACTACGATGCAACCCAACAAACACTAATGCTTTAAACACATTCATTGTAGTAGGCTACACCGACACACGACTACAAATGCCGTTGGCTACATGTGTAGCCCTGTAGCCAGCTACTTAATAAGCCACTTGAATAAGAAATTACTTTTTTTTTAACTTTAATATCCAGTAAACTAATGTTCGGAAAAAATGGATTTTTATAGAACCAAATTTGAAGGTGGTGGCTTTAGTTGCCTTTATATAGGAATTTTGCACGTGGTTAACAATGAATAACCTCTAAAAAAACTGTAAACCAATACAGTTAGTTGAAGCAAACCGTTAAGCAGTGCGAGTGAGACGCAAAACTCTCGAAGACCGAACAACAAATACAACAACCCTGACCGCACTTAAGAAATAATTACGCTGACGCGGGAGCTGTTCTTCAGACTAGAGCTGCATTACGACTATTATGAATATATATTCCAAAATTTACAGCCTTCTTTAATTTTTAGCATAATAATTACGATGACGCCAGAGCTGTTCTTCAGCCCAAAGCTGCTTTACGGCTGATTAACTTTTTATATTTTTCAGTTAGTGCTGCCAAATTTGTTTTAAAGTTAAGAAATACACTGAAAAAAAAAATTATAAGATATAGAGTAACAATTGATTTTCAATTTGAATTCAAATGCTAAAATCAAACTATTGCAATAGGCTTGAAAATTATGCTTGACCTCAAGATGATAAGAAGATGATATTTGGGACCGATCGTTTATATTCGGTTAACAACATAGTTCCTATGCAATTCATTCCATATTACTTAGCATGTTTCATATATAACTTTCCGACACCCGCTGCTAAGCGGTTTTCTAAATGAATGTTTTTCCAGTTTCGGTTTAAGTAGAGAAAGGAGCACCTTGTATGGAGGAACACTCATTCTTGTTGCTAGATGATAATGCTTCTCATCCTGGCTTTCAGTTTGCTACAAGCATGCTTTGAAAAATCTACCCGATTTCCTTGGTACATTAACGGATCTTACCCGCCATCACCTGTTAGTATGTGTCGTGGTGTCTAATTCCACATATAAAACAAACGTGACTTCTATCAAATTAACAATTTTTTAAATAGCTATAGTTTTTTTATGTACTGTCATTACAAAATACTTAACACAAACAATATTTTTTTTAGAAAATTGTATAAAAATGTACACGCAAATAAAATAATAAAAATGTAAAGGTATTGCCGTCACCGTCTTTCGTTAGTGTTATTCAGACTCTTAATTGTTTATAAATATTTTATCAGTTAGTGTTTTAGATTTGAGAAATACACTGAAAAAAATTATAAGATATAGAGTTGATTTTCAATTTTTAATTCAAGTGCTTGAAAATTATGCTTGACGTCAAACGATAAAGTCAAATTCAAATCAAACCGTTGTCGTCGTGTTTGTTGGGATGTTACTGTATTAGTGTCTGTATGTGTGTTTGAGTGTGTGTGTGTTGGTTTTAATACTTTTATTAAGTTTGCTGTTTTCTTTGCTTGAAAACAGTTTTAGTCATGTTTTTTTATGACACTTGATAAAGTGCATAGTCAATTACTGATTCTGTGAGCAGATATTGTCCTTTTACCAACTGTTACCAAAAGACTTGTATTAGAACGAGAGTCACGTAGCAAGTGTCATTTGAAAAATTGCACTTTAGTCAGTCTAGTAAAAACAAAACATTAAATTGATGTTGGCCAACAATATTAGAAATGTTTATTCTAAGACATGCTGGGACCAGCTAGCTACAACACAAGCTTGTGAGGGGCAAAAGAAAAAAAAAAATGCTAGTCAAGCCAAAAAGTCAAGGGGTAGCACAAATTTAAAAACTCCGTTTTTCTTTTTGTTTACACTTAAACCTTTGTTTCCTTTTAATTTATTAAAATACAAAATATGATTTTGTCGATTCTTTACACGTTCGATGTTGCCGTAAAAGCAGGTGTTTTATGAAAAAAGCTCAGCACGTTTCGTGTAAACGATGTAGTTTTTATAAAGATTCGAGGTGTCATGGAAATGTACAAGTTCAAATGAACACATGCTCAAAGGTGTTTTAAGACATGGTTTATATGTTAGGATTTTATTTTTTTTTATAGTTTAGAGAAGTTTATTTTAAGTTCTGTCAAGGTTGCCATGGTAAACTTTTAAAAGACCCTTGCAAACAACCAAATTTATTTGTACACACATACTTTCATAGTTTTTAACTTAATGATTTTGTTTTTGGAAATTTAGTTTCCCCCATGATTTGGGTGCCAAACCAACTTGTGGGAGCACCAGCTGGCACTGATGTTACTATTGATTGTCACACTGAGGCCCATCCCAAGTAAGTCTATTTAAACAGCTTTAACCTTTTACTCACTTCATATTTTCTTAATCAAATTTTCCATTTCTTCCCTTGTTTGTTTTTTTTTCTCTCTTAATTTACTTAGAGCCATTATATATTGGGTCTACAATGCTGTAATGGTTTTGCCCAGTAAGAAATACAAAACAGATTATACAGAAAACTCTTACAGGTAAAATGAAACACAGTTTGATTCCAGTTTTATTTTCTTATTCTATTTAGTACAATGTTTGGAAAGTTGAATTTAAGTCCTTCATTAAGATTGAACTTTACTCAACCCACCAAATGATGTCAACTCAAATAAATTTGTCAACTTTTTTAAACTAATAAACAACATAATTTCATCACAAGTATAGAGTCTAGGGAAAATTAAATTATAAAATAAACTTATGTTTGCCTAGGAAGATATGGCCACATAGAGCTTTGACCCATAGACAAAAGTACAAAAAAAAAAAAATAATAATTTGATAAGAGGGCTGCTTTTTTTTTATTTACCGCGTAGTGGGTTTAAATGCAACACGGCTGTAGTCAAGCACTATGCTTTGACATACTACTGTTAAATTTTGGCAAGCGGCGTTATTTAGTCACAGAGACTACAGAGATGTTGAAAGTTGCTTTTGTTATAGGTCAAACTCAGACGGTACAGACGGTTAAATATTTAAATATTGTACATTATATACTAATATCGCTGTATAAAAGACCCAAATATAACTCGATTTACGTGGAAGTCTCACATAAGCTTTTGTATACTGATAGAAAGATTTTCGTAAATATAACGACCTTTTGCATTAATGTTACAATTTTGTTGTTGTTTTTGGGACGACGAGAGGCGTCATTTGGTTTTGTTTCAGCACAATCCGCTGTTGTAACAATTGGATGGCTGAGACTGATGGCATCTGAAGTTTTAAATAAATGTTTCAACCAAAAAATATATTGTATATATATATTTGTGTTTTCCAGCTGTCTATATGTCATATATGTGTTGAGGTGCCTACCTTGGCTGGAACGTTCTCGTTGTGGTTGAAACCTATAATGCAGGCAGGTGGATTTAGTATCCCTGATAAGTATTTGCTGTGGCTTTTTTCGGGGACTAATAACCTCCCGAGGGACTGTTGCCTTTACAACAGACACCTGTACTGAAAAGCACCAGAGGTGATAGTTGATGGGCGAAATGGTTTAAGGGCTGATGCTCTTAGTGAGATTCGGCCTACCAACTCATTAAGCCTTGTTTTCCATTGATTGCTGGGAAATTGCATACAGAAGCGATTAGAAGGCCGTAGCTTCTCTACAAGAAGTTGCTCATATTACTACAAACATATGGCAAAAATTTATATATGTGAGCCCAGGTAGCCACAAGGGGGCGCTGGTGTATCGTGAATAGTTCAATCCGTGGAATTGGTCCATCATCAGATTAGGCCGTAAAGACAGGTACTGATGTAAATCAATTTCGCCCATATTATGTATACTTTTGAGGCTACAACGTTTTTTCCTTTACGAAAAAAGCCCAAAGTGTGAGATTAAAAAAGGGCCGAGATATATTTAAATCAAAGCTCTTTCTGCCTCTTTTTGTGTTGTTCCATATCTGTTTACTTTGAGCTCGTTACGAAACATGGGCACAAATTACACAGAGTTGAAGGAAGTGACGTTTGAATAAAATAACACCAGGTTTAAAATTTTCTGAAAGATATAAGTATAGAGATATTAGATAGTGTATTATTGCTTTCTCTTACTTATTTATAATCTTATGGTTACAAAGCTATTTATTAACGAATAAAAACCCAAAACGCAGAGCGAAAAATGATAGAGATACATACAGTTTCATAATATTTATATTTTATATTTTCTGTTGTTTCATCTCTATTTACTTTGTGTTATACGTTTATAAAATTGAGCTGCTTTAAAAAATGTCGTTTGAAATGTGAGCCATTTTTATCATCCACTGTAAAATTTTCTTAAAGTGCTTGATGATATTTGAGTGTAAGTATTGAAGGTATAGTAACCTCAATTATTTTTTATTTAATTTAAGGGCCCATATGAAGCTTACTATCAGAAATTTACAATATGGTGATTTCGGCAACTATAGATGTATATCAAAAAACTCTCTGGGAGAAACGGAGGGATCAATTCGTGTTTACGGTAAGTAGAAAAAATATGTAATTAATTTGTGTTAATAAATAAAAAACTTGTGCTTTGTTGTCATTAAACTTAATTGTCTAAACTATTATTAATTGTTTTTTTTTTCAGAAATACCCCTGCCTTCAACACCCTCCAAGCAGGTGACACATTCAACTGTAGATACAAAAGAAAGTGAGTAAATGAAAAATTTATTGTCTTTTAGAAGTTTAGTTTTAATTAAGCTTCAGTTTTTTACGGAAAATAAATTATAGTGAAAGGGCAGCGGGCCGCTTACATTCGGGTCTATTTGTTGACATTTCATAGCTGTTTATAAAATTTTGATTGGTATCAATATTCAAAGCTAGTATAGTGAATAAACCTCAATTGTTATAATTTATATTTATAGCATTTTCTTAATATATGTAATTGTTCGAGCTTAAGGTCTTTCTTGGAATTTTTAGTTTTTAATTATCTGGCATTTGGTCTGAAGAAGCTATCCAAAGGAAAGCGAAATATTGCCAGATAATTAAAAAATAAAAATTCCAAGAAAGACCTTAAGCTCGAACAATTACATATATTAAGAAAGGAAAAAACGGTAGAAATTAAGAAATAATAAGCATTTATAGCATTTTTTTGAAATAAAATTGTTTTTAGATCTAATAATAATCCAATGTTATATTTCTAATTTTAGACAACATTATACCCATACGAAATGACTCATCACGATCTCTACAGACTGATATAAATCTTATGAAAACTGAATTACTTGGCACTGGCACTTCCTCCTCATCTGCGTCGTCATCATCTTCATTATCTTCATCTCATAGTGCCACATCGATAACATCATTATCTGGCAATAATATACCAGGTTTTGGTACCTCTGGCAACGCTATCGAACGTAAAGGTTCTTTAGCGATAGGGAAGAGTATGTTCTATACCGAACATCCTCCAAATCAACTGGCCGATACAGCAGGTAATAAAACTTTTAGTTCAGTTTTTCTTTTTAAAGAAAACCTACATATCGTTGCCGAAAATCCAGAAGTGCGTATCATCAAAAACAGCAAAATCTAGTTATTGATAGATTAGGATTCCTGGAGTTAGCACACTTGCCTCTCACAGTTTTTGCATTTCTGAGTAGTAGACTAGTTGTTGGGCTTTAATTTCGTATTCCATCATTTGCTTCTCTGTATATCTAAAACAGCTTTTAACTCGCTTTTATTATACAGGATGTCCTAGAACTCAACGTCAAGCCGAGACAGGGCGAAAGATTGATTGTAGGCATCATGAGAAAAATCAGAAAAAAACAAAGGCTTGTGCGAATAAAAAAACATTTTAACTGAGTAAAATGTTTTTTTTTTTAGATTTTTTTTTCAGACTTTTCTCATGATGACAATCAATGCTGCCACCCTGTTTCGGCTTGACGTTGAGTTCTGAGAAAGCCAGAAAAGGGGTTCAGAACGCCTGTTATATATTGTGTGTATTTTTGTAGAATTAGATATATTAGATATTCCGCTATAGAAAAGAGTGTTACCGCTTCACTGTGAAAATTGCAATTGCCGTATTGCTTCCAGGGAAAAGGGAAATTTTGGCGATTCCCGAAGCCGATTTTTGGAATTCTTAAAAAAGAAAACTAGGAACGGTTCCGTTAACCGGTTCGGAACCGGTTTTTCATATTCAATGCATGGCTTTGCCGAGGAACATGTATCTGAACTATTAAAAATCTCTCGTTCTAGTGCGAAAACTAAAGTTGCCGTATTGATTACAGGGAAGTAGAGTAGGTTTGAGAGATTCTCTAAGCCGTTTTTGGGAATTCCCAAAAACTCGGAACACGTTCTCTATCGGTGAGCGTTTTTCCCGTGAAACATATAACTACACTATTTGGTGCGTGGTTTTGCCGTGGAACGTGTATCTGAACTATTAAAAATTATTCACTGTTGCAATATTGCTTCCGGGATATTGGGGTAGATTTGAGAGATTCTTGAAGCCGTTTTTTAAAATTCCCAAAAACTGGGAGCACGTTCGCTAATGGAGTGCATTTTTGCCATAAAGCATATATCTGCGTTCCATTTAGTGCGAATATTTAAGTTGTTGTATTGCTTCCCGCATAGTTCTGGGGAAGTAAGGGGATTTTGGCGATTCCAGAGGACGATTTTGAGAATTCCCAAAAAACTCAGAACCAGTTTGCCTACCTCGTGGGAATTGCTTTTTCGTATGCCGCGCACATTTTTATGTTAAAAGTGTGTCTGATCGTTCAACAGTCGTTTATCAGGGGTGTTTTTCGGTTTTTATCGGTTTAAGTGCTTTTTTTTAACAATTATACTATATTTATATTTTTCGTTATTTTAAGTTTATTTTTAAGATATTATTTTATTTTTTAATTCAGTATCGAAACGCGTTTGTTAGCTTGTTTTCCAACTATATTCATTATATAAAATTTTTGTCTGCTCTTGTTAAAGTAGAGCAAATGATGTTACGTACTTTTGTGTTACCGGCAACGCTATATTTGTTAAATAAAATTTTAATGCTTTTTTTTTAAATTGGCATTTCTCCAGCCCTGATTTCTCTGCCAACGAATACTTTAACTTTATCAGCTAATTTGTTAGCATTTCTACTATTAAGATGTCGAGCGTAAAATATTTTGTATTTAAAGAATTTCTTACTTTAAATTTTAGTTCAATGTAAAAAGCCAAAATATTGTTAAGATTTAGGTTAAAAAAATAAAAATGCAGTAATAAAATTTAAAAGAAAAAATTATGTAAAAATTAGATATAAAGTTAACGTACATACACACACTTATACACACACACCCACACATTAATGAGTAGAACGAATATTATTTATATTACAAAACAAACGGACACCTACAAAATTTAGAATAATTGAGAAAATATGTTACAAGTAAACTATAGAATAAATTGACAATGAATTACAATGAAGTATTAGAAATTCAAACATATTTTATTTTTTATTAAACAATGTTGAAAGAGACAATAAAGACATATCACCCTAAATAGTTTTTTTTTTAATTCTTGGCATTTTCATTTTGCTGATATAACGAGGAGTTGAGAAATATCCTATATTTTCGCCCTCCGCTTTGACCACGCCTGTGTGTAATATTCCAATTATGTATAAGTTTATTTGTGTTATTCAAAATTCTAAAACATATTTCTTGCTGTAAGCCGTACACAATTACATTACAATTTTATACAATACCTGTCAAATATTTTGCCTCTCAAGCCTCCCACGACATTCTATTCCATATTTCTGCAAATTATGATTAAATTTGTATATATTTACACACACACTTAAATACACGTTGACTTAAATATACTGTCCTATAAATTTATTATCTTTTGAGCAATTAAAACATATTTTGAATCAACATATATATCGTTATCAAAAGCATACATATCATTTATATTTTATCTCAAGGACTTAAATTTCAACACTTAATTTGTTTTGAATTAGATTTTCGTTACTTTGAAATATCGAATAACTAACAAAGCAGAAAATACCTTGCACATACGCTTGTTACAAAATTAATTTGTATTTAGGTTTATCGAAGGGCATTGAAGTAGTTCAAAGGACTCAAAAAGTAAATAGAAACACCAAGCAGAATAGAAAATCGTTATTAAGTACAATGTATACAATTTTGTGAAGCTTAAGATCCAAAAGAGTAATTAATGGTGAGCAAAAATACTTGCTTTTAAGAGCGGAGAAGGGTACTCAGTTTTTAATAATAAGATAGAGAGGGAATTTATACTTACATATCGCTCCTTTATTGCAACATAGTCATAACTAAAAAAAGCTTGTTTCGAGAAAAACATATTTCAAATTTATAGTTTCCATCCAAGTATTAGAAATTTTTTTTTAGAAAATTTCTCCTAAAGAAAACAGTTTAAAAGAGATTTGAATCAATTTTTGGCAATTCTGCATTTTTAACTGGAAAAGCTCATTTTTTGAGATATGACTATGTTGCAATAAAGGAATGAATTTTGTTGTTAAACGTTAGTCGGAAAACGGTTGTTACCAATTCGCCCGTGAAACAGAAATCAAAAAGTGATCATTTCAATAGATTCTTTAGATATATGACAATTTATATGCTTAAATATGTTATAATATATATTTGTTCAGACACGGACAAAGATTAATTGGCAGAACGGGGATCACCAAGGACCCTGGGAGGTTTTGCTTGCAGACCATCTTGGGGCTGATGATGGTTGAGGTGCTTTCGTTCTGTCTTAAACCTAAAATCCCAGAAAGAGGAATTAGTTTCCCTGGTAATTATCGTGTATTGCCGGTTTTCGGGGGCACCCCGAGGGGCCGCTGCCTTAAAACAGATACTGTAATGTAAGGAACCAGGGGTGATGCTTTTACGGGTTAGTTGGTTAAGGGCTATGCTCTTAATGGGCTTCGGCCTACTAACTCATTCAGACTTGTCTTCCCTTGACTTCTGGAAAATTGCATACAGGAGGTATTAGAAGGCTCGAACTCTTCAGCAAGGGGTTTATCGATATGGTTACAAACTTATGGCAAAAAGTTGCAACATGTGTGAGCCTTGCAAGCCACACGAGGGCACTGGTAAATCGCAAATAATTCACCTCGTTGAGTTGCTCTATCATAAGCTAAAGTCGTTATTGATACCTGCAGCAACACTCCCTGGGCTATTGGAGGTCGTGTTTTGGTACTTAGAAGTCTGAGCATTATTGACACCAAAGGTGCGGCGATCTCTGTGAACTTTGTTCCTGCCCGGCGGTGGAGAGCAGATTTTCTCTTGGTGTAGCAGAGTGCTTTCTATGTTGTAGAGAGGTAGGAGTTCATCACGTCTAGTAGCAAATGAAACTCTAGGAATTTCGAGTATGACTTCGATTCTGTTTGGTCTGACAAAAATCCTCAACAAAAAATCGACAGGGGTGCCGTGGTTCTATAGGGTGTTTTTTTAAGCTAGATAGAACTTTAAATTGTAAAAAGTAACACAAAAAATTAAATTTTGATGAAACATTTTTTTTATTTGTTTCAGTATACTCTGACAAATCATCATGAATAGACTCATGCTTGAACAACGCTACGAAATTATCCAAATTTACTTTGAAAATCAGTCGTCGATTCGCGCCGTTGTTTTATCGCAAAATTGTGTTCAGCGGTGAGGCGCATTTTTGGCTTAACGGGTTTGTTAATATGCAAAATTGCCGCATATGGAGTGAGACCAATCCACAAGAGACCCTACAGACTCCATTACATCCAGAAAAAAGCACTGTTTGGTGCGGTTTTCATGCTGGTGGCATCATCGGACCTTATTTCTTCAAAAATGAGGCCGGAGCTCGCGTTACGGTTAATGGAGATCGTTACCGCACCATGATCAATGATTTTTTGTTTGAAAATATGGATGACATTGATCCGGAGGAGATGTGGTTTCAACAGGATGGCGCTACGTGCCATACGGCGAACGCAACCATCGACTTACTGAAATCAAAATTTGGCGATAAGTTGATTTCGAGAAATGGACCTGTCAATTGGCCTCCAAGGCCGTGCGATTTGACACCTCTCGATTATTTCCTGTGGGGCTACGTGAAGTCACTGGTTTATGTCGATAAACCAGCAACAATTGACGCCTTGGAGGCCAGCATTGTTCGTGTTGTTCGTGACATACGGCCAGCAGTGCTCGAAAAAGTGGCCCAAAATTGGACGTCCAGAATGCGCTTCGTCAAGAACAGCCGCGGTGCCCATATGCCCGAAATCATTTTCAAATGTTAATGTCACGTATTGATCTTTCGAATAAAAAAAAATTTTGATTACAATTTAATTTTTTGTGTTATTTTTTACAATTTCAAGTTCTATCGGGCTTAAAAAAACACCCTATATTTTACAGGCCATGCTGGCGCTGCTAATTTGTTTTAAATGCCTGCATCTTGCAAACTTATACTTATACTTAAAATCGCATGGAGAGATTATTAGTATTCCCAGATCATTATAATTATTAATTGTTATATAAACAAACAAAAGTGGTGAAAAGACGGACCTAGTCTTACTCCTACTGTTTGCGCAACAGCAAATCCTGAGCTCTTCAGTGAAAACTTTATTCATACATATGGCAGATTTTTGACACCTATGTGTGCTTTTCAAGTTGCTTGAGGGCGCTGCTGAGGTGTGAATTAGTGCAGCCCTTTACACATCTGTAGTTGGTATATTGTTAAGTATTTCCAGTCAAATAATTTAATGAAAAAGCGAAACTTTTGTCTGGCTGAGTTACTTAAAAGATTTTTGCTGAATAACTACATATTAACTTTAAATATCTGCAGCCCTATTTATAAAAAATATTTTATATTTACTAAAGGCCTATTTGGCAAACTTGTGTACAACGTTTGCTAAACAAAATATAAAAAAAAAAAAAAAAATTATGAATATAGCCATTAAATTTTTAGCTTAAGTTTTTTAAGTTAGCAGAAATAAAAACTTTAAGCAAACAATTTATTCACTAATTAAGTTATAATGTTACGAATGCGTCACCCTTTTCTACTTGACAAGCGTATGTCTTTCTGTTCTTTAAATAGATATGACTTGGATTTGTTCAATTCAATAAATAATCTCCCACTACCTAAATATTATTTAAAAAAAAACACATTATGAACTTTAAATTAAATAACCTTTGTATAAAAAATATTATTTATTTTTATTATTTGCTTCAATTTCTTATGTAAATAAACACAAATCTGAATGCAAATATTTTATTTGCCTCCAGCTGTTTCTAATTAAATTTTAATTTAAAAACGATAAAATGAAAAAATGATTTTTATACTGTGTTCTATAAAAACGAAATATCATTTCCATAAAATCAAATAGTAAACAGCAAAACAATTAAAAAAGCCAAACATACAACCTCAACTACAAAAAACCAAATGTAAATTAATCACTAAATCTTACCATTAGATTATGATCTATTGACCAAATAATAAATATTGTATGTAATAATTTGAGAATGTTATTAAGTGAACAAGGTCAATACTCAATATAAATTATAAATTGTATTATAATCATTATTTATCCGAAGAACTGATTTCAAACCTATAAATATGTTTAAGAACAGACAAAACAGACATTTTCAACTCGAGTATTATCTTTAATAAATCAAAATTATTATAAATAGAAAACCGTTTTTCCTTTCCGCTATCAGGCTGCATAAAATTTAGGTTTAAAGTTGAAAAATGTATGATAAGTAAAGAAAAATGTTTTTATTAAAAGAGCAGAATAAAAATATAAATAAATAAATAAAAAATACTTATGTAAAGCTAAATGACTCTGCAAATGTTGTTCATAGCAATCGGTGCCATAACGAAAAATTTAACTGCCGATTGTTAAAGGAAAAATTGAAATTTAGTTAAAGCAATTATAAGTTCAATAAACAAATAAAATGTAAACTGACAAATATTTATAAAAAAAATTAAAATAAATAAAGAAAATAAAATAATTACATGCATTTAAAATAACAAACAATTAAACGCAAGATTTTTATTTAAAGAAAATTTTAAGGAAAAAGGTAAGAAAAAATATTGAAAATTATATTAGTTTCACGTGAGCTACTCGTATGTTATAGCCTTCGTAAATGAAATACTATTACTAATGAACAAATTGAAATCGTAAAAGAAACCGGTTATTTGGTAAGTTTGATAAATTTTTTTAGGGCTTCTCCGCATGACTTTCTTTTTTGAAATAACTTTCTTCCTTTTTTCAAATAAACAATTGGTAAAAAACAGTAAACAGTATTAAAATAAAAACCAAAAATAGCCACCGATTCACTATACACATATTTCAGTAAAACCTTGATACAACTAAGTTTAAAGATGTATCAAAAAAATTTTGTCTCATTTTTAGTAGAATAAAAGCAATACTAACTACATTTAAATTTTTTTCACAGATATACCCAAACTTCTATTGCAAAGTAATGTAATAAAAGGTTAATAAACATACTCTTCATTATTTTCACTTTGGCATTTTAAGTTATTATTTTAAGATGGCGATGCCATTCTCGTTTTGAATAACTATTTCAAAACGTCGTTACAAAAAATCTATTAAAAAAGCTATTTACTTATAAGTTCTTGATTTACGAGTCGATAAAAGCTATCAAAATAGCTGAAGATTATTTCTAAAAATGTATAAAATGTAATGGATAACTTTATATAATATGAAAAAGACACGAAATTAAGTCATGGAATAAATGCCGCCTTTGTAAATGCAGTCTTACAAACTATATACAAAAGATATAGCCTTACAGAAGTATGTATGCTTTTTCAAAAAGCTATTTTGGATAATAGTACCGTTTATATACAATACTTTTCTTATAAAGCTTTTCCATAAAACTTAATTATTAACGTCATTAAATTAAGTACGGAGAACCAGTTCTTAACACTGTGATTTATCATTTTAGAATTTTAAAAATTTATTGTTAATATATTTGAAGAAACTAGCAGCGCATATTTAATATTGCCATAACGTTTACATCGGGTATTCATAACCTGTAAGACGTAGTGACAGCAAAACAACTGACACGAATAGTTAAATTGCCTGAACAGCAAAATTTATGTAAGCAAAAATTGATATACTATATTTTTCATTTTGTTAACATTTTTAAGCCCGTTTCTGTTACCTTATCTCAGCAAATCCAAGTATTATTTTATTCAATTTTCATAGCAAATATTGTAGATGTATATTTGCCAAGAACAACTATTTAAAGTTATTGTTTAAGAAATGCAGACGGCAAATACTATGATATTGAAAATTGTGTTCTTAGGTAAGTGCACCACATTACCAAGTTTTTGCTGGGTACTTGCACTCATATATAAAATTTGCTATTGTATTTTTGTTTTGTTTTGAAAACGGTAGTTTAACATTTTGCTGTCAATTTTACTCAGAATGACTGAATTAGTACATCGCTATCAGAGAAATGCAGGAGTTAATTCATTTGCGCTCTTTACTCTCACTTACAATGCTTTCGTTTTGATTTTCAAAATCAATATCTACTAATGGCATTCCTTGCAGTGACTCTCATTATCTCACTCTCATTTTTTAAATACTGTTAGCAAAAGACAACAAAAATTTTTATACTGTTTCGTAAATGGCTAAAGAATTAAATAACTTCCAAAATCACGTTGAATAGCTGAGACTTAAGTTATGCATACATATGTATATATTTTCTAACGTAATAAGTTATAAAATAAAACAAGTTTCAAGTTTCTTCTAAACATATTTCATAACACTGGCATCTATTGTCAGAAGGTTTTTTGCAGAAGTACTCAACATAGTCATAATTATTCATTGCCTTTTTGAATCATTTGGATAAACTGAAAATCAAATTACATCATTATAAATGTAAAATGATAACGGATCACTACGACTACAAATGTATGCCAAGTTTTATATGTATTAAAATCTTGACATTTGTTACCCTTCTGCATCTGGTAGCCACTGTTACGAGTACTCTTCACAAAAAATATCTCGCTTCCAGCCAAAAAATTTTTCAAAATTTAAATTTAGTTTTCCTGTTGGAATTACATATTCTCCATTCCTATTTTGGTTGGTTGTGATGGAAGATAGTTGTTGATCATCGTTCTAAAGTGATCGTGGCGTTTTCGAAATAAGACCACTCGCTGTGGTCTATTCTATTTTAAATAAAGAAAATTATTATAAACGTCGATATGTGCTAGAAATGCTACAGATAGCTAACGTGCCTGTAGATAAGAGGATAAATTATAAAAAGGATGTAGACGGATTAGTCCAAAATTATAGGTATTTAATACATAAAAACAAAAAACAGGAGTAGATAGGTCTTTTGTCTAAAACTGTTTAAAAACTTTTCCATTTCTTTTTAAAATGTATTATGTAATATGTTTAATGTTATAATAATGTAAAACATGTTTCTTCATTGTAAATGTTAATGTAGATGAATATTTTTTTTTTTGTTATTACAATATGAGTTTTCAAATTTATAATATTTTGTATACACAATTTTTCAGAAAAAAAAAATTCCCGAAGAAGACACACAACGGAGTGTCGAAATGTTGAAAATAAAAACCATAATTTTTACCAAAACCAAGAAGACCACTAGATCAACAACAAATAATCATTTATTTTAATTTAAAAATAAAAATTTCAACAACAAGATTGCTTTTCAACAATAAATAGAAAATATTATAACACGATTTCTTCGTTTTTTAAAACCAATTAGATGTATTACAATTTTTAATGAAATGTGTCATTGAATAGATGTCACCACAGTTGTAGCATTGACGTTACTCATTATATGACATAACTCCCTAATGAATTTTGTCATTCAGATTTATGTCAGTTTTCACATTACTGATGACTACTTATATAATAATGATCTCACAATTTTGATGACTTGCCGTCATCAATATGGAGATGCTTTTTTCTATGAGTATAATTATAAGCCACACTGTGCAATTATAAAGAGCGGAAATATGTACAACTACAAAGTGCATATTTCTGCACTTAATGAGTTTTTCTTTTTTTGGGATTTGTAAAATACTAATGCTGGCTTTATGTTGTGTCAGCAAGAAACAGGGTATTTTTTACCGCCATGACAACCGCAGATTTTAACTTTGTTCAGCATTTTGCCATTTCCTCGCAACAACATTTTACCTTGCACTTTTGCATACCTTAACAACAAACACTAGCGCAAAAACGTTTATTATGTTCTACCATTAGCAGTTTTATTTTCATTGCATTTTAATTTAATTAAATTCATCTTCATTAAATGAAATGGTTGCTCGCACTTTTTCATGCTCGTACTTTAGCAAAACACTGGCATGCAAAATCCACTGGCAGTGACTACAATAAAGAATTATGTTTTCCAAAAATAAATATAAAATAATAAAAAAAAAACAGAAATTGCCATTATTTTGCATAAATTTATGAATATATCATTTTATTCAAGCCACAAACAAGCTCCTTTGCTTCCCTCTCTCTCTCTCTCCCTTGCACTTTCTTTCACTCCTTCTCATCCAATCAGCCACTTGTTCTCATTTCATTTGTTATGTCTTTTGGAGCAGTAATTTTAATGAAAATGTATTTTATTTGGTTTTTGTACTGGTTTATTAAAATAATGAACCAATAAAATAAAATAAAATAATATAAAATATTGTATTACGACAATGTTATGAATTTATTCTAAAGTGCTACACAACAAGCACTTCAACTGTTATTGATTTAATATCAGATTCAAGTTTTGGTTAAATACTTGAAATCCTTTTGTGCTTTGCGCCAACAGACAAAGCAACAAATTATTTTATAGGATAAAATTTAAATACTAGTATTATTAAACCAGCAATTATTGAGCAAAACAATAAAAACTGTTAAGGGTAAATTGCTGTGATAATTGTTTTATTCCCTCAAAAACATAAAACGATTGAATGTCTGCTTGTTTGTTTGTCTGTTTGTTTCCTTTTTCACAATTTCATTTTCATAATCCTTTTGTTAAATTATGCTCGTAATTCAATATTTTTGTGCCATTATCAAGTTACTGCAGCTAAAGTTTCGACAGGCTGACAAAGGCAATACAAACATTATAAATGTCAATTACATAAACAGATACTCGTATTGTTTCCAAGATTTCATTTAAGCCGATTCACTTACACAACTGAGCACTGTGGGTGAGAATTTCATTAAACCAACAGAAATGTTGCTGCTGAGATTCGAGTGCTTACTGTGTGTTAATTTGAGAAATATTTTATGAAAAATTCAAGCAAAGCTGGCAAAAGTTTTTTTCATTTCAGCTGATCGCACAGTGTCAGAGTCCGCTGTCTTGGTTATAAGCAGGACTATCCCGATTGAACTCTTGGCTGAAGAGCGTAAATGGCTTGTGGGGGGGGGGGGGGAGGGGGAGGGGCGAAAACAAACTGGCAGAAAAGATGGAACAGCGAGTCACGTGGCAGAGGGACAGCGAGACTGATCAAGGACATAGATAAATGAGTAAACAGAAAGCATGGTGAGATAAATGACTATATTATACACAGATGCTTTCTGAACATGATTTTCAATTATTACCAGATTATAAGGATTTATATGATTTACTATTTAATTAAGATTTTTTTAGCCTGTAAGGTTTTTTTATTCCATAGGCATATTAGAAATAAATAAATAAATGAATAAAAACATGGGTATTTTTTGGAATACTTTCACAGAATGAGAAAAACAGATACACCCATCTGTCTTTATGAATGATGCAGATGTGACATGTGGAGACAGGACAGACATGGCTTAGAGGAGAATGTTGGTGTAATAACCCTGGAAAACATCATAGAAGTTATGATGGAAAATGATAGGAAATGGGGTAAAATAGCGACTTATAGTGAAAAGATCCTGCGAGATAAGAAGCAGGTTATAGACGTGGGCATGATACGTGCAGTCCGCTAGGAACACAGGAGGAACCCCACCCTGAAACAATATGAAAGCGGTACCAGGGTGGAAAAAAGGCTCAAAGAAAATGGGGGCGGGTTTTAGTGGATGCAAGCCCCATATACCGCAGACTGTGTGTTCACAGTATTTAATGATGCGTTAGGCATTTCTCCAACATTTTCACCTAAGAATATGAGCTCCTGAAAAATCAGCGGCACAATTTTTTCACAGAAATTTCTATAGCAAATTTTTGATTCCTAAATTTTATATTTATTGCTGTTGTTGTAAGTGGAGATGAAATTGGAAAGCGGGAGAATTTAAATATTTTGGAAAATATTTTCCATAAAATTTTAATTAAGTACTTGACAAAATTATCACTTCTTTTATATTATAAGCAGTTTTTTTTGTCTTTTTTAGGAAGACAAACACAAAAACTGCAAAGCTGTTTTGCTTGTCTGCAGTAACACCCAGGGTCTGTGGCAAGAATTGAACCTGCGTCCTCGAGTACTCTACCAAATCAGCCATCGAGTCACCCCGAGTTATGTTCCTCTTTGGTAAAAATTATAGAGTTAAAAGATGGTGATATTGTTTAGCAAAATTTCAGGTATAATTATTTAATGATATTATAATGTCTGTGTCCATACTTTCTTATATAAAACTAAACCATAACTTGATCTTATCCGATTTTTAAAGCCTTTTTTATGTAATCAGCCCTTTTTATGAGTTAATGTACTTATATCTCTACGAAAACTAAAAGAACCGTGTAAACGCAAATCGGACCTGACACCACTGTGTGTAGTACTAAGTCTCTATGATTATGAAACTTTATAAATTAACACAAACACATGTAAACATACACACACAGACATAAATGCACTCACACACTTGGCATTCATACAGACGCAGCATGACACCACTTAAATTCATTAAAACAAGCACTTTATCAACTCACATGCTGATGTATTAAGTGAAATTTTCATACGCATACACAGACATACGAGTACACACATACACACATATTTAAAGGAGTGCTCTCAAATGAATATGTAGATAAATAAGACGACACCTCTGAAACAAACTAAGCTAACTGCTAAATTGATAGATTTTGTAGCAAAAATTTAAAAAATGCTAAATATTAAAGAAGGCTATAAATTTTGGAATATATATTCACAAGAGTCGTAAAGCAGCTCTGGTCTGAAGAACAGCTCTCGCGTCAGCGTAATTATTTCTTAAGTGCGGTCAGGGTTGCTGTTTTTGTTGATCGGTCTTCGAGAGTTGTGCATCTCACTCACACTGGTAAACGGTTTGCCTCAACTATCTGTAATGGATTACAGTTTTTTATAGAGGTACTTCATTGTTAACCGCGCTGCCACTTCCTATGTGAAGGCATAGGTTTTTATAGTTAGTCACAGCGACGCTACAAACGTACTGTCAATACCATCTTGGGCACATGATTTCCGTCACCCCGCCCAAACTGTGCATCCAATACTTTGAAAATATACTTTGCAACTGTATATTCAAATAGAAATAGAAATATATTCATAAATTTTGCCTAAGCTTTTATTCTAGATAAAGCATAAAATAAGGGGGTTATTTTAAAACCTCCCACAGGTATCTTTCATTATAATGAACGGATACAAAATTGTCAAATAATAGGTATTTGGAACTAGTTTAACATATAGATTGGTTTAGGCTCATTGTATTGCTTCAGAGGAAATGAGTAGAAGCAGTACACAATTTATGAAAATGGGAGTTCAAATCAAAAATCAATTGGTGCACTTCGTTAGTTTTTTCTTCGGCATAATTTCACTTCAGTTGATTCGTGAACAAGTAGAAATCCCATCGCGGGGCAAATGAGAGTCCCAGAGTGATTGTTGAAAAGCCGATGCATCCACCAAGAGTGATGACGTGGCCAAGCAGATACGATGAATGGTTATTGCCATCGCCATATGATACATTTTTGTGCTTTTCCCAAAAACAAGTGACCTCAAGCTCAATTAAAAGAAGAATTATTTTTTTCAATTTTTAAAAATTAAATTGAAATGTTGTTTAAGCTTGAGGTAAGTTTTGTTTTTTATATAAAAAATGTTTTAATTCAATTCGATATTTCGTCTTCCTTTAGAAGACTTCTTCAGAAAAAAATATTTTCCTGAATTAGTGTTTCAATTTTTAGTTTAAACACTAGTAACACTAAAGTAAAAGTATCGGTGAAGAAAAAAATTGCTTTCAAGAACATTTGCTTGATTGGTCTCTTTTCGTTCGCAAGCTTTCTAAGCTACATGTGCATATACACACAGACACATAATAAAGCGTGTGAGTGTGTGTGCTTTAATTCAAACGCATTTAAATCACATTTGTAAATTATCGTTTACACACAAAGAGATATACGTAATGATGTATAAGCGTTTATTTGATTTTTTTTAATGAGAAAGTCTGTATTGAACGTTTATGACTGTGAAGCAAGAATAATAAATTTCAATTCCATTTGCTGTTCACAATTTAAACACAAACAAATTCTATTCAAAATCAATAAATAAAAAAATTGGATTTGAATTTTTTCCTTCATTACAATGCATTCATTAAATTTTTTCTAGCATTAAATTGAAGTCATGGTAAATAAGCAGTTGATTTCAAGACTGTGAACTGTATACCTTTATTTATAAGGATATTAAGGCCACAGTTAACAAGGCCTTGTGTGCCTTATAACATTGTGCCTTTAATTAAATACAATTTTTTTTAAATTAAATTATTAAATTTAATTAAATACAAACTTAAATTAGAAAATTATTTAAATACTAATTATATACAAATTTAAATTGGTATTACAACAGTAATATACTACTCGCATACATTTTCAAAATCTTTGGTATTTTTTTTAAATTTTTGTTAAAGAAATAATTTGCTACTTTAGTAGATTCTGCACTACAAAATATGTTTTTCTTTTAACCAAAAAAAAAAAAAAAAAAACTTCTTGAGAGTGTGAGTGCTTCCAAGGATGAGTGGAAAGAGTGACCGATCAATAGTTTTGAGGTGGTAGGTTCGCTTCCTGCTAAAAGCTCTGCATGTTTCTTAAAGCTTAACAGTTTTGTGTTTCTTATTAAAAATAAAAACAGTATCTCAAGTTTATTGAATTTCTGGAAGATCTTTTATTAAAAGGGCTCCATCACACATTGATCCCTTTCAACTGCTCATAATGTTTGGAATAAAGATAAATCATCATTTGGTTTTTTTTTTTTTTTTTCAATTAAGTGATGACTTTTGACTTTGATTTTTATTGAGTTTTACGTTTTGTTTGAATTGAACATTTCAAAGCTTTTTTTTTTGCAGCAACAGCAGCAGCAGACATCAAGTCTCTGACAATGATGGCACTATTGAGGAGAAAAGTTTTATAACTGAGGTTGCACTTCAATTTGACTGAGTGCTGTTGAATGATTTTAACACTTGATTTTCTATCAAAAAGCACCCTATAAAGAGACACTTCATAATATAAACAAGTAAAATATTAAAAATGAAATAATTTAATGTATAAAACAAAAGCTCTGAACAGAGACACACCAAAATTAAAGAGAGTTAAAGAGTCTCGGTAGGGTTAAAGAGCCACAGAGTAATAGTTAAGTTAACATTACAATTAATTCGTTAAACATAAATTGGAATTGGATTTTTTATAATGATCTGCTAGAATAGCCTCTGGAGTTTCATTCCACTTAGCTGCGACCCTAATGAAGTGATTTCATTCCAAGGCCCCAATCATTTGCTACCGCTGTATATTGCAACATGCAAATAATTTTTCTAGGCATTTTAGTGTCCCATTGTTTCATTGTTTTTTATTATTTATTTTTTTTATTCATTTTTTTTTTTGGACCAGTACTTAGGGGAAGACCCCTACATAAGCAGTGCATTGTACCAGAACTAGGAGAATAGGTTGTGAGGAGGCGGAAAGAGGGAGTAGTGTCTATGAACATTTCACTTGAACTTTACAACGTTATAACAGACAAAATTCCCGGACTCATATGATCAAGGAGACAAAAATCAAGAGAATTGTGGTAATTGATTTACAACAGCACCTCTCTTGGCCGCCTAATGTGATGATGCACCAACTTCACGGGGTGAACTATTCACTATTCACCAGCACTCTCATGTGGGTAACAAGGCTCCCACATGTTACAATTTTTTTGCCAAAAATTTGTAGCCACATAGACAAAAACTTTGTAGCCATATGAAAGCTAGGGAGGCTTAAAAGTTTGGGTCTTCTAATCCCTTTTGTATGCACTTTTACAGAAGTCAATGGAAGACAAGGCTTAATAAGTTAGTAGGCCAATGCACATTAAGAGCATTAACCCTTAATCAACTCACCCGTCTAACCATCACACTATTGTTTATGCTACAACTGTCTGCTGCAAGGCAACATCTCTTCATGGTTATTAGTCCCGGAAATCCGGCATGCACCATAGTTATCAGGAAAGACTAATTACCCTCCCTGCGATGTTAGATTTAAGACACAACCAGAACGCTTCAGCTAAGGTAGGCGCCTCGAAGGTGTTCGCGGCTATGTTGTTTTTGATAGTTTTTCAGTATCACTTCAATCCATACTCAATATTTTTCAAAACTTGGTTCCTTCCAACCTCAATACTACATGTTTTTGAAGCAACTTTTTAAAAGTCAGGACTGGAATTTGGCGTGGCAGTAAAAAATTATTAAAGACCGAAATGTAGCCCATACAGAGTCGTAAACACCGTTATATAAACTGTTATGATCGCACTAAAAATGACGACACAGTGAGCAAGCTACTAAAACGGAGATATTTGTAGGCGTGGCAAAAAAATATACCGGAAATATTCGAATTGATTTGGGATTATGCTTGAGCCTAGAGTGTGACTGACACAATTCTTTTTTAATTTTTTTTTATAGAAGGCGAATCATGCTAGTGTACTCTAGCCAAAACCTGATCTCGAAGGGGAACTTCAAGAAGACGGGTATGACAATATCTGAGCCACCAAAGGCAGTTTTGATTTTTATAAGTACTTGCCAACATGATCTTTGTTAAAGCCACAAGTATTCTGGTCACTTTTTCACCCGTGCTTGACTTATCACGTACAAGTTAGTCTTCTTACTCGTACATCTAAGATCTTATCGGTATAGCGAACGCATTGCTGAATCAAATGCTGCTTACTTGCGATTCAAATACATTGCGTCTACGATGAGCAGAACATTGTTGCTGAGTGTATGACTCAAGAATCTAGACTCGATCCCACTGCATAAGAAGCATACTGATTTCTTTTATCAAACACCGAATTCTCACTTCTAAATCAAGCTAAATAAAATTTGTTTGAAAACAAAAGTTGCCGGACTTAACATTGGATGTGTTATGCTTATATCCTGGAGGGTTTTGTAGGCAACCGCAATAAATACTTCTTGCTATTTTTTATATACTTGTTATAAAATTTCCTAGAGGGTCTGGTCTCATTAGGACTGCAGGAAGTACTTATTATTATTATTTTATCCTGGAAGGTACCGTATGAATCGCAGGAATTATTTATTATATGTTATTTATATTTTGTTCTTGGACCAGTACTCAGGGGCTGGAATGTAAATATAAAGTGCATTGTATTGGAACTAGCAAAATAGATTATGAAGAGGAGGATATAGGGAGTAGTTTTTGTACATGTTTGACTTTTACCAAACGTTGTCATAGTATATAAAATATTGGAATTAACCAGTGTGTATACTTTCGACAGTGCTCAGACCAACAACAATTAGTCCAACAGCTCGCACACTGCCAGGTAATAGTGTGTTATACTAACCAGTAAATATTAACTCTACTGCTCTGCTGATTTGCTAAAGCATACATTAAGGTCTTCTATTATGTCCATGTAAAATATGAATACCATATTTTTCCTCCCCACTCACTTCCCCCGTATGGCTGATTGACATCATAGATATAAATCAGTTTTCTGCACAAACACTTCAAACGTTCAGACAGACTTTTGCACAAAGCTGGCAAAAAAAAAAAAAAAACGAGAAAAATTGAGTGACGTTCAGGGACTTGCAGCTTTTAAAATGTTACCGTAATGGTCACTACACAAATTCTAGACAGTGGGAAAGCATTATTGTTGTCTAAAAGTTTTTATCTCTCAAACTCAAACAATCGACTTCTGGGTTTGAATGAATTTTGTTATTGTTGTGGCACCGAATGGCGGGGTATTTGTTCGATGGGTGATTAAACAAAAAATGATTTGTGTTCGCTTGTAGACTCTTAATGAAATTATGGTTTTGACAGGCATAGAATTATATTGACACCATTAAATGGATTAAAGTCCACAGTGGAGAATATTTTTTTTCTTTTTGCTTTTAGAAATCGACAAATAAAAATTGTCTGTAAAAGCATGAATATCAAGTAATGTAAACATGTGAATAAATTTATCACAATTAAATTCAATAGCAGTAAATATTCACCAATAAAAAAATTATAAACAGCTTGTTTTCGATGTTTGGGATATAAAGTTGAATGTTTGGGAATATTTTCCAAAATTTTCAAAGTCTACTGATGAGATGACGACATATAGACAGCTGGGAAACACTGAAAACAAGCTGTTTATAGTTTTTGGATTGGTATCAATGTTAGAAGCTTTTATAGTGAATAAAACTCAATTGAGTAAAGATTTACTAAAATATATAGCATCGGTTTTAAACGGAAAGGGTTTAACTAACATAATTGGAATTTTACGGGAGACAGAAAAGGCGTAATGGAAACTGTTGAATAAAAAACAATATCAGTTTATCTTTGAAGCCATTCACCGAATTGACTGTGGTGTAGCTTATCCGCAATAAAATCGCAAACCATTCCAAACAAAAGGCAACTGTCAGCTGTTAAATGGGCTGTCAAGTATAGCGCTAGTGCCAATTTCAAGTTATATATCTCCAAAAACCGCCTAAAATGTATACGTTTATGTATCACCATTTGTTTTTATTTATATATTTTTGTTACTGCAAAAACAAATTCGAAAAGTTTTCGTGTTTTTCTAATACAAGACTAACACAAATATCTTTTTACAGTAGGACATATTTTTTTTGCATGTGTTTATTTTATGAAAGAAAATATAAAAACTTATTTTGTACACAAAAGTAGTAAATTTTGGCCATTTTTTATGCACAAGTTATTATTTGTGCAATTCTCTAAGACACATACAACCACAAGTTAATGAAAGACTAGAAATGTTATTTAAATATAAAAGTGTTTGAAAGTTAAAAAAAATTATGAAATTCTCTAGTTCTTTTAATCCTCCGTTATGCAAATGAATCTGGCCAGAGCTATTAAGAATTTAACTGAGATTTAAATAAATTTCTAGTTCAGTTAGGTGTTTGTTCTACAAAAAGAATTTACGAGATGTGGATTTTTTCTTCTACACATTATATACGTAGCGCATATAGGCTAGACATATGCGCTCTTGTATTTTATATGAAGAACAATGTAATTTATCTGCATTTTTTATTTTTTTCGTTTGTTTACCCAGTCTGCATTTTATTTATACTCTGCATTCTTATAGCTGTTGTAAAGCTCAGAGATTTGTCTATCCCCTCACGCTCTGCAGTGTATAAAATATATGTGAATCTGCCTTCGACCGGCCTCTACAATAAAGAGAAGCAATGAAACCCTAAGCATATCTCTTTTACAAGAAGAATAAAGCTGGCGTCAATGATATGGACCAAATTCTTTAAATTTTACTACAAAGAAGCCAACCAAACGATGGACTTTTACGTTCTTCTGCAACGTGCTAGATCTCATGGCACTGGGTGCATTTTGTATTTGCAAAGAAGTTGTTGGTCTCAATAAAAATAATGCTAGAAGAAATTTTCTCTTTAAAACCGAATGAACAACATTCACACCAGAAAGCAGTTTGGCCATTGAATCGTATTTGCTAGACCACTAAATGTAAGTCTGATTGTTGTACCATTTGCTTTTCATTTCATCTCATTTTTCTCGTTTTGGTTTTTTAATTTCAATTTCCAGTAGTAGTTCCTAGCAAGAATGATAGAACTAGAGATTACGCCATGCGCATGATTTCCCGTTAGATGACGTAGTTTAACCCATGAAAGAGTATGTATTTGTAAAGCATCTAGGGCTGTGTTTGTATTGTTTCGTGACGTCGTTTGACCAACATGCCCAGAAGATTTCAGTTTTTTGTGACAGTTGTCATGACCAGTATTCTATCATCCTTGGTTTCTAGTTCATGTGGTGCTGATACTCTACAAGAGAGAAAAAGTTGTTAGCTTTGTACATTTGGCGACGAAAAACTTGCCTACTAATTTCTCTTATTTTGTTCCAAGTGCGGGAATCCGGTATGCCAACAACTTTCAAAATTAAAATACACATGTTTTAGTTGCTTGCCTGAAGCTCCGTAAGATTTTTTTTTTAATTTAGAATTAATTGAAATTTACTTTATAATTTTATAACTACTAATTTTTTATTTGAAATTAATCGAAACAAACTTTAAAACAATTATTTGTTTAAAATTAAAAATAAAAATTTCGTTAATTTTTTTTCTTGTAATATTATAAAAAAATTTTTTTTTTGTTATATAAATGTCTTCAAATACGTAGTGTCCATATACATGCGCTACATATGTAACTAATGAAACATGTGCATAATGGAGGGTTAAAAATATACTACAAATTTATAGGCTATATTTTTTTAAATAAATAATTAAGTACATATAGGTATAATTGAAATAGTTTAAAAGTTAAAATGAAGATCATGAGGTCAGTCGAAATTTAAAGCATATAAACTTTCCAACACTATACGGAATATAAATTATTTATAACTCATACCACCCTTGTTTCTTTTGAGACAAACATTCTCGCGCTCTCACCAAATTCTTATAACATTTGAAAGCAGCGAATGAATGAAAATAAATGGTTGAGCTCAAAAATTTATCTCCTAACAATAAAATAAAAAAGAGCGCAAATACAATAATTGACTTTTTGCTCAAATGTTGGCTTTAGTATGCCGTTATAATAGTAAATCCGAAAAGAAAAAACAAATTAAATGAAACGAAAGTCTTAATATTGTATTTTATTATACGTTTTTCTAACGTCAAAGAAATTAATTTCTTCGGAGAGTTAAAATTTCTATTAAAAAAAAATCATACAGAATTTTACATTCTCATTTGTGTACTTATGTTAATTTATTCAAGTATGTATAAATGACATGTATATATAAGTATGCATATAGACAAGCATGCAGAACTCAACATGAGGATAAATAATAAAGTTAAAAATTTGTGCATCATTGACAGGCAGTCAATAACAGAAATTTATTGCTGATCCCGAAAGCACTGCAATGTCATCCAAAAGACTTAAAAAAATATTATTTCTACAGCGTTTTAATACTTATATGTATATTCCCAATTATATATAAGAAATTACTTACGCACGCTCAAACACTCATACAGAAAGAAATAAGTAAGCAAATATGCTGTAATACAGTCCACTAAAGGATGATATTGCGTAAATGCAAGAAAGAGGTCATTACAATGGCAGTAGTAGCGTATATATAAATAACTGCCCCATTCATCAATACAGATTTTTGTTTTTTGTTGCTCAACAATTTGCATGTTACAGTAGCGTTATAATATACACAATTTTTATTTGTTGATACATATTCCTGTTAAAAGGACAAAATACAATTTGTGGGGCAAAAATTAATGGCAGCATGCAGAAATATGAGCTGGTATTATTATAATATGAAGGAAGATTCTTGCTGAAAGTTGGCTTTCAACAAGGCAGCTTGAATGAAATTAACATTCTTCATTTTTCTTTTCATTATTTCTACAGTATTTTGTTATTAAATAAAAATAAGTAAGAGAGGAATTTTAAACATTTATTAAAGCTTTACAAATACCTGCTTAAATTTTTTCGTGATATTAATACATATGCATACATAATACATACTTGCTATGAAAAAAAAATGAATGAGTAATGGAAACCGCATCCCACCAAACACGAAAGAAAATTGCTTTATCATTTGCTATTTAGTTTTTAAATATTTTCCAATAGTTTGATTTCAGCAATTGAATTCATATTCAGATTTATTTTAGTACAAATATTTGATACACAGTGTTTCATTAATATATTTTTGAGAATAGCTGTCAAGTTTAAACAAGTGGGGCAACCTAAAGTGGCCCGAAAAATGCAACGCAATTGAGCGACTTAAATAAGTGAGTTAGCATTGTGTCATGAACAGTAATGTTCACTAAAACAAATTTCATTTTTACTAAGTGTAACTGAAAAGCAAATTTTATATTTTCTTTTCAACATGTAGAACATCGTGCGTCAAAAGTTGTTTCTAGTTTACTCTGATACATGCATACTTGCCAGTAATGGGCGTATGTATGTATAAGTATGTGAACACTTTTTATAAAACTTGTTTACTTATGAGTCACTAAAGCAACATGATTTCACAAAATTCGATAAATAGAGATAATACAAAGAAATAAAATTGTTAAATAGACCTGAAAGCACCAAAGGTGTGATAGCCAAGTATCGTAAGTAATTAGTAACAGCTGTTTTTAAAACAAATTTACTGAAAGAGAGTTACTCTCTTACTGCCAAAAATTGGAGTTTTCATTTGCAAAGAGTTGACGCCCTAGTATTTGGTCTCATACCCTTTGTTGCGTATGAGGATTGTGGCAGATAAATTACGCCTAAATTAAAGCATCAAGCGTAATTTATCTGTCAAAAATCCTCGTGTACAAAATGAGAATTATCCAAACAATACTTCGTCAACACTGTGCAATTCGAAAATCCAGACTTAACAATACATAAGAAAGTATTTTTAATTTTTTTTCTAAGTAAAGTTGGATTCAGAAAGAACAATGTAAAATCCAATTTGTCAGACCGTAAGAGAATAAACTTTATTCTATCTTTGGTATGTGAGTATATTTTAGTTATAGTTAGTGAAAATACGAGTAATAAAAAAATTAAGTCTTAAAAATTAAAAAATACTAAGTTTATAAAATCATTGCTTAAGGTAGAGTAAAAAGGAATTAGCTACTTCGTCGAACACAACGGGATCAAGTAACTACCCAAATAGGCTATTTTTCCTGAAACTGGCAGTCTGTGTAATCTTATTACCTCGTAATGTAAAGGACTTAAAAGCTAATAAAAAAAAAACTCAAAATAAAAAACTCAACGAGTTGTGCTTCAGAGTTCAGTTACATTTGGAAATGGTATTCTCACCCTTTTCTGGTAAAACTTGAGACTTGTTTAGAATGTCGGCATTCTTAATTTCAAAATATAAATTACTATTTTCTATTAAAAATGATATTGTTCCAAAACTCAAATTTTTGTCTTTTAAAGAAATTAAAACTTAAGTTGATTTTCGTCACCAAACCAGTTTCAAAATATTTAAACAATGTCTGATTTGTGTTCATTGAAAAGCAGTAAAGTATATATTCTCATGCCATATTAAAAGTTAAGCCATGTGCCAGCTTTTTATTTGTTTTTAGTTGCTACACTTCTGTGAACTTGAGCTTTTTGTTAGATTTTAAGTATCAACGATTTACCGATCACGTTTTTGTAAAAAGTAAAGTCAATAACGCAACAAAATAAACGTTTTTAAATTCTGTTGTATAAGACAAAATAAAAACTTTTATTGAACATTACAAAAAGTAAAACAGATGAGACTTTTTTGTTTCAAAACTTTTAAAAGGATTTAGAACAATGAAAAGTAGCTTCTCCCAGTTTGCCAAATACAAGTTCGCTTGATGCTCATTGCAGAGGGTTACTTATCAAGAAACTGGTTGTAAATATCCAATTTTAACTGGATTATAAGTAAAGATTTGGAGTTTAGATACTAAAGAAAATTGCTCGTTAAAAGGTTAAAGGTTATTTTCATAAAAAGTAATCAAACTTACTAAGGGTTTATTGGGCATATTTCTGTATAAAATTTCTCAATTAAACCTTCGTTAAACATGCAATATATTTTTATAGACAAGGTCGTATAGTATATAAAATTTCAAAGGTAGCTTATCCTGCCATAAGAAAAAAATTATAGCAAAATTTTTTAGACCAAAAGTTGCACTACACTTTAGGTTAAACTCAGCTTTTAATACATTCAAAACACGTTCTGTGCGTATGCGCAATACACTCGTATATAACCGGAGTTGTATTAGAAATTCTTCATACGTATAAAGTTGGCCGGGATTTTGTGATTATTCATCGTGAGAGATTATGAGTTGTAAGTAATTTTTTTTTTTTTTTTTTTTTTTTGTTAAGCGTTTTTATTTATTGAATCTTCAAAATGAACTAACAATAAGTATTCAAATCTTAGTACTAAATATAAAAACAAAAGAATTAATAAAAATAATAAAATGTGATTTTTACTTACGTCCAGCCAATGCTAGACAAAAAGTTCTATTATGCGGGAGCAATATCGGTAGCATCACCTATTGAACGTTCTGATGGTGGCAACGGTAAGTAAGTAATTGTGCAATTGGAAGGTCATCAATATTGACTTCAGTCTAGAATATTGAGTTATATCAGGAAATTCACATTCTTCCGTCTGAAACTTTTTTGAGTCACTTTATTTCCACACGCTTGCGAGTATATCGAGCCATTTCTTATTACTGATTATCTTGATATTTTGTTTTGAAAATATTGTTAAGTTTTATCAATAGTACCAAAGTATTTCATTTTATGCTTTAGAACTAAATGGGGTTTTATATAGACCCAAATTTTATTTGTAACTTGCATATGTAACGTCTACGACCCAGACTTAACAGCATAACCAATGTGGTTGCCTTTGAACATAAACACTCGCATATTTACAATACGACGTGGAAATGTGTGCATGCGTGGTTATAACGATTTGATTTATTGTGTTTCGTAGACAAGGTGCTTTTGGTTGCTGTTATTTCTTTAGCCATTTTTTAACATTGAAAATGAATCGCAACGCTACAAGCAAACATAAGTGGAAAATTTACAACTTTTGAAATAAAAACACACGCTCATATGCAAGTCTTAAAAAACAGAATATTCAAACATATGAACAAGAAAGTTTACAACCATTAACAAAGACGAAAAACAATGACAATATTTCAATATTTAAGTTTAGAAATTTCAATAAAAGGGGATGCTGTTTTAACATATACAACATAAATATACATAATTCTTGAAAAATTCACATGCGTCACAAAACTTTGCTATTAAGAGATGGTACAGATACAGGTAAGATACAAAAAATATAATTACGCCTCGAAACTTTATTTGATAATTGTTTAATAAGATTTTATTTAAAAGATACAGTGGCTAGTCAGCCTTAAATAATAGATCATAGACGGATAAAACAGCTTTCAGAAAACATTCAAAACAAAAAAAGATATTAGTGATAGTGCATGGAACTTCACCCAAATCCACTTGCACGTAACATACTTGATTTTGGCGGCCACTCTCAGTTGAGAAAAAAGGATACCCTTGCCACCATCAGAACGTTAACTAGGTGATTCTACCGATATTATTCGCGCAAAATAAAACTTTTTTGTCTAGCAGTGGTTGGACTTAAATAACTTTTATATTTAGTATTAAGATTTTAATACTTATTGGTAGTTCATGTTTTGAAGATTCAATAAATAAATGAATGAAAAAAAAAAAGTGATAGTGCATTTACTTCAACGAAAAATTTAGCAGATTTGAATGCAAATCTTCAATAAAAAAAATTTTAAGCGCAATATATTAATATATTTTTATTATATTCGGCAATGTCACAGAATTCACTTGAAATGGAACTGAATCAATTCCAAAAGATAATACTAGTTTCATTCTTGCAATTGGAAATGATTTCATTCCGAAAAGTCTTTTAGACTTTCGTTTTTTGAAAAAGTAATAAAAGAACTCAATTCCGTTTCCGAACGAAATTAAGCTCTCTGATGGTTGATTATTATGGGTATAATCATAAAAATGTTAGTGAGTTTAAAACGTATTTTAACTCAAAAATATTTTTCAAAATTTTACTAAAACTCATTTCAAGGCGAATTTATACCAGGTATACGCATTTTTCAAATGTCAAGGGAAAAATATAAAAAACAAATAAACAAAACAATTTACAAAACACGAAAAACGTTAAATATTTCATGAAACTTAAAAACTGAGATCATAGAAAATGGCCAGGCAGATAGGGTTGGATTCTAGATGATACCTGGTGCTCAATATACAATACATAATTCAAAAAATTGTTTTAAATTTCTTTTAATTGATATCTGAGGCAGCTTAAAATAAAACAAACTATCAGCTGCGCTGCCAATTTCTCCTGTTATGAATTCGCTTTGACTCATTTCAAATACATTTTAGTTTTTTATGAATATGCACATTAAAGTTGAAAGTTTCTATATGTAAATATTGAAATATAGTAAAATACAAACATAATTATTCCCTGCGGGCATAAAAACATACAAAAATTTAACATGTGATTGCAAATTTGAACCCTACCCAAATACAAATTAACTTTTATCTGAATGTTCACATCGGAAATAAAACTTCCCCTGTTTTTCTCTTTTTTCTTAGCCAAGCAATTTGTCAATGCAAACAAGCTTTAGGCTATGCCCAACATTTCCAATATTTAAGATCTTTAGCATTTTATTTTTCTATCTTTGATATAGCATCAAATATGTTTGTTATTGCATTTCATTTCTTGAAGTTTTATTACAGTTTCTTTACTTTTTCTGCCAAGAAATGAGAAAAAAAAAGAAAAGAATAAAGAAATGCACAAATAAAAAACTAACAATATATTGATGAAATTATTTTACATAAAAGTTCGAGGAAAAAAGTTTTCTTTTTTATGCCAACAATAAATTCGCACAACAGCAACAAACAAACCCGTGTGTGCAACCAAAATACTTTTAAAACATATAAAAGATGTTTATAAACTTTAAATATTGCGAAAACAATTTTCAAATTGATTTCACAGAGAAAAATGAAATCTCAAAAAAAAAAAAAAAAATCATAAAGTTTGGCAAGAAAATAGTGCATGTGCAACTCTTATTTAGAAAGCATTTGGGGATTTAAGACAGGGAGAGGGAAAAAACTTTTTCATAAAGCAGGGTTATGAAAGACTAATGAATATAACTTAAAAGCAGGAATAATACTGAGTTTACACGTGCATGGAACTTGTTAAAGGTTGCGTGTACATATTACCAAACAATAGAGCGAAAAAAATAATAAAGACATTTGCAATTTGCTCGTTTGTTAACACACGCAAGTGCAAGTTTATTTTCAAAATGTCGTCGAAGATAAACGTTGTACGGCTTTGTACTACATGTGCTTGTAATGTCTGTGCTGCCAGCGTAGCAATATTAAAGGCCCATTTAGCCGACCGTAGAAATTGTAACTGTAACGTAAATGTAAATGTAGTAGCACTTATAGAACACGTAAAACCGTATCATTTATTTTTGATATAAACAAAAAACAAAAGTGCATGTGAAGAAAATGTGTTCTGTAAGTTTATATTGTTTGTGTGTTAAAGAAAATAACTAAATTTTCATCGTCCATATCATTATACCAAATAACTTACAAAAATAAAATAAAAGCAATACAGCTGTTCATAGCAGTGATGAGAGTTCATGGTATTCAGTACATATACAAAAAGTACTAGAATGGTTTAAATGGTACCTAAAATTTCTAATATATATTTTTCTGTTTATATGTTGACGTTTCATACGAGCTCCAGCTGGGAAACATAAAAAACAAGCTATTTATAATTGGTACTAATGTTGGAAGCTAATATAGCGAAAAAAACGCAAATGTTTGAATTTTTGTTCTCGGCTTTTTGACACTACCAAGACAACAAATAAAACTCAATTGCTTATAATATATTACTTAACTACTTAAACAGTTTAATTATCAAATAAACAAAAACAGGCCTTTTGTGCCACTCTCCCATTCACTATAATATATACCATCACTGACTACATTTGTCACGTAAACACGTAATGAAATTCTATTTTCTACAGGTTGAGACGTTACGGTTACATTTCATTACAGTCAGATAAGCATTTTCATTTTTTCTCGTATAACAAAATCAATCAGCTGTTCCGACTACATTCACATTTCTACATTTACGGTCGGCTAAATGGGCCTTAAGGCCAGTACGCAGTTCTTACGGAAATTCAGGTTCCCATAAGAATTGCGTGTAAAAAAAGTTACGGAATTTCAGGTTGGTAAATTCCTTATGTAAATTTCCGGATACCGGTACGGAGTTCTTAAAGAAAAATTAACTAAAACAAAAATTAATGTTCATGCATTTATTTGCCTAAGGAATTTTTGACAATTTGTTAATAAAATGGAGGAAGAATTGTGTCCCGTATAAGAATTGTGTCCCGTATATACATAGCATGAGGTAAGTATTTTCATATATACATATAGCTTCTCTACACCAATCTATACAATCATTTTTCCGTGTAGAAATAAATGTATATTTCCAAACGTAAATTTCTGTAAGAACTCCGTACCGGCCTCTACAGGGAAATTATATTACGTACATAAGTTTATCACAATATAAATAATAAATTTGTATTCAAAATAAAAAATAAAGATTGGAACGTTCTTTTCCGTTCGCCTCAGCTGTTTTGTTTCTGTTCAATATAAACTATATGTGTATGGTTTGTTTTTACTTTTTCATTCTGTTCTGTTGTGGACTAATCTGTTGAAAATAGAATTCAATGTTAAGTGCCAGGTCACACACAGCAACTTTAGTTGGGCAATTCTTGACTTTATAGAAGCTTTCGGTGAGGGGAATAAGACGAGAACAAGAATTGCCGGTACTCGGCAATTCTCAGCAATTCCTTATTTTTCTCTCATGTGTATGTGCATATACAATGTAAATTGTATGATATAATAAGTAAGGAAAGATCAAGAATTGCCGAAAAAAGTTTTTGTTTGTGGACAAGAAAGCAATTCCAAAGGAAAATTGCTAGAAAGTTCGGCAATTAAAATCGCTCTGTCTGACGTCAGACTAAGTGACGGCCAGATATGTATATGTTTTACTTTATTCAGGTATGGAAACAATGATTTTTTATTTTCATTTATAACTTTTTTTTCAAAAGCTAAAAAGAATTGTTTTATTTAAAGATTTTTAAAAATTAATACATTTTTATCAATGGCAATAAAAATTTGACGTTCTGTGGTTCACATTCAACATCAGCGCTTTAAAATTAAAACTTAACCAGCCGATATGTGTTATAGTTGTCTTTCATTAATGTACTATTTCGTCAGCAAATGTTAATCCTGAAAATACATAAAGAAATGAAAATAAATCAATCACTTGAAATAAAATCAAATTTATTTTAAGATACATACTCGTATAACTCAAGACCGTGAAAAAAATTTTTTTTATTATTTCGCAAAATGTTTTCATTACAGAAGTGCGTTAAGTCCTACAACCGAATCTTACTTCAAGTTTTTCCAAAAAACAATTCCATCATAATTTTCATTCATCATCGGTTTCAGTTTGCTTAAGAAGTGAAAAACATAAACGAGAAAATATATTAATGCCAGACTGTAAATGAAACTGATTTAAAGAGAAGAGTATTGAGCATGCCTCTGCATGTCTATGCATATGTACTCGTATGTATGAAAATGTTTAATTAAAACTGAAACATTTACATATGTATCATCAGTTTACTTTGTATCAGTTTTGTTTTCGCTCTGCGTGTATTCAACTGGTGCAAGTTGAGTAGGCGAGAGCGGTTTGCTTCCTGTGCTTTGTATAAAAGTGTGCTGTCATGACAGCAGTATGTTGTTGCACGTGAACGTGGCTTGAATCACTTAAACAAAACGAAACAATACCTTTCACATGCCGTTCATTGTTTTATTATCTTTGCACAATGAAAACGTCTCGTTTGTTGGAAATTTCAAAGTTGTAGACTTTTTGTGCACATCGATATTTCTTTACTTTGACTTGAAAGTTAAATGATGAGTTTTTGAATTGATTTTAAATGGCTGTTATATGGCAGGAAAGAAAAAAAAGAGATAAGAAAAGTATGAGAAAAGCATGAAATTAAAGAGGAAGAAAAAATAAAGACGGAATGCTTTGCAAAGGAAAGAACTATAAAGGTACGTTCACATAGGCAAAATATTTGTCCAAAAAAGCTTAACAACCACCTTCTTATTGAACCTTGTTTTCGGCAAGCTTATGCATAAAAACAACTAAAATATAAATAAGTGTGCACATAAATACATATAGATATAAACAATAAAAAGCAAAAACAAGAAATACTGTAAAAAACATAAAATTTTAGAAGCGCATTGTTTCAAAGGTTTGTTTGTTTAAACAAAATTGTAGGAAAAAGTATTTGTTCTTACAAAATTAAGTATTTTTTTCTTCAATTTTGTTTGAACAAACAAAACTTTGAAACATGCGCTTCTAAGATTTTATGTTTTTACAGTTTTTCTTATTTTGTTTGTTTGTATTTATGTGCATACATATTTACATTTTAATTGTTTGTATGCATAAGCTTGCCGAAAATAAGGTTCAATAAGAAAGTAGTGGTTACACCTTACCTTAAGAAAAGTGTATAAAAGAGAAAAGAAAGTGATATAGGAACTACTTAAAAAAAAAAAAACAAAACCAAAAAGAGAAATAGAAACAGAAAAATGAAAGAAATAAAAAGAGAAGTGCTTGAAAACAAATGAAGAGATCTTCTCTTAACTTAATCTTACGTAAAAAAAGAGGAGTACGAAAGTGTAAATAGCAGAGTGAGAAAAAAAGGTAAAAGCATAGAAAACATACATAACAGTAAGATCCGATTGCCGAATTTAGTTGTTCAAATTTTTCAAAATTTTCTTTTGAACTGGCTTTTACGTTCACACACCAAAACTTTTTTTTTTGGCAGTTCTTGAGCTTACTCTAGATTTTATTTCTTGCAATTTACATTGCGTATGCACTTACACAAGGCGAATTCATTATACCAGGTGAAACTGGTATTACAATAAATACAACAATCCAAAAACAACATGGTGTTTTGTTGGTGCTTGAGTGACTCGTGTGTCAAAAAATTGTACAGAAAGTATGTACATGCATACACACACTTACACACTTTAGTTGCAGATGTACATGTCTGTGACCAAACCGGAAACAACTTTTGACACTTGGTGTTTTACAACTAGAGAAAAAAGTAGAGCATCTGTTTTTTCAGTTTCACCTGGTAAAATGAATTCGTCTTGCTCTTACACATACCTACATGAGAGAAAATTAAGGAATGGCTGATGACTGCTGAGTAGCGGCAATTTTTTTTTTTTGGTATCGTAAAAACCCGAAACAGCTGATATTTGCTTAAATTAAGATCAAACAGGGCGATTTTAACTGCCAAACTTTTTAGCAATTTTCTTTTGGAATTGCTTTCTTGTTCACACACAAAAACTTTTTTCGGCCATTCTTGAGCTTTCTTTACCTTCCATTTCATACAATTTACATTGTATATGCACATGCACACATGAGAGCAAAGTAAGGAATTGCTGAGAATTGACGCCAGCGCTGTCATATTTGTAAATAAATGAACTTCTTACGTTTGCTGAGTCTACTACTGTTTTTGGTATTGTACAGGTAGTGAAGTTAATAAATTAAAAATCTATGAGTTTTGTTGTTGTCAAGTGTAAAATCTAAAAAAATTTATTAAATCTATTGTGTATGTATGCACAAGCTCTACAATAGCACTTCAAGATGAAGAGTGAAAATCGCTTATGCTAATATCACAGATTTTTTACTTTCCTTTAAAATAAAAAACAAAAATATAAAAAATGTATAAAAATATACATAGCTAAATACATATTTAGATTCACACTTACTTTTTTGTGTTAAAATCATAAAACCTTACTTGCAAAGTTAAAAAAAAAAATTGCCTAAACTCTTTGAACTGTCTACAATCTTTTTACTCTGTAAAAAATTAGTTTAGACTTTGGCTTTGAAACCGACAGAGATAAATTTTTTTGAAACCTAAGAAAGTAATCGACAAGTTGTAGCAGAAAATTAAACTTAATATTCGATAAAACAACAAAGGAAACTAGGCGTGCAAAATGACTATACGTTTTTTCAAGGACTAAATAACCAGCACCGGACGCCGTACATAGATTTTATTTTATTTCTTTGGAGTATTTGCGCCATCATAGCGAAACCTTTTTTAAACGTTATAATACCTTTTTGCTTGCAAGTATAAGAGTATAAATTAATCGTGTTTGTAATTTTTGACGCAGCACGAATCATGAACATGCACAGACTAAAAGTAAGACTCAACTGGAAAAATCCTAAGTACACATACCATGTCGTATCTTCGTGCTTTAAACTGATGCTGGTTTTATTTACTCACTCTTTGCTACGTTTTTATTTTCACTATCTTTCAATCAGTCACGTACTAAAAAAACTTTTTAAAATTTTCCTGCATCTTTGAGTTTAAATGTAATTCACAGCTGTGGATGTGTTGAGCAGAAACTATACATTTATAAGATTATCACTACCAATGTGTTGTTAATACATTAGGCCTGAAATTTATTTAATTTGGCCTAACATAACAGATTATTAATAAAATTGAATTTAATAATTGTGAAAGTTCCGAAGATATAACAACTACAGCTTGTACTTATGTTATTTCTGTTACAGTATACTAAAATTTGAGTCTTGAGACTCTTTAGTTGTTCTCATTATTTGTGTTTGTAGTGAACGAAAAAACACTGTAACTACCCAGCAGTCCACAAGTTATTACAATTTACAAAGCATCCGATTGTAAGCGATTGTGTCAACAGAAAAAATCAAAATAAACATGTTAAGCACAACAAACAACTAGCATTCGATTCAGATTAGTCTTTTTCTACTCATATTGTTAAATAAATTGTACATAAGAAGCAAAGAAGAAAACAAATGCTAATAATATAGTTTTGAACTCATCCAATCTTCGCTTACAATGTATACAGTGTTGGATGCATCTTACGGCCTAGGCAATCGCTGTGTAAATGTAAGTAGGAATTGTATACAGACTTCGGATGGGTCGCACTTACATTGTCAATGCTCTCAGATCGAAGATGTATGTGACAAAAAGTTCACTGGGTAGTGCTATTTACAACAAAAACATTAAAATTTGTTTTATTGTGTTTGCTCAATTAACAAGAGCAATACTAATGCTTCTAATAAGAGAAAGATATGCTGTTATAGTCAGACATTTGAGAACAAAACAAGAAACATGTTATGTTGAGTGATTAAATTTGTTAATAATTTTTTTTCGCAAAATTGTTGGTGTATGTATGTAATCATATTTTTGTTTTTTTTTAATGCATAAATATTAACTATTTTTTGGTTTTCAGATAAGTATTCAAAAACATAATTTCAATTTAACTTTTTTATAATATCAGAAAATTATATTTCTACACCTGTAATTTAAACAGCACAATTAAAGCATTTACACATAGATCACGGCAGACACACATAGATCACAACAGCAAAGGCTGCAACCGGCAGCCACTTGTCTGAGTATTATTCACTATTTATAAAACACGCTCCTCTATAATGTACAAATCCTTCAACAAACGTTAAGCTAAACGTCTACATCACGCATTATACACATTGTCGCTTGTTAAGCGTTTCAAACTGATTGATTGTATCATGTTTGTAATATTTTTCTTAAGGTGACATGAGCAACTCGCATTAAAACAAACATGTGTATACATATGTGGGTCTATTTGCTTCGTAAAGATATAAAAGCAATTATCGTGGGAGTCTGCCGTGTTGGTCTAGTCCCACAGAGTCTACGCATTTCCCAACGCCACAATGCCATGCACCAGAACCAGTTCAATCACATGTTATTTGGGGCATGATCTGCGTTTAGTTTACGAGCGTAGCTTTCCTAAGAATCTTTCAAGTAATTGATAATTATACTCATTGCAGCTCTCTGGTTGTCGTATTAGTTTTAGGGCTTTAAAGGAAATACCGAAAAATATAGACGTGTCTTGTTTTTCATTTGAATGGTCAAGTTTTGCGTTCCTCAAAGAAAATGAATAAAAGAATTTCATCTCACATCAAAAAATTCGTAGATATCCCTACACATCATTTTAAACAGAGAAACTTACTGTGACATATTTGAAATTGTACCAACGCAAGCACAAAGTAAAAAAAGAGAGAAAAAAAAAACAGTAACAAAACCAACACAAATCGAACAAGTCATAAAAACAAACTTGCCGGGGAATAAAATCTAGAGAATGAAAAACTTTTCGTTGATAAATGAACACTTTGTCACGTAGTGGTTGTTTTTATTCTGTAAAACATTTTCATTAGGAAGGTACATTTTCTTATTGCATTTTGTTGCATGAAAATTTTATCGAAGAGCAACGATTTTCTGTAGGACATATTTTGTCTACAAAATATAATATTTTCTGGAAACTTGTCGAAGCAAAAAAAAAAAAACCAAAGAAACGTTTGTCGCTGAACAAGGACAAAAAATTTCTTTAAGACCTTTTAAACAACGAAAAAAAAAAATTATAGAAATTTTTTTCTCAAAAAAAAAAAAAAAACGATGTTTTCAATAGAAACTTCTAGGCAGGGTAGAAAATTATTTTAGTACGAAAGCTTTATAAAAATTATGTGGGAAGGCAAAAACTACCTTGTATGCAAACTTTCGTGATCCAATAAAATTTTTTTTTTTTATTTATGATAAAAATACTTTATGCTGTAATAAACATATTAGATTAATGCTCTCTAAAATTAAAAAAAAACCGAATTAGTCTATGGACACCTCCCTAATACCCACATGACCGGGAATGTTTCTGTCTATGGTGTTTGCGTATTTGTGGTCATGTGAATATGAATGTTTAGCAGAAACTGTTACAGAATGTCATAATTTAGTTTATTAACTTTTCCGAAAAAGTTATTCACAAAATGCACACAAGCTGCAAGAGCTGTGCTTTCAACCGCACAGCTATTCAATTAAATTTATGTCAAAACTTTAAAATAAAAGGAATTTTTTTATGTAATTTTTGTTAAATAGTTATTTAAAGTAGAATTTATTTTTAATTTGAGCACAACTCTTTAATTTAATGAAAAGGATGAGATTTAATTGAAAATTTAATACAGAAACTTAAAATTTAATGAGTTTTTTGATAAAGGGAGATCTATTGGGCTTTTACATGCATCCTCACGGGCTGAGGTGGTCCGGAAATCAGTGTAACTTTTTCTATAAGGGTGTGAACACATTCTGTTCACCCAATGTATGGGCTTATAGCAGCCTGTGTCTCCTATGGGCCGACACACCACTGACAGCGTTGCCTCAAAATGTTTTAAAAAGTTTCACAAAACGGGTACTTTGAAAAACAGGTGTTACAGTACAGAACTTAAATAAATTTTCCTGAAAAAATACCCAATATCAAAAAAATATAACAGCAAATTAAGAAAAAAACCAAAAGGACCTTGATATGGATAAATTTATTGCACATTAAAAAAAACTTCTTCAAAATTTTTTGTATTTGAATGAATGGTATGTTCCACAAGATCTCGGAAAAGTTTGGGCTAGTTAAGGCTGCCAGTCATTGAAATGCCAGCCCACTTGAGTTTAATTCGGCCCAGTTGTGTAGAAGTTCGAGCTGATGAGAATGAAAAGTAAATTACTCTCTAAAATTGCTAATTTTCCCAAAACTGCTGGAACGCAGAAAAACCATGATTGTACATCTTGAAATACTAGTGCTACTTACTTTTAAAATTAAAATATATTTTAGTGCTTTTAGACACAATAAAAACAGAAAACTTGCTTTATTTTCAACTGCTGTAATATTAAAACCAATATAAATTTTTTAAAAGATATTTATTATAAGTGTTTAAAAAATAGAAAGCCAGATAACCATCGCATGTTCTTCTTGCAGTTTTAGAGCTTTGTTTTTTGAGTAAATTTTTAAATTATCTGAAAATTTTCTGATTATGTAAATAAACAACAGCTGATTATTCAATTCTAGTCCGAACTTACCCAAAGCAAAAGTTCGTGCAATATTGTACACGTAATAAAAAAAGTTGTTATCTCATTTTCTCATTTTTAGGCTTTTTCTCTCTTTGTTTACAACAGTGTCAGCCCTCTTCCTATCAAGGCTTAGCAACTTTTTAAGCCGCTTGTCTTGTCTTCAACATTTCCCCATCACAGAGTTCATTACATCATCAGCCTCCTGAGGAGTCTCCTATTAAAGACAAAGGTTGGTGTGAGTCTAATAAAAACCCCGCTTGCTTCATTTTCGGCGCAGATGTCTAACATTTCATTATCACTATGCCCCTCGTGACTAGATTTTGAATCGCCAGCTTATTTCGTATATATTGACATTCCAGTACCTAAGGACCAATTGACTGTTAGGGAGTATTTTTATTTATATATTATAATGTTTAACTCAAAAGCTTTGATTTTTACACCTGTGTTTTTATTTAGTTTTTGTTATGAAAAATTGATTAATTGCAGCATAAAATGACCCAAGCTCTATGCCCAAGCTCTATGGGCTTCATGCTCATTTGTTTTTGTAAAATCACTTACCTTTAGGCTATGCTATTTAATGAACACATGTGTGTTAACACACACAAGTGCAAATCAACAAGATTTTCGCATGCTTTGCTGGTAAACATTGACGACTTTTGCTTTTTAGAACAAAACATTAAACCAAATTCCCTAAATATTTTGGTGGTTGCTCCTCTATATAGACATTTTTGGCACCCCTGGTTTAATGTCTAAAAACGGTATTCAAAAAATTTCTCTTCGTTGAGTTGCTTTAATGTTAATGTTTCTATTTAATTTATATTTTACTTTTCATAGCATATCTGAAATATATTATTCTATTTTTGCTTCTAAAGTTGTTTAAAAAAATAAAATTGTGTGAAATTTAAAAAAATTGTTTCATATATAAACATTCTTTTAAACATACAGTAGAAATTTAACGACTTTTTTTTTTGAAACAACTTTCAAAAACAAAACTTTTTTGACATTTTTGTGCAGAAGTTTGTTTTTGTTGTTTGTTTTTTTACGTGTCACAGGTGTGGCGGAAAAATGTCTATAAAAACTTTATACTTTGTGTTTGTCTAACGTTTTAAAGCTGAACTATAATGACATTTTGATGGCGTTGTTGGGAAATGAAAATATTTTGGAAAATAATACAAATTTAAAACGTACTAAATTATTCTTTAATTATAAAGGTTCTGTTATAGGTACCATACATATGCAAGGAAATGTTAATTTCTCAACTGAGTAGTGACTCTTAGCAAAAAGAAGAGTTTAATAATTTTTATGCATATGCGAGAACTTTGTATGGGAGTGTTATGAGAGGAATAGTTCTGGAATTAATAGGAATTTATATTCTCTTTTTCTATAACATATCAATTAAATCGCGATTTAAATGTAAAACGTTTGAACTGAGATTAATGAAATTTTTTTTATATGTGTGTAATGTTGTAAATTTTTTTTTCGAAAATATTTTATTTTCTGGACCAAAAAAAATTTTTTTTCTTAGACCAAAAAAAAAAAAAACTTTTTTGTATGCGTTTTTAGTTTAGTTTTATTCTAAAAATATTAAAAATTAAGCTGGACAAGTTTCCAAAGGACTTTTTAAATAGAAATGCATTTTAAAAACATCATTTCGAAAAAAAATACAACAACTTTGGACATTACTATTCTGATCTATAAAAATATATCGCTAGTTAGACACACTGAATTTAAATTCAACAGCATTCGATAAAAGAATAAGAGTTTGGTGGCCATTTTATATCCTTTTTACCTCAGATCTGCTTTGTACGACGATAAACATGGTGCAATTATTAGGTGGCAGTTGCTGTATACATATTTTGTTTGTGTAAAAAATTCTGTTTAGAAAACAGAAGAAAATGAAGAAAGAAAAGTCTATATAAAGGAACTAAACAAAGAAAATTACTTTAATTGTGTATAATTGTTTTCATAAATTGTTTTTAACGCGTTTTAAGCAATAAAGATAGGTATTTTTGAAAACTTTTTTTTGTGTTTTTTTTGCACTTTTCCAAACTGTTTTAAATCTTCTTATTTGTTTCAGTACACTTTGTGTAAACATAAACAGCTTTTGACACCCTCATTTATATGAAAAAAATTATCACCTGCGCTAGTGATGCCACCTGGTTAATTGCATCATGACGACAACACTCGTTTTCAACTTAGCTCATACTAAGAATGATAAAACTAGAGATGACGTAGTTTGACCTGTGTAAGGGTATGTGCTTACAAAATCATCTAGGGCTGTGTTTGTATTGTTTCGTGTTGTCATTTGACCACATGCGCAGAATATTTCCGTTTTGTGTGAGAGTTATCGTAATCATGTATTCTATCATTCTTGGCTCATACACTATTGTACCTGAAGTGATCAATTATCATGTAGAAGAAGATCGCCGCAAAGATCTGTATTTGCTTACACAAACAATTTTTGAACTTCAAAGTTCTTTCTCCGCTTAAAACAGAAAACAGAAAAATGTTAATACACCAGACCCAAAGAAGATTCCTTGTAGAGAATTCGGAGACCAAATTCTTTTCATAAAAAAGAGTAAGAACTTTAAAATATGTTCTCGCAATAAAAATTTTACCAGATTTATTTATTTTACACATTTTATTAAGAAATAAATAAACAACCAAATTTAATACAAAAAAAAGACTACACTGCATTCTTTGCGATATGCCGAATTTTTTATTTTAATTTATTATTTATTAAGAACTTTGTGGCAAGTTTTTTAAAATGTGTTCTTTACCTTTTTATTTCCTTTTCATAAAAAAAGAAATGCTATAAAATAGCAAAGAGTTTTGAGACTGACTACAGGTGAACAAACAGCTAAAGCTGAGAGACCCCTTGAGCAAATCCTTAATGGTGATTAACAGGTTTTATGTCTGTGTGCTTAAGTGTTGCTCCTATGGCTGCTGCTGCTTCTAGTCACACACACACACATACAGCTGTATCTAGTGACACACACAGGCACAGAGGCGTTATTTCTGGTGACACAAGTAACACCGAAAAATGCTTTTGGTTGCAATAAAATAAACAAAATGCAACAAAATAAAAAACAAAACAACATGAAAAAGTAAATGAAAATTTTCACTAAAGTTTTGCAGGTCTTTGTGTATTCTGCATTATATAAAAAAAAACTTTGTTCCAAGAAAAATTATATAATTGTATCAGTCAATGAAATCAAATTTATTATAAATTTAAGTTTTTAAAGAATGTGTCTAATACCCAAATAAAAAAAAATATTTGCAATTATATTTAAATAATACCTCCACCGTAATCTTTTAGTATATGAACCAAAACCTGAAAGAGAACTAAACAAAACTTCTCATCATTTCATCAGAACAATAATACCTTTAGTTTTTTTCTTAAGAAGGATTTTTTTACAATACAAATCTGCTGTGATCAATAATTTTGATTGAAGATGATACGAAAAATAATATTCAAATCTTTAGCTGGGGGACAACTAGCTGTTTCGTAGTCGCTACACTACTCATTAGCACCCACTGGGATTTGAACTCGGGTCATGACGTATCATGATCTACTGCTTTAACCACTAAGCCACCGAGCATTTAATTATTTTCTATCTAGTTCCGTTAACTTATTTTTAATTAAGTGGTTCAGTTGTCATGATAACTATATTTTCGACAAAATAATAAAATTGTTTTAAAATTGTGAATCAAATTATTTCTAAACGTTTGAATTGAAATTGTAGTACTAAACTTTTATTTATTTTTAGTGTAATTGAGCATTTTAGTACTAAGAAATATACTACACATTTTTTTATCTTCGGCCGGTACTCAGGGGATGTCCCCTACATATGCAGTGCATTGTTCTGCTAACAATGCGATCTTTAACGAATATAAGAACACAGAACATCAACGTTCAAGTCTGAAAAACTGCTTGCTTATTCTGCACATTATTCTGACCGAATATACTTAATATTACTCAAGGCAGCTTTAATAGGATAATGGTATAAGCACAACTAGCTTTCGTTTCCTTTGCGTACATTTATCAAAAACATAGATTCCCTTGATTTTTCAAACAAAAGTATAACAAAATCTTCGAGTTCTACCAACAAAATACATGTGATGTTTTTGGTGTTGTATTCATTGTAATTCTGACACTATCGGTTTAACGCTGCATTGACTTTACTCGTTTACTCCGCTGTTTTCTTTTTGTTTTGACAAATTTCCTTTCATTTTCCTTTAATAAAACAAATTTTCAATTACATAAAAAAAAAATTGGCACAAAAATTAAAATGTGAGTATATATGTATGTACAAATTTTTTCTTCTACGCTACAAAAAAACAAAAAAAACGTTTATTAAGAGCTAAAAAGAAAGAATTTAAATAATAAAAAAAAAAAACAGCAACAGTTTGCTCCCACCGTTATTCTTGATGAAAAGAGTAAAAAACAAAGAAACCACTGAGCATGAATTATAAAAATAAAAGTGGAAAATACTCTTGAGAACGACTTCAACAAAAAGTTTAAGTGTAACAGAAAGTGAAGGAGGAAAGAAAAGAATGTGTTGTTGTCGCGCTGCTGTTGTTGTGTATGAAGGGGGAAAAATTAAGATTGTATAGCATAATTAAATGCAATTGTGGTTAAGAGTCACTTTCATGAGAAGCATTTGACATTTTTTGATTCTTTTCATTCTGTTTTTTTTTAATAGTTATATATGTATGTTTGCACATTGTCACCTGTTACATTTTTAATAATTCTTATGCCTCTTTACATACAGAAATTTTTTATTGAAGTTTATATGTGAGCATATGTATATGGGACATTGCATATCAAGCGGCAACAAAACGAAAGTGAGATGGTGAATTTTGTTTATAGTCAAGTCAGTTATACTTTTAATAGACGTGGCTATATACACAGAATATTTTTCGCATGATGTTTTAGTGTTGTGAACTTTAACAGATTTATTAAAAATGAAGTTATGAATTTGTGGATGCTGTATCAATTGCAAAAAAAAACCTAACAAGCATTGATTTTTACAGCTAAAAATATAAAGTTTACTATATATAAATAATAAAAATTTTGTATTCTACAAAAAGGTAAATACTTCAAGTTTTTAAATATCAGTAACAATTGGGGGATTCAAACGGTGTCATATCACGCATAATATCATGATATTTTATATTGTTCTTCGAACAAAATAGTTCTCTTAATAAGACTTTCTAAACGGAGTTTGCCATAACTAAACAGTAAACATTTCAACTAACTCAAATTTAAAATAATTTGTGGCAGAATGCTCACAGTATTCATATTTTTTCATACTAATATTTTCAGACTTATGACTCTATGACAACCCTTTGAATACCGTAAATGTGTTTCTTGTTTTGCATTGACAGATAAGAAGCATCGAAAAATTCTTTACTATATTTTTAGTAAATTTTTAAAAGCCAATAATAATGCGTCAAGACTTCACTTTTTTTGTTGGATGTATGCTGGACTTGAAATATCCCATATACGAGTAATTAAATTTTAATATATTTGGTTTTCATTCTTAAATTCTACTTTTTTAAATCAATTTAATATTTTTATATTATTTTTAGCTTCGAGCCAAACCATGCTTTCAAGGTGCTAATTTAATCTTTATAAAAGCACAAGCATTTGTTATAAATTTAGTGATTCCCGACGATTGGCTAGGGTATTACCGACTTCTTCACACGTTGTTTATTTATAGAATCGATAAAAAAATAGTTTAACATTATCAAATATGTAATTCATAAACTATGCACAATGTGTGGATTAGTATTTAAAATAAATCCTTAGACAACTTTTGCACAGTGGTTTAAAGCGAAAAAATTTTTTTTAGAAAATTTAAAAAGGCCTTAAGCTGGAACAATTACACAATATTAATAAGAAAAAAAGGTCAAAATAAAGATATGAAATAATTAAATTAAGAAAAAATCAACAAAAATAGAGTTATATGAATCTCACTACCAAACGGATCTCAAAAGACGTGCAAAAATCAAAGTTAAATGAAAAAAAAAATTAAGAAAATCGAAGATTTGAAATATTGAACCTCGAAAACCTCATCCAAGTTCACTGTGCACAATTTTTTTATATTTTTTATCAGATAGTAGACGGAAGAAGAAAACCAATGCAAAAAAAAAATTATTCTATATAGACTAATATTGGAAAAGTTATGTGTATTTATTAGGACACGGTTTTCTTATAATTCGTTTTTTTTTTTAATTCGATATCTCTGAAACCATAAGCCAAAAAATCTAGAAATAAATGTATGTGGTAAAATGCACTGTTCAAAAGGAACATCAACACAAAAAAAAAATGAAGTAAATCAAAAAAAAAATTTTTTTTTTAGAAATGTCCAATTTGACTTGTATTACCCCATATATAACACAAATAATATAAAGCCTCTCAAAGATAAAGCCTCTCAAATAAATTGTATCTGAATGTGCAAATGATGAAAGTGCGAGTAGAAATTGCAATAATAATAACAAATAAGGTTCATGCCACAATAAACCCTCAAATTTTCTAAATACATCATTATAAAAACAAACATTTGGTACAAAAAAAAGTACATAAACAAAAGAAGAGAAAGAAACTGCATGTTCTCGAAAGAATTTTTTGAAAATGTGTTTTAATTTCCTTTTAGCATTTTCGATGTACATTCTACTACAATGAATGTATTCTCCCATTGAATAAATACTCAAACAAAAGCATTTAAGTTTCCAATGACTGAAATACTTTTTCTAAAACAAAAAAAAAACAAAAAAAAAAAAAAAAAACAAAAACATGAATAAGTACTCCCATCAATTTTCAAAGCAGATGTTTTTCAAGTCCTTTGGCTTCTATCTTATTAGCAGTAATCTATTCCATTTATGCACTTGATGCGCATACAGCATTTCAGGCTTCTGCAAGAGAAAATACTTGAATTATAAATGAATTGAAATGAAGATGACTCCGATAGACAAAGAAGCAGCTGGATAGAAACACAACAACATAACAATGAAAAAAAAAAAAAAAAAAATTAAAAGGAAAATTGGAGGCATTGTTTGTTAATCAAAAGTAACATGAATGAAAATCAAATAAAAACAACAATTTCGCAAACAAAAGCGAAAGTTTTCACATAATCCTTTATAATTTTCACAAACTACAGAGTTTTTCTAGTGAAATTGAGAAAACTCAAAATGAAATTGGGAAAATTGCTAATGAATATGCAGGGTGTTTCATAACTCAACGTCAAATCGAAACATTAGAAAAATCATTAAAAAAATTTTTTTTCTCAGAACTAGAAAAGCAGATTGTGTGGAGGGGAAAACATGGAGTAGTACATAACAACGGGAGCAAATTGGACACAAGAGTGCTGGCTTTTCAATGCTTGGCAGCCTGTAAAACCTAACATAAAACTAGTGAACATTTGACTTGGAAAACTTCTGCAGATAACTTATACCAAAAACAAAGCATGCAGTCTCGGTAATGCGCTGAAGGATTCCCCGGGCAATCGACCACAAAGGGATGAACTCTGGACGTTACAAATGTATGTTATAAATGTAACATAGCAAATAAAGTTTATCTGAATTAAGTAAACTCCAAATGAAAAAAAACATTTTTAGGTTTTTTCCAATCTTAGACCAGTACTCAGAGAATAACTCGTACATTTGCAATGCATTGTACTAGTACTAGAAAAATATGTTGTGAGGAGGCGATAAGATGAAGTAGTGTTTGTTAACACTTGACTTGAACTTTCCAACAGATCTACCGATAACCTATTCCACAAACAAAGCGTGCAGTTGAAAAACGAATTCTTTCGGCAGTGCGTTGTATGATTCCCCGGGCAAAAATATGCGAGTTTCGGGAACAAGTTCTCTAATCTCGTCAGAGAAAAATCCATTGTAGTAAAGTTAGAACGACAGAGTAATGCACCGTATACTGCGGCGTTATTCCAGTGAGGCAATAGAGTTGGATGTATTACTGTAATCGATAAGCGTCTTCGCTCTTTTTTGTACGCCGCCGAAAAGCCACAAAATAGAATTTGAGGCACCAGTGCAAACATTATAGTTGTATTCCATTTTCCGAAGGATATAGGCCGTATAAATAGTTAGGAGAATGGAATGTTTCAAAAACAAAACCAAAACACTGGAATACTGCTTCAGCAACGTGAAGAATATATTCACTCCGGCGAACATCACTTTGTATTTTCATTCCAAGAACATCAATAGCATTCATTTCCTCAATCCATGAGTACACATGAAGCAACACTTGCAATCGTCTGTTTGTGTGTTAATAAAAAACACTACGTCTTATGAGCGTTGAAGGCAATCCTGTTTTTATGACCCCATTTGGAGATTAATAGAAGATCACTATTCGGTGAGTCAGTCATATTTTGTCTCTTGGCAATAATCTCATACAGGCTGCACTTATAACTGAGAGAGTGGATAAGATTGGAAATTTAATATGGATCGTTGAGAAAAATAAAAAATAGCGTAAGAGAAAGAACACAGCCTTGAAGTACCGAGACCCAGTAAATGCGAATCAATGAGCAAATAGCAAAAATTTTTCTCAAAAAAAAATCTCTAATTCTTGCTTAACTAAACGCAATATTTGCTCAACAAATATATTTTTCGTTCAACTGAGCTTACTCGTATTTAATATAACAACAGGTATTTTCATTCCCTTATAAATTCTTTGTTGGTCAAACAAGTGGCAATAAATTCACTATTTGTTCAAATTATCGAAACAAATTGCATTTCTTAAAGAAATTATATTGCAAAACAATCTGTACTTTATTTAATGTTTCAAGTATATTTCTATCAATGTAAATAAACAGAACAAATACTTGAAGATAAAATAGAGTATTCAAAATGAAAGAAAAGCAAAAGAGAGTAGAAAATATCAGGCTGTTGTGTGAAAGACTATTTTCCGACAACACTTGAGGTTATTGCATCTGACGTCTGTGGCATTTGGCAGTTTGCCAATATATAAGTTTATTTGCCACTTCAGACAAAGTTTATAAATTTTTTAATTTTCCTTGTGATGTCTGTAAAAGAGTTGGAAAAAATAACAGAAAATATAAATTGTTGCGAAGTATAAATAAAAAAGAGCCTGTGATACTCTACAGGTTCTGTTTGAAAATTTAAAAGTGTTGAAGAGTGTTTTTATGAGGAAAAGTGCTTGAGAGTTCACCTTAGTTTTTTTTCTTCTTTATAATTATTTTCTGAAACTTATTTGTGAACGAAATTAAATATGAAATTAAAGCAATATAGTTCTTATAAAATATTTAATGTAAAAAAGTCAAAGGTTTATTATATCGCTTCGAGATGCCACCACAGAAATTATATGCGGAGTATATAAGGAATTATGCGTCCAGGCTGTTCAATTAAATGTCCGCCAGGACAAAAGATGACAGCAGATATTTTAATTTACACAAATGCAGAGCTGGGAGTTTTTATGGGTATTCACTTTTTATAAATAAGGATCTGGGTGTTCCGCTGGTAAAATAAGAATTTTCTAAGTACGCGACAAGGTTTGTCAGTAAACTGGAACTTCACCCAAATCGTCTTGCGCGCAATATACTTAATTTTGGCAGCCGTACTCGGTTGAGAAGAGGGGATACCATCACGCGCCGTTTGCGCGAAGTAATTCGTCAGAAACGCACAGAATTGTGGAAGAAACAATCATGGAATTTGCACCATGATAACGCACCAGCTCACACATCGATGCTTGTGCGAGAGTTTTTGACCAAAGACAAAACGGCTATCATGCCGCAACCACCATATTCACCGGACTTGGTCCCCGCTGCCTTTTTCCTCTTCCCAAAACTGAAGACACCGAAGAAAGCAAAGTGTTTTGCTACGATTGAGGACATAAAAGAAAAATCGAAACAGGAGCTGTTGGCGATACCAAAGAGCGCATTTTTGAAGCGTTTCGAGGATTGAAAAAGACGCTGGCATAAGTGTATTATATCTGAGGGGGATTACTTTAAATTACTTTAAAAAATTTAGAATAACGGTTATATTTTGATCACGCCTCGTGTATTGTTAAAAAAGAACTATGATTACGTCACTTACAAGCGATCCTTGCTCACTCTGACACTGATGCAACCAAAATCGAACATTTTTTACGACCGTTTTACAAGTATAGGTTGAAATGATTTGCGTTAACACGCGTTTATAAATCGATAATGATTGCCAGGTTGTTACTGAAAATTTTAATTGTAAATATCCCCAAAAGAAAAAAAGTCTGTTGGGATATATCAAGGTAACGGAATGGCCAGTTAATGTTACCGCTTTTTGGTATGATTTTCTGGCCAAAAATTTGACGAACTGCAGCCATCGAGCTATTTGACGTATGCCACGTTGGCTCATCTTGTTGTAAAATGCGAGGTATATTTAAAACCGCCGACCGCTTACGAAGAGAGAGCTTGGGCTGTTCACGAACAAATGGTCATACTTGCTGTACTTTTTTTTTGGCTCCCTCGATGTTTTAGGATGCCCAGATTATTGTTTTGATGATTTGAATCGCAAGAGAATGATGCCTGTCGCGATTGTCAAAATTATAAAAAAATGTTCGTTTATCTTCGGTCGCAGAATCGTTGTTACGATAGTATTCGCCTACGTAAAGTGCACGTCATGCTGTGCTAAAGAACACCATTGCACTAAGTACCTACGTGCCCCTGCGTCTCTAATCCACCCGTCCAACTGGTGCTACGGCCTGTTCAACTGTTAAGAGACATTTGGTTCACTCTGTACACATCTTTAAAAATATATTTTTAGTAAATTCATAACTGTCAGCAGTATTTCCAAAAAATGCTTCGGTGTATATTTAGTTAGTAAATTCTAAATTTTATATCATAACAAACTATCTCACTAAACAATTTTTGACCCCATTTTACAAAATTTTTCTAGTTTAAAGTTTTACGATGATTCTGCCTACATTTTAGTTCCATGTTGTAGTTCTTGAGCCTGGTCGTACAATCGAAAAATTTATGAAAGTTTTACTATTTGAATTGCAGTAGAGTCCTCAAAAGATTTATTTATATTCTTTCTTTACTTCATATTTGATAATCATTACATTCGAATTTTAATTGTTGGATATTTCTCTATGAAAATTGAGGGTTTTTTTTGCTAACTGCTTTAACTTTTATCAACCTCCATGTGTTTGCTTAGTTGATTATGTGTAAAAACAAAATATCTGAGCTTTGTTTTGTAAGCAACAATGAGCATTTCTTGCTTTTATTCAAAACTTTCAAATTTTCAAAAGTTTTAAAAGCTCTACACTCTTTTCTTTACTCTGACTTTGCAACGTCATTTGCTAACTTTTGTTGTCAGCAAAATTTGCTGCAATAAAATTGTCATTTAACATTTTTCGGTAACAATCTTAATGAGACTTTATTTTGCGTCCATTCCAACTCCTCCTCAGCTACCTCTGTGCTCTTTCTCTCTGCTTTTGCTTGTTAATTGTTTCAAGAAATAAAGAAACAAGTTACGAGTATTCAAAGCTGCTTGTCATTGTTGAGGACTGGCAAAAATAAATTGTTTATTGTTTTGAAGGATCTTTTTAAGTGCAATTAAGCAACAATTAAGTACAGAAATGTTTAATACTTAAAACCAAACCAACAAAACAAGTCAACCATTAAATCTTATTGAATAGATAAACTTTAATTATAATTTTGTCAAGTGAATGAATGAAACAGGGAGACTTTGAACTTTGTAACTTAAATAGCAGTTGGTTTCTTAGAATGTTGATAAAAGTGTTGTCGTAGATTTTTTCTCTTGTTAGCGCTGGAGTTTGAATTTGTAGTTCAACTTCATATTTGAAATAATAAACTCTTTTCGCTGGTTCGGTTTTTGTAAATAGTTTTTGAATAAGATAAAAATTTTAGGCCTAGTGTATAAAAAGCTTGGAAAAGAAAAGTACTTTGTAAAATAAGAAAACGGTAAATATCTTCCACTGTTATTTTAACGGAAATATTTTTAAATATTTTTGTTTTGTTTTATTACGTCCACGTTTACTCTCTTAAGGATATACAATTAAACTTTATTAATCCTCAAGTGCATGAACCATTTCAGTGCCATCGATGCGTTGATATTTTAAGATTGTGCACTTTTATTTTTTGTCATAAACATTATAAAACATTTACGTGTACACTGTATTTTATCATAAATATATTGTTAAGAATTTTTTCATATCTAACCTAGTGTGCAGCTGTTGATCTGCTTATTATAAATGTACAACACACTCATACAAGCGAACTAAAACTAAAAACATAGTACACAAACAAACAATCATACATGATTTAAAGTACGAAAAAATCCAACATAAATCAACTACAAATGATGTTGTTGTTTTTCTTGTATTCTTAGTATTCTTAGTATTCGTTTTATCGTTGTCTATTGTGTGGTTTGCTAATTGTTCGCAAGCATGTGTATGAATGTGTGTATGCGAAAGAATTACATTTGTATATTATGAACGACTAGAAAATTCATGTCGATTGTAGAAGCTGATAAAAACGTATAAATAGCAGGTAGGTCGGCACCAACGCGTCAGTTTATTTTCAAGCTTTGTGCAAGATAGTTATAAGTCAATGTAAGCAAGTCTAGTGTTTTAGTACATATTGTTATCAAGTGTGAATAAAGTTGTGAATTATTTAAGTACTGTGTCATTATTTCATTTACAATTGAAGAATCCGCAAAAGCGTTTCTAGAGGCAAAAACGTAACAATATAATATAAGATTAAAATAGCTGACAGTACAGTTCACAGTTGGTCCGGAACAAAAAATAAAATTAACAGCCAGTTTATCAATCTCGACAGCGTGTTGGCGTTGAGAGTCTAAGCGAAAGAAAATTGGTTTGGGTTCGTCTAACTTCTCAATTAAAATACATAAGAATATGCGAACGGATAATAGTGAGATAGACAAACCCGATTTGTTTCGAATGTGAGTGACTAGCTTTCTTTCGAAATTGGTAAACTAACTGTAAACCAATTCCATTAAAAATTGTTTCAAACAAAATTAACTCACTTTCGCGCGCTCTCTCTCTCCCTCTCTCTCAAAAGGACAAGCATCAAACTACATTTAAACAACATGTTGCAGCACAAACATTTTGTTTCGAAACCATGCATGAATCCAGCTTTAATAACGCAGCACAGTTGAAAATGTATCTACATATGTAAATATATATGTAATAATTTCCATATAAACGAATATATTACTTTTTTGGCTGTTTGTAGTCGCTAGTCTGCTGCCTTATATCTGTTTATTGCTTTAAATGTGGTTAATGCATAAAATTCTATCATCTTAATCTCTACGTCAGTCTTAATCTCTCTTTCTCTCAGTTGCTCTCTACTCGTATGTACCTTAAAATCAAGGTTGCTGGTAGCAAAAATGCATTAATACTTAAATACACCATCTTGATTTTTTTTTTTTTTTGCATAAAAACTTTTTACTGGACATGTCTCAAAGCCCACCAGACTCTACAAAAGTTTGCATGTTTAAAATTTAAATTTCGCAAAAACAAGTGAGCACCGAGAACAGTAGTATATTTGTGTTGTACATGTTTTCCCACGAAACTTGTGAAATTTAAAAAAAAAAAACAATGAACTAGCAAAAATAATAATAAAACAAGACACACTGATATAATAATGGCTTTTTGGAATATTGCCAAATAACTTCTGCTGTCTGCCATTTAAAATACCAACGCCACCAACTACAACTATGATCATGTACATATTCAATTAGCAAATGTAATGCATGCATTAATAAAAGCCAACGAACAACGTAAAGGTGTTTCTCATTTGCCCAACACCATTTCCCACTCGATTAGACAGACCAGTAGTTGAACAAAGTTTCTCGCCAATATTAGAAAAAAGGGGGACAAATTTAATATCGCAATTTACATCTGTTTTTTTCATGTTTGGAAAAACGATTTTCATTTTGGTTTTTATAAGAAAATATTCCATTATTTTGACTTAAAGGCTCAGGTGTTTGAGTAAAAAGCAGTATTTGCCGCTGCTGCTGCTCTGATAATGAGAAATTTAATATTGTCTCTAACTAAATACCGTTTTGATTGTAACAAGAGGAATGCTTGTTTTTGTGGGTTCATGGCACTTGGCCAACAATGTATTTAAATTTTTGCTCATTTCATTAAAATTTGACAAAAATTCTAGTCTATACTTTGTAGGGATACGAGTCGTAAGTCGGCTAATAACATATCCTTTGTATAAAGCACAACAAAGTAATATGAATTTAAATCCTTTGTGAAATATGGGAAGCGGTTTTGAGTTATACAAGTTTCACTTATCTTTTTTAATTAAATTTTTATGACAGATAATTAGAAAGTAAATTGATAGTTCTTAGTTTGGGCAAGAATTCCAAATTCTCTTAAAATTTTATTTATTTGCTACAAAAAGAAAACAAGAAGTCTATTGCTGACTGGGTTATCCAATAGCAATAGAAAGCTAGGTTAGGTTTAACATGCTGCCAGCCATTGAAAAGCGAGCGCACTTGAGTCCAAATCGGTCCCACAGTATTGCCTAAGTATGATATGGATCTTAGTATCTACATATCACTGGTTCATTTCAGAACCAACCTGAGGATTGAATGAAAGCGTTGAATCTACCTCCATCACATACCGATATTTTTGCCAAATCATGCACTACTTGGGCCATGTTCGCCTTGATATTCGTTAGTTAACCTCAATATGAGTAGATCTTACTCCTTCACCTCTTAAGCAGGATACCAACCATCCTTTCTATATCACTTTGTAGCCACGGGACCCCGGTCTTTGTCAGATAATCCGCTTCAACATTCTTGGGCACTGCACTGTGTTCTCGTACCTGGAAAAGGAAAAACAGCAGGTTCGAATGTGTCGCTGTCTCATTTAGAGATATCTGGTATTTACGAGACAACCTGGACATCGTACAGACTTCGGCAAGTGCTTTCAACGTAGCTTTCCAGTCTTTAAAACAAAGGGAACTGATAAGACCCACGTGAGCTGGATACCTAAGTTACAGTGGTGGAAAAGATTTACATCAGCACCTGCCTTGCGGCCTAATCTGATGATGGACCAATTGCCATATGATTGCGGTCATATGAGCAACTTCTTGTTGAGGAGTTCGGGCCTTCTAATCCCTCCTGTATGCAATTTCCCAGCAATCAATGGAGGACAAAGCTTAATGAGTTGGTCGGCCGAAGCCCACTAAGAGCATCAGCCCTTAAACCAACTCACCCGTCAACCATCATCACTGGTTCCTTACGATACAGGTATCTGTTGTATAGGCAGCAGATCCTCGGGAGATTGTTAACCCCCGAAAAAAGCCACACACCAAACAATTATCAAGGATACTAACACTCCCTTCCTGCGTTTTAGGTTTCAACCACATCCAGAACGTTTCAGCCAAGGTAGGCACCTCAACCATGATCAGCCCGGGTCGAACCGCAAGCAGAACTTCCCGGGGGCCATGCTGATCCCCGTTCTGCCAATTTATACCCTTGGTAAGGGTTTCGGAAGCCAACACAACATAAGTCATGTGGCTTCCTGGAGTTTTGTTTGCCGCACCAAACGAGGGATCGCTTCCCCTCTTTTCCCCGAAAAACAGAGCGCCCAAGTTCGGAATACGCCAAGGCAAAACCTGTTCCCCGGGGGAACTAAGTTACACTTGGGGATGCAGTGGCCTGCCCCCCTTCTGTCAGTATAAATTCGGATATTCTCTCCGTATACTCTATAGTACTTCAACAGTCAGCCGACGCCATTATAGCCGGAATTTCCGCCTGTAGCCTATAATTAATCCTCCTGTCATATAGAAGGGTGAACTGAGCAGTCACTTTGGTCACCTCACAGAGAGGGTTTGTAGTGTAGTAGTGACAATATCTAATCTTTTATAGATTTAGAGAAAAATATTCGTCGAGAATTCAGCTCAACTGAACCAAGTATACTGCAAAGTATGGCAAGAAAGATTTTTCGACAAAAATTTCTGGCAACACTGTGTCAGCCACTTGGGAACTTTATTTTTATTTGAACATTTTTATCAAACAAGGTTACTTAATATTATTTTCCAGGGCATAGCATTTTATTCAAGTTACAGTGTAAAATTTACACGTTATAAAGGGTGTATTTTATAGAGTTATAAAACTTTAAGTTGCCACCACATTTTTAACCAGCAGCCATTTTGTCAGCTGTTAAGTGGATTATATGTAGTTTTGTTTGGCAGTTAAAAAACAAAACGCTTTCAAATTGTGCAAATTTTTAATGACTATGATGGTTTTGTTCAAAATAGCCCAACATAAAATACGGCTCACTTTTGTTCAAAGCGATATGGCAAAATTGCTGTGCTTGCAGGGATGCTAATCCTCAAGTGTATGGCAGTTCACCATTAATCTAGCAAAACTGTCTGTTTGCTGTAGTTTACAGGCAAATTAGACCACCATATTAGACTGTGTCCTAGTCAGCCGTGGTCATCAAATACCAGAAGTTGTATTTGAACTATAATGCCAGATAGTTTTATTTTAAATAAAGTAAATTTCATGTCAATTCAAAAACTTCATCTTTGTTTCATTTTAACGTTCTATAACTCAATAAAACAACACGCTATACTACATTGCGTTTCACGCGCTAATTAACGTTGTTGTATTGCCGATGGCTTCTAGTTCAGTCTGAGGAATGACTAGAACAACATTAGCCCTAGAGATATACACGTAGCACACACAACAAACTTTCAAGAGAATCAGCCATTTTTTAAGCCAATTTCACTCCTCTTTCCTTCAACTTCCACTGACGGCAGCTTTGATTGAAAAATACATCTTTTGATTATAATTCCTGCTTCAACTACCTTTTTTGCAGGTGATGAAATGGTTTTTTTTTAATGAAATATACTAATTATACTGGCATTTTTTTACCTATTTTTTATGGTTATTTTCACAGACAAATTTACAGCAACAGTGTATTTTTGGCGGGTACTGCCGCATCTTAATGGCCACATAATTTTAATTATCTTATTTTATAATTTTTCCCAGCAAATAGAAGTAGTCATTTTGTATCATTTTAGTTGCTGTTGCTTTTACATAAAAAACAAATGCCTGGCTCTTTTTATGTTCAAAAAAGCAACAACAAAAAAAATGAAAAAGAAAAAGCAAAACTGAAAGTATAATACTTCTTGTTTGCATTTCATACCACTTACAATGGTGGCAATAAAATAACTTTCCTTTTCTTATTTTGGTTGTTTTACTATTTTGAGAGAAATTCTTTTGCTCGTACTTCTTCTTGAAGTTTTTATCGCCTTTTAAGGCATCACTTCAACTTTGGCTATTCACTGGTACAATACAATCTTGCAAACGTGACCGCCCCTAATAATAGTGACTCCCTTTTCGATCCCAACTTAATATTACTGTCACAACTTGCTTGCTGTTACATTCATAAATAGCAGCACCAGTCCTTTAAATACACTTTTGATAAGGATTATTCATTAAATGATAAACTTAAGCCGCAAGCAAGTGGAACAGCTTGTACAGTTACAAACACGACAGCAATGTCACAAATCTACAAGACGACATCATACTCTTGTTCAGCGGATGCTGCTGCTGCCTTGACTTCCGGTCTCTTACGGCCACATAAGTAAATGTTCACTCCTGTTCGCTCCAAACTTGGATTTCTTGTTCGTTTTGCTTACCAGTACAATAATCACCAGCAACTTGTGCACATCAAGTCTTATAATTCTTTCGCTGTCACTCAAGCTGTGATAACAAATGATGATTGCATAGAGTTTATTAAAAAGTTTTATGCCAAACTCAACATCGCTTTACGAAAGGAATTAATATCGACAAAATGATATCTGCTGCCTCACAGGATATCGCCAAACATGTTCTAGCTTGCACTCGAATACACCTTACTGCCTTCAAAAGCAGCATAATGGCAACCAGCATCAGTGGATTTAAATGATGTAAATATGTGCATTTTCATGAAGATGGATCACTGTAATGTTTGTTTTACAATATTGTTGCTTTTTTATGCAAAATTTGTTGCGCAAACTTACTTTGTATCTATACACTACCAAACGGACAGACGGCTGCAAGTGCACAAAGAAGCAAAAAAAAAAAGGTGAAGTGGAAAGAAGAGATGGATAAGATAAGAAAGTTTTTATTAGACGCAATTGTTTATCTGAATGTTGAGGAAAGGTTTTTAATGGAGTTGCTGCTGCTTTTTTTTTTTTAATTTTTACAAATAGATAAAGAAAAAGTTAAAGTTGAATCAAGTCAATAAAAACTTGTTATCTATTAAATCCAATAAAATTTCAACCAGTGTGTAAAGTAAGCTTAAGGTTATTATCTACAATTAAACATCTTTGATTTCAAATACTTAAATTTTACGTTTATTCTTTAAGGCTGCATGAATAAAGTAGTCAAGTTGTTTAAATTCGAATAATCTTTAGAATTTTTAACATGAATTCACTACAACTACCCAAAAGCGGACATTATTTGACATTATGCGAAATTGATGTACATCAGCAATTGTCTTGTCGCCCTAATCTGCAGATGGACCAATTCCAGGGGGTGAATTAATAACGATTAAGCAGTGCACCAGTGTGGCTTGCTGGACTCACGTAGAAGAAAATATATGGTTGCTATGGAAATATTCTAAGGGCAAAGTACTGTTGTTGAACTATATGCCTCCCGGGGCCTTGGCGTACTCCTAGCCAGGGCATTCTGTTTTTCGGGTAAAGAGGGGAAAGAGTTCCTCATTTGTTGTAGCAAATAAAACTCTAGGAAGCAGCATTACTTATGTTGTGTTGGCTTCCGAAACCCTTGCCAAGGGCTTAAATTGGCAGAACGGGGATCAGCATGGCCCCTGGATGGTTCTGCTTGCAGTTCAACCCAGGCTGATCATGGTTGAGGTGCCTACCGTGTTTGAGACGTTCTGGCTGTGGTTGAAGCTTAAAACGCAGGAAGGAGGCGTTAGTATCCCTGATAATACTTTAATGTGTGGCTTTTTCGGGGACTAGCAACCTCCCGTGGTTTTGTTGCCTTAACAACAGATACCTGTACTGTAAGGAATCACTGTTGATGGTTGAAGGGTAAGTTGGTTTAAGGGCTGATGCTCTTAGTGGGACACAAACTACCAACTCATTAAGCCTTGTCTTGCATACAGGAGGGATTAGAAGGCCCGAACTCCTCAACACGAAGTTACTCATATGGCTACAAACATATGGCAAAAATTGCTACCTGTATGAGCTTAGAAAGCCTCACGGGATTGCTGGTGAATCGTGAATCATTTACTCCGTCGAACTGGTTCGTCACCAGATGAGGCCGTAAGGGCAGGTGCTGATGTAAATATTTTTCACAACTGTTGAATTATATGGTTAAACACAACTACATAGTATGGTTTCAATCTGAAATTTATTTACAAAACTAAGTACAGCCAAGAACCGAAATAAAATTGTGTAATCATATATTTAGTGAAAAATATAGTAATTATATTATACCTAACACTGTTATGAAAAAACTGAGACTCTCTGTCATGTCCAACCATATAATAGAATCACTCCCAACCAAGTTATTGAAAAATTGGAAATTCTATTGTTACAATCAACTCTACAATACTGGTGTTAACGACTACAATATTTTGTAATAAATATCTGCATTAAACGAATGCATTATTATGCTCGGACGGCATTTGAATATATTAATTTGCTTTTTGAATAAGTAAAACTTCGTACCATACACACTTGAATACGAAGTGACTCATATTCTGTTTTAATAAAAACAAATAAATGAATACATAGACCGAATGAATAATAATAATAACTTTACTCTTGCAAAAACAAGTACAACCACATTCAAATTAAATGGATACAAGAAGAAACAATTTCAATTATATTATCATTCAGATGAATGTAAGTAGCATTCGAATGTATTCGTATTTATGTAGTATTCTATTGGTAACTTGTTTATTCATTTTTTTAGCTTTAAGATTTTGAAAAATAAGTGCATATACTTTAGGCCAATATTTACAGCCATTTATTAAATTACTAGCATTTTCTCCTAGTGCATCTGCATCATCTGATCCACTTGTGGCCATTTCTCTTTACATAGTACGAAAGTATGCAATATGAGCAAATACATTATAATAAATATGCCGTTAAATACATATGTATGTACGTAATGTATCTATATACATATTTCTATAAAATATTTTTATATGTAAACATAATATATCCTTTATGAATAGACAGTTAATATTTAAAGTATTGTACGTTAATTTTTCTTGTAGCATAAATCAGCCGTTCTTTCGTTATGTTACACACCAGATATGTTGTTAAACACAACTGATTTATCGAAGCAAATGTTTAGAACTGTTATTGCATGTTATATTTCATATTCTCGGTCTCTGTTAAACGAATAACATTTCTATGTCATGCTGCAAAAAACTAGACTTTCAATGACATGCGTCGATTCTCAATTGAGATACAAGAGAACAAGAGAAGGAAATAATTGTTGCTCCCGATTTGTTTCTTCTTTTTGGTGTTCTGCTTGAAGGGATAATGAAAATGTTGCAAATAAGAAAATTTGGAAAAGGAAGAAATCATTGCAATACTCGTATTTTCTGTTAAAAGAATAGTCACATTAAGCAAATACTTGACAAAATATATGCTGTGTCACTGCTTATGTGGTTTTACCCATTTTTATTTTAAAAGTAAAAAGGACAATGGACATGATGAATGCATTAAACACATGAAAGCCAGCAGACTATCGACTTCAATACGTGAAATATAAAATACAAGTATCTGAATTATTATGTTTGTTTTCGCAATAGCGAAACGACAAGGACCTAGGAGCAGGTAGTTGTTACGACATAGAAGCAGGTAGTTGTTACTTTTTGTCACTTTCGAATTTAACTCTAGTAAATTTTTGGTTTTTGTAGATTTGTTTTTCGAGTTTTAGTGCAAGTTTTTGCTTTCTTAAGTTTTGTTAAGAACGAGGTTTTTACAAATCAAATTCGTTGCCATCAATAATTTTTGATTGAAGGTGATACGAAAAATAATAGTCAAACTTTTTTAGCTAGGGGACAACTAGATGTTTCGTAGTCGCTACACTACTCATCAGCACCCATTCTCGAATTTGAACTCGGGACATGACGTAGCATTTACGGCTGCCTTAACAACTCAACCACCGAGCCATTGAATTATTCGCTGTCCGTATTGATCTCATATTAAATCACGTTTGCATTTGTTAATTACCTGCATTGTTTGTACAGCGTTTGCTGTCTTTGAACAAGCGGTATTAATTTTTTAGCTACTATCATACATATTTTTATAATTCTCTGGACTCAGAGATATAAGTGCAAATATTAATTTATTGAATTTTTGTTGAACTTTATAATTTTTAAATTAAATTTTGGGTTTTGTACATTTGTACATTTCATATTGATCATTTAAAGAAAAGGCTTTAACTTTGTTACTGAAACTAATATAATCTAAAATCTTTATTTTATATCTTTTAAAACCATAATTCCATCTTCAACGAAACACTGAAAGACAAGTTTACGAAGCAAAAAGCACTTACGAGAATGTCTTTAAAAAATTTCAAAATTCCATATTTTATTTTTTCTGAGACATAAAATGCTCATTATCATAATAATTTATTTATTTTTCTTTTTTCCACTTAAAAAAAAAGTGGGCAATAGATTTCACAATGTCCTTGATGTAGTTGCAGGCTATTTCAGCACTCATATTTTTATCTCGATAGAATATAATATTACGCTGCCATCATTACGTGTTTGTTATTGTTGTTGTTCTTTAGTCGTTATCAGCCCATTATTAAGGTTGTTGTTTTCCATCTTTTGTAAAGGTTGAGTTAAAAATAAATGTGCTGATCGGTATTCCGATAACTGGTATTTTCGTCCAGCACACTTTTGTATCTCTAGCAGGAATACAACATTGAGTTAATATTTTTGTTAAACAGCAAAAGATAGAGAGAAAGTTTAGTTTAACGTTAAAGATTTTGGAGCAAAAATAAAATATAATTTTGTAACTGCACGTAGAAAAAAATATATGGTTGATATGGCAATATTCTAGGGGCAACATACTATTGTTGAATTATGTGGTTGTACCCGATAACAATATATTGTTATATTAAAAACGGCATTGATGTGACTCTCCATAGTATTGTAAAAAAGGTTATAAATAACTATACTCAACCTTATTATTATACCAAGAATCCACATTTTTATCATATATAACCATATTTCTTTCATTAAAGAAATATGCTAGATAATATCGCAAATAACTTTATTTTAATAGAACCATATTTTTGTCATAAATAACTCATTATATATACATATAATAATAAATTAAGGCTAAAATATTCAAATTTATATCTTCATGATATTATTCGGATTATATCTCGATGAGATGAAAGCACAAATTTTCTTTTTATTGTTGAAGTATATACACATCCTAGCTGTAGTAAATCAAAAGTATTTATTAAGCACTTCGTCTGATATTGCAATTTTAAGAGTAATATATAACCATATTAATATGGTTGGATGTAATTTAGTATGGTTGATCACGACAATAGTATGGTTGACTAATAAAAATTGTAATGACAGTGAAAGTAGTATAGTTGGGTACAACCATAATATGGTTAGCTGGAAGTATGGTTGGCTACGTCGTAGTATTGTTGATTACCTGGTTTATATCCTAATAAACTTACCTTTTAATTTACACCATGACTTAAAACAATGTTTTTGTGCAATTTCCATCTTTTTTGTTTACATCAACATATGTACATACATCTCTATAGATGATTTTTCTTTTTAATTTCAAAGAAAAAATAAAACTGAAGGAATGTTATATATTGGCGACGAGAACGAAAATATTATTAAAGACGTCATAACTGTTGTATATGAGTCAGCGTATCATACATATGATTAAAACAAATTATTTGATATTGGGTGTGATAGAAGCTATTGTTGTTTTAAGCAAAATTATCGTAAATCCTACTATTGCATGCAACCATATCTCGAAATTTATAGACAATAACAATAGCATTACGGAAATACTCATAATAACATTGTTTTAATGCATTAAGCTGTAATTAAACTGACAATACTCTGTTTTAAACAACAACACGCAATGTTATAGTACATATACTAATGTTGTTGTATATTGACCGTGCAAAATAAAACATTTTTGTCTAGCATTGGCTGGACTTAATTAATTTTATGTATTTAGTATTAAGATTTGAATACTTATTGTGAAGATTCAATAAATAAATGAATGAAAAAAAAAATGTTGTTGTGACCATATTTCAAACTACCTTTTTTTTGCGCGTGATTTTTATCTAGAATTGATACCTACCTAGACGAAGTTTGCAGGTGAAAAGTGTCAACTAAAAAAGTAAAACGGTATGTAATATGCATCTGCTTAGTAATTTTGCAATTCTAAAAGAAGTAGTTGGATATGCGGCTACACTTACAAGTCTGTAGTTCGATATGGAGCTACTTCGCTTCGGCCACTCAAAGCAAAAGAAGATTTAACAAATTCAAAATGTATAACTAACGAAAAATGTTCAGCTATAAAACCCTCATATAATTTAAATGAATATAACTTTGTTTTAAAGTTTATGATTTTTATTGTAAAATTTATTAGGAAAAAAATTCCGCAACGATGCATTTCGAAATGTTCACCAATTGCAGTGTTTACTTTAAATTTTTGGGTCTGCAATGGTGAGATAGAATAATTTTGTCACTTGCGCTAAATAATTAGTTCACTCAAAAATCTAGGGTGGAGGACGGGGCACATAGAATCCGTCGGACTTTATCCGTCTCCTTTTTCAACTGACATCAACATATATCGCTCCTTTATTGCAACATAGTCATATGTCAAAAAATGCGCTTTTTGAGTTAACAAGTACTACCTTTTATATTGACCCAAAAATTTATTCAAATTACTTTTAAACTGTTTCCTTTCGAAGATATTTTTTAAAAAAATTTTCTAAGACTTGTATGGAAACTAAAAATTTGAAATGCGTTTTTCTCGAAACAAACTTTTTTGAATTATGACTAAATTGCAATAAAGGAGCGATATGAAGTATGAAGTAGGCACAATCGCCACTTTGTTAGCGGATATAAAATTAACTTTTTATTTTGATTTGATTAAAATCTTTGGATTTTTTGTTTAAACACAGAACAGAAAATATAACACAATTTGTTTTTAATTTATTTTCTTTCTGAGCGAAAAACTCAGGGCCTGTTTAACGATTTTAAACCTTAACGTTCGCAAACACTTTGTGTAACAAAAATTATTATTTCCGATCCAATTTTGAGCTAAAAGACACATAGTGTAGAAAGTATCAACTCATAAGAAAAATAATTATTTTAACACTATAAATGTGTTTCTTAGCTGTTTGAAATGTGTGGCAACGTTAACGTTCGAAATCGTGAAATAGGCCCTAAATCAAAATATACAATAAATATTATCAGATATTTCTCAATGTACGTTGAAATTTAAAAGTTGCTCAAATTTAATACATTGAGTTGACGGAGAAGCACGCAATGTGGCAAAGCTCATAAGACTACAAGTATTTCAATTTAGTTGTCAGTTGAAAAAGGTAGCGTATAACGTACGATGGGTTCTATGTGTCCCGGCCTTAATACTTTGCGTTGACGGAGAATAACGGGATGTGAAAATGCTCATAAGACTACAAGTATTTCAACTTAGTTGTCAGTTGAGAAAGTTAACGTATAACGTACGATGGATTCTATGTTCCCCCGGTCTTGAGTTTTGGAATTTAGTGAAATATTTTGAAGTTCGAAAAATAATCAAAAGTATTATGTAAATTAAAATTTCTGTTAGACAACTTGCGTGACAAAGTAGATTTATCAATTCAGTTCATCATTTAGTCTAAACTAATACATTCAACGCAATAAAATTAATCGATTTTTACGGAATTGAATTGTCAATGAATTTTACTCACAAGTGTACACTGGGAAAACAATGAATCGATGCAAAATCTAGCCCCAATTTTCTATTATTTTCTATATTCCACATTTCCATGATTTCAAATCAAACACTTCAAAAGATTAAATCACCAATCATTTCTTGGACTTTCGGTGTTTGTCTTCAATTATTGCAGAGTATAATATCAGTTGGTTAAGCTCCACATCTTTGGCATTACCACTTTTGTTTATTGATTCGAATGATCATCAGCCAAAACAAATTAATTTTTATTTTAATCAAACCAAAAAAAATGTTAGACAAGTTGCAATCTGTATGTATTATCTACGAGTATGTTTGTCCCTGTAAATGTGAACACATTTCGTGGTTAACATTCTATGCCTCAATTACAACATTCTAAAGCGAATTGAAGCATTAATAATTAATTGATGATTTGCGGTTAAACACCTCTTGTGCACGTGATTGCTGCTTTTCATGGAAATGTTTACATAAATACTTCAGTGTGTGATCATTGTCAAGCAAATTGATGTAATAAACTTGATGTCATTTCAATTTATTTGATGTGTAATTTTATTTAATGAACATGAAGTTTAAAATAATATAAGTATTATTGGCATATTGAATAACATCATAAAAATGGAATACACACACAGAAAAATAATAAATAATGTCATATTTTTACTTCAATGTCAGCAATTTAATCGAATTTAAATTTACTTCGTTTTTTAGTAAAGAAAAATAGCTGGGAAAATATTAAGGTAATTTAATTTGTTGTAACGTCTGTGAAGCTGTTATTACTCGTATGTTGGCTGAGTACATTACTTCCGCCTTCTTTTCCATTTTGATATTAATAAAGGACTTCAAAGGATATGAAATATACTACGTATTTATCATCAAATACGAATGGCATAATTTGAAGATACCAATCACATTTGAGTTTTCGAATTAAAGTTCTTTTTTTATATTTTGTTTCCGATTTTCCTTTTCTTATTGTGTAAAAGTAGTAACAAACTTCTTCTATTTGCCACCAGTGGCACACTCTCCCTGCAATACTTCTCGAGAAAAATTATATTATTGCTCATAGAAAATTCCTTAGCCACAAAAGCTTAAAAGCATTCTGTGAAAACCACAAAATATAATTAAAACACAGCGGTGGCAGTTTGAAATAAGATCCCATTTATTTTTATGAAAAACTTTTCAAAAGCAATAATAATTCCACAACATTCAGCACTTTTCCTTAAACTGCGAAATTTAATTATGAAATATTTCCTTAACCTTGCAAACAAACGTTTTGTGCAAACGCGCACAAATCCCTAAACAGTCACTTTGCTACTCACGTTCACACACTTTGTCTAATTCATTCATTTAATCTCGGTGTCAAAACAAAAAAACAAACGTGCACATCCATCATTCGAATTCTATGGAAATGCTGTTCCTGCTGGGAAAAGTTTTTCATCATTTTACTGCATTTAATGATAATCCACGGGAGAGGAGACAGCAATAGAAATACTTTTTTTTTAATGTCTTCTTGTAAGCAGATTTATAAAGAGTGACAACATGTGCTGGCAGACATTGGTTGTAGTAAATAAATTTATAAGTTTAAACAATTAAATTTTGTTCTTATTTACAGTACTATATATATTTTTTTAAAACTGTTCTGTGCAAATCACATGAATAAAAATCACATGTGGTTTTGAAACCACTAGTGGAATTTTTATTTTATATTAGTAAATATTTTTTTAAATATTAATAAAAAATATTCTGTGCAAAATCACATGATTGCAAATCACGTGTGGTTTGAAAACACTAGTGGGATTTTTATTTTATAAATGTGAATATATTTTTTTTCATTTTTATAAAAACTGTTCTATGCAAAATCATATGACTTAAAACCGCTAGTATGATTTTGCAGATTCTGCAAGCCACAGTACTTCGTTGTGATCTCAAGTTAGCGGAATGACGTGCAAACTAATTTTTGTGGCAGATTGTCATATTTAAATATGAGTGTTAACCTTTTGCAAGAGTAACTAAATATTCAATTTTTTTTTTTTAAGTACTACAAACACTATTTTATAAGAAGCCACATGAACTTAAAAGCTATGTGGTTTTAAAATCACTTCTGTGATTTTTTGCAGTTATGTAATTTACATTAATTTTGTAGATTTTATTGTCCCTTTCCATTGGCAAAATCACTTTTAACCCGCCTAATTTTCTTTTACGTTTTTCTTTTTTTTTAATTTTAAAGCTATGTGGTTTTAAAATCACTTCTGTGATTTTTTACAATTATGTAATTTACATTAATTTTGCAATTTTTATTGTGACTTTCCATTGGCAAAAGAACTTTTAAACCGCCTAACTTTTTTTTACGTTTTCGTTTTTTTTCAATGAAATTTTTTAAATTCCCTAAAAAGTGTGTAACTTACTAATAAGTTTTAATATAAATTGAACAAAAATAAAGTTTGGATTCAACAAGCTGTCTTTAGGATTTTCAGGTTATATTAAATCTGGTTAAGTATAGCAACTTGTTTGCGCTCCTTTATGCTCTTTTATGTGATTTTATTCAATTGGCTATACCTGTCGTTCGCTGGGTTAATGGAATATTTAGTTTATGAATTTCATAACAAAAAAAATCGTTTTCAAATCACTCAACTTTAAAAGACGAAGTATATTTTTTATTGAAATGTGGCGTTGAAACCAAACTTAATACTCGAGTCTCAAGTTTCTTTTCCTACATATTTCACTGTCCACGTGTTACAAGCTATACATATATTTTAAGCCATCGCACACAAAACTTGTTTGCCAACATTCATTTTCCTTTTTAAAAGCATTCCTTAATTTCTTAAGTGGTACAAGAACTGCTTAAACTTTTATTACTATGATAAATGCTTATAAAACTATTTAATGATTCACAAAAAGGGAAATTCATTAGCAACTCACGCATCACTTTGAGTTCCTTTAAATGCCAAAAGATTATGAATTGTAAATGGAAAATAAAAACTTACGAAAAATTTAACGTTTGTGCAGACATAAACTTTTTAAAAACGTTGCTCCAAGTTAAATTTGCTTTTGAGCTTGTGAATGAATTTTTGTTGATAATTTTTTGCTTTAATGATTTAGTCAACTAAAAATCAATAATTTTTTGTAGAAATAATCCATTACTCAAACCAAATTAATTAAAATTTAGCTCAACTTAATATGCATAAATCAAATTATGTTCTGTCGTATTGTATATCCACAAAGAATAATAATAACTGAATCCTATCGTTGCAATGTTTGTCAGTAGCCAACCACTAAAGGTAGCAATTGAAATTTACCAGCATGTACATATGTGTATTACGATGACTCTCATTAAAAACAAGAAAAAATTATAACTTTACATCAAAAACAAAAGAAACCCAAACATTAAAAAGTAATAAGAATTCAAAACATAAATGACATTTTTCTTTGTTTACAATAACCCTCAAGCAAACGTGAATTTATCATCTATTCTAGCAAGACACAAGTGTAAGATTTCCTTACCGTGCTTTTAATGCTTAAGAAGCTCTGCCTTAACGGTATGCGTATACTTTTAAACCATTTTCTTTACATGCTCTATCACCCTCTCTCTATCTCTGTTAGTCATTGTTCACGATTGTCGGAGAGGATTGTAGAAAGTCCATCGACTTTCGCCCATAGGCTGATTGACTTTGAAGTTTGAAACTTTATATTTTGATATCCATACAACGCTGATATGATATCAAAGGATTCCGTTTCTTTGAGTGTTTAAACAATCAAAACTGTCATATAGAAAACCATATACATATGTATATTCTTATAAACAAAAAGCGTAAACAAAACATATTTAATGTTTAATTAATGGCCTGCAGCAAAAAGTTGATTGTAATGAACGCAAAATCTAACTGAGCAGCAGGCTTACTCACGCAGCGATGTTAATGATGGCAGCTCGTGTGTTATTGTTTTACTTTTTTTTTAACGTAACTAAAGTAATATATTAAAATAAAGTTTAACAAAAAAATAATTCCCAACACTTAATAAATCTTGAGTTTCCTCAATTGTCTTAAATATCATGTTTTCGTTTGCAAATATCTACCTGGTGCCATATTCAGCCTACAGTTCCAACATCAATTGTATCGTAAGAGACATCGAGAGAGTATGCCATCGAACCTAAAATACAATTAACCCGCCAGTCTTAATTTCATTAGAACAAAGTGCTTTGCAGTAATATTGATAATAGTAGAAGTTTAGTTCAGAGCAGCGTTGGGCAGCTAGAGTGTATTGAATAAGAGAGCAAATACGGTCACTGATAATAGTAGAAGTTTAGTTCAGAGCAGCGATGGGCAGCTAGAGTGTGTTGAATAATAGTAGAAGTTTAGTTCAGAGCAGCGTTGGGCAGCTAGAGTGTGTTGAATAAGAGAGCAAATACATTCACCTGCACTTAGACAAGTTTTAAAATGACCTAACCTAACCTTACCTTGCTACTATTCAATACAAAAATGCTTACTTAAGCAAAATCAAAAGATTTGCAATATTCACTCATATGTAAAAATCTATCTGGTTCTATGCTCAGCCTACAGTTCAAACAACGATGATGTCACAAAAGGCACCGAAACCATTATCTAAAGGTTAAGCACAAGAAACCTACTTGGTATCACTTTCATTAAAGCAAAATATTTTGTAGTAACGATGAGAAAAGTAGAAGTCAAATCCAAAGCAGGGATGGGCAGATGGAGTGTGTTCGAAAAGTAAATTAGTGGCTGTTGAAATATTTGTTAAAATTTTAACAATTTGTTCCCACTGTAGCTTAATTATGTACATTGTATATATATGCACATATGAACATACATACGTAATTTTATATAATTGCATTGTACTGCATTTAATTGCATTATATTGCTTACTTTTTTTATTGTTACTTTTTTTATATTATTATACATAATTCTTAATAAAGTTTTTAATCACTTACTTACTGATCGGCAACAAAGGACCTTGTTTTTTTCCAAGTACAACAGTGGCCTTACACTTATTCGATTTTAAAACCACTTGAAAAAACCTACAAAAGATAACATGATGATGTCACAAAAGGCACCGAAACCATCATCTAAAGGTTAAACACAACTAACCCATTTGACTTTGCTTTCATTAGAGCAAAATGTTTTGAAGAAACAATGAGAAAAGTAAAACACAAATCTAAAGCAGTGAGGGGCAGATGGAGTGTGTTCAAAAAGAGAGTAAATTATTGGCTTTACACTTATTCAAATTTAAAACCACTTGGAGAAAACTTATACAAGACATCTTGATGATGTCACAAAGTCTACCGAAACCATAATCTAAAGGTTTTTTCTAAAGATAATTCGTTGCTAACCACGCTGCAACTTTCTATGTAAAGGCTTAGATCATTGCTCGTATAGTCAGTTATAGTGATGCTAAAAGGGTACTGTTACTACCATCTTGGGCATACAGTCATCGTCACCCCTGCTATGTATTTCTACTCTGCAAATTTATTTTGACGCTGTATAGTTTTATGCAGCGTCAAAATGATGATTAGGGTAGCTCCTATAAAATGTCGATATATAGACAGCTGGAAAAAATTGAAAACAAGCTGTTTATAGTTTTCTGATTGTATGGTTTTATTTAATATTTTTGGTACAAATAATAAAAAAAACATCATTCCGCTATCTCATAATCACAATTTATGCAAAAAATACCTGGCCGATAATGAAATACAATTGTGTGATTCGAAGTCTATTTTTAGTGTGCACTCTAGCTATTGAAGAAGCCCAAGAAATGAATCGATGACAATAGGTTATAAAATCTTGTTATTCACTGCAGTTAAGCTACAGTAAGGAATAGAGTGCAGGGTTTTTTTTTGTGATTCAAAGACTCCACTTACTCCATACTTGAATGAAAGAGTGTCATACTGAAGTTGCATGTTAAGTTCTTCTAACGTTTCTGTTTCTTGAACATTAATACCACTTATGACCTTTATTACAGCAGCTACAGCGGTATTACGTTGTGTTAAAGTGTTTACCCCGATTCCCCAAAATCCATTTGTGTTTAAAAAATATTCGAACTTCGGCTGTGGTAAAAAAACAAGCTGTTGCTTGAGTTTTTCAAGATTTCTGAATTATTGCTTTTACTGCTATGAATTGTTTTATAGTTCTATGCAAGTTTTTGTTTATAACTTCAAATATAACAAATAGAAAAAATATTTTGAATATTAATAGAAAGAATATTTTGTTTATTTCTTGATCTTAATTCATATGACCAGTGGATTAAACAGAGTGTGATTGTTTTCATAACAAATTTGTTTCTAAAGTCATGTTAATTTCCTAAAATTGCTTTTGAATAGCAATGAAATATGACACACAAACACATATTTAACAACTTATGGCAGTTCCTAAAATAAAATAAGAATTTTACCACTTTGCAATAAAATTAAATAAATTTATCAAATAGTTTTTTTTTTGTACTATTAACAATATCGCTCCTTTATTGCAACATAGTCGTAACTAAAAAAAGGTTGTTTTGAGAAAAACACATTTCAAATTTGTAGTTCCCATACAAGTCTTAGAAAAGTTTTTTAGAAAATATCTCCTAAGGGAAACACTTTAAAAGTAATTTGAATAAATTTTTTGTCACAATATAAAGGATAATACTTTTAACAATCTTAACTCGGAGAGCCCATTTTTGAGATATGACTATGTTGCAATAAAGGAGAAATATGTTGTTAAAATAAGTTAAATTTGTGTTTGCATTATAAATTTATTATATTTTCAGCTTAATATTTCATTTGTATGAGTGACGTTTACTATTGAATTTTGTTTTGCTAAATTTTATATTTAAATTTGAAAATATTTAGTTCAACTTTTAAATAAACATTCTTCCTTAACCACTGCTAATAGTTTTGTTTAAACACAACTTTCTACTACTCATATTGAAAGTAAATCTGAAAACACATGTTATAGTGCGTGTGTGTATTTGCTTTTCAAATTTATAGTTTCATAACATCTCCCAGCAAACATTTTCTTAAAGAAAATAGTAACAATATGTAGTATGTAAATAGAGTGGTTTGAAGAAGATATTTAAAAAAATACATAATGTCCGCCAGAAAGGTATACTACTTGCAGTAATTCCCTTGTAATCCTGGCTGTAAGTGAAGTGGCACCGACTTGTTGATACCACATCTTAATTACCCCACCGAATGCAGTTGTTGTGTTAAAAAGTTTTGAATCATATAATAATATCGCTCCCATTCTCAGTTGCCGTTACGCCATTTTCATTTTCGAAGAAAGCAAATTTTGATTTGGACGTCCATTTTCGTCAGACTTTATCAATTCTAATAGTATGTTACTCTACTGAATTGTGTATCTTTCCCTAATTACACTTATCAAACTCTAGAAAAAAAAAATACCAAAATAAGGTGGGCAAGAAGCTGCATGTTAATGTTTTACTCACAACTGCTATAGCACGTTATCGTTCAAGCAGCCTTTATAGGAGTATTAGGAAATATGTAGGAGTAGCTTGCTTCTTCTTAATAGTGTACAGTAGTAAATACTTAGCAAGATGCTGAACATCGCTAAAGTACGTCGACGAGCATAGATAATATGTTCTGTCGAGGTAAGCCATTGCCACTTTGGTTTGGACACAAATTTGTTTTGTTTAAGTATTATATTAAAAAAAAACAATGTTTGAATTGTTTATTTATTTTTATACGACTAAACGGTCACCCTGAAGTGTAACAACTTGCTATACGAGTAATTATAACATCCAATCGGCAAGTAGAAAAGCCGACTGTAGCTTTAGTATTAAAACATAAACTTTTCATTTTTTAATTGGGTACTTGCAGCCTTCTGCTAATCATATTGTTGAATTATATACTTTATCTTAAACTTGTTGTGTAAACCGTAACAGAAATTTTACTTAGCTGGCAACTAAATAAACTTGTGAGTAACTATATCGTATATCGTTTAGAAACCTATATCCCAAAGGTGACTAATTGTACCCAGCCCTAGATAAAGATATTTCGTAACTTCTTTATCTATTTTACTCCAACTTAACAACTTGAACTCCATTGGAGAGTCAAAGTTGTCTTCCCCTTTTACTGTGCATCCCAAAGAGGGAAAGTAGGAATTAGTTGTATTTCCTGCAATTATTTTCACTATTTTTTTTATCGGGCTCGAAAGTATAGCTTTTACAGCGTGTTTCGCTGAATGAAAATGAGACTTTACCAAAAAAATTTTTGCTTTACTTACAAAAAACATTTTTTTCTGATAAATGAAAAATATATCAGGATCTGAAATAAATGAACATATGCTTTCATGTTTGTTTCTCGTGAGCATGCAAAAATTACTATTAGGACTTATTTGGTAGAACTTCAGAAAAAGTTCGCTGAATCAGCAAACACTGTTACTGAAGATATTTATATTAATACTTTGTTTTTATATCTCATGGATTAGGTTGATCAGTCTACCACCTATAGAAAAGGCCAGCCTTCTTGGGTACAATTTGGTTATCTGATGATTTTATATACGGCTTAATAAATTTGCACACGACGTATGATACAACTTGAGGATCTGATGATAGATTCTAATATGACTATAGCACATTTCAATAGGGGAAGATACATTTCGGAACGTACGTACATTTGCGCCTTGAACAGACATCACACCCTAATATAAGAAGACACCACACTGAGTTACAGAACGTATTTAACACTCTCCTCCTGGTTCCTGCAACTTCTACAGATATCATTATACAGAGAATTTAACTTCCTCGCCTATATGCCCATGAGATAGTTCCCTGCCGAAACAGCCATCACAGTATGCAACATAGTTCACATCGAAATAAATATTTTACGACACATTTGACCTGAAAAAATTTTTGCTATCATTCCTTCTCTGCAGGTATCAATTCAAGTCCCAATTAATTTATTTTTTAGCAAATTTATTATTTCTCGTATGTATATGTGTGTGTGTGTGTGTGTGTGGGTGGGTGTACATTTTAACATTCACATTATCACTGGGTCATTTTGCTTATTTGTATTCATATGCCTGTTTCTTGCATCAACATATATATATATATATATATATATATATATATATATATATATATATATATATATATATATATATATATGTGTGTGTGTGTGTGTGTGCGTGTGCGTGTCAATTTGAGTTATAAACCCCATGTGGATTATTTGATTTAGCTTTTGTGAAAACAAATTAGAAAACTTTTGATTTTGCACACATGAAAAAAAAAACTCAGATGTATAAATATTTTATAACAAAACAAGTATTTTTGACATGATGACTGTGGAGGAGAAATAAAAGAAAACTTGTTTAAGATGCAGGCATTTATGAATGAATGATAAAGTTGGACTGCTGCAGAGAAATGTCAATTAAAAATTTGCACGCATGACCGCTTGCAAGTAAATTAAAAAAAAAAAAAATTTTTTTATAGTCAATATTTCATATGTATAAATTAAATAAATAACGCACAAAACTGTATGAACATATGAAACAAGGCGAATTCATAACAGGTGAAATACACAGCGCAGCTGATAACTTTTTTTTCAGATGTCAATGTCATAATTAAAACAAAGGTGGAAAAAATTATAAAACAATTTTTAAAATTTTGTATTGTATCTGGAGCGCCAGATATCATCCAAAATCTTCCCCAATCAGGCTGGTCATATTCACCTTTTCAAGCTCGATGATTTGAGACTTTAAGTTTCACGAAATAATTAAAGGTTTTTCTTTTGTTGGAATTTTTTTTATTTATAAAAATTAAAAAACAATATTTTGTTTAAATCTTGAGCGGCAGACATCATCCGGAATGCCCCCCAATCTGGCTGGCTATTTACACCTTTCTAAGCTCTATGATCTAAAACTTTAAGTTTCACGAAATAATTAAAGGTTTTATGAAATAATTAAGTTTTTCTATTTCTAATATTATATGATGATGGGTGGGTATCATTCGTCTAGCTCGAGTTCAATCCTGGCTAAAGCCAAGAAATATTTTTATTTATAATTATAACAATAATTGCCGCGATCAATAACTCTTGATCAAAGAAGACAGGAAAAAATAATTGAATACACTAAAGCTGGGGGACAACTAGCTGTTTCACAGTCGCTACACTGTTCATCAGCACCCATTAGGATTCGGATTGAACTCGAGCTAGACGAATGATACCCACCCATCATCATATAATATTAGAAATATTAAAAATAAAAGTTCGACTATTTAACATTAATACATACATTAAGTTTTTCTTTTATTGGAATTTTTTTTTTTTTTTATAAAAATTAAAAAACAATATTTTGTTTAAATCTGGAGCGGCAGACATCACCTGGAATCCTCCCCAATCTGGCTGGCTATTTACACCTTTCCAAGCTCTATGATCTGAGATTTTAATTCTCACGATATAATTAAGACTTTCACGAAATATTTAAAAGTTTTTCTTTTCTTGTAATTTTTTTTATTATATATTTTTTAAATTCCTTTTTGTGTTTATATTTTTCCCTTTATCAAGTCAAATTCATAACAGGTGAAATTGACAGCGCAGCTGATAACTTTTTTTTAATTTTAATCTTTTTCAGATGTCAATGGAAGAAATAAAACAAATTTGAAAAAAAAAATTTTTTTAAAACATTTTTTAAAATTATTTTTGTATCTTGAGCGCCAGGTATCATCAATAATTCTCTCCAATCTGGCTGGCCATTTTAACCTTTTCAAGCTCTATCATCTGAGACTTTAAGTTTCACGAAGTAATTCAAACTTTCACAAAATAATTAAGTTTTTCTTTTGTTGTAAATTTTTTTTGAAAGAAATTAAAAAAAAAAGTTTTTTTTTTAAACAATTTTTTAGTTTTGTATTGCAACTATCATTCAGAATCCTCCGCAATCTGGCTGGGCTTTTACACCTTTCCGAGCTCCATGATCCGAGACTTTAATTTTCACGAGAAGTTTCACGAAATAATTAAAAGTTTATCGTTTCTTGTATCTTTTTTTATTATATATAATTTTTGTGTTTATATTTTTCTCTTTTTTTCTCTTTTTTTGTGTTTATATTTTTCTCTTTTTAATTCTTTTTGTGTTTATATTTTTCCCCTGACGTTTGAAAAAGATTTATTTTTTGTAGTGTTGTATTTATTGCTTGTGCATTTACCTGGTATGATTTCGCCTTGATATGAAATATAAAATAGTATAGGAAAAATCGAAGTAAATATCAGTGATTTTTACTCATACTTTTGATCATTATTTTAGCCTATAAGGTTCTTTAAACCTATTTGGAAACAAGAGAAGAAACAAATATAATTTTACTTAGATTTAATTATAACTAAAAGTTCTTGATAGCCAACATCATCCTAATACATCACCCTAATACACAAAAATTAATCTTAATATAATTAAGTTTACAACATAATAAAGTATATAAATTTTAATAAGCATAAAGATTTTTGCATCATTGACATCCAGTCAAAAGAAGCAATTTATTGTTGATCCCATATGAACTGGAATGTCACCCAAAGGATTTAGATACTGAAAATACAACAAAAGCCATCTACTCGAACATACATACATATATACATATATAATATAAGAGCGTACACACTGGCGTATATATGCATATGTGTGACTACAAACATATTTGTGCATCATAAAACAATGTAGGACACTCAGCAAAAGCTGGCTTGTGTGTATGTGAAGCAACTGCAAAGTGGCAGCATTAACATTCAGCATTCCAAAAGGGGTCATTGCATAGCAGTGGTTGCATATTAAAATAACTGAAACGTTTTGTTCAGTAAACATTTTTTCCTCAGTTTAGCTCAACAGTTGATAAAATGCGCCAAAGGCCATCAATAATGCTCATTAATAAAGCGAAAAGCAGCAAATGCCATCAACATGAAATATATTTATTTATGAATGCTGGTTAAGGAGCTACGCTTAACAAAGCTATTTATATTATATGAATTCCACTTTTTTTTTAATATTTGTAGGTTTTTAAAAGCAGTTCTTTATTATGAAGCCTATTATAGTGACTAGTTTCCGCGATTTTTTTTTGCTAAGAACTCTGTTTTCATGGCAGCTGGGCTTTCAAAGTACCCGACAAGGTACATCAGTAACCTGGAACTTTACCCAAATCCTCTTACACACAGTATACTTATTTTTGAAGGCCACTCTCGATTGAGAAAGAGGGATACCCTTGCCACCATCAGAACGTTAAATAGGTGATTTTACCGATATTGACCGTGCAAAATAAAACATTTTTGTCTAGCATAGGCTGGACTTAATTAATTTTGTGTATTTAGTATTAAGATTTGAATACTTATTGTTAGTTCACTTTGTGAAGAGAAATGAACGAAAAAAAAAAATGGCAGAAGAAGTATTGCTGATGTGAATGTTATATACTAATATCGTTATCAATAAATTTTACTGTAACAGATTTGTTCGACTTGCTCGCGTATGAGTTATAATAATACTGACAACGAGCAAAATTCATGTATACGCCTGATACTAAACCTGGGCTATGCAGATTTGTAGAAAACTTAAAATTAATTTGAAGTAAGTTTTAGTTCGAACAATCGATAAAAAATTTTCTTAAAATTCATTTCAAGTACATTTTAGTTTTTTATGAATACGGCCATTATATCTGTGGCGTTTTATCATAACAGCTTAACACGAGATAAGATCAAAAAAAGTTTTGAAGGGAAATTTGAATGAAGAACTAAATTTAAGAAGAAAGGAAGATAAACCATAATTATAACTAGATTTTGTGAATAATACGAAAAATTATTCTGCAAGCCAGAATACCATAAGTATTCAAACAATCAAATCAGCCGAAATTTTTACAATTTTTAAAAATCGGCTTAAGTCACAGATATTTTCAAAATTTAGTAAAATATGTAATAATTGACACAAAGTTTTGTTAAGAGCATTGAACGATAGAATAGAATTGCGGATATTTTAAAGAGTATATCATCCAGATGTCTTCAGTAAATTGCGTTCAGTTCAGCTGATTTAACGAGGAATATTTTCCTTTAAAGCCACAAGAGATTTAAGGCCTCATTAGTTTTTACTTTAAGTTGCCGTTCTGTGACGTTCTTTTCTGTAGCAAATATTTTACAATTACTTTTTCTGTGAAAAAGTTCAGCTGTTTTTACAGTAAAGCAAAAAAGAAAAATATTTGAATTAAGATTTTTCGTAAAAATTGTTTTATTTGAAGAAACAAAAAAAGAAACAATTAATTTACTTAGAAATGGTGGCAAAACAGCCAACTTTTCTCTCACGATCTGCTGAATTTACGACATTTCTTATACAAAATATAATGTTTATTCGCTAAAATTATATTTTTTTGATCATTCATAGTGGCTTAATTGCTTGATATACATATATTAAATTTGAAAAATTTTTAATTATAACAAATTATTTTAGCTTTCGATAAAAAAAAAAATTATATTCATATGACTAAAAATTTAGTTTTTCCATACCAGAAAAAAGTAAAACATACACATATCTGGCTGTCACTTAACGTTGAATTCTATTTTCAACAGATTAGTCCGCAACAGAACAGAACGTAAAAGTAAAAACAAACCATGTACATATAGTTTACATTGAACAGAAACAAGACAGCTGATTCAGAACGGAAAAGAACGTACAAACTAATTCTGCCTTATGGATTGTACGTAGATCCATAAAAAAATCTATGAGAGATAGATCGAGTGACTTCAGTGGACATGGAATATGCCCAAAGCAACTGCTAAATTTTTGGAAGCAGATTCATTTAAACTCTGGCTGTGTGTACACTCGCCCCATTCATAAGTTGGATAAGCTCGCAGGTTTGGAAAATAATTCTGTCGTCATGCGTAAATAATTTTCACTGTGGACGTTATTTGCCTGGCTTCGAGAACTTTCGAAAAAAAATTGTCCAATTATCTCTTGCCTGGATATGGCATACCACACAGTTTCTCTGTCAGTGCGAATAATCTCCAACATCATCTCACAGAAATTCCTGCGTAAATCAAAGTCACTTTCTTTCGTTTTTTTTTTCTTTTTTTTTTATTTTTTATTTTTTTTTATTTGAATCTTAAGGGGATGAAACTTCAGTTTCCTTTTTAAAATTTCATGAATATTCGCTTTTGGAAGTTACAGTGAGGCGGCTTTTTTCCGTACTGAAAGTTGCGGATTTTAACGTAAACTGCTTTCAGCCAGTTCGGGAGTCTTTGAAGCTACGGGAGTCCTTGAAGATCAAATGGGCTCTGGCTGTAAGACGTTCATAGCCGAAGAAGCTCTGCGGAATTTCTGTACCGATGAATGAATTGAATTTACAATTTACACACGTATATGCCTAAAACCGAACTTTGAACAAAATTGTCGACATAAGAATCATTTCTTTTAAAACTCATCTCCACAGAGAATGCGCGATGCTCACTCAACCACTGTGACATCGTTAATTTAAAATCCACACTATCGATAGTTCTAACTAATTTGGAGTTTGGAGGACTAGTTCTAATTTGGAATTAATTACATTTAAAAATATAACATTGTAACCAGACGCCCTGTATATACTGCACAGGGGTGTTGTTAATTACAACTATATGATGCTGTGATAACGGCTTCCTTGAAAACAGCCTCGCAATTATTTATAACAGTCATAATTGACTTCCCTTTTGAGCTATTGCTATTTTTTTGCACCTCTTTGATGATCGCATCAAAGAGTAATCTTTTTCGAAAGGTAACTTTTTAATTTAATCTCCTTTAAAGATCACTACTTTTGAAGGTAACTTTTAATAGTTGTACTCGTATCTGTTGTAATAATACCTTTCTAAGAAATGTTTCCATGTTAAACATATTTTGCTCAACTGGCATTATGAACACACTCTACAACAAATGGCCAACAAACGTGTAACGCGTTATATCTATGTACTTTATACAAATTACTTTATTATTTATATTTATTTAGGCTTTCAGAACTTTTTAATCTCAATCGTCACGTATTATAGCACAAAAACATTTTACTGATAACTCTTCAACGAGGAACAACTTCTGACTAAACTGAATTGAAACTGTTTGTGTGAAATAATTAAGCACGTGACGAGTTCATTTAATAAGATTAGTTGTAAGTATGAGGGCTTAAATATATAAACCTGTATATAATCTTGCCTTAAAGAAAAGCGGCTAATAAGATAATGTACACAATTTGAACTTTAGCTCTGTGATGCTAGTATTAAAAGCTTTTGCTTTTTTTTATAAAACGAGCACTAAAAATTAATACCAGAAGATTCTGGGCTAAAAATCTACTATTAGCTTCGAATATAAAAAAATATTTTTAGCGTATGATAAAAAATGTTCAGCATTAGCTTGAATTCAGTTACTTAAAATATGTGGCTGCCTTCAGAAACTTACATGCCTATTGTGGTAAACAAGCGCCGTGAATATCATATTCAGTGACACGGCTCATGTCTGCAAAGTTGAAAAAATAAAAAACAGTTTAAGTGCTAAAAAATTTACTTTAATTTTAATGCTGTGCAGTCTCACATAGATAAACTGTTGCAAGGGAAATTTATGCAAAGTGTTAAAAAAATGCTGCTTCGTGGAAAAAAGTGTCAGTTTAACTTTTTTCTTTCACTTGCCAACGTGCTGGTGTAAAATATCTCATAAGTTTTCTGACAGCCAAGCGAAAATAGACTAAAAGAAGAATAATTGTAAGAATATAAAAATTTTAAAACACAATTTTTTCACCTTGGAGAGGCAGAAACAGTATTTATGGAATATTTGCTGATGCCACACACAGGCCTAAGCCGTGATAACAAAAACAGGAGGAACAGCTGACTTGAAAACAAAAACATGAAAATTTAAAGTTAAAATGAAATTCAATTTGGGAAACTTTAGATTTAGTGATTATTACTTATGCAGGTATATAAAACTGTATTTACAGTGTTGCTGCTTTGATGCAAAAATTGGAGTTGCCGTATTGCTTGCGGGGAAGTAAGGGTTTTTGAGAATTCACGAAGCTGATTTTGGGAATTCCCAAATAAATTCGAATTCTCATATTTAGTGCGAGTTTTTGCCGCATCTGAACATAAACGGTCGCTTCGGTGAGAAAATTGAAGTCCCTGCATTGCTTCTAAAGAAGTGGGCGATTTTGAAGCCGACTTTGGGAATTAAAAAAAAAAACTCGTATATACTTCACCAACCGAATCGGAACCGGTTTTTCATATTTGGAGCGCTTTTTGGCCGTGGAAATCCATGCCATATGGGTGTTTATTACATATGTTGGTATATAAAACTGTGTATACAGTGTTGCTGCTTTAGTGCAAAAATTGGAGTTGCCGTATTGCTTGAGGAAAAGTAAGGGATTTTGGGGATTCACGAAGCCGATTTTGGGAATTCCCAAAAAAGTTCGAAACCACTGCGCTATCCGGTTCGGAAATGGTTTTTCATATTCAGTGCAAGTTTTTGCCGTGCAACATGCATCTGAACATAAACAGTCATTCGCTTTAGTGAAAAAATTGATGTCGCCACAATTGCTTCCAAAGAAGTGGGCGATTTTGACATTTCTTCAAGCCGACTTTGGGGACTTCAAAAAAAAAGAACTCTGAATCACTTTCATATTTGGTGCACGTTTTGGCCGTGGCAATCCATGCCATATGAGTGATTATTACATATGTAGTGATTATTATATAAAACATGCATCTGAACATAAACAGTCATTCACTTTAGTGAGAAAATTTTAATCGACATGTTGCTTCAAAAGAAATGGGCAATTTTGGCGTTTCCTGAAGCCGACTTTGGGAATTCCAAAAAAAAAAAAAACAAAAAAACTCGGAACCACTTCGCCCACCGGTTTTTCGTATTTGGTGCGCGTTTTGGCTGTGAAATGTGTATCTGTATTTTTAGAGTTCTTTTAGAAGCCACTCATTAGTGCTCTTGTCTAGCAATGTTTTTCTCTTTATATATGTAAATAAGAAGGGAGAGATAATATTACAGATTTTCAATATTTTTTCTATATTTTAATATATTTTTCTATTTCTACTCGTATTAACTTGCAGAAATGATTATCATTGGCCATGAAAAGAAAATAATAATACTGACCCTTAGTAACAAAAAAAAAAAGAGGGCTATTGTTCGACTTTTCATAAATTTGGATATAAGGTCAACAAGTTAAAAAAATAAAAAATAAAATAATTTATAAAAAATTCAACATCCAAAACAAGAACTGCTTTGTTTGTAGGTGTGTGTTGGTTCACGTAGTTTAAAATAATTTCACAAAACGAAAAAAATAAAAACACATTTAAGTGGTTTTTAACATTAAGTTTTAAAAACCATAAGGAAAAAAATACGAGTATCTACAAAAAAAATCATAAAAAATGCTATAAATTAAAAGTTGGTGTAAAAAACACTCCATTTCAACAGTCTGGCTGGGAATATTAAAATGTTAAATGCAGTTGCTCGGTTTGTGCGAATGTTGTTCTCAAGTACTTAAAATTTTAAAGCAAATAAAAAAGAAACACATTTCCACCCACACAAACACACACACGCATATAAAACAGAACAGTACAGACAATAATCGTAGTGTCCACCCAAACTTTTATTTAAAACTTTTGACTTTTTTTTTTAGAAATATATTCCCGCTTTTTGTTTTCGGTTGTCGTGATTATAGTGATGATGTTAATAAAACAAAAGAGCAAAAAGCATCGACCCACCGACCAACCGTTTGCTATAAAAAACGTACTTAAGAAAGTTTATTTTTTATTTTTTATTTTATTTGCTATTTAAATATTTGAATTGAAACTTTGGGGAGTATTTTAACAACTTCCTGCGCATCTCAAAAGCATTAACATCCGTTTTAGCTGTAATAATTTGCTTTTAAAAAGTTCACAATAAACAGGCGGGGGAGCTGGCGGAATGTGATTTACCAAAAGGCAATAAAATATGTTTATGAAAACACATTACTTTATAAACACTTAAAATTTTTAAATGAAAATGATTTTATTACCACGAAAGTTTTTTTTTTTTTTTTTATTATATGATGAGTTGGTGGCGTTCATTTTATAACAAACAATTAGATATTATTACAAAAGAGGCATTGAACTAAACGTCAAGATGTTTTCTTTTGCCATTTCTCAATTTCAGAATACATCCGACTGAAAATGGAATAAAACTCTCATGTTTGGGCCGGTGCCTCAAAGTCTATTTTGGGGTTACTCCACCGTGTGCAGGAGAGGGCAAAGAAGCTTATCGGTGACAGTAGGGTATCCAACTCTATTGACTCACTGGAGCATCGACGTAGTGTGGGATGCGTTACTCTGTTCTATCCTTACTACAATGGATTTTTCTCTGACGAGATTAGGGATCTTGTTCCCGGAACTAGCACATTTTTACGAAGCACACGTGCATCGTCCAGAGCTCATCCATTTGTGGTCGATTGACCAGGGACTCGTACTACGCATTACAGAGAGAATTCGTTTAGCAGCCGTACGCTTCGTCTGTGGAATAAGTTGCTTTCAGAGGTGTTTCCTGTCTGCTATAGCGTTGGAAGGTTCGAATCAAATGTTCACAAACACTACTCCCTCTTTCCCCCTCCTCACAATCTACTTTCCTAGTTCTGGTACAATGCTCTGCATATGTAGGGGTCATCCCCTGAGTACTAGTCCAATATAAAAAAAACTCAATTTTAGACTAACCATTTTTTTTTTTTGTCGGCGAGAGGGAAAATGCATTCCGTACTGACCAGAAGGTGTGTATTCTACGCTTTGTGTCGATCTGATCACCACAGTGAATTTACCTACTAAAAAATCCCCTCTTCTTCCTAAAGTTATACCGCCTTATTATGCAAAAGGGCATTCAAATCAAAATGCATATCGTACACTTCGTGATTTTTCGGTCAATTTAATTGTCCACATGTGCGTACAATCGGAAAAATCGTGCAAAAATTTGAGCACCAAGGGTCTGCAGAATGTTGCACTAAAGGAGCGATATGTTCAATTATTCAACACTAAAGTATTAAACACATAGACCACAGCAGCCTACACGACTTCACATTAGCAAATGCTGCAACCGGCAATTGTAGTCGTGTAGGGCACTACTGAATTCTTTTGATCACGGCAGCAACATAAATTCATTTTCAAAAAATTATATTTCAGTGTGGCCACCTAAGAGATTTTAGCTACACAAAATTTGTTGATTTACATCAAACTTTCATGAATAAGTTCTTCTGTCTAAAAAGTAACGTCTTAAAAAGATAAAACGAGTAAATTAACTTAAAAAGGTTTTCTTTTACTACGATTAACTCAGATTAGTTGGGCCTTCAAAGTTTAAAATATAATCGGATATAACTTCTGATCTATAATGAGAACAGCGTTAAAGAAATGAACTACGTCTACGAGTACGTGATGTAAAATCAACTAGTATATGCATATGAATCTATTCACATTCTACTTGTTTAATAAAATTAATGTTTCTTGTTTTGAGTCATATGGCCTTATTCATAAAAAATATTGCCCATTAATTAAAAAATTATCTCCAGAAATTTGTCAAATTAAACACTTATTTGACAAACATAATATATTTTATGAATACGGCCGTAGTGTTTTGTCTTCCATCCTGTACAGACGTCTTTTGTTACTGCTGTCCGTATTTTCTATGTAATGCACCGGAATAGGTAGCAAACTGTGTACATATGTTTGTCTTTTTTTGTCCGTTTTTTCACTGTTGTCCGTATTTTCTATATATGTTCACTATTAACTTCCTATGAAACCAAATTGCGCCGGAATAGGTAGCAAGTAATTTCTTGTTTTTTTCTTCTCATTTTTCATCGTGTTCCGTGTCTTCTTTATGTGTTCATTCATAATACATTTTGAATGTACTTCATTACCTTGTGGTGTGGAAAGTGTTGGACTAAGTTTTGCTAATCTGAGCAGTGTCGAAGGTATATACCCTGGGCACTGATCAGTTTTAACTAATTTAATTCCAACATTTTAAGTGCCGTAATACAATAGAGTTTGTTTTAGTCTTTCGTGTTGTTATTGTTAACACTCCGCGAACACTACTCCCTCTTTCCTTCTCATTGTAACCTAAGTTCCTAGTTCCAGTACAATGTACTGCATATGTAGGGGTTATCCCCTGAGTACTGGTCCAAGATAAAAAAAAGCATATTTTTAACAAAAGTACCAATATATTTATTAATATATTTAAAACAGCATATAAATTTTATTGTTATTTTATGTTAGATTAGAAAATAAAATATATCCACGAGCTAAATTGTGTTTATATACATTGGTCACACTGTTTTCATTTTGTAGTCAAGAAGAATAGAAATTAGTTAAATTCTACTACGGCAAAAAAACCAGTATGGACAACAACCTGCAGTCGTGTCGTATTGCTGTTGGCAAAATAAATGTTCGCATTTAAATGCATGTATTTTATATTTGACATTTTGAAGTCGGTTGTTTGCTGGCTTCAATGTGTTTAATGCTTAAATTCGACTATTATCAATAAACTAATGAGAACTAAAAAGCAAAATGTGTTTTTATCATATCTAATAATATGAATTTTTATCATACCTAAGACGATGTGCGAGCCGGGTATCTGATTGTTATAAATGTACACGCACATACACACAAACACCATAAAGCTAAAAAAGTTTTACGCAAACTAAAAAAACCCCTTTGAAATCCTGAAACCCTTTACACATTTACTTTTATATTTATATCTAATTCAATAAACAATATAAAATATAAAGATGAAATTTTATTTCTTCCACAATTTAATATTAAAAAAAATGCTCCTTCAGTTTATCACCATCATTTATTCGTATATTACAAATGAAAACCAATTAATGCAAATCACTTCAAGTTAATAATACAACAAGTTAAGTTATTTAAGCAAAACATACTCCTGTAATTTCTATTTCGTATTTTCCATGTTCCGAAAAAGACAAATTTATTAACTTAATCTGGACACGTATGTGTGCATTTATACACAAAAATGTAAAACATTTCTGCCATTTGGTATTCAATCTGTGTCAAACTTAATTCATTAGCAGCCCATACTCCTGGAAATCGTGGTCAGGTAATCGGAAGCTGTTCTATTTATTTCAGGCGTATGCCGATGGGAATGCAGACATGACATTGTCTTGTATTTTTATGTGAATGGTCAACCCAGATGTTTCAAAAATGTTAAATCGAGCAGCAGTGAAAAACAAAATGTGTACTTACTTAGTTTTGCAAATGAAATTCTTACAAACATATAAACGAAGCTAGAAGGAATAAAGATATTTTAAAAGGCCTACCATATCCAATAGTTATTTTGTCCCGCTTTCTCAAGGAAAAATTTTGAAAGGCCAGGCTATTTATTCCCTTCTATGGAAAGAGCTTAAGTAGGCTTTTGTACATGGTGGTGCCGGACTATCTTTATAGTTTAAATGTTGAATATTTTTTTAATTTTTTAGTTTATGTACTGTACTGTTCACACGCAAGAAAATATCCAACGATTGCAAATAGTGTACGCATAGTCCAGCAACATCAACCAAAAAAATCTACGTCAGAACTGGAGCTATCGTGGAGGTTCATTTACAGGATTTTGGTCACATTGTACATGTTCCGGGGATATAATTTTTCAAAAATATTTCCACTACTATACTGTATAAAAAACTAAAAATTAACAACTAAATAAAAAGAGTTATCAATCATTCAAACCATAAATATAATTCTGTGACTTTCATTAAACATTCTTGTAATAAAAATTATTTTCTTTTTTAATCAAAGTAAGATTTTATGCTTTGATATCATCGAGCTTCTGCTTTTCCCTTAAGTGTGTACTTTTGAGATGTTCGATATTCTTCTATAGACCATGGGGATGCCTTTTTAGTATGAAAATTGAAGATGTATTAAGTATTTGTTCTCAGATTGTTCCGGGGAAGTGAGGAGATTATGGCGGTTCCTCAGGCTGATTTTGGGAATTCCCCAAAAATTTCAGAGCTCGATTAACGATCCACGTTTTTCATATTAGCAGCATTTTTTTTGCGTGATATCGCTCCTTTATTGCAACATAGTCATATCTCAAAAATTGAGCTTTTCGACTTAACAATGCAGAATTGTTAAGTCCTTTAAACTGCTTCCTTTAGGCGATATTTTCTAAAAAATTTTTCTAAGACTTGTATGGAAACTAAAAATTTGAAATGTGTTTTTCTCGAAACAAGCTTTTTTGCATTATGACTATGTTGCAATAAAGGAGCGATATGTGCATTTGAACTATTAACGGTCATTTTGGACCCGTTCATAATATCCGTTATTTTGTGGTTGTTTTAACGGCTTTAACCGGGATTTACCAAGTTTGTGCGCTTTTTGTGCATCGCAGTAGTACTTTACAATGTTACCGACGATAATTGAGGTTGCGGGATTTTTCCGGGAAGGTGAGAGGATTTTGGCAATACCTGAATACAATTATGGGTATTTGAAAAAAATTATTCGGCAGCGATTCAGTAACCGGTTTGTTCACCGCTCCGGTAACCGGTTCTGGACCGGTTTTCTACATTCGGAGCACGGTTTTCCCCGTGGTATGTGTATTTGGTTTTTTAATGGTTATTTTGGTTCCGGGTAATTATCCGGTTTTTACTGGTTTTTACGATTTTTTTTGGGGGTTTTTACTATATTTTGAGTTTTTTGAAAGTTTTTCCAAATCTGTGTGCTTTTTGTGGACTTTTGATTGTTGAACTTTTGGGTTTTTCAACGTTTGATGCCGGTGTTTTAGTGACTGGCCTCAATATGACTGGATAATGAAAACTTAAACATATGAAACATCTTTACTAGACAATAAAAATACAAAGGCCTTGTGAAAAAGGCAATATGATAATAAATTCAAAACATACATGGAAGGCAGCTTAGATCTAATAAATAAGGCCTTAGAGAAGGCCTGCTAACTCCTTCATTTGTCCATTAAACTCCTACAAAGAAACATTTACAACGGTTCGTTTTAAATTGAAATTGAATTTAAGCAAATGTGGAACTGAAATACACAAAAACAGAGATAAAAACATTAAAAGTATTTCTGTAAATAGTTTGACTGAAATGTTTGGGTAACCATGTAGACAAACTTAAGTTTGAAAAACCCAAAAACTTTGACTTAAGTGCACAAAAATGCATTCAGTCCAATTACGAATAAAAACTCCGTGTGAGTTTTTTCACATTTCTCTTTTCTAAAAATAAACAAAAATTTAGTATGATGTCTTTTCCCTCTTTCCATTCACTGAAAACACTAGAAAGAGATCAACTCAAAAGTTTGACAAAAAGTGTACGTTTAATTTGAATCGAGTAAATCAACTTACGTGAGATATAAATTTCGTGAGGAATAAGTTCACGTCAGAAAAGAATTCCATGAGAATATTCATAATTGTGCTGATTGTCTCCCGTGGCGGTTATCTTATCAGCGGGAATTTTTATATATAATGTAAATTAAAAACTTTTCTTCAGCTTCTAAAATTCTTTTTAAAACAAAACTAAACCCACCTTCATTCGGCGTTTGTTCAAAAGAAATCACAATTTTTAGTTTTCCATTAAAAAGTCAAATATTTTATCACTGATTCAACAACTTAAAAAATAATTCCCCCCTAAAGTTTAACAACAGGTTCATGATTTATTTGCTGTCTTAGCAAACTGGAAAATGATCAAGCAAGTGAACGTTAAATTGGCAAGAAAATCTAAGCATTGAGTAACTTTTTTCTTAAGTGTTTTACTTTGTAGTTGTGCAGAATTTTTACAATGTCCATCACACATCAAAAAGTAACAGTGATATAATGTAAAGTTATTTTATGACAGCCCTTGATGTTAAATCAACTGAAGTCTGTGGCATTTGGCAGTCAGCCAACATACAACTTTATTTGCAAGTTAAAACTTAGTGCATGAGTTTCCCTCTAAGCAAAAAGGTCTAAACATATAAAAGCTGACAAATAAAAAAGCCAGCAAAATGGCACCGACATTTAAGAACACTTTTATGGAAATGAATAAAGTGCAGTGAATATGCTGAACTTTGAATCACGTGCTCACAAAAATTTAATTTGACAGTAGTGGGAAGAAGAATAAAAATAAAATGTTTGAACTTTTTTTTGGTTTTATATTTTTTTTACAAACATTTTTAGCATTATTTTGAACATGAAAAAGACACAAGGAGATTAAAAATTATTTGAAAGATTTTTTTCCACAAATTTCAGAATAAATTGGTCCCACGCAGTGATGTATCCACACATACAGGCACAGTAATACGTTTGTATGAGTAGCAGCAACAAAAAAAAAAAAAAAAAAACGAAAGTGATTTTTTAAAAAGTTGATTAGTGAGATCTTACTTCAGTAGAGTGTAAAGAGCTATTAATATGATATGATCTTTGTTGAAATGCAAAGAAAGCATCAACTGAATGTTTAAGGCATGAAGATTTTTTAGTGCACATGGAAGAGCATTGCTACAGCTGAACGTTTTGTTCTATGGTTGCAAGTATGTGAAAGTGAGATTATAGGACCTGAGCATCTGTTTCAACTCGAAACTTTAATTAAAACGTAAAATTTTCGTACGGTGTTGCCACTCTAACTATCGCAGAAGTTTGATCTAAGTTATTTTGGCTACAACAAAAAAAAAAAAAAAAAAAAAAATACAAAATTTGCTAAAAATGTTTTCTAAATTTTGTTAAATCTTGAACCAGTGCCTAAAACATGATCCTGTGGAATAGAGTTAAGGAAAGAGGGAGTAGTGTTGGTGAACGCTTGACTTGAACTTTCCAAAGTGATATATGACAGTAAATACGTCTGCGGGCACCATGTTTTGCGAATCGTACGGCTGGAATTTAAATTCTCTTTGTAATGAGATTCAATGCGGAATTGACCAAAAATGAATGAGTCCACATGTTGCATAAAAACATGTGGATTTTGGAACAAGACCTCTAATGTCGTCACAGCAACGTCTATTTGTAGTTCTATATTTTGTAGTAACGATATAATCACACCATACTGCGGCGATACTTCAGTAAGTCAATGGAGTTGGATACGCTGCTGTCGTTGATAAGCTGCTTTGCTCTCTCATCCACATGATCGATTAACCCCAAAATAGACTTTGAGGCACTGGCCCTTACAAGAGAGTTGTATTTCTTTTTCGGTCGAACTAAAGACAGTGGATATAGTGAAGTACATTTTACACCATTTCAAAACATCGATACAGGTGTGAAAACGAATTTCGTGGATACCTGCCAGTGTAGCCTTACCCCACGGTGGTCTTATCACAGGGTGCATACTTCTTTTCTCATATTTGGAAAGTGTGTTCAGTACAGCGAATATCACAGGGAATTTTCATTCCAAGAACATCAGGATCAGCTGAAATCTCAATATCTATAGCATCCATGGGCATGGCATGTAGCAGCATTCACAGTCATGAGTTAGTGTGTTATAAATTGCACTGCGTCTTACGAGCGTTGAGTTCGACACAGTTTTTCGATTCCTTTCGCAGATTAAAAGAAGATAACTAGTTAGTGAGCAATTGATATTTTGCCTCTTCGTACAGATTTTTGATAGTCTGGGTCTATAGATGAGTGAATACGAGAAGGTGAGAAAGTAGATAGGATTATTAAGAAAAATAAAAAATAGAGTAGGAAAAAAGACTGAACCCTGTGGTAACCCTGAATAGTACAAAAACTATACATGTATAAACTGAGAAAAAGCATCACTGACTCCAAAAAACAGCAAGTTTTGATAGTAATACTCTCTACCAGACGTGATAAAAATATGTAAAGCCTCCACTCTATGTTCACCGAAATAATGGATTAAGTGGCAGTTTTTTCCCAAGAGATATATTAAAAGATTGTCAGTAGAACTCTAGCTCCACTTTGCGTTCACCGAGATAATGGATTGAGTGGCATTTTTTCTCCTAGAGATATATTAAAAGATTGTCAGTACATTGCTTGAGGTTGTACTCAATAGACTCAAATTGCAGTAAAGCTCAGTTGTTATGCACTAGATCCCTTATTTGAACTATTTGAGTCAAGTTCAAAGTTAGCTGGATAAAACTAATTTACGTGGTGTTCCTAGAACACAGACAAGCAAACCGTCTAGAAAATTTTGTATCAAAGTTACTAATTTTTTTGAATGATTTCTATAGAAAATTTTTTAGACGAGTGCTTGTCTGTGTTATATGAACAGCACATTAATGTTTATGGAACATGAATGAGTGAGAGGTAAAAATAATATTAATGAATAATTTAAGTAAGGTTCTATCAAATTTTCTAAACGTATCCTTTAACACATAAGACAGATTACTTTTATTTGCTTAAGAGTGGATAGCGTTCAAGCAAATAAAAATATATTTAGTTTAAAAACTTAACCATGTTATCCGAAAAACCTTTCACATTTTCGAAATCAGGCCTCATAAGTCATACTGGCTGTTTAACAACTTATATATGTGATGTTTCCACAACACAAGCAAGCGACTTGTTTGAAAATTTTGTATTGAAAACAATTACTTGAGTGGATTATATAAAAATTTCTTAACAAGTCGCTTGCTGTGAAACGATCACATTAATAAAACAAATTAATTTGGAACAAATTATTACATATATATATACATATGTATAAATTTTCTAACACTCACAGCCATTTGTTTAATTCAAAATACATTTGTTTAAGTCCCCCCCTCTCTTTTGCCAGCTAAAAAATTATAATTATTTACAATTCATTTGCTAAATGATGTTTAATGTCTGCTATTGTTTCTTTTGTTTTAAACTACTCTAAACACACTCATTAGAAATATAAAAAAACAGTTTGTTAACACGTCTTTTGTTGTAAAAGTTGTATATTTAGAAAAGTTTTTAAATATTTTATTCTTTTGTGCCCGTTCTCACATCATGCTTACAACAAAATTTGTCAACTTTAACAAAAACAAGCGCAATAAAATTGTCATTTGAAATTACACAATTACTCTTTTAATGAGACTTTATTTTTGGTTTATCAACAACTCTTCATTTGCAGTTTGCTTAACAATTTCGGATTTTATCTTTTTGTTTTGGCTGTTAGAAAGAAGTACATGAAGTTGCTTGAATGCTGATTGTTGTTTATAAAAGTTGCTTTGCTAAAATTTGTTTGTCTATTCTTTATTATTATTAGAGCGAACACAAAAACGCAGATAAAATTTAAGCTTTCAAAGGATAATAAACACTCATTGTCATTAAAGCTCTTTGCAGAGATAAGGAAGATTAACAACTGCTGTAATTATTTGAGACTTTATATTCTGAAATGGCGTTTTTAAACTATTTGTAAATTTGATAAATATAAAAGAAAAAGCCAACATTGAACTTGAGTTTGTTAAAGGACTCACAAATGTTGTGTAACAATATCACAGTAAATATTTACGGTCTTATTTATGAAAAATATTTCATAATTATTAACCTGTTACTAAACAAATTTTGATTAGAAATCTGCGCCGTAAGAGCTTAATAAACATTAAATATTTTTTTTTTATAAATAAGGCAGTTAAGTTTTAATATATGTCTAGCGTATGTCTGTAAGATATGTTGGCAATATCAGCCATTTCGAATTGTCAGTTTGTTTTTGATAGAAAAAAGGTTAGTCGTGTTTAAGTAAGCTCTTTGATTTACTAAATTTACCAAATTTTGAGCATAAACAACGTCCCATGAACACCGCTCAGGAGCTGTTGAACATCGTCAACGACAATCCAGATTTCCTCAGAAAGATCGTAACTGGTGACGAATCATGGCTGTATGGCTATGACATTGAAACCAAAGCCCAACCATCCCAACGGAGACGTAAAAAAAACCCAACACCGAAAAAAGGGCATCAAGTTCGGTCAAATGTGATGGTTTTACTCACTGTTTTCTTCGACTGCAATGGCGTGGTGCATCATGAATTCTTGCCACAATTGTCGTACGGTCAATAAGGAATACCACACTGAAGTTATGCGCTATTTGCGCGAAGCAATTCGTCAGAAACGCACACAATTGGAAAAATAATCACGGATTTTGTACCATGATAACGCACAAGCTCACACATCGATGCTTGTGCGTGAGTTTTTGGCCAAAAGCAAAAGTTTCAATTCAAAGTAGAGTAAAATGAAGCCTTCAAAAATTGTTTTAAATTATTGGTGAAAATCTCTTTAAAATTTACGCTATTGGTTTCTGTAGAAATTTAGTAAATGGAATGCAGCTCTCGTGTTTAGACTGGCGCTTCAAAGTCTATTTTAGAGTTTCTAGACCGTGTACAGGAGAGATTGAAGAAACTTATAAGAGGGAGAGGAGTTTTTTATTTGTTGTAGCAACAAAAAAAACCCCCGCAGAAAGCCGCATGACTTATATTGTGTAGGTATCATGCCTCAACCAGCGGTTATTTTTTGATCAGCCCTTGTATATAGTGCATTGTACTTGAACTAGGAATAAAGATTATAAGTAGGAGGTAATAAAGAAATATAGTGAGCTGACCGATGTCCGGGACAACCAGAGTTCTATTTTAAACGCTGTGCCATAAGTCAGAAAAGCAAGCAAGTCTAGTGTGTTAATACACAGTAGTATTAAGTGTAAATAAAGTTGTGAAGTCTTCAAGTTCTATGTGACAAACGGGTGTTAGTATTGTCATTGCAATTGAAGACTCCGCAAAAGTGATTTTAAAACCAAAATGTAACAAAATATTTTCTATAAACCTCAAAAGCAGATAACTGATATTTATACGATTTCCTATCTAAATTATGTTATTGATTTTTGTTTAAGTTTCCGCTTTTTTAAATTAATATTAATATGATTTTTTTAAGCTGCTCTAAACATGAAATAAAATTGGTTTTTAACTATTTCTCTGGAAAATCCATAAGCATAAGTTTAAAATACACATACCTTATGAAAAATGAATATTTATTAGAGTATAGAGTATATGTATAGCAAGAATGCAAACCACCAACATAAGGATACTGGGAAAATTAATTCAAGATTTGAGAAAACCCAGCGAACATTTGTTGTCGTAGTATTTAATAAACATACAATATTATAAATTATTAAATGGAAATGTTTTTTAAGCTTGAGGTCAGTTTTGTTTTTTATATAAAAATGTTTAAATTATATTCGATATTTCGTCTTCCTTCGGAAGACTTCTTCAATTTAATTTATAAAAAAAGGTCAAATAATTAGGATCAAGATATTATAAATCATTAAACTACATACTCGTATTGTTGATATTAAGATAAAGTTACTGCTACTTTGTTATTTCGCAAAAGATATCTTTTGGGTTTCTCCTTACCAAATCCTTTTAAAATTGTTTTGCACCTGCATGCAGTACTTGAAACGATGAGCGAATTATGCTAAATGTGGACGCTTGTAGAACAAGATATATAATTGACATAACATTTTAAGGACATTATACTCGTATACTGTTGAATTATTTGGTTGGTGCTGATTTTGATATTGTTTTATTAGAAACACGATTGATATTCCTCACTAAAGTGTTTTTTTTTTTTTAATATCTTTTAAACAACTATACTCTATTCTGTTTAAATTTACGCAACCACATTAACGTCATGCCCAACCATATTACCATGCCCACTAACAATACTATATTTTGATTCAACATTCTTTAAATTATAAGCAACCATAGTGTTATGCCACTGTCTATCAGCTGATAGAAATAATTATTATTTTAGCATGTTTGTTATCGCTTAATTGCCAGCCTTAACTATTTGTTTGTCAAATTATTTTAATTTGCCACGCATACCAAAAATCTTAGCCTTTTTCTGGTATAAAAGGCCATTTTGCAAATTAAAACGGTTATTTGTGAAGGTATTAGCCGTTTTATATTAACTTAAGGAAGTTTACTCTGAGTCTCCAGACAAAACGAGTTTTAACTAAGAACTAAGTTCAAGAAATAAAGAAAGTTTTGGTCTTAAATATTCTTGGTCTTGAATTCAAAACTAAATTTGAAGGCAAAGGACATGGGCTGCTTCACCCAACACATAGTATTAGTAAAAGTTACCATACCCAACAATATTATTATACCAACCAACTATACTATATTCTGGTTCAACATTGTTATAACTTTAAGCAACCACAGGGTTAATAAAAGTTATCATATTTGATATTTAATTATTTGATCTTGTTTATGTAAATATTTCTTATTTTTGCAGCTAAACATCGTTTTTTATATTTTATAAAAAATTCAATAGTATTTATTTTCAATATTTCGATAACAATTTGTTATCATCGTCAGGAAATAACGATAATAATTTTCCTGACGATGATAAAAAATTGTTATCGAAATATTGAAAATAAATTCTGTTGAATTTTTTATAAAAAATAAAAAACGATCTTTAGCTGCAAAAATAAGATATATTTAAAAGTTATCATATTACCGTCATACCCAATCAAATATACTATATTCCTTATTGTTATAACTTTAAGGTACCGCAGAATTAATAAAAGTTACCACATTCATGTTATGCCCAACAATATTATCATACATACCTATATTCTGGTTCAGCATTATTATAACCGTAAAAAACCATAGTAGTAATAAATATTATTATATTAAAGTCATGGCCAACCATATCATTATATCAACGAACTATGCTATATTCTGGTTCAAGATTGTTGTATTTATAATTAAGTACAGTTTTAATAAAAGTTGCGAAACGCAACCATATTATTATACCAACAAACTATACTATATTCCGGTTCAATATTTTTATAACTGTAAAACCCCCCGATTAATAAAAGTTACCATTTTAATGTCATTCTTACGATATAATCAATAAAATTTAAAGGGGCTTGTTTCAAAACTAGCTTTTTTAACTTGCCATATATTCGAATGTAGCCATCGATATTATCTTCCGTCGTATGACAAAACCTGAAAAGAGAAGAACAGAAAAACTCATTTCTTTTAGCAAAAATTTGTTTCTACTCGTGTTATTGTTAATATTATCACGAAAAACTATGTTATCGAAAATGTGTCTGAGAGGTACTTATATACTTATATAGCGGTAATTGCTTGAACTACTGTACAAATTTTCAGCTTAACAGACAGCTAAGTAAAGTTTTTAGAATTAGGTTTAACATGCTAGAAAACTGATGCTTTTGTGTTTGTTGGGTAACCACACCCTGGCACATATTTCAGCAATATTTATTTAGTGGATGGTATGCTAATGTGAATACCTTAAATTGTGTATGTAGTTGCTGTGTGGGATGGCATAACATATTGTTATGGTCGGTCCTCATGTTGCCGCAAAATGTGTCAGAATTTAAAAAAATGAAAATCCCTCATTATATATTCAGAAACCCAATATTCAGAAATTCTCAACTACACCAACACTTAAAACGCTGCCATTTGCTTTTTTCTCCCCATTTGTGTAGATTTGTTGTGATGTTCCGAGTATTCTAAGCAATAGAAACTAAAAGGAACTGTTACCGAAATATGGAAAAAAAACATGTTTTGTTTATTCATATTTTAATATGAAGCAATGTGAGCATGTGTGTTGAGCAGCCTCTCCCATAGACAGATGAATGTTTCCACAAACACGTGTGAGAATGCTATTGTAGTTGGAAAAAATATATTTAATAACAAAGGTCATTTGTTTTTCTATCACTGTTATTGTTGTTGGCTTATGTTATTTAAACTCTAGTTAATGCTGGAAATGTTTTACCCACATTAGAACAGCTTTGAATGTGGTTACACAACAACAACAACACACCCACACAAACACTATGATATACTTATTTATGAATATTTACAACAAGAGGATTAATGCATCAAAATATATTTTTTCTAAAAACCATAAACATTTTCAAAAGATTGCAGAGGATTTGAAAGGAAACTACCTTCATAAAACTGAATATGATGGCTATTGTCTTACATGTTAACTTATTTTTAGGTTTAGGTTTGTTTAAAAAATTGTATAATAAATATGTGCAAAGTTATTTTCTTAACTCCTTATACGAGAAAAATCTAATTTCCCATAAATTAAAATAAAATTGAATTTAAGATACAAGGTAAAATTATTTCCTTTACAGCAAGATCAAACCAGACGGGCTGGATAAATAAGTTATTACTTTTATACAAAAACAACAAAGATAAACCCTGTTCAACATTTATAACACCACTTTATCGATTCAAAAACATGTAGCATTAGGGGTGGTAAGAATCAAGCTCTTGAAAATCATAATGAGTATAATTTGCCGTGCTAGTGAAAACGTATTAAAGACAAAAATGTAAGCCTTACAGAGTTGTGAACACCGTGAAAAAATAATCAGGTGTGTGATGAAAAATATCGTTTTCAGCAGGTGTGATAGAAAACGACCGATTTTAAAAATGTTTTACAGATCATTTTTTGATGATTGCCGTTTGAAAACCTTATTAACTGCCGTATAAAAAAAAACTTAACAAAGCTTGGTAAGCAATTGTTAAGACAAATTTCCTAACGTTGTATGCAAAAACAATTGTTAGCTTACCATTCGTTTAAAGTTGAATTGAGTACACTTTAACTGCAAGTTAAAATGACACTTAACTTGCCGATTATTATTTCTCTTGAAAAACACAATATTGGAAAAATTTAAAAACAAAAGATATTATTATATTTATTAATGGGTGATTTTATAAGAACTATCGGAAATTTAAAAAAAAAAACACATAAAATTCAGAAAAATGCATGAAATATTTATTTGGATCGATAGTTGGGTCGATATAATTTAATGTTTGAAGATTATTTCAGGCAAATGTTGGCCGCGGCTGCGCCTCAAATGGTCCATCCGCTTAGTCTAATTTTGGCATACTCTTTCCAACATTTCGGCCGGTATCTCACGAATAATGTTGGCAATGTTGGCTTCCAGTGCGTCAATCGAAGCAGGCTTGTTGCTATAGATATTAGCCTTAAAATAGCCCCACAAAAAATAGTCTAGAGGCGTTAAATCGCACGATCTGGGTGGCCAATTGACTGGTCCCAAGCGTGAAATAAACTGTTCACCGAACTCGCCTCTCAATTGGTCCATTGTTTCGCGTGCTGTGTGGCATGTGGCACCGTCTTGTTGAAACCACATGTCATGCAAGTCAAGCTCTTCCATTTTGGGTAAAAAAAAGTTTGTTATCATCGCACGGTAGCGCTCACCATTCACAGTAACGTTGTGATTCGCATCATCTTTGAAGAAATACGGCCCAATGATGCCGCCAGCCCATAATCCGCACCAAACGGTTGTTTTTTGTGGATGCATTGGTAGCTTTTGCAATGCTTCTGGCTGCTCTTCACTCCAAATACGGCAGTTTTGCTTGTTCACGTATCCATTCAACCAGAAATGAGCCTCGTCGCTGAACACAATTCTTCGATAAAAAAGTGGATCTTCATCTAACTTTTCCAGAGCCCATTCACCAAATTGTGGTAGGTCGTTTGGCTTCAATTCTTGCACCAGCTGTATCAGTGACACATGATACAAAACGTGCGTGAGCTGTCAAAACTAGTGTTGCCAAAAAGATAATAGCAAAAAAATCACTCGTTATATAAATTAACTGAAACATTTCATTTTATATAAACTGAAAATATTAATTTTGAAAGAAAAATATAAATAACAATTATGTTAGTGATGCACTTTCAATCAAACGAATACAATGAAAATCGTTATTCGAATAATAACAATTTTTCTAGATAAGTACACCTATTACTTTTTCTCAATTTCATTAATATACTATATATTATATATTCATTATTTATTAAGAAGTTAAATCCAAGAACTGTTTGTCAAAAATATGTTATTTTATGTAATAATAATTTTTTATTTTTTAAATTTGTTTTTCGGTTTTCGAATATTAGTTTTTATTCATCACTCTTCAAAATATTACAACTGAACATAACGGCGTTGCCATAACAAAACAATTGAATTCCTTACTACATTTAAAAGTTTACGTACTGTTTGTTTAAATGCGGCATCTTTTTTCTTGAATTTATTATTTATTTTGAATTTATTATTAAATCTTGAAGTTACATGTAACGTCCGTTACGGTAGTTTGCATTAGTTTAGAACACTTCCACTTGTGGTGAATTTCTAGTTATTCACCGTATTTCGTTTGAATTCGCTTGTCGATAAAACAGGCATCAGTATTGAAGTTTTGATTTTTATGGATTTTTTAGTAGGGATTGTACGCTCATCTAGAATAGATCATTTACAAGTGTGGGCCATCATATATAAGTAATCTAATTGTAAGTAATATAAAAAATAAAATAAAGTGGATTGTTATGTAAGTAAGAAATGCTTGGAGTTTTATTCTCTTTTTCCCATAAGTAGCTCAGAGGCTCCCTCCTGCCTCTCCATACAACCTCTCTTCTCAGTTCTCAACGGATTAAAAGAACGCACCCGGGCAATATCGATTAAGATTAAACACTGCTTTTGCATAAAATTTTTTAACAAATGTATGGTAGTGCTAATGTGTTTGGTAACTAATGTATGCGTTAAAAATCAAGTAAGAATTTTTTTTTGGATATGGCCCTAAGCCTATATAAAATACAATTACAATTAAAGAAGTAAACAAAATATCGTTTAAATGCTGAAGAAGAGTGACTTATTACTGATTTTAAAAATCAGTAATTAATAGTTTCCAAAACGAATAACATATGTTCATCATACTTTTTTCGGTTTTAAAACTAATCGTTTTGAAAATTGATTTCTGTCACATACCTGAATAATTTTCGAATTGTTTTTATATAATTTTTGATCCTAGCGGGTGACTGACTTAATTTTTTTTTTTTTTTTTGACCCCACTCTACCGCATAGTTTTAAAAGTGGCATTATAAAAGCTCGAACAAAGTTTATATGGTTCTGGATTAAAAAGACAATCCTTGTTCCATAATAATTAGCTAAGACTTCAAATATTTTTTTTATCCCTGAGTACTGGGATAGCCCCTACATATGCAGTGCATTGTACTGGAACTAAGAAAATAGATTATGAGGATGAAGGAGGGAGTAATGTTGTGAACACACGGAGCGACCAAAGCAAACGTTATCACAGCATTTAAAGTGTTGAAATTAAATTAGTTAAAACTGATCAGTGCCCAGTGTATATACCTTTGACACTGCTCAGAATAATAAAAATTAGTTCAACACCGCGCACACCGTAAGGCAATAAAATACATAAGGGAAAAATAAAAAGAAATTGATAATAATAAATAGAGAAAAACAAACAAAAAAATAAAATAATAAAAAAACACGTGCACACATGATGAAAAAAAACTCTACCTATTACGGAATAATTTCGTTTTTTACAAATTATTAATAAACATAAGTATAAGTATAGGAAGCACGGACGACAATGAAAAACACGTGTATACAGAGCGAAAGACACAACACTACTTCGAAACACTACTAGGAAACATGCCGACAAAGGAAAGACTTTTTGAAACATAAACCCTCAAAAAGATCGAATAAGGAAAATTGCTTAAAATTGTCGACAAAAATCTAGATCCTTTTTCTTTTGCTTATGTCCCAGTTAGGCAAAATTAAAGAGATTGAATTTTTATTAAACAATTTAAGTTTACTATACTCATATTTATGTACTACTTATTATTCAAAACAATTAATTGCATTTTATGAAACAAATAACTAAATGAATTTTAATGAGCCACAATCAATATAATTATAAATATTTTATTGGTTTTAATGGTTTACATTAGAATGTCGTTTAAATTTAATAAATGAATGTCATGCTTATATGAAATATTATTAAAATTTGTTTACATACATATATATAGATAAACATTTAAAATAATTTTCAAATAAATAACTTTAGTAAGCTGAATAATTTACTATAAATATTTGACTAAGTACCACAATCAATATTACATTTACAGGATAATTTTTTAGAGTTACAAAAACTGAAATCATAATCATAATAAAACATGTTTTAATATTATTGCAAGCGGCTTCATTTGATAGCATATTTAATTATTTTTATCATACCGGGAGAAGCTGAACTATCTTTATGGTTTGAATGTTCAAAAACGTTTTTAGTTTATCTTTATTTTTAGTTTTGTTTCAGGACTTTGTGAAGAACACTTCGAGGCCTGTTATTACAACTTGGCATTTAGTTAAAGTTAGGATTTTGGCGGCAACATTTATTTAACACATTTTATTATTACAATTTCTTTGTAACTTAAAGTGCCCTAGAGACAATTAAAAGAATACGTCAAACAGTGCATACGTGTGAGTGTCGTGTTTTTGTTGTTTAAAGCGAGACGTGCGAATAAAATCGTTAATCATCATTTGTATTTTGACTTCGCCGCGTTCGTTTCTAAACATGTCGTCATCGAAAATCGTCAAAAGAAAACATAAAAAAAAGAAGAAAACTATAGATGAAAAGTAGTAATAAATGAAAAATAGTAATATATGCTTATATAGTACATATGTATACATATAAACAAAGTAAAATATGACACTTATAACAAATATAGATATAGTTTTTTTATTTTACTTATTCTTGTGCCTTTCGATAATAAACCACTGACATTTTCTATCCTCAATTACAACTGGAGACTATGAAATTAATTTACGTCGAAATAAAATACCAAACGTTTTTGATTTTCATCAATCAGAGCCGACAACCTGCAGGTGTACCCGAAAAGGCACGAGTGCATGCACACACTTAGAACATTAACGTGTTTTTTTATCGTCTCCAGCGCATTTAAGAAAAAGCGATAAGTTACCGGCAAGGCAGCTTTATATAGGTAGTGGCAGAATTACAATAAATATAACACTAACAAAATACATGTTGATGTTTGTTGGTGTTGTATTTATTGTAATTCTGCCACTACCTATTAAAGCTGCCTTGGTTACCGGAAAGACAACTCTACCTGAAAATTTTAGCGGGAGGTTTTATATTTGCAGTTGCCATATTTACACATACGAGTACTACCATATTTTTTACTCAGAGTCACAATTAAAGTGTTGCCACTACAATTTGTACCTCCTAAAAGTAGTCTTTATTTTTATGTGTGTTTGTTGCCATACTTTCGAAAACATAAATTTAATTTTACAGGCAAGTGGTTATGATGAAAAATAATTAACGGTCAGATTATCGCTCACTACTGCTAAAGGTACCTTTAACTAACGCTAACTTTACCGGTAAGTTGTAAAAATGGCCATTAGGGAATTTAATATGGCACACTACACAACAGCAATCAAAAAGTATTAAATTTTACTTTGAAAATTAAAGCTCAATTGTTTTGATGCAACAGGTTTGAAAAGTCTCCTAAAAGTAGCCTCACCATTAATATTTGACAGCATTCTCTGAGCCGCAGATTTCTTTACATTAAAGCAGAAAGTTAAAGTCTACCGCAAAGAACAAGAATTTGGCTCGTAAGCAGATATTTTTAATAGAGAATAGCTTTATGATGCAGACACAAATCGACTAGTATTTCAATGGCGTTATATTTACAAAATCTTAAGCTAATTGTATGATATCTAGGACATATTTATTTCAACTACCAATTACCGCTACAGTTATCTATTGTAAAATGGTGGAAGCAAAATTGTAGTAAGAAGAATTTCGCCTTTTTTGTTTCTATTTTGGATCGAAACCTATTTGAATTGAAGTTTTCCTGCTGGAATTTTTGTTGTGTGGGCCTCTGAAAATCCCCTTTCATTTATTTTGTTCACGCACACATGTAAGTAACGAATGCATAACAACTTAGAAGCGCTTTAATATTGATCGGTTTTATTTTGGTGCTCAACTACTCCTTTTGCTATTAACTTATGTATAAATCAACGTTTGTTTGTTGGTGGTTGAAAATTTCAAGTCACGTATAATCTCATTAAGTTGATTGCTGTCATCTTGAACAGAATTGCCGTAAATCATGATTTTCCTGCTTCAGTTACTAAAGCACGCCTACACAACACAAATTGCACATAGAACAAATTGTAATAAAAATAAAATCCAAAAAAAAAAAAGAAATTATCTGAAAAAATAAATTGTTTTATATATACGAATAAGTAAATTAAAAATATAACTCTAAATATCAAAGAAAAGTTTCTCGTAGAGGGAGTAAAGAAATAAAATTAAAAATTGGTTTTAGGTCAGTACCAAGGCAGCTTTATAAAAGGTAGTGGCAGAATTACAATAAATGCAGCATCAAAAAACATCAACATGTATATATATATATTTAAATTGTAAAAAGTAACACAAAAAATTGAATTTTGATGAAACATTTTTTTTATTTGTTTCAGTATACTCTGACAAATCATCATGAATAGACTCACGCTTGAACAACGCTACGAAATTATCCAAATTTACTTTGAAAATCAGACCCGTTGTTTTATTGCAAAATTGTGTTCAGCGATGAGGCGCATTTTTGGCTTAACGGGTTTGTTAATAAGCAAAATTGCCGCATATGGAGTGAGACCAATCCACAAGAGACCCTACAGACTCCATTACATCCAGAAAAATGCACTGTTTGGTGCGGTTTTCATGCTGGTGGCATCATCGGACCTTATTTCTTCAAAAATGAGGCCGGAGCTCGCGTTACGGTCAATGGAGATCGTTACCGCACCATGATCAATGATTTTTTGTTTGAAAATATGGATGACATTGATCCGGAGGAGATGTGGTTTCAACAGGATGGCGCTACGTGCCATACGGCGAACGCAACCATCGACTTACTGAAATCAAAATTTGGCGATAAGTTGATTTCGAGAAATGGACCTGTCAATTGGCCTCCAAGGTCGTGCGATTTGACACCTCTCGATTATTTCCTGTGGGGCTACGTGAAGTCACTGGTTTATGCTGATAAACCAGCAACAATTGACGCCTTGGAGGCCAGCATTGTTCGTGTTGTTCGTGACACACGGCCAGCAGTGCTCGAAAAAGTGGCCCAAAATTGGACGTCCAGAATGCGCTTCGTCAAGAACAGCCGCGGTGCCCATATGCCCGAAATCATTTTCAAATGTTAATGTCACGTATTGATCTTTCAAATAAAAAAAAATTTTGATTACAATTTAATTTTTTGTGTTATTTTTTACAATTTCAAGTTCTATCGGGCTTAAAAAAACACCCTCTATTTTGTTTGTAGAATTTAAGAACAGTTAGCAAAATTTTGTTTGAAAAAGCAAGGAAGTCTATGTGTTTCTGACTAATTTACGCCAAGGAAACGTAAGACTTAGTATTTCTTTCATCCTTGGATTGATTCGCGGGGAAGTTGATTTAAAGTTTTTGCTGAGCAAAGTAAATTTCTGTGTGCCAACAAGAGCAACAAATAACTATCAACTACTAAGTCTAGATTATCACAGGACCGTCTATGCTAACAATGAGCCCTTTCGTCGCATATGTGAAATATTTAACAAATTTTATCATATACGAAATACGAAAAATAATTTTGTACTTAAATATACGTAATTATACTCCTTTATATTTTTTCTTTAGTCTGTAAGGACTTATAGTCTATAGTTTTAAATAAACAAATAAATAAATAAAAGACATTAATTTGTTAAATTTTTGTTGAACTTTTATAATTATTTTTTTTTTTTTAATAAATAAAAGACAGCTGTGCCGTATTAGAGCTGCCTTGGTCAGTTATTTACTAGTTATTTATAAATTTAGCCAAGTGTTATTTACGGCTGAAAGATTACGACAAAAAGATTAAATCATTAAACACATAGACGACAGCAGACTTCACGACTTCACTACAGCAAATGCCACAACCGACAATTGTAGTTCTGTAGCCAACTGCTGAATTACTTTGAACATGGCAGCAACATAAATTTATTTACATAAAAGTATACTTCAGCGTGAACACTTTAGAGTTTTTAGCTTTACAAAATTTCACTGCTTTACAGAATGTGCTCTGTTTATATAAAATTTTCATGAAAAAAGTATTTCTCTTTAAAAAAAAGAGGTCTTAAAAGAAGCTTTTGTTTGTAACGCTTAGTTCAGGTTAGAGAGGATTTCAAAGTTGAAAATGTAATCAAATATATCTTCTGACCTATAGTGAGATCACTATTAGAGAATTGAAATATTACGAAAATAATAGACTTTTCAAAATGTAGACCAACAATAATTCGACTCTAGAAACAATAATTTATACCAGTCTCTTATAAAATTTGTTGTCAAAGATATAGAATTAAAACTACTCGTAGATGAAGTAAAATCAACTGACATATATCTAATCGCATACTAGTTATTTTACGAGTATGGAATTAAGATTTCTTGCTTTGAGTATAAGTATGTTTGCACATGGTCAATAATAGAGCAAATAAATTTATTAATTTAGTTAAAACAGCATTTAAATTTTGTTGTTTTTATGTTATATCAGAAATTAAAATATTTCTTATACATATTTTTTATAGACTTATCACACTATTTTAATTTCGTAGGCAAAAAAATAGAAATTAGTTTAATTCGATAGCGGCAAAAAAAATCAGCAAGGACAACAACCTGCAGTCGTATTATCTTACTGTTGTCGAAATAAACGTGTAATATATATTTGACATATTGAAGTCGGTTGTCTGCCAGCTTCAATGTGTTTAATGTTTTGTACCTTGATAGAACAAAAAAATTGAAAACATAACTTTTCAAATCAGGTTTTACCTTCATACTACTACTTTTCTGGAACATGCCCGATAATTAATAAAAATACAGTAAAATAAAAATAGATTTAAAATTTTAAAAATACATTCAAAATTAATGTACATGAAGAGCAAAACCCAAATTAAATAAGTGTTGAATTTTATAACTATTTTTTTAAAGAAAAGTATAGTTTTATTTAACGTCATTCCCATGGCTGGTATATATTGGGGTACTCCAGGTCAAGTCTGACAGTTTGAAAAACAAATTTTTGATTTGCTTTATTTTTTATTTATTTATTTATTATATTTTGTGTGATAAAATTGCTTCTCTGCAGCACTTCTCAGTAAATTTTCACATTTTTTCAGGCAATTTTTACAAATGTATTAATCGGCCATTTCACAGAATTCACTTCCGTTCGGAAGTGGAATTGAGTTGGTTTTTTAATTCTTAAAAAAACTAAAATTTATAATTTTTGCGGAATGAAATGATTTTGATAAGATAATACTAGTTTCATTCTTGCAATTAGAAATGATTTCATTCCGAAAAGTCTTTTACTTTTTCGTTTTTCTAAGAAGTAAAAAAAAATACAGTTCCGTTTCTGAACGGAATTAAGCTCTGTGACATGGCTGTATATATTAGAAATAAATTAAAAATAATCTCATAATTTATTAATCATGCAACAAATAGCATAATTTTTTTTTAATTTTTGAAAATATAAAAGCAAAATTTGCACAGTGGGCTTGGATGCAGTTTTCAGGACTTATTACTATTTATTACTATATGAGTAGTATTTGGCCCGCAATTGTGACTTGCACTGCAACCATTATTGATTTAGTCTACTTCACTTCACCGTCTGACGAGCTAAGTATGTCAAGAAACCGGACTATCTTCATAATTGAGAGTTATAACAAGCCCTATTCACTCAACGTATGTGCTTGTAGCAGCCCGGATCTCCTATGACTCTATGCCCCACCTTGCGGGATCAAGTAGTCTTCCTCACCCCAAAATCTACAAATGTCTGTACAGATACTTAAGGCAGAGAACAAACCCAAATTGATTCGAATGTGTGTGACTGTTTATCTGTCGCACACATCTTCTTTCGTTATTGGCCAGCTGGCTGTAATTGACATCGACAAGTTGTTTCATTCTCGTTTTTTCATCTTAATAATTTTAATTATTGGAGAACACTAAACAGCAGAATTTTTTGTATCCTGCATAACATAAACGTACAAATATAACCACTTAATTGTTATAATTACTTTACAAAACAACTCAGGAAGATGTTAAATAAAACACTCCTCCAGGTTATAAATGACGGAGTTTTTCTACAAGACAAAAAATCCAGTACACTGAATTTTGTTCAGCAAATGATGTTGAACTGAAATTTTATATTTACATTTTATTTTTGTGCAGTCAGTGATTGTTTATGTTTTTGTGCGATAACAGCATTTAACCACAAAAAAAAAACAGTGCGAAAAAGTGCACTTGTTAAAGTGGAAAGTATTAAAGGGACAAGTTTCATTATTTAAACTTTTTTATGTTTATTTTTCTCGACTGTTTTGTGAACTTGTGAATGTGAAATCTTTTTCTAACCAGTCTGTTAAAATCTAATTGTACGCCAACTGTCTCACTTTTTTTTTGTAGGTGTCACCAGGCAAATGCGTGCGGTTGTTTTACATTTTTGTCATTTTCTTGTTTAGAATTATTTTATTCATTTTTTAACAGTTTGTTAAGCCTGATACTATATCAAGCCAGTACAGTACACAGTCAATCAAGCAAGCCCGAACTCTTCAGCAAAGAGTTTGTCCATATGGCTACAAACTTATGTTAATAGTTGCGACCTGTATGAGCCTTGTAAGTTTCATGGCGGGTGCTAGAGAATCGTTAATAGTTCACCTAGTGGAGTTGGTCCATATCATCAGATAATACCAACAAGGCTGGTGTTGATGTAAATCAATTTCCGCAATCTGTGTAAAAAATATCCCCCCGAGCATCAGGTTTTTCCTTGGTGTACACCAAACCAGGGCACTATACTTGCTGGAGTATAGAAAATCGTGAGTTTCTTGTTTGTTGTAGCAAAAAAACTGAACTAGGTCACATAACTGATGTTGTTTTGGACTTCCGAAAACTTTACCCAGGCTTAATTGGCAGAACGGGAATCAGCAAAATCCTCGGGAAGTTTTACTTGCAGAGCATCTCAGTTGAAGTGTCTACATCTTCTTTGAAACGTTCTCGTTCTGATGTTGTTTGAAAGAGTTAATTGATGAACCGGGAATCAGTAAAGTCCTTGGGAAGTTTTGCTTGCAGAGCATCCCAGTGCTGATCATGGTTGAGGTGCCTACAACTTCTTTAAAACTTTCTCGCTGTGATTTCAACCTAAAATTGCTAGGAGAGAAATTAGATTTCCCTGGTAACTCATAACGAGATTTCCCTGGTAACTAGCCCTCGGTGCTGTTATATTGCAATAGATACCTCTAAAGTCAAGAACCTGAGGTGCTAGATTTCGAGCTACCAACTCATTAAGCATTGCCTTCCGCTGATTGGCCAGGACGTTGCACACAGGATTAATTTGAAAGACAGACGTCTTCAACGAGAGGTGTACTCATCTGGCTACAAAGTTATGGCCAAAATTGCAACGCATGTGAGCCTTCCCGCTGGAGAACTATTCACCCCGTGGTAAGGGGAGGAGGGGCTGATCCATTATTTCGTCCGTGTTTTCTTTATATGCTCATTATTCATTGCTTTTCTGTGTTCTTGCGATGTAATTCATGAGGTGTTGGAGCAAATTTTGTTAACTTCAGCAGTATTGAAGGTATATACATCGGACATTGATGAGTTTTATGTAAACTAATTCCAACGTTTGTTGTAATGACAGGCACTAGTCAAACATCACTCCCTGTTTTCTGCTAGTCCTCACACATATTTTCTTAGTTCCAGTATAATACAGTAGATATGTAAGATTCAGTCCCTGAGTACTGATCCAAAAAAAAAAATTATAATAATGATATTAGGCCCTCAAGACAAGTGTTAATGTAAATCAATGACACATTCTGTTTCAAAAGTATTCGCAATACTGCCCCTACATAATAATTCTTTGAGCCTTCTGGCACATTGCTTGTTCCATTAACTTTACAAGCACAAAAAAAAAAATATATTACAATATAAAAAAAAAAAATTTTAAGAAAATTTTAGAGAGTTCTGTCAGTTATAAAAAGTAAGTGCAAACATAACCACACTTTTGTTAACGCAAATGGACATTTTGTAGTCATTTTTTCAAGGATTGCTCATAATTTTTTATTTCGTTGAGAAATAAATGCAAAATGGATTCCCAATACAAAAATGATTCATATTTTTGTCCTCGTAATATTTTCTATTTATTTATCACTTAAAATAAAGAATAGCGCAACCATTACGCTGTCTCTACTTAATGGCTGTGCCACAACATGTCAACAAATAAAATTAAAAAATAAAAATAAAATGATATGAAAAACATTTTTGCAATCTTACATTTTTTCTTATTTGTTTACTTAAGTATGACTTCTGTTTGTAAATAAAGATATTTGAGATATTGGTTGAGTGTGTGTTTGAGTTTTATGCAAACAAAAATTGTGTAGAAAAAGATGTGAAATAGAAAAATTGTCAAATTCAAACCACTAAAGTGCCACTTTATTTACAATTGCATAAAATAATGTTTCGAAAGCAGTTTTTTCACTCCTTGAATTTACATGTTTTCATCACAATTCTCTGCTGCTTTTAAAATTTTACTTAAAGAATTTCTTCTTAAGAGGTTTCAATAAACAGAATTCAATTTTGTTCTGGGTTGGCTAAAAGGGAGAAATGGGTTTGTAGCCAGCATTTGTTTAAGTTAACAACAGAATTTGGTTAATGTATTGAAAGAAGAGTTGGTTCAAAATTTAAAAGCAAAAAATGTAAACGAATGAAAACACTCGTTTCAGTTTAGAAGAACTTTCTCAAAGGAAAACGAAAAAAAAAGAAATAAATTAATTTAATTTTAATAAAAAAAAAAAAAAATTGAAGAGGCCTCAAGCTTAAATAGCATTCTGTTTAAATAGAACAACAATTTAGTCATAGTGTTTTCTACAATAAACTAAACATTTCAACGATCATAATGATACGTTTTCATTAATCATAAAGATAAGGTCTGTACATTTGTCTTTTTCATTTTATTTCTAAATTGCTTTCTTTATTTGAGCATATAAGGTATCATTTAATAAAGAAATAAATGTTTATAGTTATAAATAGAGACAAGACTTTTCATATATATTATAATAAACATATTAGACTGCGTCGATTTCATTAATAAATAATTAAATTTCTTCAAAAAAAGTTCAGTAAATATTCAAAATAATATATATATTTTAAAGATAACATTCTCCTTATACAAAATATGCGGGTTTCGGCAATAAGATCCCTAAACTCGTCAGAGAAGAACCCATTGTAATAATGCTAGATCGGGGTTCCACGCTACAGTGAGTTAACTGATTTGAATACGCTATTGTCAGCGATTAGCTTCTTCGCTCTCGGTCTCTCTCTATCTCTTGCACACTGTCAACTAACCCCAAAATAGACTTTGAGTCACCCTCTCAAACACGTTTGTTGTTTTCCATTTTTGGTTGAATATTGATGTTACAAACAGAAAGGAGATCGAATAGAGTGAAGTACATCTTACACGTTACTTTAAAAAAATCTTATATGATTCTTCAGAGACATGAAAAAATGTGTTCACTCCAGCGAACATAACACTGAGCTTCCATTGCGGGAATATCAAGAGCATCCAATTTGCAAATATCTATACTATCCATGAGTACAGATGAAGGGAGCAGCATCCACGGTCATGTATTTTGTGTGTTACTAAACAACACAGTGTCTTACCAGTGGTGAAGCCGATCTTGTTTTCGCACATTCTGAGATCAATAGAAAATCATTAGTTAGTGAGAAATTCAAATATTGCCTCTTGGTACCGATTTCGGATAGGCTGGGTCTATAACTGAATGAGTACGAGTGACAAATGCTAGAAAGGGTTCGACGTTTGGTATAGCAGGTCATTAAGAAAAATAAGAAATAGATTAGAAGAAAGAACTGAAGTTTGCGGTAGCCCTGAATTAATCTTGAATTGATTTGATAAGATCGCATCTAAGGCAACTCACATATTACGGTCTCTGAGTAAATACTGGTACATTTGTAGCATATATTTCCAAAATGATCTACGATTCGGTTTTAGTTCCTAATTTTTCGATGGATAAATGAAGCTGAATACGTTGAAGTTTGGTAATAAATTCGCAACTTTTATTATAATTTCAACTTATCCTACACAAATGATAATTTCTGTTATACTTCAATACGCTTAAGAGTAGATTTAAAAATATATAATTTAATTTTATAAAAGACTTTAATTTTAAGGTAATTAAGAAGTTAAGTTAAGCTTTTTATGTGTTTGCAGTTCAGCTGCTGGAATAATAACAATAATACCGGAACGGCGCCAACTCTCGCTTTAAAAAGAGGGTTTCTAACCACCACCATAGCTCAACTACAAAAAAATCACTTCCCGCACTTGCGACAGCAATTAAAAGTTGCCAGATTTTTTTCTTTTTTCTTTTTATTTTTGTTGCTTAAACTTAGTTTCAACACAGAAAGCTCTAGCATCACCGATACCGATTTAGTAAGTGTTGTCAGTAGTACATAATGCCACGCTTTCTTGAATGCCTTGGAAATATCTGAAGACACCACTCTAATATCACCAAAATGATGAATTGAGTACACAGATAAACATGTTTTTCAAGTTCAGTAGTGGAAGTCACTAAATCAATTAAAAAGATTGATTGTATAATCTGTAAATAAAGTCGTTGAATTTTTGAACAAAAACAAGCTTTTTTTAACAACAAAAAAATATGATGTACAGAGTTATATTTTGGTATACGAATACATACAAATTATTTTTTTACAGAAAAAAATTTATTTTTGGTTCTATTTTTAGCATCATTTCGCCGAAAAAAATCAGTGGTAATTTTTAGGGTCTTTAGTCCCACCCTTTTTGTGGACTGGTATTACATGAACAACTTTTCAATATAATGGGAACTCACCACCATAGTGCAGTATGCTGAAAAGGCGTGAATATTGTCACGCAAACATAGAAGAACACTGCTTCAAGTTCGTTATTTGAAATATATTGCTTCAAAGATATTAAATGATTGGGTCTGTATTTTTACAAGTTAGTATTAATGATAAATAGTCAAACTTATTAAATATTTATAATATTACATAATGTTAATATTTCTAAGGTTAAAGTTAAAATCTGACTTCTGCAAGAACATTTTATACATTTTAATTAAAACAATAATTGCTGCAATCAAAGAAGACAGAAAAAATAATTAAATACTAAAGCTGCAGCAACAGTATCTGTTTCTAGTCTTTACCTTCTAAGCTCGGATTTTATAAACAAACCCTAATAATCCAATCAGACAATACGGAGACACTGTAATTCTTGCACTGCAAAGTATTTGACAAAAATGTTTTCCGTATTGCCGAACAAACTTATACAAAAATATTTACTGGACTGATATTACCTCCTTAAATGTAAAAAAAAAATATTTTATGCTGGTTCATTCTCTTACAGAATTTACTTACAAACTCTGCTACAATCTGCTTGAAATCTTGAAATAAATCAAAAAACTTTATTTTAGTTATTACATTGAGTTTTTGAAATAGCAATTAGTAGCCATAATTTTCTGCTTTCTTCTTTTTAAAACCTTTAAACGTTTTTTTTTGTGGCATTAAATACTAAGGATAATGAAACCGTTTTCAGAAAAAGGAAACAGGCAAAGTGTTTTGCATGTTCACGTATATTTTGTTTGCATACAAATGGGAGTTGCATGACAAAAACAAAAGTAAATTATTTGTTTTTGCACGTAACTATAAAGTCACAGTCAAGCTGTTCTTTATGTACAAAAACACCATCTAACATTTAAAATTCCTTTTTATTTCTACATCAGGAAATGGTCACAGTATGAGTTAAAACAACATTATTTGAACTTATAAAAGGTTTTAGTCTTTTATGAAATCACTTTAAGTCTCAAGAAATACTTAAATATATTGAACTTTACTAGACTCGCACTTGTTAGGCTGCCTGCGACTATTTTGTAGTAGATTAAAGAGAATAACTTAATCATGATTCATGACAAAACTGAACAAATTTTTAAGCAACTGCCAAGAAAACTATTTATAAAAATTAAAGTGGCACTGCATTTTGGTTTTCGTTTTTTTTTTTTAATTGTATTAGTTATTCGCATTTGCCACCGTCACTTTGCTATAAATGGTTGTAGTGGTAAGTTGAAATAAATAGATCGTGAATGTCATAAAATAAAAAGTATTTGTATATATAACGCAATTGAAATACTGCTCGATTTGTGTCTGCCTCATAAAGTCATTCTCGCTTAAACAACAAGTCGGTTTATGAGCCAAATTCTTGTTATTAGTGGGAGAATTTAATTTTCTATGGTGAGGCCGCTCTCGGTAAAAGAACGTGATGAGAGTTATTTCAAGGCTTCAAGATTGGTAATTCTGACGTCAAAGACCAGCCTGGCAGTGGAGGAGAGAAGGTTTTCGAGGATGCAGAATTGGAGACATTACTTGATCCAGACTCGTGTCAAATATAACGAGACTTGCACAAACCATTCGGAGTGAAGCAACAAGTCATTTAAAAATACCTGAAAGTTATGAGAATGATTCAGAAACAAGGAAATTGGGTGCCGTACGAGTTGAAGCCGAAAAATGTGGAACGGCGTTTGTTTGCTTGTGAACAGCTGCTTGTAAGACAAAGACGGAAAGGATTTCTGGATTGCATTGTGATTGAAGACAAAAAATGGATTCATAACGATAATTCTAAGCGCAGAAAATTATGGGGATATCACGACCATGATTCGACGGCCAAACCGAATACTGATAGTTCCAAGGTCATGGTTAAGGTATTTGGTGGGATCAGCTCGGCACAGTTTATTGCCAGTTGTTAAAACCGACCGACTCAATCAAAGGCAGCTGTTATTGAACGCAAATAATGCGTTTGAGTCGAGCATTGAAAGACAATGATAAAGTGATTTTACAGCATGATAATGTTCGACCCCATATTGAGAAAGTGGTCAAGACATACTTGGAAACATTGAAAAAAGAAGTAGTACCCCAACCGCCGTATTCTCCAGACGTTGCTTCCATAAACTATCACTAGTTTCGATTTATGGCCCACGGTCTGGCTGACAAACACTTCCGGTCTTATGAAGAAGTAAAAAATTAGATCGATACGTGGATCGCATCAAAAGATGATCAGATGATCAACGCGGGCTTCGTAGCCACCTGACAGATGGGAGAAAGTAGTAACCAGCGATGGACAATACTTTGAATCATAAATGTATAACCAGTTTTTTTGCCATAAAACCTCAAATTTTGCAAAAAAAAAAAAAAAAAAAAACACGGCGCAAGCAAAATTGTACACATGTTTACTATAGAGCAAGGCAGCTTTATACAGGTAGTGGCAGAATTATAATAAATACAACACCAGCAAACATCAACATGTATTTTGTTGGTGTTGTATTTATTGTAATTCTGCCACTACCTGTATAAAGCTGCCTTGCTATAGAGCTTATAAGTTTTTCGCAAAGATTTGAGAGAACTTACATATAGCATATAGAATTGTTATATCAGATTTTTTTTTTTTAATTTTATCAGAACAATTTTGATCCAACCTGCTTTTGATTATCTGTTATAAAGAGATATTGCATCCTAAATACAAAATTGTCATAACTCAAAATTTTCCAAAACTGAATTTTTTTTCATAAAAGTCAGTTTTTTATGTTTTCGCAAACATAATATAAAATTAAAAAAAATTTTTTTTGCAGAACCTTCTTCAAAATTGAATTTTTTCCTAATGGAATAATATTTTCTTTAAATACTACAATCATTCTTACATAAAAATTTGTTTGTTTTTCCTGAAATTTTAATATTTTAAGTTGTGGCCCTTTTGTATTTAGCGTGCGATATATTAATTTAAATAAATTTGTCTCTGTCCTTAAGTTGAACAGGCATACTTGTGTAAGTAGCATGAGTGTGAGTTCACACGAGCATATACTAATACACACGAATGTTTGTTTGTGCTGAAATATATATTTTATTAATTAAATTCATTGTTAAGGTGTTAAGTTTTACAACTTCATGTGTGAGTTAAAGATGTTGATAGCACAATAAGATTTATGTCTTTTGTACATGAGGCAAAGATTGAATAAATTATTGTTTAAACAAGAGGTAAAAGTTCATTAAATTAATTCTCTCTTAAAAAAAGATTTTATTGTGTTTTGTAAAGACAACATAAGGTTGGGCATTAATTTAATATTATAATATCAGTTTGATCTATTTGAAAAGTAATTGCTTGCGAAAGGTATTGCTTCGTAGGAACATGTCATGAGATCTGTTTATAGCAAGAGTATTATTGCTGTTTACACACATGAGTTATGTGAACAACAGGTGGGAAAATTTCAAAACATTATTATCAGGCTTGTTGCATAAAGTAAATCCATTTTGAATTTAATCAATGAAATTTTTGTACTCAAGAATGAGATGCAATTTTACTCCGAAAAAAGTTTTCATTATTTCAAAAACCAAAAATTGGAAGAATCCGTTTCCGAATGGAATTGAATTTGGTGACAGTTAAGTAGGTGTTTTTACCGATATAATATGCGCATAATAAAACTTTTTGTCTAGCATTGGCTGGTTTTAGTTAATTTATTGGTTAGTGTTAAGATTTGAATACTTATTGTTAGTTCACATTGTGAAGATTCAATAAATAAATAAAAGCTAAAAAAATAAAAATTTTGGTGACATCCCTGTATATTTAAGATTTAGTGACTGAAGACGGATTACCACTACAAGCAAGCTAGCAGTCGTTGTGGCAAAATTCATTCGGTAATTTGCCACCCCTATAGTCAAGCAAGTCAGTGATGGAATTATTTGTTAAAACAAGCAAAAACTAAAAACTTATCGAAAGCAAAATTTTTTCTCATCGAAAGTGTTTCACTAAACTTTGGTTTATAACATAAAAGTAAGGTTTCCGTGATAAAATTCGAATACGGCTGAATATAACCAGCACAGCGGAAGCACCTTATCAGCAAACAACATTTCTAAGAAATCTACAAAATTATGCTTTTATTGTGATAGCTTTGAAAAAATTTAAAAAAAAAAACATATTTATAAAATTATAAAATCGTTTCCGAACGACGACGTTGCTTTTTTTTTGTATATTAGAAAAACCGCTGAACACAAATATTCAGTTAACAATTTTCCCAGTTACCTGCCCACTCAGCTGAACGCCAAAGGCTTCATTACTACTTAACCCTTTTTCAAGGGAATGCATCTCTCTGTATTTTTCGCTTCACAAAGGCTAAAAATTTTCAGCTGCCCAAAAGGCAGAAAAAACGATGTGATATCTATTAACAGGTATAAGTTTTTAAGGCATTTATCAAACATATATATAAGGGATCTTGTAATTTATTCCCCTTTAAAAGGTTTATTTTTATAAAAAATAATTCATAAACTCCCAAACACAAATGAAACTGAAGCATGGTCAATTACCCAAAAAAGAGGAATAAAAAAATTTACCATAAAAAATTTTACATGCGCGAACATGTCACTGCTTGCAGTTGTCATAATAATACTTTCATGCACGCTCTAAAAATGCCATGCCGCTTTACATGGGTTAAAAACACATAATGGCTTGGCTCATATTAAAATGTAAATGAAACATTTCATTAATCAGATATAAGAAGGCCATAAAAGAAAATCGAATGGCATTACTTTTCTGTCCAGTCTTATGAACGCACATAACTGTAGCAGAATATTTAAACACCATCATTTTGACAAAGCAAGATTTCTCCAGAAATATAATAGCAGTCGTGGTAAATGCTTAAAATTATGCTGACAAAAGCAACAGACAATTTCATTCGAGGAACTTCCGTTTACGGAACTCAAGTTGTTGAAAAGTCAGCATCAAGATTTTTATTAAGAAACAATTGCCTACTTTGCAGTAAAATAATACTGCTGGAAGCAGAAAAACGTTTTCTACTTCATTAATGAGCTGATAAGAATACATTTTTATGATTAAAATTAATGCAAACAATGTCTTATTTAAGCAGTTTCGTTGAAGAAGAATTTTTCGTTACGAAAAGCTTTTATTGATTTTTTCTTAGTTTATTTTAAAAATATATCGTGTTTAATTTGCTTTCTTGTTAAATTCAAAAATGAAAAACAAAACTAAACAAAATCAAAATAATCTAGTAGCTGTTGTAAATGAACAAATAATTACAAACTACTTAAAAAATTTACTAAATTTAAAACAAAAAAAAAAAAAAAAATACCTTAACCAAAATCTTCCATTATTTTTCTTGTGCTATTTTGGCATCTCTGCCTTTATTTAAACTTTAGAATTATATTTGAAGAAGGCCAACTGACTTTTCGAGTTGCAGCATCTGCTATGCATTTTTGTTCATTTTCGTTATAATTATTTTCATTTTTCTATTATTTTTTTTTTTTTTTAACTTTTTGAGGTTGTGTTTTGCTTGAAATCAAAATCGGTCAAATGTTATCAAGCATTCATTGTTTCTTCAGTGCAAGTATCATAACAAGGGCGTACTTTGCAGAAAAACTATACAATAATTGTCCTCGTTGTAATGAGATTGTTCTTGTGAAAACATTTTACTGACAGGAAAAGCACAAATCCATGATGATGATTATTTAGCAGAGCAATTTTAGCAAACATTCAAAACCTAAGAAAATAAAAAGAAAATACCTTTCAGATTGGCAGTAAATGTAACGGGTATTCGAAAATTAGCAAAGTATTAGAACTAAAAGTAATAAAGTCTATAAAAGCTTTATATTTATAGAGCAATACATCATAGGGAATTACAACATTACACATCAGACAAACAGCTTATTTGCATTTTCTGAGGTATGTTAGCATGGAGGCATAGATGTTTGGTGAGTATAGCGTACAGAGAGCTTCTTATCTCGCTTTAAAATTTGGTTTCCAATACCACTAAAGTATTGACATTTGAGTTCACTGTTTTTTTGTTTCTCAATCAGTATGTTTAGTTTTTTTAACAGTTGCTGTGTTTCAGGTCATGCTTAATAGTTTTCTCCCTGTGTGATGCAGAACGCTATATCACACATTTCCATTCAGCATTCAGGAAATATTCATGATCTGGCAGCAATTGGGTGAGGTAATAACTTACCTACCTACTCTGGCTTTTATCTAACTGCCGAGCGAAGTATCAGCCTTACTATCTACATAACACACCATGAAGTGTTCTACGACACTTTCCACTCGTTAGCTATTCTTTGTTTTATTTCGTCTAAAGATGTCGAGCCGGCGTTTTTTTTTTCATACATTGTTTTTTCATATCTTTGTCCAGTACTCAGGTGCCTCCTACTTGGGCAGTGCGTTGTACTAGAACTAAAAAAGCAGGCCCCTATGCAAGCAAATCTATTGGCGTCATACCCAGTTTTAGAACAGCTGCTGGACCTGACATGATACGATACAATAATGTTACTCTTAATGCTACAGAGTATTGGCTCCTTATTATTATTATTAGTGGATGGGATATGGCCCTCATCGACCATTTACACTGCGACCAATATTGATCTATTGTGCATCCCCTTGCCCCATTATGGGTTGAGTATGTCAAGAAAACGGACAAACTCCTTCATAAGGAGTGATATTAAGTCACATTCACTTAACATATAAGCTTGTAGTAGCCTATATCTTCTGTGTCCCAGTGCTCCACAGTGGGTGATTAAGTGCTCCATTGACTCCTCTTCCTCAGCGCAGAATGTGCAAACGTCTGTGGTATTGGCTCCTTGCTTGGCTCTGAGAGTTTACAACCGTATCTCATAGTCATAAAATTGGATGCTATCAGTGGTATCAAAAATAAAATCTTAATTTCTGACCAAATTATTGCTACATTGCACCACTGTTCTATTAGAATTAACTATCGGTTTCTCATATCATGTTTAAAACATGGATGAACGTACTTAAGGTATCATAAATTTACCTGTATTAAAAGTAATATGATTATCAGTAACTATATAACTCTACAATAGTTATTGCTTTAAAGCTATTGTGCAGGAACTTTAAAAATCTGTTAATATGAATTGTTCAAATTCTTCATGTCAAGCAACGCCAATTGTATATAAATAGGTTTAAAGTCTGGTAACGCCTATTATGTACAAATTGCTTTTATTTTGTAATTTGTTTAAATATTTTAAGTCTGGCAATGCCAATTATATACATTTAGCTTGTCATGACAGCAGTCTCCAAGTATACATTTGACGAAACGCATCAGCATTAAGATATTAGCTATCGTTTGATTTAGTTAAAGAAACTGGCTTACAAATGTTATTGCAAACATAAGCTTTATTCCACTAAAAATATTACAAAAAAAAAATGACAAAACTTAAATATTTCTTATAAACATTTTGTTTGCTAAGAATTTAAATGCTATTTGACCAGGCTGCACCAGCTTTATGTGCATAATTCAATAGCCAAGAAAAAAATCACTGATCGCACCCAGCAACTTACTTCTAAAATGCTCCTTCATCAGTAGTAACCGTATCCAAAATACTCATTAATTTCCTAAATTCGCTAAAACAATTACATATTTTTATTTTTTTGGAATGCAGTTATATTTCTAAATTACAACTTTAATACAAATACCATTTGACTTTCATTTTGCATACTTTTTCTTTTCATCATATTTTATCTCTGGAGCATAAAGCGAATATTGTCATTTTCTTGTAGTTGCATTTTCTATCCTTCTTTGCTGATAATGTTTTCTGCGAAAATACAGTACAATATATATAAAAATAACTCCCTGTTGGCATGCTTATGATTTATAAATGGCAAAAGTGGTTTGTCAACATTGCCACAAAAGTATTAAAAGACCAACTGCAGAGAAAATGGTGCTGCAGTTGTTGATAACAACAGAAATTGTTCTTTATTGGTTAAAGTAATAAATAAGAAAAGTGAAATCCTTGAAAAAATTTTCAATTCCTGAAAAATTCTTTTAAATATAGATCCCACAAGCCAAAAATTATTTTACAAACACATAAACAGACATTTGTAATAGATTTTACAAGATGGTTAAGAATATTTTTACAAGAATAAAATGAAATTTATCTGAATAAAAAGAAAAATAATTAATTAAAACAAAGTTTAAAAAGTATATAAATATTTGATGTATTTTTTTATAATTGTTTGCTTTCATTCACTAGTAAAAGTCTTTAAGAGTTTTTAGTTAGTGAAAAGACATCGAGCTTGCGAATTTTTATAAAAGTCAGTAGGCTCAATGTCTATTGTTTTGAGAATTTTTTTATATATCGTTTTCCTTTGGACAGTACAATATGTATATGTAAAGACATACAAGTATCATCGTTATAAAATACAAGAAGCTCTCGAAAGCTAAAGCACAAAAACAATAAGCCTGACCACACTTAAGAAATAAGTACGATGACGCGAGAGCTGTTCTTCAGTACAGGGCTGTTAACATGAACAAATATGTAATATATTCAGAATGAAAACATTTAGAAAAAGCTTTTTTTGATAATATACTATGATAATTCAATAATAACATTACTCATTCGCATGGGCAAAATTACCATAAGTTTATGTGGATGTTTGTTTGCATTGTGAGCATTCTCTTTTTTTCTGTCGCGTATGAGTGATATATATTTTCTATACGTTTTCGGTTTTTACTAATTTCAAAGAAATAAAAAATAGGGATATGAGCAGAAATGGGAGAATAAAAGTGCATAATATAGTTTATAGGCCAATTTAACAAATTCCTGTAACGATTTGTTATATAAACCGTGTGTCAACCTCTTTTTTTACACGGGATTGAACCATTTTTTGGTACATCAGAAGAAAACTTAACTACTCGTATACTAGGTATATGATTTAACCCTGGTCTGTAGATCATGTTTCTGTTCATGCAATTACTATATTGGCCAAATATTTTTAAAGTCTTATAAATACACACTTGTTGCCGTAGTTCAACAAGATAGTAAGTAATAAATATATACTAATCCTCAATATTATGCAGAAATTTGCTTTTGGAAAATATGCAACAGCTAATTAAATCGTTTGTCACATTGCTTTCGACAAGGTCTTTTGTAATAAGGAAAGCACGTACCTGGAACAAACTGTTCCACGTGAATTTCCAAGTTGTGTACGTTTCAAATTTAAAGACATATCAATTATTTCCTATATTATATGATGGGTTGGTATCGTTCGTCTGGCTCAAGTTCATATATCAATTAGATACTTATAAAAATGATTTTTTTTATTACAAAGTTAGCAACATATAAGAAAACAAGTTTTTTTAAGTTTACCTGCATATGTATCTGTTTTTTTATTTATTTATTTATTTATTTTTTTATTTATTATTATTATTTTTTTTTTTTTGTCTTAGCATCGGAGTATTATTTCTGTTCATATAATTTCTTGATTAAGTAAATTTAATTAATTTTCAAAACATTTTTATGAAAAAATGAAAATGAAATTTAATGCAATGTACGTGAAAGCAATAATTATTCGTATGAAAGCATAAATTACAATTATTACTATGTTAAAATATATATTTATAAAATTATCAGAGCCAATATAATAATATTATATATTAAATAGAGTAGAATTCAATTTAAATGTCAATAAAGTAAACAATTAATCATATAAATTAAAAATTATATCAAAATTAATAGTTTTAAATTGCAATAAATTCTAAAACTGTAAACATATAAGCTTTTAAGACATTGTTTGCTAAGCTACTGTTAGCCAGCTTTCGTTAAAAGTTTATTCTGAAACACATATTGCAAGATCTTGTTCAGGCATGTCTTTATTTGTTTATTTTACTTTTATTATTATATTATATTTTTTCTTTGTTATTTCACTTCAAGTGAGTAGTTCTAGTAGCTAATTTAGTCTATGACATTTTTCAAAGACTTTATTAATATAAATTTAAAGAAATCAGGTCAGGCAAATAATTGCTTTAATTACCAATTTAATCATTTAAATTTGGCCAAATTTAAATGATTAAATTGGTATTAGTCCAAAAATTTCTTAATCGCTTTTAATTACATCTTAAACTTATTATATTGACTAAGTGACTACAATATTTTCATAAAGAAATAACAAATTATAATTATTAAAAAAAAAACCCGTTAACACTCTTTAACCTTCTATCGTTTTATAAAATAATTTTGAAGCAATTAAATTAAAAACAGATGTACGCTTGATGCTTTTAATTAAAATCTTAATACCAATTTAATAATTTTATTCATTTTTGATATTTGGCCAATGATAAATTGATATTTCGATTTTGTTAAACTACAGATTTATGTGAAAATGGTACGATGAGTAGAGATTTTTCAATTATTACATTAAAAATGTTATTAAAATTTGTTCGTTTTATTATGGAAAATTCAATTAACTTAAGTAAATAATATCGACAGAGATAAATGTTTAATTTATAATGTAAACACAATATAAATCATGTATGCTATAACACATAAGTTTTTTAGTGTGTAATTGTAATTGAATACTTCGAATGAATCGTCTAGTATTTGCACATTCTCACTTTGACAAAGTAAGACACATACACACATGCATGTGTATGGTACATGAATAAATGTATCTGTATATATTTTTTTTTTGTAACGTGTTAATACGGCAGCAGAATTTTAATACAATAATTGCTTTGATACAATACTACTGATAGCGCTACATTAGAATGAGTCAAAAAAAGATCCGTGCAGTAACTTTTTTAGAGTATATGATAAATAAAACTCATCCTGTGAAATTTTATATTAACAGGTTGCAAATATAAATTATTTTACCAATGAAGTAATTGGGGTGAACATTTCTAAATCCATTTCCATACTACAACAAGTTTTGTTCTTAGAATTAATCGAAATACCACTGAAAGCGATATTAAGAGTAGTTTTTGAAAGAGCTTCGGATGAATATTTTTCTTACTGGCAAATAAGAGATTTGACGTAATTCTTCCAGGCAAGAGTAGGTGCTTGAGATCTCTCTAGATGGCTCCAAATCATGCCTGTCAGTTGCTGGTAATATATTTATCGCCCAGTATCAAAGGAGGACTTCCATTAGATTGCACAAAATGAGTGTAGAGTCAAGGAAATGAACGGCCAGCTGGTTGAGATGCACGAAGATAAAAAATATCAGGTTAACTTTTGGGGATCGCTGACGTCGATGTTCTAGTGAGGTTTCCTGTTGAGTTTGAAGCTAAAATGGCTAAGTTAGGATAAAAGGAGGACCATTATACTGGATAGAGGTATTGGAGTGATATTGTCACAAGGGACAATGGCACAAGTGATACTGTCACTTGGGATACTTTCACAAGGGACAATGCCACATTGGATACCGTCACAAAAGGCACTCTCAAATGGAATACTGACATATTGAACGCTGTGACGTGGTACACTGTCACATGAAATATTGTCACATGGAACAGGTCACAAGGACTACTGTTACATGGGATACTCTCACATGGGACACTATAATATTGGAAACTATGACATTGAATACCGTCACAGCGAACAAGTGTTATATGCGAAACTGTCATGAGAAATACTGTAATATGGGACACTGGCACATAGGATAACACAACACTGTCACATGAGCCATCGCCTTGTGGTTTACTGTCATAAAGGGCTGTCCTAGGGGTTAATGGCACATGGCACCATCACATAAGAAACTGCCACACCATATAGGCACCATCACATAAGAAACTGCCACATTGGACACAGTCATATTGGACAATTTCACATTAGATACTATCACAGTGGACACTACCGTAAGAGACTTTGTAGTACGGGGTACTGACACTGATATATGAGACAATATCATACAGGACACCGTCACATGGGGCACAGCCATATTGGACAATGTCACGTGAGGCACTAGCACAGGAGACACTATTACTGGGAACTTTGTAGCATGGGATACAGACACATGGGATAATGTAATAAGTGTCACTGTTATAAGGGTCACTACTATATAGTACACTGATATATGGGATAATGTCATATAGGACATCGTCACATGCGACACAGTCATATTGGACAATGTCACATGAGAAACTATCACATAGAACACTACTGAACATATCCTATATCGTATTTTGGCTCTTTCTTCTATAAAGGTACGAGTATCGTAACTGCGTGGACATGTACTGCATAATTTGATAGAAATATAACTGGAATAGAATTGGAATCCTTTAGCCGATCTTCAGGTTGTCTTTTTCAATAGCTGGCAACCGGTTCAACCTAACCTCATCAAAGAGCTTTGAAAATTTATCTAAAAGCACATAAATGATTGATATACACTATATAAAAAAATAAATAAACAAAAAAGCTGCCACGGCCAATCAATATGAAATGGTCTTCCTTAGATGAGTATATGTTCTCTTTCCCTTCGTTCGTAAAGGAAGAGTTCCTTCACTACAAATATTGAAAAATATTTTACGATTCAATTGTTTTAAAGCACAGACACATACATTCGTTTGGCATTTATTTGTAATTTTATATTTCATTTTTATAACTCTATGTTCACAGGTCAGCAACGGAAGTGGAAAATGTTGCAACAAATATCGGATTTAATTTACAAATTTTAATAAACTTACATGTTGATGCATGACTAAACAAACGAAATTATTTATGTTTAAATTGAAAGTGTTGTTAAGTATATTGATGAAAGATATAAAACTAATAAAAATTCATTTTTCAAAGATTACTTTTAAGTTTAAAATATTTCTGCTTTAAGTTTTCTTTGCTCTTGAAATTGCACTTAATTACATTCCACATTGGCCAATAGAAAATGATGGCTTATGAGCTTGCCTATCTGGCAATTAAACGATTCACGTTCAACGTCCACAAACAATACTCCCTCATTCCTCCTACAAATAATCTACTCGTAATGGAACCAAATACAATGCTTTGAATACTAGTATGTAGGGAGGCCATCCCCTGAGTACTGGTCTAAGATCAAAAAAGATACTGTAAGAGATTTGCCTCTCTGGCAATTAAACGATTCAAGTTCAATGTCCACAAACAATACTCCCTCATTCCTCCTACAAATAATCTACTCGTAATGGAACTAGGAAACAAATGCAATGCTTTGAATACTAGTATGTAGGGAGGCCATCCCCTGAGTACTGGTCCAAGATCAAAAAAGATATTGTACGAGATTTGTTTTAATATATCATATTACATGTTTTTGGCAGCCACATGTCACACAAGTCACATAATTCTGGTCTAAAGATTTTTTAGTGACAAATTCGAATAGTTTTAGTAACTGTGCTATTTATTTTAGTATCTCAAGATGGTGAGCGCAATTTTACCGTCTTTTTTATGAAATGCAATCATACGCCCAATTTTGGTAGTCCCATTTGCATACACGAGTTGCTTGAATTAAATTTATAAAAACTTTGAAAACAAATAAAATTATTGTAGAAATAGTGACCAACTCATTTTTGCCTGCCAATAAGAAAATAGTCATGCCGACCAATACGATTTTTTTTACCGATATCTATTTGATACTCGGTGGTAAAACATCGATACCAAAAGTGTCGAAAGAAAAGTATCGAGTATTTGCTTACATTTACTCGTGTCGTTTCCTGCCTAGCAACAAGGTATATCTTTATCAGTACACAGAAAAAAATAGATGCCATATTGATTAAAACAATTGCACTATTTTTATCAAATTTCCTGTGAAAAAGATTTTTTGCCGGATTGATAATTGAAATTATAAAGTAGAAATAGCTTTTTCACTTAAATGCAAAAATTGTTGAGTTGAAAAAATTTTTTGTTAATATGTAAAATATACTTAACAAAAAAAATTGTTAAAGAAACCACTACTCTTCACTGTTATATGACAACCTTTTAAATTTATTTATTGAATAACAATCAATAATTCGAAAAACTTTTTACTAATTGCGTTTTACTAAGAGATATTTCAAAAAATTCATTATTAATAATAATTTAATTAACTCAATTCAAATTTTATTAAATTGATGGTTTTTTATTAATAACATAACTTGATTGAAAAAAAATCGCATCTATTTGTTTCTGTGTAAGCAGGAACTTCACCCAAATCCAAATGGTTGAGAAGAAGGGATACTCTTGCCACTGTCAAAGTGTTAAATAAGTGATTTTAACGATATAGTTCGGGCAAAGTGAAACTTTTTATCTAGCATTGACGGGTCTTTAATTATAATACTTTTTGTGCTCAGTATTAAGATTTGAATACTTATTGTTAGTTCACATTGTGAAGATTCAATAAATAACTAAAAGCTAAAACAAACTGGCATTGCTAATATTGTAATACTTTCCAAAGTGTTTGAATTTTATAAATTAAAGTCATTTCATCAAAAGCTATTTAAATTTGTCTCAAGAGCATAAGAAAATATTAACTAATATTTCATTTCCCATTCCCCGTTGTAGCAACAGTATCTGCCTTTGAAAATCTATCTTGAGTAGAAATACTTACGCAAGCAGCTCTAAGTTAATATGCATACAAAACTGCATACAAACAAAAGCTTATGCATAAAATCATATGTATGTATATACTCGTATGTGTGTATGTGTATGTTAGTATACATATGAGAACATCTATCATATTGTATAACAACAAAGTTTTATATGAACTAAAAACTTTGACATCATTTTCAAACTAATCATGCAAAAATATTAAGAGCAACACAACTAGTTAATTGTTAAATAAATTTTACATTGTTACAAACTTTAAAACTTCTTTAATGAATTTTCATTAATTTGAACTTTAAAGTACTTATGTTGATTGAGCTAAACTGCACAAGGGTATGAGTATATCTAAAGTGAATATTTGCTAAGTTACAATTTGCATTATGAGCACATTAGACAGGTAGAGAATGGAAGGAAATATTTGACCTGAAGAGATACTCGTAAAAAAAGTTTTACATAAAAATCGAGCTTGTAAACAGTCAGCGAAGTAAATGAATTGCTCACATGTTAAATATGAAATATATTTTAAGAAAACAAACCGCTTTAATTGCCGCAAATAAATCTTTAGACTAAAACAACGCAAATTGCGTATTTTTTTTAGTCCTGCAAGGTGAAGGATATGAGCATTTAAGAGCCTAGATATATTAGTGCTTGTGCTGCTAGTTCAACATTTTGTTCAAGGTTTTGCAAACATTAATTTTTAGCCAAAAACCTTTCACAACAATATTTGTGTATGGCTTAAAATATTTGCTTCTAAGTACAACTACATTTTTCAAATATTTTATTTACCTGTGTACAAGGACAAGCGGTGTTTTCACAACATCATGCATGCAACTACTTTATATTTCCCCAAATGTGCTAGAAATACAGGTTTTTTTTTTTTATCTCGATGCAAATAAAAAATAATATCAATATTTTACTTACAAGAAAGAGCCTGAATGGCTTTTTAACATTTTCACAGCAAAAGCATTTGCAGACACGAAAAGGATTTGCTCTTGAGTCTGAGGCAAAAGAACAAAAAAGAAAAAAAGAAAAGAAAAGTTTGCACGAATGTAAACACGTTTCCAAATGCATGCGAGTTGTTTTGTTACTTAATGCTGTTGCTACAAATGTCTTAATTTATCTTCTCCTGAAGAATGATAATGTGGCGGAAACAAAAACCTGTTATTTTTATAATATGCAGAGAAACTGCAAACTATTTTTGTGCTTTTTTTTTTTTTTTTGCTTGTACAGGGTATTTTATCTATGAATTGTGAAGTGAAAGACGAATTAGGAAGAAATGTTTCCAAAAATAAATTCGGTTTGCCTTGCACTAGCTCAGGCCGTGATATATTAACTGAATGAGAATTTTTAGAAAGCAACAACATTTTCTTATGGCTGATATATTGTCAAATGCATGATACAAGTATGATTTTTCATGTTCATTTGCAACGCTTTTAGTGTGCCACTAAATTGTGACTACAAATGGATTTGCAGTGACATAGATAAGTGAACTCATAAAGAGAAAATCAATGCTAGAGGAAGACATTTGCTAATGGATTTCATATAATTATACTATACAACAGCTAAAACAGCTCTAATAATATCCGTCAAAACACAAAAAACAAGCTTTTCTATTTATAAACGTCTCTAAAGGTGTAAAGAAATGTTAGAGACGTTTATAAATAGAAAAGCTTGTTTTTTGTGTTTTGACGGATATTATTAGAGCATTTTTCTTTTTAAATTCTCAACAATTTATTTATGTTGTTGGGATATAAAGTTGAATGTTTGAGAATATCTTTCAAAAATTTCCAAAGTCTACTGATGATTAGGGTAGTTCCTATGAAATGTCGACATATAGATAGCTGGGAAACATAGAAAACAAGCTATTTATAATTTTTTACTGGTATAAATGTTAGAAGCTTAAATAGCGAATAAAAAACTTAATTGTTTGAAATAAAAGATTTTTAATAGTTAACTTTTTATAAAACAAAAAACAAAGATCTGAAGCTGAAAAAATTAAATTTATATAAAAATAACAAAAATAAAAATGTGCTTTTTTCTTAAGTCTAGCCAATGCTAAACAAAAAGTTTTATTATGCGGGAATTGCTCCCGCGAAATCATCTATTGAACGTTCTGATGGTATCCCTTCTTCTCAACCGAGAGTGGCCTTCAAAATTAAGTATATTGCGTGCAAGACGATTTGGGCGAAGTTCCAATTTAATGACATACCTTGTTACGTACTTAGAAAATTCCTCTTTTACCGCTGGAACACTCAGACCTTTATGAATTCGTGAATTTTTTACGTAGCATGGAGCTGCAGTAATCGTTCGAAGAATTTGGTTTTGTCGCCTTTGAATTTTTCAAATGTTTGACGCTGATGCGTTGCATCATAATTGAATTCCATAGCACCATGTAGGCTTTCATTTCAAAAGTTTGCAATCCAACTTCAATGCCGTGTTTCTGTGCATAAGCCAATTTAGTTGCGCTGCTTTTAGTTTCAACTGAGTGACTTTTGCTTCAATGTGAGACTTCCACGTTAGCCTAGCCGGTGAATACCAAGATAGTTGACTTCATTTTGCTGCGAAATAGGTGATTTATAAATTTGGATAGGCGCATATGTTTCTTTACCCAGTGCGAATGTGACATGAGTACATTTCTGCTCGTTAACCCTGATTTTCCAAAGCTTCAGCCATTTTTCCAATATTGTAATATCCGTAAAGCTAATTGGTGTAAATTTCGTAAAGCTAATTGGTGGTTTTCATGAACGCTCAAAGACGCTATGTCGTCTGCAAAAGTTGAAATATGGATTCCAGATGCCGTTGGCATGTCAGAGGCGTAATGTATGCTACCTTCGGGAACTCCTGTCTCGATAGGTAGAGTTGGGCTTATAAAATCGCCTTCTCTGACAACAAATTTCTGCCCATATAAAAATGGAAAAAAACAAAGATGATTGCTTCTAATTGGCACGAAATTTACTTTATTCGAAAGATAATATTCTGGCAGTTTAATGTAAACATGCGTTTGGGCATATAGACGCCAATGCTAGCTCGGGCGTATTCTAATGTGGAGAATAAATTTCCAATTACATTTCCTACATTTGTGGCCATACAGATCTCTGATACATATTTTCCGCTCAACTCTTTAAACATTTATAAAATTTGTTTTCTATAAATTCCGCTATTCAAGTTTATTTGCTTTATATTTTTGCGCTTCATATTTATTTATAGTTTTTCGCTTTAAAAACCTGCGGCTTATTTTTTCTGATGCACAGCAAAATAAATATTTGTTGATTAATTTTTAACTTTTTATGCAGCACAAAAGCACAGAGACTTCAAATAAAATTAAAAATAAATATACAATTGTTAAGAAGCGAAGAGATAAATATAACAAATGTAATGAAAAAATTAATTCTGTAGGAGATAAATATTTATTTCAATTCAAAGTAGAGTAAAATGAAGCCGTCAAATATTGTTTTAAATTGTTAGTAAAAATCTCTTTAAAATTTACGCTATTGGTTTCTGCAGAAATTTAGCAAATGGAATACTACTCTTTGGACTGGCACTTCAAAGTCTATTTTGGAATTTCTAGACCCTGTACAGGAGAGATCGAAGAAACTTATAAGAGGTAGAGGAGTTTTTATTTGTTGTAGCAAAAAAAAAAAATGCCCAGAAAGCCGCTCGTGTAGGAATCCTTTACTAAGAAATAACTGGCAGAACAGGAATCGGCAAGACCTCCGTGAGGCCCTGCTTTGCAGACCATTCCGGCGCTGATTATGATTGATGTTCTACCTTGGCTGAAACTTTCTGGCTAGAATCAGCAGAAAGGTGAATTAGTTAGAGATAATACCCCCAACATGATGTTGTCTTGCAGCATACTACTGTAGTGTAAAGAACTTGTAGCAATGCTTGGGCGTGTGAGTAGGTTAAGGGCTGATGCCTTTAGGAGGATCAGACCTACCTTCTCTTTAAAGATTTGTCCATATGGCTAGAAATATGTGGTATAAGCTGCAACCTATATGAGCCTTGTAAGCTAGGATAGTGAATAGTTCACGCCATTGGCCGTCAAGGCAGCTACTGCTATGAATCAACTCACTTGTAATTTATAGTAAGTTTTTCTTTATTTATATAAATAATTCTCAAGAAATCTTTACTTAAATAAGATCAAATAACTAAATATTAAATAAAATAAATAACATATTCGTATTACTTGATCTTGTTTGTATTGTATTTAATATTTATTTTCTTCTAAATTTTCCAGCTAAATATCTTGACTGGTTTTTGTTTTTTATAAAAAAAGTTTAACGGTATTTTACTTTCAATATTTCGATAACAATTTGTTATCATCATCAGGAAAATTAAAATGTTATAATAATTTTTTTTATAACATTTTAATTTTCCTGATGATGATAATGAATTATTATCGAAATATTGAAAGTAAAATATCGTTAAATCTTTTTTATAAAAAACAAAAACCAATCAAGATCTTTAGCTGGAAAATTTAGAAGAAAATAAATATTAAATATTTTTTTTTGTCTCAAAGAATACTATAATATTGTATCAGCTGCCGCTATTACTATTTGTCCATCTGCAACTTTTTCCTGTTCCCATAATTGAAGAGACATATATGGAAGTAAAGCGTTTTGCGATGATTAAGTGCATATCATGTTTGAGGATTTGATAAGAATACTTTGAAATTAACAAAATAGAAACTGACAAAGAAATAATAAAAATGGTTCTTCACCTTTCCTTCTGAACAGTATCTGTATATATGTATGTAAAGATGTATCATTTTATGTTCAATTGCGAGCACTAGAGTTGAATTTGCAAAGATTTACATCCTGAGTACATACTCGTAGTCATGCACTCTGTCTGTTAGGCTCAACTTAGAGATTTTGGATTTTAAACCATGACAACGATGCACAAAGTCATAAGTAAGCAGCATGACAATGAATCTCATAGACTACAATGCAATTATTTTAGCTCGACTTCATAGTAGATGGGCATGAACAAAAGTTTAATAGACTTTTAATGAATTTTTTGTTTTAAACTAAAATTAATTTTTCATTATGAAAAAATAATAAATAGAAAACAAAAAATTTTTGTTTAGTAATTTCTTTACGTTGAAAGCATAGAAAAAGGCATTGATGCACTGTTATATAAGGTAACTGATTTTGACACAGCAATGTTGATAAGCTTACTTGCCAGCATCTGCTTTCTCTTATTCCTATACATATATATTCATATGATTGCTTTTAAATCAGTTATTGACTAATAATACATTATTACTGATGTTTTATACACAGAAAAAATTATAGTAAAAATAAAACCAATAAAATTTTTGTCTGAAAAAATAATTTCAAAAATATACATAATATCAAAAAACTAATCTTGGATATCGTATTTTGTTGTTGTTTAAAAAAAATTGTTTTCGTTCAATAATTGTTTTTACTAAACTTTTGTTTGAATCCACGAATTCATTTACAGGTCCGCACTCAAACAATTTATTAATTGTTTCAACGAATTTCGTTATTGAACACGAAAAAAACTTTTTTCTGTGTAAAGCTATTTAATAAAAAAGCTATGAATAGAAAATCGAACTCGCCTGTTTGGCTAAAGTTTAAGCTCCATGATGCTTGTATACCAGTGCGTTGCATTAATTTTCATTGGCCTTTATATAAACATAAAAATTTTCCATAAAATAGCTAATTACTCTATACTACAAAAGCTTTGTGTACAAAATAGTTATATCAGTATGATAATATTCTTTTTTTTTTCCAAAAGCAAGAACTTCCCAGCCTCTCAACTACAGTTCTACAGTTACTAGCTGCTGTGGCCATTTGTTTTATCTAAAACTAAAACATACCAAACCTTTAAGAGATTAGTGGTATAGATTTTGCCAAAAGGAAAATCAAAATCAAAGATAACTATTTTGTCTTCCATCACGTTCGACGCAAAGCATAAAGTTGAGCCCGAGTTGATTGCTTGTCTTTTGTCTTTGCTTATCCGGAAAGGAAACGGAAGTAAAGATACCATCAACGTCCGCAGGGATTGTGGATAATTTTTAATTTGTACATCTGTCGTATTGCTGTTGTTGACAATTTCCTTTCCTACTTGTACGCCAAAGACTTTATTCGATGTGGTTGATTGTCAGGAATGTTCTTGTCTCCTTCTTGTCTCATTTTGATTCTCCATGTTAACGAACACAATAAAATGGAGTAAAATTAATAATAATTAACAGATATGTATTGACTTCATAATCGTGTTCATAAACATGTTCAAAATTTGGACAAGATTTTATTGAATTTTTAGGCATGAAGCAAATATGATAATTTAAAAGAGTATTGTTAGCTTTAGGTTATGCTTCAGGTTAGTAATTACTAAAGGCAATTTTTCTTCTTTAATTTAAGAAATGTCAAACCGAACTTTAGCTCTATAGAAAAAATCAATAATTATAACAATATATTAATTTGTTAAATTTTTGTTGAACTTTTTATAATTTTTTAAATTAAAAATTGTTTGGTTTGTACATATGTACAACAGGTTTTTAGTTCAAGTTTTTCCTTTCTTAATTTTTTCTTAAGAAGGATTTTTTACAATACAAATTTGCTGTGATCAATAATTATTGATTGAAGAAGACAAGAAAAATAATAATCAAATCTTTAGCTGGGGGACAACTATCTGTTTCGTAGTCGCTACACTACTCATCAGCACCCACTGGGATTCGAACTCGGGACATGACGTATCATGATCTACTGCTTTAACTACTAAGCAATATAACAATATATTGTTGCACTAATACAACTATTCAAAGAAAAATTATGTGTCCTGTTCAGCAAAATGTTTATATCATATTTTATATATGATATTTTATATATCATATATTTTATATATCATATTTTTTATATGGAAGAAAATACATCGCCAGATTTTAAATATGTAACAAAATGTATTCACTGAAAATATTTAACGAACTGTGAAATTTTGTGTAAAGCCATTACACACTTAGAGCCTGTTTCACGATTTCGAACGTTAACTTTTGCAAACATTTGAAACGGTCAAGAAAAACATTTATAGTCCAGAACTAAAATTTTTTATTATGTGCTCGTATATTCCTTGCTACGTTTTCTTACACACAGAAAAATTTTTTTTTTCGTTTTCAATAACGAAATTCGTTGAATCAATTAATAAATTGTTTAAATGTGGACCTGTAAAGGAATTCGTGGATTCAAACAAAAGTTTAGTAAAAATAATTATTGATCGAAAACAATTATTTATTTAAACAACAACAAAATACGATATCTAAGGTTATTTTTTTGATATTTATGTATATGCATACAAATTATTTCTTTAGACAATTTTTTATAAAAAAGACCTCAAGCTTGAAGATCATTTCATCTTAATTTAATAAAAAGGTCGAAAAATTAGGATAAAGAAAACAAAAATTTTATTGATTTTATTTTTACTATAATTTTTTGTTTGCACTATGTTGCCCTTTAGCACAAAAGTGTATCGGAAACAATAGTTTTTGCCTCTCAAAACGCTTGCGAAAGTTAAACTTCGAAATCTTAATCCGAAATATTCATCCAAATCCAAAAACATTATTTTTCCAACGTTTACTGAATCAGCAAGGTGTTTTTACGTCCGCACTGAACAAAAGAGATTTGCTTAAACAACAAGCTACAAAAAAATTTTACGGGAAAAATTTGATACATTCACTATTTGAGTAAACAAATTTTTTCACAAATAAGCATTTTTTTAATCAGTGTAATCATTTAGTTCGTCAGATTTGGAAAAAGAAACTAGTTGCAGGGAGATAAATCTTCCAGATAAATCTTTTATATGCGTGAGTGTATGTGGTGCCAGCTCGTAGCCCAATTTATGGGGTTTTGCCACAGTTGTGAAAAAGATTTACATCAGCACCTGCACGATTCACACAGGTAGCAATTCTTGTCACATGATTGCGGTCATATGAGCAACTTCTTGTTGAAGAGTTCGGGCCTTCTAATCCCACCTGTATGCAATTTCCCAGCAATCAATGGAGGACAGGGCTTATTGAGTTGGTAGGCCGAAGCCCACTACAAACATCAGCCCTTAAACCAACTCACCCGTCAACTATCACCACTGTTTCCTTACAGTACACGTATCTGTTGTATAGGCAACAGATCCTCGGGAGATTGTTAGTCCCCGAAAAAAGCCACTCACCAAACAATTATCAAGGATACTAACACTCCCTTCCTGCGTTTTAGGTTTCAACCACAGCCACAGTGACTACACACGGATACACTAAAGCGGCACAAAAAAAAATAGTTTCAATCACTCCCTAGGATTAAAGATTACGCAGGCCGCTGGATTCTCCCAAAAGTACCGGGATACTCTAGCTCACTTGGGTGCTGAAGATCGTTTCCTTTGTGATTTTAGGATTAAAGATAATGTAAAGACAATTTGGAAATTTGTTTTTTTTTTTCATTTTTTTGCCACGCCTTCAAATAACCCCCTTATAGTATTTTATTGAATGTATCGCCATTTATAGTTTGATCATAATATTTTATCAATCGGTAGTCGCGGCTCCGAAAGGACTACAGTTTTGTCCTTAACAGTTTTTCACTACCACGTTATATTCTACTAATGATTTTTAAAAACTTGTTTTGTACCAACCCCCATCCTGCATGTTTTTAAGCCGAAGTTTTAAAAGTCATGACTAGAAGTTGCCGTGGTAGTAAAAAAGTACTCAAGCCAGAAATTTTGCCCCTACAGAGGGGCAAACACTGATAGATAAAAGGTTATTGTCGGACTAAAAATGGTGACACAGTGAGCAAAGTACTAAAAGGGTGGTATTTATAGGCGTAGCAAAAAATAAAAAGAACTAATTTTCCAGATTTGTTTTTTTTCTTTTTTTTTTTTTTGTATGGAAGGCGAACTACTCTAGCATACACTCATGTATTGTCTTGGTGTCTGTTCTGTTTTAAAACAATATCAAATTTGCCTAAAAGCTGTAAATAATATTTGATCGTTCTACCCTTCTCTACTCTATCTCTCCGGGAATCAAATTTTGCCGTGGTGCAAACAAACTAGGGCACTCTGCTCTCTGTAACATAGAGGGATGGGAGTTCCTCGTTTGTTGTAGCAAATGTAACTCTAGGAAGCCGCTTGCCTTATGTTGTGTTGGCATCCCAAAACCCTCAGCAAGAGTTAATTGGTAGATCAACAAAGCTCTCAAAATGTTTTGCTTATAGACTATCTCAGTGCTGATCATGGTCAAGGTATCTGCACCTTGACTGAAATGTTTTTACTGTGGTTTGAAGCTAAAATTTCAGGAAGAGGAATTAGTTTCTATGATAACTATGGTGCAATGCCGGTTTTCGGAGGTTATAACCCGCTTAGGTACTGTTTTGCATATGCTTAGAAGCATATGTAGGTAACTATGTATATATACATCTTGATTCATGTTACTAAAGCAGCCAAAGTTCACTGGATGTTTGCAAATAATTCACACATTAGAACACAAAATCTCAAATATCTGAATTTTGTGAGATAATTTGAAGTGTTTTCTTATTTTGCTTTTAAAATATTTATTAAAATAAGCTTTCCAGTATCAGATTTTCTATTAGTTACAAATCTCACTCACACACACATACATACATTCATGCATATTTATTAAACTTTAACCAAGAAGTCCATCAAACATTGAGCCAACCTAAATAAAAGAATTTTAAAACTATAGCTCTTGCCGAGCGAACCAGGAAATTTTGCATAAACTTGTGCTGTGCGCCATTTTCAATTTATAACATTTAAAAGTTCTAGATTTAGTTCAGTTCTATGACTTGACACATTCAGTGAAAAATGATGCTATAAAAAGTTTCTTCGTTTTATGTTTTAACGTAAAACGTTGCATTATTTTCGGCAGACAGTTAAATTTTTTTTTTCGTGCCGTCACAGTAACACATTTATATACTCGTGCACTTTACTAGACTACGAGTGCAAGATGGCAAAGTTTGTCTGTATATGATGATTTATAATTTTCTTGCTCCAGCAGCCAGACAAGCATTCATTTGGATAATAGTTTTTATTTTTTATTTTTTTTTTTTTTTTCAAATTAAGAAACCACAGTATGATAACATTTTTTTAGTTTATAAATTAAAATAGTTTGAACTTATTTTAGAATGACTGTAAAAAATTATCAAATTTATATCTTTTAATAATTTAAGAATAAAAAAATTTTGCTTATAAATATGTAACAATTGTGCTACTTTTCGAAAAAGCTAATTAACTGAATGTTAATTATTTTGCCAAAACTTAACAAATGATATACAAGTAACACACACTGCGTTTAGACATATAAGTAATTGCATTATTAACGAAAATGTCCAAAAATACTCGATTTTCTTGCAAGTTGTACTATTATCTAAGCCAGGGGTGCCCAAAAGTTCCATATGGAAGAGCAAACACCAAAAAATTTGAGTAAAAACTACTTTTATTTAATATTTTTGTTGTAAAAATCAAAACATATTTACAAAAATAAAATTTATACTGATAATCGCTGTCAGCAATGTTTACCAGCAAAGTATAAGAAAATGTTGTTGCTTCGCTCTTGTATGTGTGCAGTGAAGAACGACAAAAAAATATATGAGACAAAGTTGTTTGTGCATTTTTTTGTCATTGCTAGTATGCTGAGTACAGTATGTGTATATTAAACGGCACAGCCCTATAGCTAAGCACTTTTACAACAACAATTGAGCAGCAAGCGTATAGAGCTTGGGCGCTACTGGTCCAAACAGTAACATGGAAGTTCATTTTGGGGAAATAAGTTGCACTAATGAAACAAATAAATGAATCAGAATTATTTTTAATGATTTCCAACTTAAAATGACAATGGAAGTAGTAATTTTTTAAGGTTAATAAGTATTTGTCATTATAAAGAAGTGTTCGATAAAAGCCAAAATATAAACCCAAATTCTTTTCAGTCGCAATAATAATGTCAAAATTTGTGCCTAAATCTTATGTTCGGGGAGGAAGTCTGATAACCTTCTTTCATTATAAGAAAACGGCTGCTGAAAGGTATCAATTTTTGGTAGAGACTTACACTCAATAGATGCCATCTCAGAAAACTTGTTAACGATGGTTTACCCGATTCAGAAGGTATGATCTTGACACAGAAGGCAAGAAGAGAATGGTGTACTAATAGAATTAGTTTATATCTTTGTTAATTTCTTTCTGATAGTGTATCCAACCCAACCATATTTACTTCATCCGTCTACTGTTAATGTGCTTAGTCTGAAGAATCTTTTCCGAGAAACACTTTGATTAAAATACAAGAATGTTCTTTCTTTGTTAGTTAATATAACATTGTATACGAGTTTCAAAACTGTAATATATTTAATCACAACATCATAAGTCTTTATACTAAAAATTGATAACTCTAAGTTAAAAGTTCTTAGTACTTAAAACTACAACTCTATAAATAATAGAATAAGAAAAATAATGAAAGAAATTCAGTTTCGTTACATATGTTAGGGTGTGAACTTTCGCTCCCGAATTATAAATTCTTCAAAAAGAATTGGTCTTTGCTCAGTTTTCAAACTGTCATAGATATGCTCTACAGTTGTAAGGAATGAATTAAGTTCTCTGTAATTTCCTGAAAATTCCTCGATACAAGTAGTGCCTTGGCTGGTTAGCCTGGCTTAATATATGATTGTTTTGCATTTGGAGTTATCGTGATGTATCAAGTTTTTATCATCAGTAATAATAAGAAAGAATATTTTTTTTTTTTTTGTGGCATTCAAGCGTCCTTTCTGATATGCCAAACTTCGTAGCAACGTGCCAACGCCGTAACCAAAATCTATGACGTCAACGTAATGCTTCATATTTGATGGGATCTAAAGGGAGATTTTATTATGAGCTCGCGAAATCGGGTCAAACGATCACAGAGGCCTCTACCAAAGATATTTTATTCGTTTGAAGGGAACAATCAGGGAAAAGCCACCAGAATAGTCGACCAGACATGGAGTGATAATCACCCATTTAGCAAGTATTGCAAGAGTATAAAAAAAAACTGTTTGGAAAACACTGGAGGGGAAATTTCAGCTCACCCGCCTTATAGCCCAGACCTTTCCACTTCTCACCACTATCTATTTCGAACGATGCAACACGCCGTTCTTGGAATACGCTTCACTACAGAACAGGGTATTAGAAATTGTCTTTATTCATTCTTCACCTCAAAATCGTAGTAGTTGGTCCGGAACGGAGTCCATATGCTACCAGAAAGATGGGAACAAGTAATGCCTAACAATGGATTGATTTTAAGAATCATCACATTCAAGTAATTTTGTTATTATAATAGATGAATTTTCTTTATCCTTATTTTTCGACTTTTTCTTAAATTAAGATGTAATAATCGTCAAGCTAGAGGTCTTTTTATAAAATTTTTTAAAAAATTGTTTATTTAATTCAATATTCTTCGAAAAAATTTTCCTGAAGAAGTCTTCCAAAGGAAGACGAAATATTGAATTAAATAAACAATTTTTTGAAAAAATTTTATAAAAAAGACCTCAACCTTGCCGATCATTACATATCAATAATAGATTAATTTTTCAAACAAAACAATCGACATTATTAACTTAGCTTTGCTATGACAATTCCGATTAGATTAATATTATATAAACAAAATTTAGAAACTAAATTGTGTAATCGTGTTTATATTTATATGTCTGATGTCTACAAAAAGCCGCTGGTGCTACAACAGAAACTGTATAGCGTAACTATTGATTAATATTAAATCGGACATTTTAGATATTATTTTATAAACAAACATACATGTATAGTTTTCTACTAATGTTTGTCACCTTTTATCTTATCAAAATATGCCATTTCAAGTCAAATAAGCATTATCTGCCTCAACAATTAGATTCAAACCTTTTAACTTATCTCTTCACTTACACACTAAGGTGAAAAAAAGATACGCAAGTAAGTTAAAAAAAATCCAACAAAAGTGACTGGCAGCAAGTGGCAAAATTACAAATTTAACATGTTGTGGGGGAGGTGCAAAAAAAAATGCCCTCAAAAGCAAAAGCTGTTGCAACATAATTTTATGCAATTGTGTGTTAAGTGACACTTAAGTGGTTTGCATTTGACACTGGTTAATTATTTTCCTCACTTCATTTTCTACACTTCTTGTTTGTATTTGTAAGCACTTTTATAATTTTTTTTATCTTATTGCACTAGAAAAGTGGTTTTCATTTTAACCGGTAAATTTTGTTTGCTGCTCTCTTAATTTTTTATAACTTTGAAATGGTTTCAAAGAAACTTTCCTGGAATGTAAAGTGGTTATAGGCTTAAAAGCAAAATGAGAAATGTGTTTAATAACATAAAGGCAGGACTTAGGTGCTATTCATAGAACAAAGACGAGTGACTCGTCCAGAAAATTTATATAAAAGTTACTAAATTAAAATAAATAATAAAATTTTTTAGACTGTGTTCTACGAAGAGTACATTAATAAGTTATATATGTTTGCTTTATAGAATGTGATGAGCAGTTTTCAAATATATAATTTTAAATATCGAAGATAGATTAGGTCAATTTTAACAGGGGGCCTTTGTAAGCCAACCCACTGGGGGCCTAATTTTTTTTTTTCATTATGTAATACTAGCCCAGCTTAGAACTAACCCAAGGATCGAATGAAAGAGTTCAATTCATCTACAACACATTCCGATATTTCTGCCAAATTATGCAACACCAGTCTGTCTAGATACAAAACGCTTATATAAGAAAGCGCTGGATACCGACAGAGAAAGTGCTACTTCCTCCTCGTCCCTACTTCTTTTACAGAAGTCATTAAATGGAAGATTTAATCTTCAAGTAAGGGACGCTATGTGGCAATGTCCCATCCTGACCGCTACAGTATAACCGCGCTGTCAGTGCAGGCACTTAAGGCTAATAGTCCACCTATTTTGATTGCCAAATTCATGGCTATTTTATCCATCTTGAGATCAGCCATCAGCCAGTTCAGCATAGTGAAAAGTGCTTTCGATAGCTAAATGCCGGAAGCACCAGTCGCCATCAAAGCAGATGTGTACATTATCGTTTCCACAACATTGCGGTTGGAAGTTTTCTCCATTCACTTCCACCATACGAGCTCCCCATACATTTGAATAGACTTAAAAAGTATGTCAAAACCCCAGCAGGAACTTCATGTATTTATTCCCTAGGTCTTCCCAATGTCCTTTCAATAGAAGAATAAGGTGATAGCCACCTTTCCTGCCTTTGATCATGTAGGATTTAATACAAAAAAAGCGTATCTCCAAGTTTTTTTTCTTTTTTTTTTGTATCTTGCACCAGTGTTCAGGAGATGAGTCCTACAAAACAGAATATGAAAAGGAGGGAAGAGCAGTATTTATGAAGGTTTGACTTGTACCTATCATAACAACACAAAAAGCCCAAAATGTTAACACAGCATATAAATTATTGGAATTAAATTTGTTCGAACCGATCAATATATACCTTCGGTACTTCTCAAATTAACAAAAATTAGTCCAACATATACCACACTGCAAAATTCTGATTTACATAACAAGAACATTCAAAAGAAATTAATAATGAAAATGCAAAGAAAACGGACGACAGTAAAAAAAAACACCTATGAACTCGATGGAAGATAAAACAATTAAACATTATGATAGAAAAAAATTTTTTTTAAAGAAATACAAGTACTTTTGCGAATTAAAAACATTTGACCTAAGTACGAGTAAAATCTGTTTTTTTTAGATTGTTTTTTCTGATTTGTTGAATTCTGGCACACCCTGTATAAATATTCATTTACATGTAGTTATGGAAACTAATTGCCTTGTGTTGTGTATCAATTATAAAAAAATTCAATTAAATTTTATTAATATTTTTGTGTCTGAAAATACACCATTTATGTTTATTAACATTTATGCGTCTTACAAATTCCCCATTAATATTTCTACTCTTGTCTTTTACACATCTTTTAAGCAAAAGAACCAAACCAATAATGAAGAGATTCGTCTGTTGTATTTCTAGCTCTTCGAAACTCATAAATAAATAATAAATCCTTAATACATCTGCCTGCCTTCAAGACAAACAAAAGTTGTGCGTTCCTGGCAAAACTTAATATGTTTGCAGATATATGACTCCATACTCCCATTAATTTTGCACCAGATGGTTTTCAAATCTTCTGGCACTTCATCTCATTACAAGTACTTCTATTTACGCAATTGATATACAAACAGAAATCGAGACTTGAGCTTGGGAAAACACTTGAGTTCTAAATGAATATCAATAAAGACACATTCTACACATTTAACACAGTTGCCAAAATTGTTGGCAAGTATTAGTTAAGAAGCAAAGCTTTCGAGCGAAAAATATAGTAAGCAAATTGCAAAAAATAAGAAAACATTTATTTTCTTCAAACAAAGAATACTTTTCAATTATGAGTGCCAACAAGACAATTATTGCTGCTTTTGTAAAAACTATTTAAACAAATATATAATACAGGGTGGACCGTAAATCTTTTAACATTTGAACACATTATACCAGCAGCGAAGGCAGAGAGAGGCCTACGAAACTGGAGGCCGTCTTTTAGGGATTTTTTATGTCTTGACATCCTTTAGCGGAGCATAACGCATGTTTTGCGTATGCGAATACTATCGCAACAACAATTCTGCCACCGAAGCTAAACGCAAATTTTTTAACATTTAAATACTCGCGAGAGGAATTGTTCTTCAACGATTCAACCACTAAGCAATGACTACAAAAGTTCGAGATGACTGGACTAGTGTTTTCAAAACACCGATACGAGGATCCTAAAACATCGATGGAAGTGGAAAGTGTAGAGTGCGAGCGAGCATGTGTTCGAGAACAACCCAACCACTCTGCTTGTAAGTTGTCTACGGCCGACAACAACATGACATGCATCAACTGACACATTGGCTGCAGTTCGTCAAATTTTTGGCCAGAAAATCATATCGAAAAGAGGTAACGTTATTTTTTTCTTTTGGAAATATCTAACAAGCCAAGTTTTTAGTAACTGTAAAAGACTGTGAGCGGCCTTAATAATACAAATTTTATTCGCGAGTTGAATTGTAATTCTGAAGGCAACAGTGACTTTAGTTTTTCATTTAATCTACATACAGTCCATTCAATCATATACAGTAACTATCTAAAAAGCATCTAATATATGTTTAGTACTGGTACTGAAATATATTACTATATAGATGTGTTTTATTTTTCTTTTTATATAGATATGCTAAACATCAGCCATGAAGATTATTTTTATTGATACCATCATATAATATTAGAAACATTATTTTTATTTTAATAATTAATATCAATTTGGTTTAAAACTTATTTTTGGCAACATTATTTATGAAAATCACAAAGGAAGTATTGAAAACTCACTTACAACTGAATTTGATTTTAAGTTGAAATGTAAATAAAAAATAAAAAAAGTGTGTGTATTGGTAAAGAGCTTGGAATTCATTGACCTTTTGCAGCTTGCACTTGCATGGTCAAATGCTGAGGGATATTTATATTTATTATATTTATAAAAATGTCCGAACAATACCCCTCGAGAAAAATATTTCATCAAAGAGCTAAACAATTCACAAAGAGACGGAATCTCAAAACTAAAATAATCAGCGAAATTATAAAAAAATAGATTTATATCTCGCACAAAGCTATTAGGTTTTTCTTTCACATAATGTGATGTCCTAGTCTTCGAACTCGACGATTTCTTTTTAGAAAATAAGCAACACTAGATTAGTTACCCATTGATGCAAAGTAAGAAGTTCACTAGATTACCAGAATCACAAGGGATTCAATTATAAACTACATTTGTATACGCAAGCAGAAAATATATCTTTATATATGAATTTTAAAAAGCTAATAGAAAATACTGCAAACTATGTTATTAAAAAAGGGTTTAAACTTTGCACAAAAGAGAAGGGAAACAAAAATTAGGAAAAGGTCTTACTTCATTTTTTTGTTGAACACTTTTCTCCCAGTACTTGCGGTTATTGCAGCTGATGTGTTTTGTGGCATTTGGCAGTTTGCCAACAATTTAGTTTATTTGCCACTTCACACAAAGTTTATAAATTTTAATCTTTACCGGAGTCTATAAACGGAATTAGAGAAAAATGAAAATGTTTTGAAAAATAAACGACAAATAAAGTTATTAACCTGTGACAAACCGAGAAAAAAAATTAGAAATTGAAGAGAAAAAAGTAAAAGTGTTAGTGCGAAATCTTAAATAAAATGTTATTTGCAGAAACTGTTTCAAAAAATGAAATTCTAATTCTAGAAAAATTAAAGTGCAAACAAAATATTTTGTATGCTTTGAGCTTATGAAAAATTTATACGAAATCACCATAGCAGGCACCTTTACAACTAATGGATTAACAAAATTTTATGAAATATTTTAGTAAAGAGCATAAACTATTTCTTAACTATCACTATATTTGAAACCTCAAAAAAAGGTTTTAAACCGATTTTTAGGAGATTTTCTTATAAAATCGTGTCTTTCAAAAAGTACTTTCAGCAAATATGTTTTACCAAATTCCTTTTAAATAAGCGACTTGTATTAGAAATATCTGTTAAAGAAATACTTCCTAGGAAGTTAGGTTAAAAACAGAGAATAGTTTATATAAATAACTGTTTTTCAAAAGTGGTAATTTTTAAACTCCCCAAAAGTATCTTTGGGAAAATACCTTTATAAAAGTGCTTTAGAGTTTTTCTCAGAAAAAATTAACGTCACAAAAATAACTTTCAATAAATTAACTTAAAAAAATTATAGTAACTTTTTACAAACTACTGCAAAAAAAAAAGAAAATTCTCAAAACTTGAAGAAGGTGCATCATCAAGTTTTTTCTCCTCTTTTTGGCAATCAAAAAAAGCGCTCCCAATTACTTACGATTTGTTGGCTTTGAAATGAAGAAAAATATTAATATTATTTTAAAATGTAATTAAGTTCTTGCATTTGACTGTTACGCCAAGAATTTTATGTAAATACTTTACAAATCCCTAAATCAGTCTCATTTTAAAAGAGCAAACCATTTTTCCTTAGTATGTGCGTATAAACGATTTTAAAATTCTACCAGAGATAGACACATTTCACATACGCTATTGGATCACTCAAACAATTTAAAACAAATGAGAGTAGAGAAATACTAAATTAAAAAAAAAACAGAGTGGATTTTACTTTATGTACTCGTATGGTAAAAATCTTCTCAGAGAGTTATTTTTTGTTATGCTACCTAGAGTTAAGCGCAAATATATTTTTTACTTATGCACAGTCTTGTATAGTAATTTTATGAAAATAAAATTTTTATGCAATTTTTTTAAATTTATAGCAATATAAAATATACAAAATTAAAATCATATATATTAGTGTATTGTCAAAACGATTAATAGAGCATGTTTATGTATCTCAATTAAGTAAATACATATTAATAATTTGTTTATTAAAAGTAATTGCTTAACAGCTGTCCAAAATGCAGACAACTAATAGATCTACACTTCAATTCCATTACTTTAAATTCACATCCATAATACCTCGCTTCCTAATAAATAAATGGCTGCAAAATTTTAATACAGGGTGTTTTTTTAAGCCCGATAGAACTTGAAATTGTAAAAAATAACACAAAAAATTAAATTGTAATCAAAATTTTTTTTTATTCGAAAGATCAATACGTGACATTAACATTTGAAAATGATTTCGGGCATATGGGCACCGCGGCTGTTCTTGACGAAGCGCATTCTGGACGTCCAATTTTGGGCCACTTTTTCGAGCACTGCTGGCCGTATGTCACGAACAACACGAACAATGCTGGCCTCCAAGGCGTCAATTGTTGCTGGTTTATCAGCATAAACCAGTGACTTCACGTAGCCCCACAGGAAATAATCGAGAGGTGTCAAATCGCACGACCTTGGAGGCCAATTGACAGGTCCATTTCTCGAAATCAACTTATTGCCAAATTTTGATTTCAGTAAGTCGATGGTTGCGTTCGCCGTATGGCACGTAGCGCCATCCTGTTGAAACCACATCTCCTCCGGATCAATGTCATCCATATTTTCAAACAAAAAATCATTGATCATGGTGCGGTAACGATCTCCATTGACCGTAACACGAGCTCCGGCCTCATTTTTGAAGAAATAAGGTCCGATGATGCCACCAGCATGAAAACCGCACCAAACAGTGCATTTTTCTGGATGTAATGGAGTCTGTAGGGTCTCTTGTGGATTGGTCTCACTCCATATGCGGCAATTTTGCTTATTAACAAACCCGTTAAGCCAAAAATGCGCCTCATCGCTGAACACAATTTTGCGATAAAACAACGGGTCAGTTGCCAACTGCTCTAGAGCCCAATCGGCGAAAGAACGACGCATACAATGGTCTCGTGGCTTCAATTCCTGCACCAGCTGGATCTTATACGGGTGTAGGCCGAGATCTTTGCGCAAAATTTTCCACGTAGTGGACGGACAGAGCCCCAATTCATGCGACCGACGACGAATCGATAAATTTGGATCTTCTTCCACACTTTCGTTTACAGCGGCGATATTCTCTTCAGTACGCACATTCCTTCGACGTGCTGGTGTTATTGCATCCTCTAGAGAGTATGTGGTACGAAATCTATCCACAGTTCGACGAATGGCTTGTTCAGATAGACGATTATGTACGCCATACAAATGACGAAGTCGTCTATAAGTTGCGCGAATCGACGACTGATTTTCAAAGTAAATTTGGATAATTTTGTAGCGTTGTTCAAGCGTGAGTCTATTCATGATGATTTGTCAGAGTATACTGAAACAAATAAAAAAATGTTTCATCAAAATTTAATTTTTTGTGTTACTTTTTACAATTTAAAGTTCTATCTAGCTTCAAAAAACACCCTTTACATATTGATTTTTATTATTTTTTCATAATGATAAAAAAAACTTCCTTTTGCAGTTGGCTTTGTACGATACGAATGAACTTTTACAATAAAACATTTGCAAATTGTACTTCGCTTTCATTTGACTAAGTGCTCTTCAATGATTTATTCAACACTTGATTTGATGGATCTCAATATGCATTCATTTATAAAATACAAGTAGTTTGAACATTTAAGTGTCTGGAAAAACATATTTACTACTTATATTGCTTAAAGTTTGTAAAGAATAATTATTTGATTCAAATTCATGTATAAATTATGTAAATTACATATTATATGTAGTGATATATACACTATGAAAAATTACAACAAAAAGCAAAATCTTATGAAGGAAACTTATTTCTGTCTGCACATTTTGCAGGGAACAACAACCTTCAGTAATACTTTTTAATAATTTTTATTCTCACATCGTAAGGTATTGTAAAGTATAATACTTTGTTGTTTGTTCTAATGGCCATTATGACAATCACGTTTTTAGCTCATAAAAGTTGGCATACAAACAACAACCATGAACTGTCTGTTGATGCTGATATGAACTAAGCATAAACGTGATGAGGTAATTAAACAAGATTATTATGCTGAATCAGCATTTTAAAATATTTACAAGTTCTTATCACTTGCCAAAGCAGTTAAACTTTCCATTTGCCTTTGTTCAAAGTGTTTGAGTGCAAAGTTCAATGCTAAGAGAGTATATATGAGAAGAGTTTCCACGTGTCGTGATAGAGCTTGTTCAGTTTGCTCTTAAACGGTTCTAGTTAGTAACAAAGTCTGTAAACTTTTACAGTCAACAACATTATTAGTCAGACCATCAAGGCTTATAGAAAATCAAGTCAAATATTTAAAATTTAAAAATATTTGAGTAAAAAATAAATTTTCTTATTATAAGGTATGTTATTGTATTCACATGTCATCTGCCTTATAATTTTATAAGCAAAAATATAACCTTTAGAGTTTCTATTACAAGTTTCATTTGGTTATATTGTATTGGTATGAACACTTTATTTAATTATAGAAATGTTTTATTTAGATTTATGTACATTGTACATTGTTTAAAAATAGAGTTTAGTAAAAGAAATCTACATACATGTGTATGTCTATGTAGTAGTATATATTAATAGTTCGTGCTTATCATGTGGTGACTGAAATATGAAAGAAATTATTAATGATAAGTGCTTTTAATGAAAAGTTTCTTTTGCCGAGCTCATCAAGTTGGCTTAAGTGATTTATATGACCAGAACTTTTTCCATAATAATTATCCAAACATGCGAGACACCTAAACCTATAATTTTAACTAACGACACACAAATCTCTTTATCACTTAAAGTCCCCCAAATTATTAAACTACTTTCAACACAATAAATGTATATTTAAATCGTGGCCAAAAAAGGATATCCCACAAAATACAATACGGAAATACGTTTGATTAAAACAATGCTTCTAAAACGTGATTCAATCACCAAATCATATATATGAGTGTCCCAGAACTCAACGCCCAGCCGAAATAGAGTTTTAGGAATAGATTAATTGTAGCCATCATGAGATAAAAATAATACAAACACTTGAATATTTGAAAATCGTACTCAAGTGTTTTTCTTTTAGATTTGCTTCTGATTTTTCTTATGTTGCTTACAATCAATATTGTCACCCTGTTTCGGCTTGACGATTTTATATTTATAAAACCACCTTTTATATTTATAAAAACAGCAAATTTAAATATCCTAGTCGTTTTGGAAATTATAGTTCACAAGCCATATATTTTCAAACTAAATTATGGTTTTCACAAAACTTAATCACAAGCAAAACCACCAAAAGGAGTCGGATTAATGTTCCGCTGAACAAGCTCATTAGACATGTCCAATGTGGGAGGATACTACAAGAGAAAAAACAACCTTAGATTCCCCAACAATATTATTAAAAATTCCACTAATTTATAGCAAGTATTTTTGTGCATAAGACAAGATTTTTGCTTTCTAGATAAAACGAGATGGAGATATAAAAGGACACTTGACTAAAAAATAAATTTAAAAAATCCACCACACATATCAATTTTCTACAGAACATCAGCTATAATTTTTTAATACAACATTGAATGCCAGCCTGAGGAAATTAAGGTTGTGACAGAAATCCACAAAAATTGGTAAAATAACACAATTGTGAAAAATAAATTAAATAATGTGTTTCACAAGAAATATTGAAATGCATCAAAAAAATATATAAGATAATATGTGTGTATGTTGTATAAATATTAATGATAAATAGTTGATTTTTGCTTATTAAAAATTTTTAATATTATATAGTAATATTTCTCTGATTTATTAAGTTCAAATAGGTTATCACATGTGTGACTTTCAAGCCACAATCATATGTTAGCAACTAGAACTAAAATATTATTAGTGATGACAATAGTGAGTTTGTTCTGTAAAACAGTTTTTGTTGCATATGAATTAGCATGTGAAAGAAATGATGCAAACAAAATTTTTGTTTTCTCGTGCCCCAGTGCTTAGGGGATAGCCACTATATATGCAGTGTTTTATACTAAAACTAGAAAAATATATTTTGAAGAGAAGGATAGTGTGTGTGTACGTTTTACTTGAATCTTTTAACGGTTTATACTCGTATGACAGAACACACGTTTGCAAACAACTGGTTTGACAGAGGAACCGTACGGCTAAAAAGCGAATTTTCTCTGTAATGTGTTGTCAAACACAAGTGGATAAGTCTTGGACGATGGACTCGTATTACGCAAAAATATATGGATTTCGGTAATAAGATCCCTAAACCCGTCAGGCAATAATCCATTGTAGCCATGAGAGAAAGAGAGAGAGAGAGAGAGAGTCAACAGAGTTGGATGACCATCTTGCATATGATCGAGTAACCTCAAATAGACCTTTAAGCACCGGTCCAAAAATAAGAGTTGTATCGCTTTTTCGGTCGGATACAGGAAGTAGCAATAAAAAGGAGATTAGATTAATTGAAGTACATCTTGCACCACTTCAAAAAACCGAGAGACTTTAGTTCAGCCAACATCCCACTGTATTTTTATTCTAAGAACATTAACAGCATTCGACTTCTCAATATTTATACCATCTCGGATACCATCTCGGATGCTAGACGGTAACAATAGAAATGGAAACAATATCATACATAGAATAAGAAACTATGTTTAAATGAATAATAGTTTGTTTTTAAGAATAGTACACATTATTATAGAGTACAACATCGCTCTCACGTAGAAGGGCATTAACTTATATTTTTCGCGAATTTGAGCTTTTTAGTAATGACGCATATTTTAACGATTAAATTGACGACAAAAATATGAAGCGGTTTTTTGATTTGAACACACATTTCAATAATAAGCGTGATTAACTTTAATGCGTTGCTTGATTGCGTATCTTGAATTAGTCTGAAATTGAAAATTGTCAAATGAATTGCACAAAAAAAAATGACGTTTAAGTGTGGTTGACATTTACCATTGGCCCTTAAAATTTAACCACCCGATAAACTCGTATTGTCTATTCTGGTGCAAACGTATTTTTTTTTTTCGAAATGTGTTTCCATAAAATTCTAAATTGCACACACATATGTTTAATAGTTATAAATGCTAAAATTTTATTTTAAATTTGCACATGCTGCAATGTACACCAATCATTTTATTTATATTGATTGGGGTTTTTAAAGGATTTGCTGACTTTTTACGCTTGAATTATGCTTTAGAGGGGATTTTACTGTTTTCAAGCTTTTTTCCATAAGTTGTAGCTGCTTTTGTTTTGCTTGCTGATGCTGTTCGTGGAAAATATTTTGTTGCTGCTGTTGTTGTTATGGTTACATGTTGCAAAATAAGGAAAAATATTTATGTAAAATATTTTGTTAACGTTTATATTGTTCATATTATTGTTTGTTCTTTAGTATGAAAATGGCTAAAAGTAACGAGATTCAATCCTTTGAATTGGGGATCTTTGTTTTTTCTTTTTTTTTTTTTTTTTGGAAAATGTAAAACAAAGAATAAAATATTCTGAAAAAATTGGTTGCAATAAAATTATGCAAATATCAAATGTTGATTTTTCCATAACAAATAAATGTGTTCAGAAGGCTGATTTTTTCTTCTCTTTTTTTGCACAAAAACGAATATGTATTGTATATGTAAAAGAGTATGTATAAACTACTTGTTTACTTTTTGCTAGCAAATGCTGTTGGAATAAAGTTATGTAGTAGCGGTGTTTGGAATGATGGATAAAACATTATAATCTTTGCACGGGAAGAGGGATTTTTATAGCCCTGACTTCACTAGCAGCAATTTAGTGGCCGCTCATTGACGTTTTCTTCAGTCAATTCAATTTTCGACCTGCAGATTCAATTTATTACTCGAACAGCCAGTAGCTTAAGGAAGTAGAATATGATTTTTTTTTCATGTTATAGCTACAATGATAAAAAATAGTTAAAAAAAAAAATGAAAATTTTTAACATCCACATCAGAGATGGTCGGATTGAGCGTATTGAATGTTACTCTACACTAGTTGTTCTAGTTGATCTACACTTACTCGTACACAAATCTAAAGTAAACTAAAACATGTATATTTTTGATTTCTACAACGGGTTATAGTTCAAGTTTTTTTCCTTTCTTAAGGAAGGATTTTATTACAATACAAATATATACACAAGACAGCTTGATTTCAACAACAAATATGCGTAACTAAGCAAAATAAAAGAACTCTTCAACATGTTTGCTTTGTTTTTAAGTAATAAATCAGTGCATATATACTTCTCTTATTGGTCAAGACTAATCGATCACGACAATTAGTTTAATAATCAAAAACCTTCTGAAACGAACTCACACCTGCTTGGTACACGCAAAGCAAATGCTCATGTATATGGTTACAGCAGCTCGCTTCAATCATACTATTATATGTTTATTATTGATTTAACCATTGTTTATTCAATAACAAATACATTATTGTTTGCATTTCTGTGACTCTATTGTTACTTTAAATTGCACAAGCAAAATTTTCTACAAAATTGTTAATATAACAATACAACAATAGCTTTTATCACTGGCAAATTACATGTTTTTATCATATGTACGCTGTTAACTTACTATAGTCAGCATTAACATATTTCTGTTTTAGTCGCTGATATATAACATATTTTCACGTTGATATTTTCTTTGGAAAAAAAGATGTGTTTTGTTTTTTTTTAAATTAAATGAACAAATATATGTTTAGTTTCACCTAAAAAGAAAGTAAAACATTTTGGAAAAAAAAATATATATATTGAGCGTTTGTTGAATTAAAAGATTGGTATATTTAACATAAAGGCAAAAACCTATGTATAGAGTTCTTAACAATACTATAACGCAGACAATCATCGTGCCGGCCAAACATATTGTGATTGGAAATAATATTACCATCACACTCACCTGAAAAATATATGTTTTTATCATATGTGCGATGTTAACTAACTATAGTCAGCATTAACATATTTGTGTTCCAATCACTAATATACAATATTTTTTCACGTTGATATTTTCTTTGGAAACGAAGATGTGTTTTGTTTTTTTTTTAATTAAATGAATACACATATGTTTAGTTTTATCTAAAAAAGAAATTAAAACATTTTAGAAAAAATTGAGTATTTGCTGAAATCAAAAGGTTAGTATATTTAATATAAAGATAACAATTATTTCTTAATTTCGATATTTCTTTTTCTTTTTAATATTATATAAATTTTTGAGCTTAAGGCCTTTTTTGGTTTTTGGCTTTTTAAGTTGTTTTAAATTTCTTTATTCAATTATCTGGCAATATTTCGCTCTCCTTCGGATAGCTTCTTCAGGCCTGAAAAACCAAAAAACCAAAAGAGATTTTAAGCTCAAAGATCTATATAATGTTATAAAGATAACAAACAACATATGTATGGAGTACCAAACAATACTATAACGCAGACAATCATGATGGCGGCCAAGCATATTATGGTTGCAACCCACACGCATTAAAAATGGTAGCGAGATTAATTAAAGTACATCTTTCACCACTTCAAAAAACCGAGAGACTTCAGTTCAGCCAACATCCCACTGTATAGCGGATATTTGGTTTTATAAAGATACTAATATATCATCATAAATAATGTAATGAAAAGCCACTGAACACTTTTCGTTTTATTGACAATTAATATTGTGCGTTTGACAGGGTCATCTCTTTTATATATTTATATTTTATTTATATTTATATTTTATTTGTAACAAGCAAAGCTATTTATATCATTAGTGTGGTTACTTAATATAAATAATATGGTTATATATGAGAAAAGTATGACTAGCTAATATAACAACGTTGTTGAGACAACATTGTAGTTGAAACTATAATTACTCACCACTCGAATTTCAATTATCTTGAACCGGAATATAGTATAGTGAGTCATATCAATGTCATTTTAAACATAACAATTTTGTAATATCATCAACAAACTTGTAATTCAACACTAGTATTGTCGTGTCAACCATATAATTTTTCCTACATGTACTTTTCTTACATACAATCCACTTCACGAATTTGTTTACAATAAAGTTCGGCTAATCATTTATGACCTGGGCACGCACTAACTTAAAATTGTAGCAAATGAGCCCAAGCCGTAGATAAAATTACTTAGTGGCAGTAAAGTATTTGTTGCGGCATATGTGCTTAGTACTTTTGTGAGCAGTACCTCTCAGGTATAAAGCATTAAAACTCCTATTGTTCAGACTATTCGTATTGTTCTGACTACACACACTTTTCTTCTTTTATTTCTTGTAATATTTCATAAATAATATTATTAACTTCATTTCCATCTATTCCGATTTTTGGCATTCAAATTTTATGTTCTAAAAGCAAACAATTATTCTTTGAAATTAAACCTAATTTCTGACCTTATTTTTCTGAAATTAATATTTGCAGCAATGTTGTTTCAGCAAAATTGTTCCAGCTCCTTAACATTGTGTATAAGAATTGTCAGATGGAAACACATGTTGGCCAGCAAACAACATATGCCATCGTTTGTCCTTTTAAACTCATTCTTTACTTTGATTGATATCATGTCCAATTTTGCTAAGGTTCGCATATTAGGCACAATAAATCTTTTCACAACCATTAAACATGACAAGAAAGATTTGTAGCAGCCAGAAGAAAAAAAAAAAGTATTAAGTTTAAATATTGTAATAAATAGAAAAAAATAAAGAGTCCCTTGCTAAGGATTAAAGGTTAAAAATTAAGTGATTCTTTGTGCATAACAAATGACAACACAGCTGAAAAGATGTTATTGATGTGATTACATACAAACACGTTTAAAAATAAAACAAATTTCAAATATATTTGTATCAAATTTTTATCAGCTGTATATCTAATAACGAACAGTTTAGTTTTTGTGTGCCAACATAAACATTTATTTGAAAATCATTAAGAAAACTGTATGAGGCCAAATTGAATGCAATGACAATTTGTCATGAAATAACAACTCAATGAAATTGATGTGCAAGATGGTGCAATCCCCATGATCAGCTTACATAAACGTCTCACATTGATTGATAAGACAAAAAGTGGTGCAACTAAATTGGCGTATCGAAAGAAATTTTACTTTGAAGTTAGATGGCAAACTTTTGAAGCACAACTCAATTCTGAAGCCTATATGGAGCTTTGGGAACCAATCACAAGGTACCGTTTTGGGACCAAACATTAAAAAAAATCACAGGCATAAAAACAAAATTGTCAGTACAGTATGCTGATATGAACAAAATATTGAACATTAACATTTTACTTTTCCTGACGATGATAACAAATTGTTATCGAAAATAAATACTGTTGAACTTTTTATGTAAAACCAAATCGATCTTTAGCTGCAAAAATAAATAGCTTGGGTAAAATTTAACAAATGTAAAACCTGTCCCTAAAGAAAAAACTGAAACAAAATATTTAAGATTTTTTTCAACTTTGTGACTATCTTTTATTTAATCAAAAAAAAAAAAAAAATAATAATAATAATAATAATAATAATAATAATAATAATAATAATAATAATAATAATAATAATAATAATAATAATAATAATAATAATAATAATAATAATAATAATAATAATAATAATAATAATAATAATAATAATAATAATAATAATAATAATTACCATCATATAATATAAGAAATCAAAATAATTTCTACCTTCAAAATGAAACAGAATTCTAAAAAATTGTATAAAAGATTCCAAAAAGCGTTTATGTGCACTTCGTAGGCAAATAAAATATTAGCTGACGGAAGGTCCCATTATGAGAGCATTCACAGTAGTCTTATTTAAAGTTTAAAAGTTATACTTGCCTTAAATCGCAGTTTCTGCCCAAAATTATAATGTTATCCAATTTCACTACAATCCTTAAGCCTTAAATTAAATACCTTAAATCGCTGCAGCCAGTTTAACAAATTAAAATTAAATCTTTCTTTGTTTTAATTTTACACTAAAATAGCCTGCTGTTTAATTATTTAAGACCTCTAATTTTTTTTTTTTTTGTAGGTGTAAAAAGTTTCACTGGATTTCCTTATTGACTTTTAAAACCTTTTAAGCCTTAAATTAAATTTATAATTAGAAATTTAAATGAACAGTTGAATACAAAATTATACAAAACACCAAAATAATCTGGTGACAAAATATTTCAGTGCCAACCGCTCAGCTGGATTTCATGCCGCAGGATAATGAAACAAACTCATTCCGATGGCAAGCAAATAGCAGGCGTTGCAAATTTCCTGGAAGATATTTTTTGTCTGTATAAAATTAAACGTGTAAAAAGTTCGGTGTTTAAATTAAATCATTTACATTTTTCTTATTTAATTAAAATGTCATTTTCTACGTTTTAATTACATTTTTATTTTTCTGCAAACAAAGTGAAAATATTTATTATTTTGCTCAAGATGAATAGAAGTAAAAGTAAAGAAAGTACAATTTTCATCCAAATTAGTTCATTATGAATGTCTTCTTTTTCTTTTGCTAAATAAATTTAAATGTTCTTGCTTGAAAATAAAATCACACACAAATAATATGTAAAGACATTTTCTTCACTCTTATCTTTAATTTGTATTAAAAGAAATGTTGGAAGATATGTAAAGAAATTTTCTTTGGGCCAGTCTTATCTTTAATTTGTATTAAAAAAAATTTTGTTGGAAGATACACAATATATTGTATTTTTTTTTTTTTTTTTGGGAGTGTAATCGTTGAATTCAAGATATAGCAGACACATCCAAAATACCAAATTTTCAATGATTATAGTCACCAATCAAGCTGAAAGCGCCTGATGGCATGTTTTAGTTTTCCTGCTATGATATGCAATTTAATTGCACAGACCTGTAACTAAAGAAACTTGCACAAAAAAAAGGAGATAGTGTAAAATCACACGATTTTACATTAACCTTTTTATGTTAACCACATCCGGAAGCCTTTCGAACAAAGCATGAAGTCCAACTTGTGCTGTGAGCCAAATAATTATATGCTTTTAGGCTGCAAGCTTGCTTTTGGAGGTGATAAACAACCGCTAGTAAAAAATGAACTCAAAAGAGAGATTATTTCACACTGAAGTAAAAATTATTTCGAAAATATCTATTTTTACTGCATATCTTTACCAATTTGTTTGTTTTTTCTTTTAAATACTACATTTAAATTAAATTAAATCTGCACAAAATACAACTAGATTTTTTCTTTTCCGACCCACATACCAGTATGACTTTCTCTGTCCAGTTTCACAAGTAATTTGATTTGTTTCATTTCAATGAAATTGATTGCTCTCTTAATGAAACAAATGTGAGCTAAACAACCATTTTCAAAAACACATACTTAATGGTTTTGCCCAGAACAACTGCAAACCATAGCCAACATTAATTCGATTATTTTCTACAACAACAGTATTGTAAAACTCTATTTTATCTGATGACTGGCTCATTGCTGGCTGCCTTAAAGTTATTTAACGAATTGCCTTTGAATACTAAAATATTCTGTATAAAGAATTATACATGTTATGCGCAATTAATCGTTAAAAATCCTTTTAGTTTTGTGTAAGATTCATTTTTTCTCCCTCCCTCTGCCTCTCTCATTCCCTCTTCTGTAGCAACCACAATGGCCAACAAATGAAGAGTTTTTCGAAAATGAAAAACAAAAAAGAAATTCATGAACTGTGTCCAGTGCACTTTGTCAAGAAAACACATACGCACATTTACTTTTAACAAAAACGAGAATACGTACATATATATACAGTGTACTCTCTCTTAAGCGGACGCTTAACAGACTAGAGCATTTTTCCGCTAATGAAAAGTGCCCGCTAATGAGAAAAGTATAAAAGGAGTAAGTATTTTTTCCACCTTTTAATACAAATGTTTTGTCAGTTAAGGCCATGTCAGTTAAAACTTTGTTCTTTCCGTGACGTTTAAAACTTTAACAGAAAAGTGCAAAGCAAAAGATGTATGTCACAATAAAACTTTGACAATGCTCACGATTTGTTTATTTATACAAAAAAAAAATGGTTGTTAATTTTTATATTTAATTTTTTCTTAAGTTAATAGAAGTTAGAAATATTATTGGATGAGCTACTGAAATTGGTTCTAAATGTTTTCTTAGTGCTTAAAGCTTTGGAGCTATTAGAAAAAAATTCTACGCATAGAAAGATAAGAGTTGCCGGACTTTTCGCTTCACCTTGCGTTAAAAGTACATTATGTGACATGTTTCATATAAGTATGTATATGTTATCTTAGATGTCAAAAAGAATTTGCAACGCCAAGCGACGCCATTAATGCTCGAAAAAACAATCCCATCTCATCTGCTCTATAAATATTTCGTGCATCATATTTTTGCATCAAATATTGCAGAAGGTGCTGTCAAACTTTTGGCAGCATCTTAGTTTACACTAGCTGCTTCTGCTAAAATATCGCGGAAGGTTATGCTATGTCGTCTCTTGATACTTTCCAGCCAACGAGATGATGCACTAAAACCAGCTTAATTCACTTTCTCATAATTTTTTCAATCTTGTTACTTACAAGTAAGCCCAACAAAGGGATACATGTATTTCAATCCTTCACAAACCATTCCTTGCACAATTTATTAATTTCCTTATCATACTATTTTTATATGCCTATCAAACTATTTTTATATGCTGATTGCAGTCAGTGTCCCACAATCATAAGATTTGTTTTTTGTTTTTGATGATGGAAGCGGCTTGAATTTTGCTAATTTACATTTCTTTGTTTCTAGTTTACGTACAACAAGTTTTTAATTTTTTGGAAGTTCACACATCAAACTATTTGATCAATTAGTATGTGTAAAGACTCATGGCCACCCATCAAACTGTTTTTACGAACTAGGCTTTTTTTGATTGCATTGGTGAGAATAAATTCACACATATGGTTTGATTTGAGTTTGAAGAAAATCAACATAATTTAGATTTCTACTAAGATGCAGTAGGCGTTTGAGGATAATTTGAATGTGTGTGTGTGCGTAATTACTTCAAACTTAATTTTTGTGTGGTCTTTACAGCGATAACATCAATGTTTTTGGTGTTTTGGGTTTTCCACAAAAAAAACTTTATACCTTTTAGAAGCACTTCATTAAAAGGCAGTATCGGATGTAAAATAATGTCTTAGAAGGCAATCTAGCAGCTCTTGTTGACGAAAATCTTGCGAAGTTCCCCGCTGGGCACTTACAAACATGCATATGTTTATAAATATATACATATAAATGTATTTAAAATGATTGTTTTTTTACATTTTTCTTACAAACATTTGTTGTGTCATAAATTTTGACTTTACAATTTTAATGGGTTTTTCATACAAATATTATAAATAATGGTTACTAAATTCAGGTTTATGTTTTCAATTTATTTCCTTTTCTATCGAAGTAAGCGCCAGTTTATTGTTATTTGCTATATTTTTTTTCTTTTTTTTAGCAAGAGATTTATTGTGGTGAGGCTTTAGAATGAACGAACGAACGAAGCATGCAAACAACGAAACAATAATTTCTTTCTTGGTTTCTTTTTTAGTTACTATACTGATATTAGAAAAACATGTATGTATATGTATTTACATATAAATATATGTAAGTGATTTGCTCACACAGATGACAACAGCTGCAATAAATGTTTTATTTTTTCGAATTCCCTATTTTCCATAAAAAAACATCAATGAAATATAGAGTCTATTTTAGATTAAACTAAACTTCGCCTTATTTGCATACACACACACACACACACATATATATATATATATATATATATATATATATATATATATATATATATATATATATATATATATATATATATATATATATATATATATATATATAATGGGTGATTTTATAAGAACTTTTTAAATTTAAATTTAAAAAAAAAAAACACATAAAATTCAGAAAAATGCATGAAATATTTATTTGGATCGATAGTTGGGTCGATATAATTTAATGTTTGAAGAGTATTTCATGCAAATGTTGGCCGCGGCTGCGCCTCAAATGGTCCATCCGCTTAGTCACGAATAATGTTGGCAATGTTGGCTTCCAGTGCGTCAATCGAAGCGGGCTTGTCGCTATAGACATTAGCCTTAACATAGCCCCACGAAAAATAGTCTAGAGGCGTTAAATCGCACGATCTGGGCGGCCAATTGACTGGTCCCAAGCGTGAAATAAACTGTTCACCGAACTCGTCTCTCAATTGGTCCATTGTTTCGCGTGCTGTGTGGCATGTGGCACCGTCTTGTTGAAACCACATGTCATGCAAGTCAAGCTCTTCCATTTTGGGCAAAAAAAAGTTTGTTATCATCGCACGGTGGCGCTCACCATTCACAGTAACGTTGTGATTCGCATCATCTTTGAAGAAATACGACCCAATGATGCCGCCAGCCCGTAATCCGCACCAAACGGTTGTTTTTTGTGGATGCATTGGTAGCTCTTGCAATGCTTCTGGCTGCTCTTCCCTCCAAATACGGCAGTTTTGCTTGTTCACGTATCCATTCAACCAGAAATGAGCCTCGTCGCTGAACACAATTCTTCGATAAAAAAGTGGATCTTCATCTAACTTTTCAAGAGCCCATTCACCAAAAATTTGGCGTTGTGGTAGGTCGTTTGGCTTCAATTCTTGCACCAGCTGTATCTTATAAGACTTCACACCCAAATCCTTCCGCAAAATTTTCCACGTAGTGGAGTAACAGAGGCCCAATTGCTGCGAACGGCGCCGAATCGATAATTCACGGTCATCACCAACACTGGCCGATACGGCTGCGATATTTTCTTCAGTTCGCACTCTACGTAAGCGTGTTGGTGGTTTAATGTCCAACAATGTAAATTTGGTGCGAAATTTTTTTACAATAGCCCGAATAGAAGCCTCAGTAGGTCGATTAAACTGACCATAAAATGGAAGAAGCGCGCGATGAACTTTCTTAACAGAGCACGCATTTTGGTAATAAAATTCAATAATTTGCAAGCGTTGTTCGTTTGTAAGACGCTTCATGATCAAATTATAGACCAAACTGAAGATGTTTGACAGTGACACAAGATACAAAACGTGCGTGAGCTGTCAAAACTAGTGTTGCCAAAAAGATAATAGAAAAAAAATCACTCGTTATATATATATATATATATAGGTTGGGGTCCGACTACAACATGGATGGATGGTTGGGTTGCCGATCAAGAGCTGTAAGAGACAAATACAGCAGCAGTACAGGGACAGACAGAGCAGATGATCTACTGAGGTAACTTGTCGCATATCAAAGCTGCCAGGGCTCGTTTATGAAAATAGGAAAACAATTATCCTTAGAGGCCTGCTCCGGAAGTTGCTTTCTAATGTAGCAGACCGATGCTGCACAACTTGATAGAAATATTGGAATGTGATGCTGGTAGATTGGACTCTTTCACCTAATCCTTGGGTTGGGTCTGAACTGGACCACTAATATTTCGATCTGCTGAGATACATATCATTCTCACACAACACAATGGGATCGAGTTGCGCCTAAATAGGTTGACTTTTCAATTGCTTAAATCTATTCAAACAATATTACAAGCGGCGATAAATCTAAAAAAGCAAAATTGTCGGTAAAGCTGTTATACATGTTATATCTCATTCGCTTCAACAATACTCTCATTCTCATTCAATTATTTATTGAATCTTCACAAAGTGAACTAACAATAAGTATTCAAATCTTAATACTAAATACATAAAATTAATTAAGTCCAGCCAATGCTAGACAAAAATGTTTTATTTTGCACAGTCAATATCGATAAAATCACCTATTTAACGTTCTGATGGTGTCAACGGTATCCCTCCTTCTCAACCGAGAGTGGCGTTCAAAATTAAGTTCCAATTTATTGATATACCTTGTTGCGTACTTTGAAAATTCGTCTTTTACAAGAGGAACACAGAGATCCTTATGAATTCGTGAATTTTTTACGTACCATGGAGCTGCAGTAATTGTTCGAAGAATTTTGTTTTGTCGCCTTTGAATTTTTTCGATGTTTGAAGTGGAGGCGGTGCCCCATAGTTGAATTCCATAGCACCATATAGGCTTTAGAATTGCGTTGTATAATAAAAGTCCAGCTTCAATGTCGAATTTCTGCCCATAAGCCAATTCAGTTGCGCTGCTTTTAACTTTAACTCAGTAACTTTCGCAATTATGTGAGACTTCCACGTTAACCTACGGTCGAGATGAATACCAAGGTACTTGACTTCATTTTGCTGCGGAATAGGTGAATTGTTAATTTGGATGGCTGAACATGTTTGTTTACGCAGCGTGAATGTAACGTGAGTACATTTTTGTTCATTAACTTTAATTTTCCAAAGTTTTAACCATTTCTCTAATATTGATATATAATATTGAAATATAATATTTTGAATATTAAAAATTTATTTGCAAAGCTCACTCTGAAATCCATATCATGAGTGTAAAAAAAAAATAATAAGAATGAATAAATATTAAAAAACTTGCAGTGGGCAAAATTTACCCACGAGTGTCATATGCATCTTTTCAAGTGCAGTATAAATGTTAAATAAATGCTACAACTTAAACATATTCTACTAGATTAGCTAAAAACTAAACTTTACATTTCTCCTTGAAATGACATTCTTCATGGTTTTGTAAAAGCTATATGTATATAAAAAGCTGCATATTTCAGATATTTAACTTACCTGTTTGATATCTTTATTTAGCATAACACTTGCCAATGCTTTACATTTACATGGTGTGAATATATTCTTCCCCATCAAAGAGTAAATAAATAAAAATAGCAACATTTTATTTCTAGGAGAATCAATGATTTTTGCACTCTCAAGCAAAAGTATTTTCTAGACATGTTAGGAATGGAATTTATTCCAGTAAATGTAAATTTGTATATCTGAATCCATTACAACTGTTTTGCCATTTAATGTTGTTGCAACAAATGTCTTAATTTATATTTTAAAATGCAATATTTTTCTAATATTACTTTTATTTAAAAAATTTGTAATATTGTGCAAGTTAAAAAACAGAAGACAAGAAGAAGGGTGATTTTTATGAATATTACATTTTCTCCCAGCTTTATGCTTTTGTTTTAAAATAAGGAGGAAGAAAACAATTTTCAGCAGATAATAGTTGACCTAGTTTATGAAACAGAAACATATTTATTTACAATATATTTTATTTCAATTACAGTTGAATGCTGTTTAAAAAACTAGCACTTATTTTGATGAAGGAAGTTTTATGTAATCAGGTACAATAAAGCATAAAATATTAAAATATATAAAACGAGTGGTAGCATTTTCTCAAGAGCCAATGGAAGACAAGGCTTATTGAGTTGGCAGCACGAAGTTAATTAGGAACATCAGATCTTAACCAACTCACCCGTCTAACCATCAGCCCTGGTTACTTACAGTACAGGTATCTGTTACAAATTACAACTCGGGGGTTATTAGCTTACGAAACCCGACATGCTTCAAAGTTATCAGGGAAACTAATTCCTGCGATTTTAAGTTTAAACCCAACCAAAAAGGTTTCAGCCAAGGGAGGCACCTCAACCATGATCAGCACCGAGATGGTTTGTAAGGCAGAATCTCCCGAGAGCTATGCTGATCCCCGTTCTGCGAATTTTAACAATTGGTAAGAGTTTCGGAAGTTCAACACAATATAATTCAGGCGGCTTCCTCTAGTTTCATTTGCTAAAACAAACGAAGAACTTTTTTCTTTTCATGCTCCAGAAGTTAGAGTGCCCTGGTTTGGCGTACGCCAAGGCATACTCTGCTCCTCGCGGGAAGGGATATTGCATACAGGAGGAACTAGAACGCACGAGCTCCCCAGCAAGTCGTTCGTTCATTTGGCTACATACTTATGACAGAAGTTGCGACCTATGTAAACCTTGCAAGCTACAAAAAGGAACTAGTGAAATCGTCAAAACGGGGATTACGCGGCCAGCAAATTCTTCCTTCACAGCATTCATTGTGGCTACTGCTGTGCGTGCGGTTGCACCTTCTTATTGGAACCACATGACTACCAAGCCCCGCTTATTCATTTTCGGGAGTAAGAAGTCGCTTAGCATGGCCCTATAGCGTTACTATATTGCCAATGGTATCCTCAAAAAAATACGTTCTAATCACTCCCCTCTCATGAACACCACTCCACACTATAGCCTTGAGCGCAGGTAATGGCTCTTCATGCAGCACACGTAGATTTTCAGTATTTCAAAAACAAAGAAAAGTAGCCCTTTACATGGATATGCTTCTCATGGGTCATGATGATTTTCGACTCAAAATTGTTTTACACAATTATTCCACTTTCTTGTATCTTATAGTGGTCCATTGCTTGTTTGTCATTATTCTGCAGCTGTCTAGTTATAAATATCACATACGCTTGAAGTAAAAATTCACTTGCAAAAGCTATTATATCCTATGATAGTGTGATTAATTTTGTGCCACCCTGTATGTATATTTTATATTTGCCATCTCTCTCTAACATTAAATACAATAATAATAATGACAAGTGTATTAAAATGTTCTTACAAATCGTAAACTCCCAACTTAAGGCAAAGCCAAGCAGTTTGCTCCATTTGCAAGTCAAATGTTTTATCAACAATAAGCTGTGCAGCATGACATGCATAAACACAAGCTGTATTATTTTACACATTGGGTGGGCTGCTTCTTATGCCAGGAATATAAAAAAAATGATAAGAACATAAAACAAAATACTATAAGAAACATAAGTAAATATTCATTTCAATTTGCGTAACAGATGTTTTTGAGCCCTTTCTTTGTCTTTTATCGGATTTGCAGTTGTCTATTGCATTTATGCAATAGACAACTTCTCAGGCCAACTGCACTTGAGATAGGAGCCAAAGTAAGCATTGGAATTGATAATAAAATGGAAATAAAATTAAATAGTAAAACTTAGCTGGAAAAAAGCAATATTGGCAATAGAGTTGGAGGAAACACATTAAATTAAAAAGATGATGTTAATTGAAGAAAGTAAATACTAATGACCTTATTCATAAAAAGTATTGTATGTTTATTAAGCTGTTATTTGACAGATCTCTATAGGAAATTTGTCAAATAAGTGTTTAAAAAATATAAAATACTTTTCATGAATACGGCCGTAAGACTAAAGGCCTCATTAGTTTTTACTTTCTGTTGCCGTTCTGTGACGTTCATTTCTGTATCAAATATTTTACAATTACTGTTTCCGTGGAAATATTCAGCTGTTTTTTACAGTAGGGCATAAATAAAAAAAAGCATTGGAATGAAATATAAAATACTATACATAAATACTATTTTGTATGAAAAAAACAAAAAAAGAAACACATTAATAATTCAGAAATGGTGATCAAATAGCACACTTCTGTCTCACAATCTGCAGAGTTTATCACACTTCTTATACAAAATATAATTTTTTCCTTGCTAAAATAATATTCTTTTGATAATTCATAGTTGTTTAATTGATAAAAATGTATTAACTTTTAAAAATCTTTAATTGAACCATATTGAACAAACCATGTACATATAGTTTATATTAAACACAAACGAAACAGCTGATTCAGAACGGAAAAGAACGTACAAACTAATTCTGCCTTAAAGCTTAAGACACACGGTTGTCAAATGTTACAATATTGTAAGATCTGGCAACATGCTGACAATGTAGTGACAATGAAAAATTGTCCCGCAGAAGTAAATTGTGTGTTCAGACGATCGTAAGAAAAGAAAGATGAACAAAATGGCCAGACAGGTTGTAAGGCATTGTCACTTAAGTATATCAACAAATATCAGTTTGGCACATCAAACTTTTTTCTGACAATGATGCCATTGTCAGGTGCATAAATTTTATACATCTAACAATTAAAACTGAGCTTACAGTACCAGCCAATTATTTGGCAATGCCAACGAAGAGTGTTTTCCTGATTCTCAGCTGCCTGTCAACATTGTCGTCTTGCAATTGATTGGCAATGGTTCTTCTGACAACGTTATAAGTTAAAAATTGTTAGTTCTCACGATAGTAAAACATTTTCAGACAAATTTGCTGGGAATATTTTAAGTTCTGACAACCATGTGTACGTAGCTTAACAGTTAAATTTGAGCTTACAATACCAGCCAATTATCTGGCAATGTAAACGAACAGTGTTCTCATGATTGTCAGATGCCTGACAACATTGTCGTCTTACAATTGATTGACAATGGTTTTTCTGACAACGTTGTAAGTTACAAATTGGGAGTTCACACGATTGTGATACATTTTCAGACAATTTTACTGGCAACCGTGTGTACGTAGCTTAAGTTTTACTTATTACAATTGGCTATTTCAGGGCTTTTATTATAACAAGCTTTTATTATTAGCCTAGCTAGATATATCAAAGGAATTGCACTGAAAGCGTATTTTCCAGAAGAAATTAAGAAATAAGAAACTTACTGCCTGGATCACGTTGTCATTCTACATCGCTCGCTCGCATAAATACGTTTGAAACAAAAACAAATTTTAAAATGTTGTTTTTGGTTTGCATGTATTTATGCGAGCGAGCGATGTCGAGTGAAATCGTGGGCCAGGCAGTTAATGATTAAACTATTTTTATTTTTAAACTTTCAGAAGTACTATTCAATGGCGAAGTTGAGTTAAATATCAATCACAACATTGGCCATCAGCTCTTTAACATTTTGTTTGTGTAAAATTATTTAGTGAAACAACAAAACTTTTTCCTTAAAATATTATCGTAGATATTCAATTGAAAAATCTCGGTGAACTAGTTTCTTTTCTAGCTGCCAATTCTGCTGTAACGACGGCATTTGTTGCACAACTGCTCAAGCGTAATATTGGGGTTGTTTTATAACTTCTTTTCCCCCCCTTTAAAGTTAGCAGGAGAATTACAATTTCAATGAACAAAAATGACACCAAAAAAACAGACAGCAGTTGGCTGTTATGTTTTTTTTTTTGTTTTTTTTTAAGTAAATTGCAATGAAAGTGAATAAAACATTTTTACTTTTTTAATAATTGATTTAATTTTTTACAACATATATATATTATTTCTCTTTAAATTTAATGTTTTCTTCTATGAAAATAAATGAAAGGAAATGAAAAGTAGAATCTATAGAAAAAAGGTCAAAAAGATATCTCATCATCTAAAATGAAAACGGACGTACTTTTTCTTTGATGGATTTTATTTTATTCTTTTTTTCTTTTTTCCTCTATATTATATTTTTCAAGAAAAGCACAAACTATTTATAAAAACAATAATAATTAAGTTTTGTACTCAACTATTAGTCGGAATCAAAATATTTAAAATAATTTCAATTGCAGTCTATAGCCGTGATCAAAACAGTTTTTGATTCGCCGTGGTATGATTAAATTTTTTGGTTTTTGTACATTTGTACTCGTACATGGGGTTTTAGTTCGAGTTTTTCCCTTCTTGAGTTTTTCTTAAGAAGGATTTTTTGCATTACAAATTTGCTGTGATCAATAATTTTTGATTGAAGAAGACAAGGAACCTGATAATCAAGCCTTTAGCTGGGGGACAACTAGCTGCTTCATAGTCACTACACTACTCATCAGCACCCATTTTGGCATTTGAATGCCAATCATAACATATCATGAACGGCTGCCTTAATGTGAAATAGTTTTGACAATAAATACATCTCTGAAAATAAAAGTCTGATATAAAGTATACTTGGCATTTGAATTGCTTTGCTACAGCTGACATTTATTATTGCAGCGGTGTAAAAATAAGCGTGATAAAAAAACAATAATTAGGTCAAAACTATATTTTGATCTGCCACCTCGAGATTATTCAAGTGTTGACCTATAAAGAGTTAGCACTTCTTACAACTCCTGTCAATTGTTTTGCCTGCGGCTCTAAGCTCTCTGAAGTAAATCTTTTTTAGTAGCTCGCTTACTTTCACAAAAGCTGGCAAACGTCTATGAATTTAGGTCAGGGTGTTTTTCAAAACATTAATAGAGATATTAAAATTTGCAAAAAAAAAAAAAAAAAACTACAAAAGTTCTTTCCTATTGGCTTGTTAAAATAGTGCTAAAAGCAATATTTGTAAGCTGCACAAATATATGAAAAATATGGATAACAATAATAAAATCAAGGAACAAAAACGACAATGAAAGTAACCCAAAAGCAGAAGAAAAAAAAAACGATGTTTGGAATATTGCCAAAAAAAAAAAACAAAAAGAAACTTTTGCTGCCTACAATTTTAAGAACAACCACATACCACGAACACAACAGCGACAACTATGATCATGTTTGCATTCAATTAGCAAATGCTTTTGCATGCAGTGCATTTCCCAACTAAAACACTGTGAAGGTGCTGCCTGCAAACGCAACACTATTTCCTGGGTGAAAACGAAATAAATTTTGCGTTTTTGCAGAAAAAATTATCCGGTGTGGTATGCCAGCAAAGAATATTTAGTTTTACTTTTATTAAACTATGACTATGTTTTTGTTCTTTCTACTTTACTTTTGTGCATAATTGTAGTTTAAAGACAAACGATATTTAATTACTTTTTTGTTTCTTTTTTTTGCAAAAAATCACGTGTGTGAACACCTACCAGCTGTTGTTGCTCAGCAATTGGAATATCTACTCGTTTATTATCTTAATTGTAACTGAATGAAAATGTGATTGTGGCAGCAGCAACAGCAGCAGCATGAAATACAACAATGTGGTTTCACTTCTGGCACTTGGCCAAAATACAATTTAAATATTTTCATTTTCTTTAGGTATTTGCTAACGTTTTATTTTTTTTTTTTTATAACCATTTCCCTACTAAATGGCTGTTATGTATATGGTGGGTAATCAGTTTGTCAGTTTGATGGCTGATGGCTTCTTTAAGAATAATAAATTATGGCGGTTTTAGAAAAACAAATAAGTTGTAGGAACTAGCAAACCTAACACCTACTGAAAACGTAACGTAATATTTTGCACTAAAATACATATTTTGAAATAAACGTGCAATATTACTAGCTAAAAATTTAATATTGTGCATTAAATAACATGTATGTGTATTAGGGAGGGTCAATTTTGCAATCGATAGCTTTTGCCATGTGGAAAAAAAAGCTCCTCTAGGACATAACAAAAAAAATTTATTTCAAAATGTTGTTACAAAACAGTCATTAAGAAAAGCTAATTGCTAATAATTCCTTCATTTAACAGTTGGTGTCGATAAACAATATCAAAATGATTGAAGCTGGTTTGTATAAATGCATACAATTTAATCGATAAATTTATATAATATAAAACAGGCATAACTTTAACTCATGCTATAAATGCCACTTTTATAAAAGAATTCTTGGAAAAGGCCCTACAGATATAAGTATGTGTCTATTCAAGAGCTTTTTTGGATAAAAGTATCACATATCGTTTGTCTCATGTAGAAAGGCCCTAACTCGTATTTTCCCTGAATTGAGCTCTTTTAGGAATTCTACTACGTTTCACACAAGTACACAGTATCACAAAGATTTAATTATATAATTTCATACATATCGCTCTTACAAGCAATTGAGCAAAAAAAGTTACTTTTAGATGTACCTATCTATGCAGTTTCCATTACGATTTTTCCTTCTCCTGAAAAACTGCAATTATTTTTGTTAGGGCCTTTCTACATGAGACCAACGATATATTCAATATTTTTCCTACAAATCTTTTCTATAAAAATTAATTTTTAACCTCATGGAATTAAGTACAGCATTTTAAAAATTTATAGCCTTTATTTTTATTCAATTTTTTTTGCCTGTCTGCTTTGATCAAGAGTTATTGATTGCGGCAATTAGTGTTATAATTATAAATAAAGATATCGCTCCTTTATTGCAACATAGTCATATTCCAAAAAATGAGCTTTTCGAGTTAACAATGCAGAATTGTTGACAGTACTACCATTTATATTGTGCCAAAAATTTATTCAAATTGTTTACTTTAGGAGATATTTTATCAAAAAATTTCCTAAAACTTGTATGGAAACTAAAAATTTTAAATGCGTTTTTCTCAAAACGAGCTTTTTTGAGATATTACTATGTTGCAATAAAGGAGCGATATGTCTTGGCTTTAGGCAGGATTGAACTTGAGCTAGACGAATGATACAACCCATCATCATATAATATTAGAAAAATTTATAGCCAGTACATTTGAACGAGCCTGCCAGCACATATATAATGTTAACATCACTTTTAAACCGGGTATTCATAGCCTGTAATGACATCAAAACAACGACTCAAATAGTAAAATTGCTAGAACAACCAAATTTATAAAACTAAATATTCTCTTACTATATTTTTCATTTCGTAAACATTTTTAAACTCGTTTCTATCTTAATCCCTTTTTTAAAGCTTTAGCAAATCCAAGTATTACTCAAATTCTTTTATTAAATTTGTATTGCAAATAATGTATAATGTACATACGAATATATACAACAGGTGTTAAGCAAATCATTACCTAACTAATCATAAGTAATGCAGGTGGTAAATACTATGACAATGAAAAGTATGTACTTAGGTAACTGCAACACATTCTCACTGGGATATTTGGGAGATTCAAACGGTGTCATATCACGCATAATGTCATAATATTTTACGAGTATATTATACTTCGAACAGGAAGTACCGTAATAAGACTTTTTAAACGGAGTTTGCCGTAACTTAATCGTAAGCTGAAGCAAATTTAAAATAATTTTTAAACGGAGCTTGCCGTAACTAAACCATAAACATCTCAGCTGATTCAAATTTAAAATAATTTATGCCAGAATGCTCACAGTGTTCATATTTTTTCATACTAATATTTTAAGACTTATGACTTTATTACAACCCTTTGAATACCGTTTCTATTTAATTTTTTTTTTTTCAAAACAAACACAAAAACTGCGAAGCTTTTTTGCTTGTCTGCAGTAACACCCAGGGTCTGTGGCAGGAACCTACGACCTCGAGACTATTGGTCGAGTACTCTACCAAATCAGCCATCGAGTATGAAACGCCTATGTATGAAACGCCTATGAAACTGATTTCAATGCTGTATGGTAGTACTTTTTGCTTGGAAGTAATGTCGATTTTCCATCTATTTTAAGCCCGTCTATTTTGCCTGAAGGATTATTATTATTTTGAATTATTTTTTATGAAATTATTTATTAACAAATTTGAACTGAAATTAATTTTACTACATGTATATATAAATAATCGACAAAGTTTTCTTAAAGAAATATAGAAAAAAATTTTTTTTTTAGTAAAATTTTAACATCTAAATACAATCATTCAGAGTAATTTTCATTTTTTGTCAACTTTTGATTGGCATTTTGTTAATCTCTCATTAATTACGAGTATTACTAAAGACGTAAAGAAAAATGTTAAATTATCACTGATTACCTGTCGTTATGGCTTAAAAGCTCTAAAGGCATCCAATTTCACGAATGATAAAATTCAGGGTATTTTTATGAAAAATTCTTGCATAAAATTTTCTGCTGACAAACAGCAGATAAAACAAAGTAAAAAAAAAAAACTTTAATTATCTTTATGCTGCTTTAAGCCATAAATTGAGTTTTAAACGTCAAACAGACAGAAAAGCTGTAGAAGTGTTTTATTTTTCTTTTTGTCTTAAATTTCAAATGCTTGAATTGAAAAATAGAAACTTTTAATTTAATACTTTAATTCTGTTGCTCGCATAGAAAACTTAAAATCCAAATGAATTATAAATAAATTTACCCAAAATAAGCTTGAAGCCAAATTAATTTCAACGCTTGTTATAACTTTTAAGCCGATTTGAAATTATTACTGTTTAATTTATGATTAATTGTTAAACTCAAACGATCAGATTTGCAGTGCAAACGTGTTAATGTCCCGAGGTGTAAAATATAAAATTGATTTTGTAGCTTTTAAGATTGTAACAGAGAAAAAATTGCAATACTGCCGCCAGCTTTGTTTGTGCTTTTGTACGAAGGTGTCAAGAATGAAGAAGGAGGAGTCTTGTAACATGTGTTTTATCAATAAGATTCCTGTTGTCTGAATTAGAAACATTTTTTAAAACTTTTATCATTATCTTTTAAATTTTTAATTTGAATTTTTAATGGAAAATGTGTAAAACTCTTTCCACCTTTTAATTGACATAAAAAGAAAACATATTAAATTTCAATGGTAAATAATTTTATTTCCTTTAGCAAGTTCAGTTTTAGCAAATTCAATCAGTTCACTTCAATATACATATACGCGTTGAAATCGCAAATTTTTAGCGATATGCGTTTCCCAGACCATCTATTTGGCGATTTCAAATTTCAAAACCATACTTCTTGCGTTATACATTTGTCAGAATGCCTATTTGGCGTTCACAAATCGAAAACGCTAAATTTAGGCGATTTGCGTTTTTCAGAAAATGCCTGAAAGTTTGTCAAATAAACCTTTAACAAATATAAAACTTTGTTATGAATACTACCGATACTATAAAGCTTAAAACACACACACACACACATACAAAATTTATTTTAGAAGTGTACATATTCATTTCGCTTCGTACATAATAGTTCTGACATATAACGAACATCAACTAATCACTATGATTAATATGCCTAAAGGCATACACATACTGTAAAAATACAACAACACTCATACATGATAACTTTTGTTGTCAAGTTAGCCGCAGTTAATAAAAATTCTCATTTAGTTCATGTGCTGCAGAGTATAAAATGGAAAAGAACAAACTCAAAGGGAGATAAGAAGTTTTGGTCGACCAGTGCTTTTATTTTTTCTATCTTTTAAATAATTTTGTACAACAAAAAGCGAACGACCTAGTTTTCTTGAAATTTCACGCAATCTATATCATCAATACTAATACTCGATATGGTATCGGCTGCAAAGTATCGATATCTACTCGCTATCGAAGAAAGAGCATCGATAACTACTTTTGTCGGTTGATTTCTTTATGCTATTAGCAGCAGGGAAGAACGCATGGAGCCAAAAATCAAAGTCATCGTTATGGACTTAATCTTCTAAACCATAGACTGAACTTGAGCTGTTCAAATTAGTACCCCGGAGGGGAAGATTTTTAAAACAATGGAAATCTATCATAAAAATTTTCTGCCACATTCTCCCAATAGTTTGTCCTGTAACTGTCTGACACATTCAATGGAGAAAGAAACACATTTGTAGCTTCAATGTAAGATAATTTATCATTGGTATAATCTTCGATAAAGTCACATAGTACTAGCCTAAAGCTTTTTCGAATGGCTTTAGTAACTAGACTACTTATCTTAATATCGTGACAGCCATCTAATCGTTTTTTTATGAAATGCAACCATACACCCGATTTTGCTAGTCCCATTTTCATGCACGAGTTGCTTGGATTTAATTTATAAAAACTTTGAAAACAAATATAATTATGGTAAACATGGTGACCAACTCAGTTTTTTAGCCCATCAATAAGAAAAGACTATGTCTGACCGATACGAATATTTTTGACCGGTACCTACTTGATACTTGGTAGTAAAGTATCGATAACAAAAGTAATTGGTATCGAAAGAAAGGTATTGAGTATTTGCTAGAATTTCCTAGTATCCTTTCATCCTGTAATCCCATTTTCAACGTACGCATCAATCTGGCCTCACTCATGTTCAGACAAAGCCTTTCCTCTAACCATTTTTCATAAAAATTAACTTTTTATAAAGAAAAGTGGACGTCCGCAGATAAATGAATACTGACCTTAACATTTTGGTGCGTTTTAAAAGGTATATCTATTGTATTGTATTTGTATAGGATGCACAGCATGAGCGGAGTAACGTAGACCTTATGCGCACGATGGTATTAGCAGTACTTTTTTGCGGCGCTGTGACTAACTGTACCGACCTATGCCTTCGCATAGGAAGTTGCCGCGTGGTTAACAACTAAATGCCTCAAAAAAACTGTTAACTAATACAGTTAATTGAGGTTGACAGTTAGCCAATGAGAGTGAGACGCAAAACTTTCGAAAGCCAAACAACAACGAGCAGCCTGACCGCACTTAAGAAATAATTATGATGACGCGACAGCTGTTCACCAGCGCAGAGCTGCTTTACGACTATTATTTTTTGTGGTTTTTTAAATTTAACGGCATATAAATGAGAACCAATAATTTATCAGAGAGTCGCATTTGAACAAGAATTGTTTACAGTACTTTCGCTTTGCAATATTAATTTAATTTTTGTTAAAAAAAATAAATATTGACTGACCTTATCAGTTTACATCGCTCTATATTGTATGAGATTTTGTACTAAAGGTCTTCATTACCTCGCCCAAGTGCAATGGAAATTCCCCTTGCAGTTGTATAGTTTAATAAATAAATAAATTGTTTAAATTAAAAAAAAAACAAGTAGTAAAAGTCCTGTGCAGAAACGCATAAATACATCGCTTTAATAAAAATAAATGCAAAAGATATTGGTAAACGTAAAACATAAAGTAAAAGAAGTAAACATTTAAACAGTAAAACATTATTTCAGTGCCAGCATTATTGCACGAGTACCACACAGCACGAAAGCATAATATATTTCATATCCGTTTCCGTTGCCGTTCTGTTTAAGTTTTGTTTTTCAAATGTTATTGCTCTTTCATATTGTTGACAATCAGAAGCATCAATAAAAGAATAATCGTGAATTGAATGAAAATGGAATGGGAACAGAAAGACATACGAATATATTCTCCTCCATGTTTAACGAAACTTTAAAGGTGCGCAGACACCAAACTTTTTTTTACATCATATAATTGGAAAGATAAGTTTTAAGTTAATTGAAAAGAGCGTTTTTCTGAAAATGTACATATTTAAAAGTTCCTATTTTAAAAAAGAAACTTACGTGCTGTTCATAGAACATAGACGAGCAGCTCGTCCAGAAAATTTGTATGAAAGTTACTAAATTTTTGGAGTGATTTCCATATAAAATTTTTAAGACAAGTGCTCGTCTGCGTTTTGTGAATAGCACGGTAAGCTTCCTATAAGTGTTGTGTTGAGAGGTAGTTCCTTTAAAGTAGTGTCTTTTTATAAAAGACACTACTTTTATAAAAAGACAGATATTTTCAGGAAAACTGCTTACTTAGAAAGTACAGTTTTTTAATCTGTATTTTTTAACTAACTTCGTTTTGGCAGGTACTTTTTAACACGATTGTATTAGTTTCACTTGTCTATTTATTTGTATGTTTGCAACCAAAAAGTATTTATTCAAGTACAGAAGAGAACTTTTAACTACTTTTTTAAATATATTGTGTAAAATAGATTAGTTGAAAAGTAAGTAAGTAGGTACTTTTATGGTAAGTACTTTTTTGGAAAGTATTTTCTTTAAAGGTGATTTTTCAGTAAATTTTGAATGCTTTCTGGAGAAGTACTACTTTAAAGCAAGCTTTTTGTAAAAGTGTTTTATTAAAACGTACTTTTTGTAAAAATACTTTTTTAAACGTTTCTGTAAAGCAATTTTTTAAATTGCACTTTATGTAAAAGTACTTTTTCAATAGAACTTTTTGTAAAATAATTTTTTTAAAACTTTATTTTTGTAAAATTACTGTTTCAAAATGTACTTTTTATAAAAGTATTATTTTAAAACTTACATTTTTCAAAGTACCTTTGTTTAAAACGTCATTTTTTAAAGTACTTTTTTAAATCAAGACGAACTCTTAAGTAATTTTTCAAAGTCCTAGTTTCGAAACCACTAATTTAAAGTGCTCTTTAAAAATCGTTGTTTCGAAACTATTGTTTTAAATTGCCTTTTAAAATTATTTTCAAAATTGTTTTTTATACAAGAACTTTCAAAATAAGTCCTCTTGAAAAAATAACTTTAAAATTGTTTTTTGAAAAATATATTTTTTTTAATTATTTGTTTTAAAAACATTTTTTTTTAAATATTCTTTTGGGTACTTTCTATAAGTTACTTATTTTGAAAACGTTCTTCTTCAAGATATATTTTTTTCATAACACTTGCATTTCTTCACGGCTTCAGTAGCTGTTTATACAATAACACTATATAAGTATATGTATGTGAGAACAGTTCTACTGAGAGATTTTTTTTTTTTTTTTTTTTTTGAGACATGAGAGTACTTTTTTCTAAAACATACTTTTTCATATACTTAACACCTACATTTCTTATAAGACTGAAACCATTTGCTCAATAACACTACATATATGGAGAAACAGTTCTCCTGGGAATTTTTTTTTTTTTTTTTTTTGTCGGGCTAGTTCATTTGTGTAGTTGTTTAAATTTCAACACAATTTCTACAGTTTTCTCTTTACAGGCATGTGTTGAAAAATCAAGTGATGGCAATAAGCTTTCATTACCATTTTTAGCTTGAAATAACTGTGGGGTTTCTTTTACTTTTTGTAAGTATTTTTTTTTTTTTATTATTTTTTTTTCTTTTTATTGAGTAACGTTTAATGAATAATTCTTTGCTGTTGCTATTTTAATGTCATACTATGAATACTTGTACGTTCTCTGGAACTATTAATTTTTACCTTCAATTGTGTTGCTTAAGTATTTTCCTGTTCACTTTCCAGGTATTTATTATTTTTATATCGTTTGAAAGTTTTTTTTTTTTATTAAATTGATCTTCTGGCACCGGCATTAACTCTGCTGGTGGCCGTGATTTTACGGCTGTTGCAGTTATTGCTCCCGCAGACATTGTCGTTATTGATGGTGATGATGATGATATTAATTGTGATGACGCTGGCCTTATCGTGTTCATATTTATCATTTCAGTCTGCTGATGGCCTCTTTTTGTTACATTTTATGACAATTTATGGCAATCATTATCTTTTTCATTAAAATGGCCTGAAATTGTTTTGGCAGCAGCACCATAACACTGACCTTTATTCCCAGCGGTTAGAGTTGCTGTTTTTGTGTTTCTTATTCTCCATGAAACTGCTCGATTTTTATACAACATCGTTGTTATTTCTGCATGTAATGTTTTGCCTCATTTCCTCCGTGGCACAATTATGTATCATAAACAGAGTATTTTGTGGCAGCAGCAGAAATAAAAACAGTAGCAAATTTTTGCTGCAACATGTCATATGTTCATGATTTATCATTTATTTATTTATATGCCATTAACAACCACATTAATGTGAAAAAAGTCATTCACTGTTGTTTCTTGTTACAAAAGTATATGATATTTTATATATCGTTGAACGAACAAAAGTTATAAAGGCTTTTTGTAATTTGAGTTAAAAAATAATGAAGAATAATTAGCGGAGTTTTCTTCCTTATTTTGAAGCAACAAATTGTGCGTGAAATAGTTGGCTACATGTTCAAAATAGGGAACATATTCACCTACTTCAAAAATGGTAATTTTTTTTCTAAATCACAGTTATTTTAATCTTAAGACAAATTTATATTCACTCGCTGGCCAATTAAGTAATTATTCGATATCGGCTAAGTATCTTATGTTTAGTGCTTCACACTAATAGGATTACTTTAATAAAAAAAATTTTATATCGTTTTGTGTGCAAATACTTATATAAAAAAATGAAGTTTGTCCACTTAGAAGATATCATCCCTATTCTTAATATTGTCTTATTATACCTTTACCAGTGTTCTAGAGCATGCATTAGTCCTCCTCACTAAGAGACTTATTTTAATGCAAAATTTTATAATAATTTTGTTTCAAATTCAAAAATCAATTCAAAAAAAAAAAAAAAACACTCACGACATGACATCTACACACACAATCGTTCGACTTCTTTGGCTGTCCAAGATTGTAAAGGAACTAAAAAAATGTGTATAAACATAACCTCAAATATTGCTTTATACACTCGCGGAGAAAAGAGATACAACTTTATTCGAAGTGTGAATCTGTTTCCATTTTCACAATTTTCGAACACATTCATTGAACCGCAATCTTTTCTTTTAAAACAAAAAGACAATACATGCTGTCTGTATGGCAGAAAATATAAATGAAAAATAAAAACTCGTATGAAAATTTCAATTTTCAACTCACACTCATACATACACATACACATATTCATGTGTTAAATGCAAGTGGCACAAACAACAAATCCCTACAGGTGTCATAATAAACAAATACGGCAATTTGCTTGTTAACTGTTGAAATTCACAACAGAAAAAGAAGCCAAAGAAACCAACAACAAATAACAAATAACATGAAACAAATGCAAATATTTTAAATTCAGGGGATTACTGGCTGTAACACACACGTACACACACAAACTCTGTGTGCTGAAAAGGTATTTAAAACTTTTGTGTATTTGCTCACAGTTACGCAGTAACATTTGAAGTCCCTGTTGTTAATTTTGAAAACAAACAAAAGAAATCCAGTTAATGTGTTGACTTATCCAAGGCCTTAGCTTCAATAGCTCTTGGTTTATTGATGTATACTTTTTCCTTTAAATATTCCCAAAGACAGAAGTCCAACGGTATCAAATTACATGGCCGCGGCTGCCAGTTACCTTCCTATTGGTACTTCATATCTATATCCATGCACAGTAATTGCTTAGCCGGGCTTGTTTTCGAATAAGTACGGTCCGATGACGCCATCAGCCCAAAAACCGCAACAAAAATTCACTCTTTGTAGATGCATCGGCTTTCCGAGAATCACTCGTGGATTCCCCATTTGCAATTCTGCTTTTTAACCTTATTTAAGCCTCGTTGTTCTAGGACCTGTAAATATCTTTATTTTATGAACTATCACATCGCTCCTTTATTGCAACATAGTCATAATTAAAAAAAAGCTTATTTGGAGAAAAACACATTTCAAATTTTTCTTAGAAAAAATTTTTAGAAAATATCTCCTAAAGAAAACAGGTTTAAAGTAAATGGAATCAATTTTTGACACAATATACTGTTTACAATTCGGCATTGTTAACTCGAAAAGCTCATTTTTTGAGATGTGACTATGTTGCAATAAAGAAGCGATATGAACTGTTAAAATATTTCATGTTTGGCAACGCCAATTATATATAACTAACTTTTATTTTATCATCTGTCTAAATATTTCATGTCTGGCAACGCTAATTACGTAAAACTAGCTTTTAATGTCAATTACCCGATAATGAAGCTGTTCGTTCGTTCGCACAATTACATTTACAAAATAATAACAAAATTTTTAATGTTGTTTTTGTTTTAAATGTAATTGTGCGAACGAACGAACAGCCTCGTTATCCGGGAATAAGCAGTTATTTTATCAACTGCTTAAATATTTCATGTCTGGCAATGCCATTTATGTACAAATAGCTTTTAATAGATCAGTCTCGCAATAAACGGCTGACAGAACGCATCAGCAATTAAAATATTAACTAATGTTTTATTTAACAAAAGAAGCTGTCTTACAACATATCGTCGTTTTTCGACACTAACAGTGGATGCAAGTGTGTATATATTTTCCATGGTGGCCCTCAGCCTGACGGCAATATTGTATACTTTGTGCATGACAAAAAAGCGATCAATGTTCAATGAAGGAGGTTGCTGATCGTGTAAAAAGAGCAAAATTTATTGAAGCAATTGTAAGACTATAGGATGCCAATCAGAATTTGCTTCATATTGATCCATTTAATTTACATATGTATGAATTGACAGGAAGTCTTTAAGTCAAATATTTTGAGCATTCAATTAAGATAAGATTGACTTGGTCTTTGGGGAAATAGGATACGTTCCAGGAGTGTGGTTGACACAGTGGTAGTCAGGTATGTTCTGAGAAAAGCAAATCGCTTAAATTTGGCACCGAATAGGTGTTCCGACCAATGTATAACGCAAAAAGTACGATTTTACGATTTGAAATCGCCAAATAGATGTTCTGACAAAAGTATAACGTAAAAACTACGGTTTTACGATTTGAAATCCCAAAATAGGTTTTCTGGTAAATGCATACCACTTAAATTTGGCGACTTTATAAATGGCGCTTAAGTTGTTTTATGGTTGGACCACCCTTTAGTTACTTTTATAAATAAGATTTTTACTGACATTTAATTTGATGAAAACAAGACATAATGTTAAATCCAGCGATTTAGCTTTTGAAAAAATGTCCAAAGAATTTTTTACTCATTCGCTTATTGTTAAGAACAAAAGCTATTATTTTTAAGATATAAACATATATTACAAACATATGTACCCTTAAAAATTGTTGGATCTGACGTTAGAATAAAACCTGTCAGAATTTTCAAATGTGTAAATCCTTCATCAGCAACTCAAAAACCCAGTATTCGAAAACACTTAGCCACACGTATTTCCTTGCTGGTTTTCCGTTTTCATCCTTTCGCAAAGAACAAAGCAACAAAATAATAAAACTTAACAGAAACTTATGCAAACATATGTATATAAATAAGAGTATTAGAATGCGTGTGTGTGAGTGTATATGAGAGTGGGGAAGTAAAATTGTTTGTTACTTATGTGTAGCATACTTTTGGATTATTTGCTTTCTATCGTTGTGTTTGGTAAAAAGATTTACATATGTATGTATGTGTGTATGAGTGAATATGTGTATGTATGTATGTTTACTTTGTAGGGATACTTTGCTTGTGTGCATTGGTGGAATTAAATGCGGTTATAACTCTTGTTACTACAAAGAACATACAAACATAAAAACAAAAGGAATTATGATGCAAAATCGTTTTCAAAAAAAAAAAAAAAAAAAAAAAAAACATTATATATGTACCTAAAACCATAAATATTTCGAGAAGACTTATGGGGATTTAATATACAACAAAATCTTTAAATAAAAAGTTGGAAGTTTACTTTAAATGATAATTTATATATTAATAATAGGGTGATCTTTTTTAACGTGGTTTTCTTCATAGATAACGTATAACCTGTGCCACTTATTTTATTATAATATTTTTAATTAAGTTTCTTTTACAACTTATCATCAGAAAGCCATTTAATAACGTTTCCAAATTATTTAGCCAAATTTCTTCTTCGAAAAATTACATTGAGGGGATTTCGCAAAATAGATGATATACAAACTCAATCTCATGAACCGGTTTAGGAAACTCAAGAAAACCTTTCCGAACAGAATTTGTCAATGATTTGTATCATCACCTGCCTTGACGGCCTTATCTGCTGATGGACCATTTCCAGGGGATAAATTACTCATGATTCAACAGTGTCGCAACTTTCGCTATAGGTTTTTGGCCATGTGAACAAACTTCTTGCTGAAGAGCTCGGTCCAATTAGACCATCTTGCAGTTTCCAGCCAATATCTTTAGGAACTCATCATTCCTTGTATGATAACAAAGGGCCTTATCAACGGATGCGCTTAAATTTTAATGAATTAAAACATTTAATTGATTTTTCTACTAGCCTTGAAGCTTTAAAAAGACGAACTATTTTATATTTAAATCATTAATTGTTGGAATTGTTCTTTAGATTTAAACTTAAATTAAAACAATATATAAGATATCTTTTGAATATGCCACCTAAGATAAGGAATAAATAAATAAATATCTAAAAGATATTTAGATAGAAGATATATGGATATTTCATAAAAACTCAGAAAACTTGATACAAGATGTTGGGAACCCAAAATAAGCAGCCATGGTTTTATCGTAAAATGTATAGCGGATTTCTATGTACACAATACACATGTATGTACACAAATACAAATGTATCTACCTGTTGTGTCAGTTATTTACTTGCATATTTGTATCTATTTGATGTTTTGTTAAGGTAACATTCCGCCATTGTTAATTGTCTTTTGAAAGCAACAGGTGTATACGCGGTAATTATATTAATATTATATTTTATTGGTTGTAATTAATTTAATGTATTTAAATAAAGGTAATTCATGGGTCCTTAAATAGAACGGAGTTCTTTTATTTATCAATATAGTCATATGTAAACGGTAGACCTCCTACATATGCAACACAAGATTATATTCAAAGAAAAGTTTCATTGAATCAGCAAAAATATTTACTGTAAAAAAAGTTATTATTGCAAACAAAAGTCTTAGTGATTTTTAATGCATAATATTTTTTTTTATAACTAAGACACACTAAGAAAAAAGTATACTTGCTTTCTTCATTTATGTTTAATACCTCTTGTAAAAGATAACCAAAATTTTTCAATAAAACAACAACTTTTAGCAATTGTCTTCCTTTTTCAGTTCCAAATTAGTTCTTAAAAGATTTTTTGTTAAAATATAAATACAGGCACTTTTGAATCAAAATGCTGCAGCTTACAGATTCATATAAAGCAGAACAGAAAAAATAAGTAATGATGATTTATAGAAAAAAAAATATTTCAAAATAAAACCATTTTGTTTGCCCTGCTCCAGTGCTTTTTTCTATCTTTAGTTTTTGCTTCATCATTTCATTGTTGTCTCAATACAAAAGAACATTTCCGTCTGGCTGATTGCTAAAGTTTGCAACATCTGCTGCACGTTTGTGTTGCTGGTAGCCAGTGTTGCCATATGAGAACAGAATAGAACATTTTTCGCAACAAAATTATTTCCACATAATTTCCAACAAATGAAATACCGTAAGTTGCGACGATTTGTTTTTTGAAAGTAAATGAAAGCAGAGAACAAAAATTCAAACAACTGAGTTTATTATTCACTACACTAGCATCTACAATTGATACAAATCAAAAAATTATAAATAGCTATTTTTAATTATTTTTTTATACCAATTTTAGTCCCAGTGAAGGAAGCTGCTCTTCTCCGAATAGAATGTCACGGATTTTCATTTAAAATGCTTTCAACCAGTTAAATGTTTTCGGTACTTCTAGCTGTGGGATATTCATGGCAGAAGCAGTAACGCGGCAACTCTGCAGTCTCGAACAAATTAAAATTACATTCGTCCCATCAAGCATTCGCCGAATACCGAACTTTGAACAAAATTATAAGAATCATTGCTCTTAAAAAATTTCTCCATAGCGAAGTCGCGATGATCACTGTGTCATCGTGGCTAACAAATACGCACAAGCGATAACTCCCATGGCTCTATCCTCCGGCCACACCTTTTAATATTTTTTAAAATAATGGTTTTTAAAAATATAAATTTGCCATCAGACTCCCCATACAACTGTATGTTAACACACTATACTTGCTTACTTTTCTAACTTATGACTGTCTTGCACAACGTTTAAAAATAAACTCTGCACCTGGCATCTGCCGAACGTCTTCTTTATGAGCTTCTACATTGTTCATGAAATATCTAGATAATGATTCCTGATTCAAATGTACATGTATAATTACTATGCACATACATAGTCCCAAACATGCTTGCAAAACAGTAAGAACGCAACAACAACAATAAACTCATTTGTGTTTATTTGCTTGGAATTTAGCTTTATTTAGACGTTTATTTATTTAGAGCTTTATTTATCTAGCTGCATGTTGTACGTGTGCAAATGTGTGCACATTTATAACAAACAGATCAGTAGCTCGCACAGTGGGTTAGAAGTGATACAAATCGTAACAATATTTTTTACTTTATATTCAAAACAAATTTTACGCATCAGATTTCCTCATTAAACTTTATTGCAAAAAAAAAATCAAGTTTTTGCAGTAAAGTCCTATATCGTATTATACTTATATTGTTATATTAAAAAATGCCATTTATGTTATACGAATTCATTATTAATATAGCATAAAAATATTTCCAACTAATTTAGTAAGCAGTATTGCTGTTTATTTTTCCTCAAATTGCTGGCAACACTGGTTATAATTTATATATATATTATTGTTTGATAAGAGACAACAACGCTATCAGTTTTGTAGCCAAAAGTTACACAATAACATAGTTCTCGATGAAAAGACGTATTTTTAGTAACATTACTACTGCCAGTCAAAATTTATGTTGATGTGATTTAATAAAAAAAAAATTGTTATAAGCACAAATAAAAGAGTATTATTTAAAAAACAAAATTAGGGCTCTGAAACACAATACGATTCCGGCAAATAAGAAACAAAAATACTATTAAAATAACCCAAAAGTCATCAACAATAAAATTATGATAAGAACCCAAACCGGCAAAATGACTGAACTGATTTAATGTTAAATATTTTTAATTGATTCTTATTTCTGCAGCTAAAGATCTTTATTGGTTTTGTATAAAAATAAATACTTCTGATTTATTTTCAATATTTCGGTAACAATTTTTTGGCATCTTCTGGAAAATAAAATGTTTATAAAATTATTTCAATATTTTTCCATTTTGAAATAATTTTATAAACATTTTATTTTCCTTAGCTTAGTGTATTCAATTATTTTTTTTTTTTGTCTTCTTTGATCAAGAGTTATTGATCGCGGCAATTATAGTTTAGTCAACGACAGCAATTATAGTATAGTCAACGATGTTCTTATACTTATACGTCTAACATGTTCGCTGGTGATGCAGTGCCAGCGTTCACAGTGGAAAAAGTTATGTTCTGCGTCGTGCAAAAAGCACCCGTGTGAAGTAATAACGTTGTTATAAAATACTGATTTCTGTTCTGTGAGTGGTTAGTTTCATTCCGCTTGTGTGCAGCCACGTTTTGGTTCTATCATGCCTTATATGAGCTTCCTTTGTGTCTCTTCTATATCTCTTACCCTTATTACGGCGCATATATACCTCATAATACCCCACTAGGAACGAGCGTGCTGGCATTTCCATCCTGCGAATCCTATCCTTGTGCATTCCACAAGTCTGGGCTAAGGGTAGATGCTTGAGCCACGCCACAGGTGACCTACAACCTCCGTTTACGCTGTGTATTAGATTAGAATCTGGTGCCTAACGTGACTTTTTATTACCCTCATTAGGTACGAAGGTATACTGAAGTTGGCTCAAGGGATTTTATTACGTTCTTTAATCTTAGACTGCTGAAAATGTTTTTCACATCAAGAGTGACGAGTAGCACTAGAGGTCTCGAGGGATTTTGCTTCCATATGTCCACTACTATATCAGCTACACTATTTAAAACCTCCATTCTACACGTTGATGGCTTAAAACCATTTTACAACTTGTCTGTTGACAACATAAAACAGGCAAGTTTTATTTCAATCCTGTGTAATATGGTATTCAACATATGCAAGAGTGCGAGTGATTTGTAACAGAGAGACAGAAATTGCTTCCTTACAATACAAGGTCATTGTTATTTAAACTCTATACTAACATAAAAAATATTTTTTATTTATAATTGCTTTATTTGACATGCTTATTTCTATAAAAAGTTTGTCAGGCAAACCTCTAATAAATATAAATTATTTGGGGTCATATAGGCCGTCAGTCTATATGACCCCAAAAAAATTATTGGTCTGTAATCGCCTTAAATATTCCTTAGTTAAGAGCTTTGAAGAAAAAAAAAATACTGTGGGCGGAAGCTTATGAGCACTAGACCCGCCTTGGTATATTTGATGCTGCGGAAATAAATCAGTCTTCTTATGAAATGTTCCAGCTATCTTGTTTTATGCCTTTCATAACTTCTTACAGCCATTTACTTCAAAATATTAGATATTCTTCTAACACAAGTAAACGTCATACAAAGCGCAAAAGTCTTTCGAACAAACTAAGCAGTGTATTAAGTCATAGTGATTGGTCAATCATTCAACAATAGGAACAACAACAATCAAATAAAATAATATGTTATTAGAACAAATGAGCAATACTTTAACTCCAACAACTTTCAAACATGCCACTTATATAAAGCCATCTCTTTATTGACCTTGTGCAAATTACTTTTTGTTTGAACACAAATTTAAGCCGGAAGCCAAGACAAAACTTTAGACAACCTATAAACACAAGAAATAGAAAAAGAAAATGGCAAAATTGATAAAGAAAAAAGTCACCAAAATCAAAGTCTTAATGAACAAACTCATAGGACATCTTTTATATGGGTTAAAAATGTTGGAGAAGAAAAACGACCTTTTCTATCCACAGCCACATTAAAACGACATTCTTGATAATGTTCAATGGTCATGTCATCATCATTAACATTGCAATCATTTATTGTAGCAATTTCTTCTACATTTGATTTCTCTTGTTATAAATTTCAAAAATGGAGAAAGAGAAGCCAATTACTTTTTCTTTGCAGACCAGACGGGCACAAGCACAAGGCACAGACACACACACACACACACACACATTCACATACATACTGACCATGACATTTCACCATTTGCTATTTTTACGAAACGGAAAAAGAGGAAGACATTTGACCAACAAAATAATGTCTAAAAGTCAAACCACTTTCAAGAAAGAAAAAGTAACCAACACTTAACTCCTAGACATGCTTTGTTTATACATACTCGTACCAATACATTTGCACTCACTATAGCCGCCTTGTTAAGGATACAAAAGGATGGAATTGAAATATTGTGTTGCTAAAAAAAAGTTTGCAAACATAAAATTTCGAACCGCAAGAGATAAGAGTTTTTAGAAATTCATAACAAAAATAAATTGATAAGTAATGTTTATATATATAAATGCATATATACAAAGGATGGTCCAAGCGAAATGCACGACATTAATAGTAAAAAACAAACTAGAAGTATTCAGAGAATTATCTTAAGTAATTGAGTTTATTGTTATTTGCTTTATTAACTACGAATATTAATAGCAATCAAAATATCCAAACAGCTTGTTTTTCATGTTTCCTAAATGTTTATATGTTGTTATATTATAGGAGCTACTCTAGACTTGACAACCTTTGAAAAATATCTATAATCGAATGGAAAAATATCTATAATCGATAAGCTTTTTTTGAAGCGTTTTTTATCTATAGATTGTTCACGGAATACTTTTGTTCTAATCAAAAACTAATATACAAATTGTTTTTCATGTTCCCTAAATATTTATATGTCATTATTTTATAGGAACTACTCTAATCATCTCTATGCGTGGAAAAATAACGTGAAAAAATATAGTGGAAAAATATCTATGATCGATAAACTTTTTTTGGAGCATTTTTTATCTATAAATTGTTCAAAGAAAACTCTTGTACCAAAGAATAAGATACAACTTGTTCTTTATATATCCTAAATGTTTATATGTCCTTATTTCATAGGAGCTAATCTAATCGTCTCTAGATTTGAAAAGCTTTACAAAATATTCTGCCAAAATATCTATGATCGAAAAACCTCTTGTGGAGCGTTTTTATCTATAAATTGTTTATGGAAAACTTTTGTACTAATCAAAGAATAATAAACCACTTGTTTTTATATTTCCTAAATGTCTTTGTATCCTTATTTCATAGCAGCTTCTCTCTAGACTTGAAAATCTTTGCAAAATATTCCGGCAAAATATCTATGATCGATAAAATTTCTTTGGAGCGTTTTTTATCTATAAGTTGTTCATGGAATCTTGTGTGTCAATCAAAAAATAATATAAAATTAGTTTTTTTTGTTTAATAAATGTCAGGAAAAGTATGCTCACACATATAGCCCATTACTTTAAATAAAACAATGAAAATTTAGAAACTAATATGTGCTACTAATAGAAGAAAGCATTTTTCTTTTCATAGGTTTATCTTTTTTAAAATTCGGTTAAATGTTTGAAAATATTTTTCAAAGATTTTCAAGTCTTCTGAGGACTAAGGTAGCTCCTATGAAATGTGGATATACATTCAGCTGGGAAATACAAAAGAAGCTGCATATAGATCTTGATTGGTCTTAATATTTTTAGTGCACAATAGTATTTTGACTTCCTTCCTGTGAACACATGCTTACTTTTCACTGTCGTACGTTTTTCCTTTATATATTCATTATTAATTTTTGTTAATTTTTTCAACGTTCTTGCTATAAAATTCATTTCCTTGCAGTGTGGATGGCGTTAAACCAATTTTTGTTAGTCTTAGCAGTGTCGAAGATATATACATTGGCCGTTGATCAGTTTTAACTAACTTAATCCCAACACTTTAAATGCTGTGATAACGTTGGTTTTGGTCTTTCCGAGTTGTTGTTGTTAGATGCAAGGTCCACAAACACTACTCCTTCTTTCTTATGTCTCATAACCTATTTTCCTAGTTCCAGTACAATGCATCAAATATATAGCGGTCGTCCGCTGAGCATTGGTCCATGATAAAAATATTATAACAGAAGGATTTATGACAATTATATACGAAACATAATATCGGCCAAGTGATTTCCACGGTTTCAGTGCCAATACCTCTATTCGATGGTCCACGTAACTGCGCTTCAATGTCGTTAATGTGCCGAAGTATCTCCTTCCTTTAGCTTTCGAAATATTGTTGGCTTATGAACGTACATTTTTTCTTTTAAATATCCCCAAAGAAAGATATCCAGTGATATCAAATCACATGATCGTGGTGACCAATTAACGATGCCACGACACACAGTGGGGCCAAACAAAAAAAAAGGGGATAATAAATCGGTATGCCATCTGATCATTAAACAATATATGAAGGAATCATAGAGAAGGAAATAGGAACAATGAATTTTGAACCAGCTTGTTATATCACATGGTGACGTATAGAGTGTGAAAGTTGACTACCTCAGGCATGAAACTTTTGTAAACGTTATCTGATTTAAATAAATTTAAACTTTTTAGAAGATGGTAATAGTTTAAAAGATATTTGGGTTTTAATTTTAAAATTTTCATTTTTGGCCTTGACTTTTTTTCCTATTTTGTACATATCGCAACTCAAATTTTTCCAAAACTGATTTTGTTCCATAAAAGTCAGATTTTTATGTTTTCGCAAACATAATGTAAAATTAAAAAAAGTATTTCATAACCTACTTACATATTGAATTTTCTTATAATGGAACAATATTTTCTTTAAATATTACAATATTTTTACATAAACAGTTTTTTGTCTCTCCAGAAAATTTTAGTATTTTGGGTTGTGACCCTTTTGAATTTAGGGTGCGATATCTACGGTGTTAGCATGTAGAAAATTATAAAAAGGACATAAGATGTTCTTTAATAATACACAAAAAAAATTTTAATTATCTCTAGGCATGTGCTCTTGAAAAGAGATCAAAGGCAACTCCTTGAAGAATGGAAAAATTTTGACAAAAATGGCGCTTATTTTATTTGTTTTTTTTTTATATTTTCGAAGAACAGACTTTGAAGTTTAGTAAATTTTAAGTTAGAAAAGGCCTGCATGTTCAATAAAATAAATTAAATTTGTATTTCGTGCCTTTGGGCAATCCTAAATTATTGGTAGAAGAAAAGCATTAAAGCAAACCTTTTGAAACTACTCTCCAACCATAAATGTCCTTTCCGCTAAAGTCAACTAAAGGAACACAAAAATTCATTTTTCTTCTCGGCTTTGTTGCTATTATTGCTGTTAGTTATTGTGGTTATTTCAGGGAAAATCTTACAAATGTTTTAGCCACATTAGGACAGACCACAATGTATGAACATTAACCATAAAAGGATTATTGCATCATCATATACATTTTTAATAAAAAACTATGCGAAAACCATTAACATTTCGTAAAGATTTGTGAGGATTTGCCAACCAAAGAATTTGAGAGATAAAATTGTTTCACTGAAATGGGGATTTTAGTTTTCTTAAACATGTTGAGTTTTGCACAAACATGTTGTGATAGAAACATACTGTGTGTAGAAGGGATACGAAAACACGGTGGCGCAAAATTTTATGTTTGAATATCTTTCTTACAACATAAAAAAATAATTTTGAGTATTGGAAATCTTTATTTGGGCTTGTACGATTTTTTCTGTTTGAATGGAAAATATGATATCAACTGCTATCAAAGTATTGATAGCAGTTTTATCACATTTGCTATAGGTTAGGTTATGTTATACTCAACAGGCTGTTAGCCATTGAAAATATAGACACATTGGGTATAATTTGCCCCCTTGTATTGTTTGAGTGTGATATGTATCTCAGCAAATCTATATGCCTCTGGTGCAGTTCAGAATCTTATCGAGGATCGGATAAAACAATCCAATCCACTAACATCATATTCCAATACTCCTGCCAAATCGTGCAGCATCGCTCTGCCTGGATATAAAGCCATTATATAAGAAAGAGCTGGACACCGAAAAAGGACATACTCAACACTCTCTACTGCTTTCTCATCTCTATAACTCAGAAATCATTAAATGGAAAATGTAACCTCCTCGCATGCGACCATAAGTGGTGCGACTACCACAGTGGAATGCAGCCTACGTTGCGGCAGAGCCCTAATAATTATAGGTCTCTTACCTGGGCCACGTTAACCTCGATAATTTACGAGACCATCTATCTTGTATGTTCCCTAAAATATGACGCTATATTTGTTTCTTACAGCTCCTACATGGAACTCCAATGATCCATCTATATCCCTATGTTTGTTGTAGCAGTACCCCGACTTTTGCCATTTCATCCGCTACAACATTACCGGGCACTTCACTGTTCCCTCATATCCAGAAAAGCTCCAGGTTCGAATGTCTCGCAATCGCGCTTAGAGATCTCCGGTATTCAAGAACCAATAAACGTTGCTTTTGCCGTAGCTTTCCGCAATATTCCTGGTGATAACAGTTCGTATGCCAGTCGAATATTCTCCCTAAGGGCTTGGTGGTATAAGCCTGCGCTTTTAAATAACCCCCAGGAAAGATTTCTGGAATGATTAAATCAGGCAATCTTGCTGGCCTCGCCAAAACGGGAGATAATGCTTCCTTCACAATTATGGCTTCTGGTGGTTGCACCGTCTTGTTGTAATCATATTTTTTTTTTTTTGTTTTATCTCGGACTAGTACGAAGGAGATGACCCCTACATATTCAATCCATTGTACTGGAACTAGGAAAATAGGTTATGAGGAAGATGAAAGAGGGAGTAGTGTTTTTGGGGGTTTAATTTGAACAATAACAACACGAAAGACCAAAACAAACTCTATTACAGCATTTAAAATGTTGAAATTAAATTAATGTTCAGCAGGTCTTGCTCATTCAATTCCGGCTGAAAGAAGTCCTATATCATGGCCCTGTAGCATTCGCCAGTAACACTAACTGTATTGCCGATGACGTACCCAGAAGAAAGCGGTACAATCACTAATCCCTCGTTTAGTGTATGTAACGGGTTTTCATTCATCACACGCAGATTTTCAGTACGCCAAGAAAGAAGATCTTGTTTATTTACGTATCTGTTTATTTAATTATAAATTGGACTGCCATATAATGCCATTTGCAAAAGCTATTACATCTTACGAGATGACGTTTACTTTTGCGCCACACTGTAGAAAGTTTGTATTCAGCGAAAATGAATACGCAGAGAAAATAATTTCATAATGACGAACGAATTGGCAAATAATTGTATGCAGCATCTTGCGATTTTCGAGCTTTTAGGGGGATTTTCGCCTTAAAACGGAGCAAAACAAAGCAAGATTTAATTAATTTTTTCCTTTTTCATTCTTATTATTATAACATGCCAAATGACCAAGTCAACGAAATATTTATAGGAGTAAGTAGAATTATGAAATGTGAAATATTGCCCACCTCAACGACACAGAATGAATGAAATAGCTGTTTTCAGAACAGACAACAAAAATAATGACTAACAAACCAAATTTAATGCAGCGTTTGTGTTACGGTAAAACCCTGTATATTATATACGCTAACCTTAATGGTTGTCATCTATTTATTTGATACAAAATATATCCATTGAATTGAAATATTCTTTATAAAACACATAAAATTTTTTATGAAATATTCAACTGAATTTAATGAAAACAACAACACAATTACTTTTTTACAAAAAAAAACGTTTAAATTAAATAAAACACCTTTCTGTTGTACATTTGCATAACTTCAATACACACGCATACATACATACATATGTATGTATTCATCAACAATTAAGTCTATATTGATTGCGGTTAAAAAAAAATGTTGATTCATTTTGCACGTTGTTTTGTCATGGCAACAAGTCGGACAGCGACTGACTATTCGTTTTATATCATTTGGCTTTTAAAAAACTTGGTGACCTTTAGGATTGCAATTCAAAGAGAATATATTTTAATTAGTTATATTTTCCACTGGCTGCTTATTCGCAGAATTAATGTTATTATGGTAACAAGAATTGTAATGTATAATTGTTTCACCTTTAGCTTATTATTCATAATATTGTTTGATTTTTTTCGCTTTATCTTAAATGTTCAAATGAACAAATTTAACAACAATGGATTGGGCAATTGTTTTTTGTAGTAAGAAAAATGTTTTACGAGAGCAGATTGATATTTTTTCTAAATTGCAATCTATCAAACGTTAAAATTTCACCCAAATCCATCGATTAGTTTGTTTTTTGTTGTAATCGTTTGAAGTAAGCAACTTTTGTGTTTCTTTAAAAATGGAAAAAAGTGAATTTCCTGCAGCGATTAAACACTATTATTTGAGAGGGAAAACGGTTAAATAGACAAAATAAACATTACGGTGATACTGCTCCGTCAGATTACAAATATTGGATTGCTGAATAAGCACTGCAACAATACAATCAACAGGAAGGCCCAAAGAGGTGGTTACTGAAAAAAATCCTCGATTAGTTAGGTAAGATTGTTGGCATGGTAAACATATCATATGAATCTGTGTTCATCATTTTGCCTGATTATTTGCATATGAAAAAGCTATCGGCAAGATGGCTGCCATGTTTTTGCTCAGTGTCAAAGAAAAACAAGTTCGATAGACCACTTCACAGCGGTGTTTGGATATGATTTTGTTCAATAACTAAATTCGCTGAATCAATTAATAAATTGTTTGAATGAGGACCTGTAAAGAAATTCATGGATGCAAACAAAAGTTTAGTAAAAGCAATTATTGATCGAAAACAACTATTTTTTTAAACAACAACAAAATACGATATCCAATATTTATGTAAATGCATACAAATTATTTTTTCAGACAAAAATTTTGCTGAATTTATTTTTACTATAATTTTTTCTGTGTATGTTCATGAAACATGGGTTCACCACTACACAACTGAAGCCAAAAATTAATCGAAACAATGAGTGGAAGCTGGTGAAAGTGCTCCGAAGAAGGCGAAGACAATGAAATCGGCTGGCAAGGTTATGATTTCGGGATGTACACAGATTATCTTGAAAAAGGATCTACAATCACAGAAAAGTATTATCGTGCATTATTGGATCAACTGATTGATGCAATCAAGGAAAATCGGTCGCATTTAAAGAAAAAAAAGTGTTCCTACGTCAAGAAAATACACAGGTTCACACAGCATTAGATACGATGCTAAAATTACGTGAAATGCACTTTTGGGTTATTCATCTACTTTATAGTCCAGATTTAGTTTGTAGTGACTTTATCCTGTTTCCAAACTTGAAAAAACGGCTCGCAGTAAAAAGATTAATTTCAAACGAGAAAGTGATTACCGAAACTAAAGCGTACTTTGAGAGGTTCCCAACATCGTATTATTCAGATGGTATAAAAAAGTTGGAATAACGTCTTACTAAGTGTATAGAGCTAAAAGCAGACTGTGTTGAAAAATAAATGGTTTTTGAAAAACAATTGTTTTCTTCCTACTTACTTCAATATCAATCCGCCCTCGTATATAGTTGATTTGATAACTTATTTGTTATCTTCTTATGATAAATAAAGTAAAATTTAAAATCTCTAAAATCCGTTTCGCTCACTTCTTCAAGAAAAATCATCATCATATAAAAAAAGGATATTTTTCTATAGATAAAAAATAACTTTTTTTACAAATGTAAGTACGTATTTTTTCTTGAACATTTTATGCAATCACTTTTTTTCATTTTAAAAATATTTGTTATGTAAAGCAATTATTGTTAGGGAATCATATTACGTGCAATATAATTCAATTAATTTTAATATTTTTTCTTGATTTTATTTAAATTTTTTTTTTTTTTTTTTGAACTTTAATAAAAAGTTATAAGACATAAGAGTGGTTCGCCTTCCATACACAAAAAAAATGTGTCAGTCACCCACTTGGTTTAAAGATAATGTAAAAAATTGTAAATTAGTTTTTTTATTGTTTTGTCACACCTACAAATACCGCCCTTAGTATTTTATATACTGCGTCGCCATTTTATTCCGATAATAATATTTTGTACGTCGGTGTTCACGACTCTGTAAGGGATACATTTCTGTATTTAATTTCACTACCACGACAAATTCTAATCATGTCTTTTAAAAACTCTGATCAAACACATGTAGCATTGGGGTTGGTGAGAACAATGTTTTTACAAATCGTCAGTAGAATCTGACATGATAGTGAAAAACTGTTAAACCTGTCTAGATGGCAATTGAAAATCACTGCAGCAGTAATCACTGCCCGTATGGGAACCACGCCGGGAGACCTGGTTTACCCTACAACGACTCCTGCAGAAGTAGCTAAGAAAAAGACAAGAAGGATACGATCTTTCCTCTCCCCGAAATATGCCTGGCATTGGATCACCGCAGCGTAAGACCAGCGGAGCTTTAATAACTTTAATCATGTCTGGCCTCAGTCAACTTTACCACGTTAGTCTCACTCATAACGGGTAGTAGATATCTAGTCTAATAGCATGTAATACCACATTAAGCAGTTTCCCACCATTCACCTCCCAACAACCGCTATATCCACCAATTTTCTATTTCACCTTTACCTTCTACCTTCAGCTCTCTATTTTCAGGCAAACACAAAAGGAACACATATGCTCCAAATGAGCTAGATAGCTTAGTAATATTAAGGACTGCAGAAGCCAGCCTACCTTAACTACCTGCCTTCTCTTATAAAATTTTGTTAGTCACGCTAAGGACACTATTCATTTTCAATTAACTTATTTTGATTTGAATTCGTTAATTTTTCTCTTTCCTTAGTTTATTTACGATAATTGCTTTTGTTTGAAAACACAGGATATAAAATGTAAAAAGCGGCCTTTATAAGTATTTTAAAAATAATTGTCCTATTAATCAAATACCTATTTTAAGAACTTATGTTTAGTTTATGGCATTTTCTTAAAAGAATATATGTACATATAAGTAGGAATCTAGCTTTTTTGTAGCTGAAATTAGTTTACAGCCATGCAAGTCAATTTCAAGTAGAATCAGAATTGGCAAATAAAATCCAATCAATTGTAGATTTCTTTTATTTAATATTATTACAATTCTATACAACACAAGACTAAAAGAGTCTCATGTTTTTGATTTTGCCCCTTACAGCATTTTTTATAAAACTTTCTTTACTATGTAGACTATGAATGACTTGCCAACAAATAATACTTCTGTTTTATAATAAATAGTGCTTGATCTCAATAGAAGTTTAAGTCATTTGTCTTTAAAAGTTGTTTGATTACCTTTAGCTTACAAAAATCTTGTTTGTGAGTTTTAAAATTTCTTTTTTCGTTTATTTTCATATCTTTATTTTCTATTCATGTCTTCCATGTCTTAGAGCAGATATGCCCAGACCTATGCGCTTGATGCTCAATTGTTTTTCCAATACTGCTATCTGCACATACTACAATCAGTATAATGAAAAATACACAAACAAATTCCTCTTATATATTTGTTTGTCGTTCTTCACTACACACACAAAAGAACAAAGCAACAACACTTTTACATGCTTTGCTGGTATATATTGAGGACAGTGATTATCAGTGGAAATTTTGTTTTTTTTTTTATTGTTTTGCTTTTTGCAACAAAAAATATTAAATAAAAGTAGTTTTTCCTTGAATTTATTGGTGTTTACTCTTCCATATAGAACTTTTGGGCACCCCTGTGTTAGAGTTTAAATTGTCAAGAGAGACCAACTCTCTTGCTCTTTTTCTCTGTTACACAACGTAAATGTTTTTTTATTACACAAATTTTGTAAGGCTTTAATTCTTTTATATCCGTTTATCGAAAACTTTGAGATAAAGAAGTTACAATTTTTTGAAATAAAATCATTTTTCAATACAACTTTCATATTAAAACAAACTCAAATACTAATTGAAGTTTAAATTTTTATTGTGCGTGTGTGTTTGTGTAAAAGTTTACATTGTGGTCAGGTCATGCATGAAGAACTAAAGTTAGTAACTGAGTAAAGTTACAAACTTGTACATTTTAACCTTGCACAAGCTACAGAATAATATTAGTAAAGGAATGGAAAAGAGTATTATAATATGCAACATGTTCCTGCAAACGATTTTGGTGTGTCTCAAGGGGCTAACGTTTGATTGAACTCAATATATTGTAATAAAATTCATTTGCTAAGTAAAACAGATGTGTATTTAAAGAACTAATACAACAGTATTGCAGGATACATGAATTTTGCAAATGTTTGCCTTCAACATTTGAAGGGTATTGCTGAATTACAAAATACAGAAGTTGCAATAATTGGAAGGAAGTTTTTGCAAAAAAAGTTGTTAAACGTGGTCCAACCATAATGCATAACTATGAGTCACTACTTAAGGTCAAAGTTTTAGCTCAACTTAATTTGATTTTTCTTTGTTTCAGTATTTAAGAAATTCAGATATGGAAAGTATTTGAAAGATTCATTCATGGATATATCCACAATTGAGCGGCACATTCTGATTCTGAGATTGTTTTTTGTATTTCATAAAATTTGTTATAATGATGAGAAACAAATAAAAAAACTGAGCTGAGTGGTTAAGCAGCAGATCATGAGACGTCATGACCCGAGTTCAAATCCCAGTGCTGATGAGTAGTGTAGCGACTACGAAACAGCTAGTTGTCCCCCAGCTAAAGATTTGATTATTATTTTTCTTGTTTTCTATTATCAATAATTATTTATCACAGCAAATTAGTATTTGAAAAAAATCCCTCTTAAGAAAAAACTTAAGAAAGGAAAAACTTGAACTAAAACCCGATGTACATATGTACAAACCAAAAAAAAAAATTTTAATTTTAAAATTATAAAGTGCAACAAAAATCTAACAAAAAAAAACTTGTTATATTGATTATTTTAAGCCTCAATACATATATGCTAAGCTTATTTCAGCAAACTTTTTCCCCCTTTTTATTTATTTACAAATTTTTTATAATTTCAATTACAATACACTATAATTAATAACGCACTATGAGTAATAACTGGGACTATCGGCTTGAAAAAAACGTTTTTATTTATTGAATCCTTAAAATCTTAATACTAAATTTCTACTAATGACTGATAATTTTAATTTTTTTTATACTGGACCAGTACTCAGGAGATGACCCCTACATATGCAGTGCATTGTACCAAAACTAGGAAAATAGGTTATGAGGAGGGGGAAATAGGGAGTAGCGTTTGTAAACATTTGACTTGAATCTTCCAACGTTACAACAGACAGGAAAAACTGATAATTTTAATGATCAAAACTAAGTTTTGTATTATCAGTATATCAGATAAATAAACAAACAAATAGGATTGTTAAAACCTTTTATAAAAATGGTAGTTGAAATCAAAATGCATTTCGTGCTTTTAAATGGTTTCCTTAACAAGGGGAATTGCTGCATTTGAGTAAATGGGAATCCATGAGTGATTGTTGAAAAGTAACCACAAAGAGACGATGACTGGCGCTGGTGGCGTCTTTGAAAATGATATTGGGAAGCAGTTACCTCGAATGCTCTTAGCTATCGCATCACGATAACGAAATTCTGGTGGGCAGAAATTGATGATATGGACCCGGACGTTATGCGCTTTCAATAGCATTGTGCATTTTGCGTACAGATAACGAAAGAAAGACACATTTGTGTGAGAATATCAATAGCCTGGTATTCTATACTTGAGTTTGAGCTATTTGTGAAGAAATTTGTTCAAAAAACCTAGCTTTAAATATATGGATATTTGTTGCTTAAATGGTTTAACTGAATATATTCTTAATATAAGTATGTACAGACTTAGCTTATTCTATATACTTTAAAATAAAATTTTGCAATTTAATTATTATTGCTGTATACTCGCGCAATAAAACTCTTACTTCAACTCCTAGATTCTCCAATAATGCGAATTATACTTGCGAGTTTCAGTAGATTTGTGCATGTTTATTATGGCACACAATAACACTCTTGTTAGTTCTTACAAACTCTAGTGTATAAACTTTTAAAGCAGTAAATGCACCAATACCATGATAAAACTGGCACTCAACTTTCTACATACAAATGTTACTCTGGTATAACAGACCCAGGTGGCCAAGTTTTTAAGAAATCTTTTAAAAACTAAACTGACTTGTTACGACCTTTTCTAGCAAGTAGCAATTGAATGATGCATGACGCTGCCAACAAACATAATAGTAAGAAACTTAGTAGGAAGACGATACTGCCATTATAACAAAAAAAAAAACTTTCGAAAGGATAAAAAAAGGTTTTTTTCTAGCTGAAAAATACTTTTAAAATTGAACGTAAAAATAAACGCAGATAAAACTCAAGCAATAATATTTTCTTTCAATAAATCTCCGAAGAGGCTACCATCGATATCATTATCTATAGAAGAAGCTGAAATTCCTTTTCACGATTTCATTAAGTATCTTGGCTTTGAGCTAGGTAAAAAATTTACCTTCAGACATTATATTCTAAAAACCTGTGAAAATGCAATTAAAGGTAGAAGAGCCCTTATCCCACTATTAAATCGAAAATCAACTTTGAATTATAAAAATAAAATCTTATTAAGTAAAATGTGCCGCATGGACATGGTATATACCTGTTATGACATATGTTTATCAATATTAGTCAAATAGATGTGCCAAAACCTGTGCAAACAAGCAGTAAATAATTCAGACTGAAAATTAAAAAATTATTTTTAATTAACCTAAAAGATACTCAACAAGTAGATTGCATCAACATTTTCTACAAGATTTGTTTAACAGAAATATTTGAAGTTCAAAATAGAGCTTCAAATAATGATATAATAAGGAATTTCTTAAACTTCAGTAATGAAGCTGATGGAAAAAAATAATTTAGAATTTCTTTAAACCTTTACTAGTTTTGCCCCCACCTTTTTTTCTTTTTTGCCTTTTCAGCATTAATGTAAATACTAAACTAAAGATATTTTTACACAATAAATTTAGTTCATATTTGATGCAATACTTTATATTTAAATGATCTCGAAAAAAGTATTTACAGCCAGTTTGCCAAAAAGTTCAATCGCACTCTAGGCGAAAGGAAACTGATTTGGGTTTTTCTAACTTTATTATAAGCAAACGATGTGTCAAAATTCAATTAAAATACATAAGTGCATGCGAACGAATACTAGTGACATAGACAAACCCAAATTGATTCGAATAAGAGTGACTAGCTTTCTTTCGTATACATTTTCGTTCGATATCGACGAACAGGCTGTTATTGCAATGATTTCAAATAGTTTAATTGTATTGATGATAGTTAAAAAAAATACATTCATCTCTAAGCTTTGGTCAGTACCAACTTTTTAGCCAACTGGGTTAATATACTTGTATGTATCCATTCGATTTTGCTTGCATCCATATGCTGGTTCAATTTATTTACATGCAACCCATATGCCACTTGTCAGCACATGTTAATTTCCACCTGAACGCCTCGTTACAAAGAAACTGCATTTACATCAACAAAAACACATCTGCTCACAACTTGCAGCACATACAAATGAAAATTCAATATTTGCTTGGAAAACAATGAACAAACAAGAGCTAAAACTTTTCCTAAAAGAACGTTACAAACCAAAATAGAAAAAGAAATACATTACAAGCTGCAGGCAGAAAAAGTGAAATAAAAATTAAGCAGCAGAGTTGAATTAAAAATTAAGATTTTTAAAATTTGTGCTTGGTTTCTGTTTTACAATAGAACCTGCAATTAAAAGTGGATTTGAAATTTCATCTTTCCGAATCGTGAGCAGGAAGAAAACGTAGCAGCTGTAACAAGTTCTTTTGATTTTAACCAAAATAAAGGAAATAAAAAGAAACAAAAAGGAAAATATAATTAACTTACAAAGAAACAGATTTTAGGAAAATAAACTAAACCTATTGCAAAAAACACAGATATTAAAATTTTCGCAAATTTATTTATTATTAACTTAACTATCTTGTTTTTTTTTTTTATTAGAGCATTGTGTTTTATATAGCTTTTTGAATTCTTGATTAATAAAAAACAGATTTCAATAATAGAAATTGCATTGTATAAGGTTCCAATTTGTATGTGATATATATATAAGAAGACTGTTAAAGGGAAAAAATATCGTATATCAGATATCCAGCTTCTTCTTTCACATTTCTAGATAAAGACTTCATTGCGGAAATTTTCAAGCACATAAACGAACATTGTCTTATAATCGTTTATGAGTAGAGAGCACAATACACAAGTATTGCCAACAATGAACATTGTCTTATAACCGTTTAGAAACAAGAGCACAATATACAAGTAGAGCCAACAGAGAATAGAATTGAAGTAGGATTAGAACAACTGAAGTAGTGTTCTGTTGCAGTTTTGCACCAGTGCTACAAACGCAGTATCCTCATATGACATTAAGTTAGTGTCAGTGTGTTAGTGCACGCGCTATGATGAACTGTTTATTTGCTGCGTTCTAATGTTTTGTTTTTGCTATCAAACACAGTGCAAGTATTGCCCAGCACCGTTGCGAATGTGTTGAGCTGTGTTCTTTAGAACACATGCAAAAAATATAACTCATACGTAGGAGGGCATAAATAGACTATTAATTTAACTATTACTACGTTTATATGCGCAGATTATTTGTGAATAAAAATATTGTAAATAGCAACACTTGCCGCATAAACAATAAATAAAATTAAATTTTTGGTTTTGTACATTTGTACAAAGGGTTATAGTTCAAGTTTTTTCTTAAGAAGGATTTTTTACAATACAAATCTGCTGTGATCAATAATTTTTGATTGAAGAAGATAAGAAAAATAATAATCAAATCTTTAGCTGGGGCACAACTAGCTATTTCGTAGTCGCTACACTACTCATCAGCACCCATTGGGATTTGAACTCAAACTTTGAACAAATTGGCATATAAATATTAAGTTAGGTATTTGCAAGTGAGCTGGAGTTTCCGGGTACTTGCTGGAAATCCAGCGGCCTGCTTACCTAGGTATTTGCAAATAGTTCTTATTTGTGAATAAACGGCATATAAACCTAAGAGGGTGAATTGATATTAAAGCTACCAAAGTAGGAAAAAAACATTTATATATTTTAAACCATTTATTTCTACCCATAGTCTCCTTTTAACACAATACACTTTGTAAGACGGTATTCCAACTTTTTAATACCATCTGAATAATACGATTTTGGGAACCCTCAAAATACGCTATAGTTTCGGTAATCACTTCTTTGTCTAAGACGAAACTTTTTCCTGCAAGCCATATTTTTAAGTTTGCAAACGAGAAAAAGTCACTGGCAGCAAAATATGGATCATAAGGTGGACGATCAGCCAATTCGATTTCACGTAATGTTAGCATCGTATCTAATGCTGTTTGAGACTGACATTGATGTAAAACTAAATTTTCAGCACTATATTTTTAGTGCAATAACACAAACTTTCGGGCTCAAAAAATGTACGCAATATAAATGTCTTTAAAATATTATGTATATACATATTTATATTTGCATATTTGTTAAAACGCACACAATTTTCTTCATCATAAATTTATGATTTAAGCACCCCATACACGTGTCAACTCAGATGGCAACTGAGTTGGGTGTTGTCCAAATCAAAGCATGTATGGCTTTGTCAGTTGATTAGTTTAGCAGTTGTGATGTTGATTGAAGAAAAATTTAAACGTTTTGATTTTATCAAGTTGACTAGAAAGTCTTTCAATTCGTTTGTGTTGTGTGTGTTCGACTCTCTTGATCAGGTCTCAAAATGTATATTTGTAGAGTTTTTGCAAAGAGAACGTTAGATATTTTTAAAATTGTCCATAATTTCATTGTATTTAATAGTTGAATGAAAGTCTTTGAATTCAGTTTATGGAGTGTGTGGGCAATAATAAATTCAGTTGAAAGACTCAATTCAGAATTGAACTAAAACGTGTATGGTCCGCTTTACAAATGAAATTTGCATCCGAGTGGTCGACATATTTCTTTGACTCAAATTATATCTCAAATAAGTGTCACAGACCTGCATCTCTTCAACGTATGAATGTGAACATCAAATCATAAATTGGATGCGCCGTGTTGTTGAGTTTATATCCTGGATGTAATTTTTAAGCAGCCAATGGGAATCATGTGTATTCTATTGTTCAAAAATTTTATTTATTCGTGTATCACATAATCATTTTTGTAGGCCTGCTTTGTTTACTTTTTTAGTTCTTCGCTTTTACTTTCAATTGCAAACCACTTATGTTAAAAGTATACATTTAACATTTTTTTTTTTTTTTTAATTTCTGTTGAATATTTTTGTGCATACATCTGCATAGCTACAAATTTTAGTGTTTGTTCTTTAAAATCAGCATAAAATGTGCATAAGCAGAAAAATGTAAAGAAACAAAAATGTAAACATTGCATGCGCATTAGTAAAGAAGAGAACTGTTAGTTAACATTGACTGATGAGCGTTTGCTTTCTCTTAAAATTTGATATGAAAACAGTATTGCATTCAATAAAACTTTTGAGCACAAGACTAAAATATGGAGTTTCGTAAAAGAAGTTTAACAGTTACTACAGCTACTATGTTCCCTTTTGCTTGAGTCTAACAGACAGTTAGAATTAATTAATAATCATCATCAAGATTAAAATGAAAATCACCTCATCATGAGGAATTAAATGAAAATCATCAATGAGAAAGCGCAACAATTTCCATTAGGTTTCTCTATTATTATTAGATTTCTTTAATATTGGCTACAAAAAGAGCGACTTTATTTTTGTAATCTCTATACAGCAGTAACATTTTACTGGAAATTATAAGTTTGCAGTATTGAAATGCGACTTATTCAATTAGCATAGAAATTTAAATAGAAAATGCAGAGAAAGTTTTAAAAATCAGTATCTTTACAATGAAATTTGTTTGAATTTATTATTATTTACTTTACTAGCTACTAATATATACTGCCAATTTTGAACTTCCTAGCTGTTTATATGTTGTGATTTCATAGGTCCTTACTTAATTATCAGTTTATTTGTAAACCTCTGAAAAATGTTTTCAAACATTTTACTCTACATTTTATTATTTTAAAGAAAATAAAGGTAATTTAAAAGAAAAAATATTCTAATAACAGCTTTCAAATGCAAAAAAAATTTCTTTCTCGTATTTATTTGCTTAGAAAACTAAAAAAATTAAAAGAAGAACAATACTCGTAATTGCTGTTTTTTCGTCTTTGAAAGAAAATATTAGAACATTTTTCTTTCAATTGGGAGTTGCGGGTTTTTGGATGCCAGTAATGACAGTTTTGTGTGCTAATGTGGCCGTTTGAGTAAACATCACCCACGTCCAATGCTTTCGGGTGTCCTTTAAGATCGACTTGGCCTTGGTCTTTGGACATTCGTAGTCGAAGTAGTTGCGCAGAATCTCAGCTCCCCCGAACGATGTAAATTTACACTCGGTCCCTCGCGTATTCGCTGAATACCGAACTTTGAACAAAATTGTCGGCTTAATAAATGCCTCTACACGAACGCGCAATGCTCACTTGACCACTGCGACATCGAGATTGACAAATCCGCATAATCGATTAATCGCGCCGTTTATAACTTTTTGAAATAATCTTTTCAGAAATACTAATTTGCTACCACACTCCCTGTAAATTGAGACACTTATACATACTTCCAAAAAATCGCGAAGGCGCGCAAGCCTTTAAACCTTTCTGGACATTAGAACTGTTTATGGATTGATTTGGCAGCACTTCTTTATCCTCACTAACATCCGTACTTTAGCTTTTTTGAATGGTATAGCTGTTTTATGAGGTATGGTAGTGCTGTTTCCAATATTTGCAAGAATGCCCGAATGCTTTTCTATTGCTATTGATTATAAATTCAAACTTTGTAACACCATATTTATATATATGTTTATGAAAAGTTTTCTGCTACAAAGATAAAAAACGAACACGCTCACCATCAATCAGAATGCCATAGTTGAACAGTGCCAGCATGAACGTCTTTCACAACACACTATTCTCAATATTAACCAGTTTCAATCAAATATTTCACAGTGCTTTTCTTTTGATATTGCATAGCTAACAAAATTTATTTAAAATTATATCAAACACACCCATAAAAGTCTATAAGAATATATATGTATTACAATCTGAACTAAACATAAGATTTTCAAAACAATTTGTGCTAAATGGTTTAAACAATTGAGTTTTATTCACTATACTAGCATTTAATATTGATACCAATCAAAAAATTATAAATTAAAGTTATGAAATGTCGAAATAAAGACAGCTGGGAAACATAAAAAACAAGCTGTTTATAATTTTTTTTCTAAATGGTTTAATTTACATGCTCGTTTTCTTTCTTGTAGCTTTTTTGAACGTTTAAAACTGCCACATTATAATTTTTTTTATAATTAAAATGATTGAACGTTACATGTGTGCTTTGAATTTCATTTTATAAAATTAATACATGTTTAATATTTGCCAAATGATACATTACTATAGAGAGTTCGTTTGATTAAAACGTTTTGTGAAACTCACACATACACACACACAGACAAACATTTTGTAAATGTGTTGAAGATTTTCAATTATTATATTGAAAATGTTATTAAATTTTTCCGTCTTGTTATGGAAAATTCAATTAACTAAAGTAAATATCGACAGAGATAAATGTTTAATTTGTAATGTAAATACTATATAAATTACACACACACACACACATATATACGCACACATGCACAAACATAGATACATACACATTTATAATAATACATTTGTATACAATTTTGCATGTTATTGCAAATGAATACTTGAATGATTTTGAGAGAGTATTTGCACATTCACACTTTGGAAAAGAAAACACGGCACACGCAGACACACACACACACACTCACAAACACATACACACACATACATATATTTATATTCATGAAAATAAGTTGATTGTACAAAGTGTTAACACGGCAACAGATACAACACTGAATTTGAATACAATTAATACTTCGACACAATGTTATTGTACGCGCACACACACACACACTCATATACATTTGCATACGGCAGCAAAGCAATTGTTTTTATCACCGTTTTATGTTAAGCTTTTATATTTGTGTTCACAAATTGACAACGGATGCGGAAAATGTCACACTAAAATAACGGATTTAATTTAAAGATTTTACAAATTTGCATTTAAATGTGAATATGAATTTATGTAATTTAAAATTTGCTCACTTTCAAAGAGGTAAAAAATATTTAAAATCATTGAAAAGTGAAAACTAAATATTAAATAAATGTAGATTTAAACTATTCAAATAGTATATACTCTGTTTTGTTTAAAGCTAGACATGACACAAACTATACACTTTTTAAATGACACCGGTTAATATCACTTTACACAGTTATGTTTAAGTGAGGAAATAACTTGAAGAATCGAAAGCAGAAATTCCGATTTAAATGGAAGGAATGCTTATCATATTGTTAAGAATTTGTATTATTGTATATAAATGTACACACTTGGATGTACACGTGGAAAAAAATATGGTTGACTTGACAATATTTTATACTTCCATTATTTGGTTGGTGCTGATAATATTATATTATTATATTATTATATTATTATATTATTATATTATTATATTATTATATTACTATATTATTATATTATTATATTATTATATTATTATATTAGAAAGGTCATTGATCGACAATAATATTTATAATTAACTATACTATATTCTGATTCAACATTGCACAGGAACCACAGTTTGAATAGAATTTATGTATTAATATCATACCCGACTACGTTATTATACAAACTAACCATATTTATATTATAAATAACCATGTTATTCAATTTTCATCAAAGCATTTTACTGTCATAAGTAGTCTTATAGATATAGAATCATATTTTTGTCACAATGGTGAATTAATGAGCGACAACATTTCTTAAGAAGATGACATTTCTGCATAAATAATACTATTTTATTTATTTACAGGTATACACATTCATTTAACAATAAAGTGGAATGAAAGTCCTGACATGTTTTGATAAAATAACTAAAAATAAACCACCACATCTAGACGCGTTCCCCAACTGTACAGTGCTTTTGCTTGTGACAATAATATAGTTGTATTCAACCATGAACATGGTTAACTTCCTCATAGTATTGTTGATTACGACGTTTATAAAATTATCAACATTTTATTATTTTAAAGTACATTTCGATTTCGGCAAATACTCCACATGTTTATTATGTACAATTTTAATTTTAAGTCTTGTCCTTTATCTGTTTTTTAGATCAACAGAGATATATTCTTTTAATTAAAACCCAAAAAAAAACACTTCTTTAAAAACAAAAAAATTATAATGAAAATAATAAAACAATTTGGGAACGACTAAAATACACAAATCATTAGTGGTGATATATGATAAAAACAAGTGTTTTGGTATTGATGTTGACCAAAACTATGCTTATTTCAAAAATACTTATATAATAATAAACTTGCATGCAACTTTATTCTGAATCTGAATAGACGGTAACAATAGATATATAAAAATGCAAACGAATATACATGTATTTATGGGAAAACTATAATTAAATCGGTAATAGACTGTTCTTAATAATAATACAGATTTTTATAGCGTGTATACTATTGTTGCTACAACCATATTTTAAACTGGTTATTCTCTGCAAGTACCTTAGAGTGGTTTGGAAAAAAAAATTGTGTCAGTCACCATCTAGGATTAGAGATAATCAAAAATAATTTAAAAATTAGTTTTAAAATTTTTTCCACACCTACAAGTACCGCCCTTTTAATAGTTTGTGCACTGTGTGTCAATTTGTAGTTCGATGATAACATTTTGCGGCAACCAACAAACGAGACTTAAAATATAAGAATAATAGAATAGTTCAAAGCTGTAAAACTCTCACAATAAATTGGTACTTCGATAAACACACATCCATTATAATCTATCTGATACAGATTTTCTTCATTTAAAAAAAAAATTCTATAATTTGCCAATAATAGACAAAAAATTTGCACCAATTTCCGTAAAGTATTTACTTTTTGTATTTAATCTGAATATAGTGTACAACATAATCTTCAAATAAAAAGTAACAAAACATGATGTGTTGCTTTAGAAAGCATTTATCAATGTTCAGCAAATACACGTACATGCACAGTCATGTTTCTGAACGTTCCGTTTTTGCTGAACTCAATTTAAAATTTATTAAATGCATTTGAAAAAAAAGAACGAAGAAAACGTGTTTAAAAACAGTTCAACCAAAAAAAAAAAAAGGAAACCTGGAAATAAAAACTAAATGCAGATATAAACACACATACCAGTATACATATACACACACACAGTGACTCAAATGGAAAATTGAATAAATAAAATACGTAAAATTGAAACAACATAAAGGGGAAAAGTAGACTTTGAAAAAAGCCGAAAATCTTAAAGCTTCTTAAACCGAAATAGTATATTCTAGTAAAATTTAAAAGTTGGAAAAAATAATATTAAAAGGTATTTTTATAAAGGTATAAAACTTTAACTGTTTTCAGCTGACGGCCAGTTTGTCAGTTATTAAGTGATTTGTGTATAGTTCGGTTTGGCATTTCAACATGAGTAGACTGACGCTGGAACAAGGTTTCCAAACTGTGCAACTGCCATTTATACCGATTTTTATAAGCAAATTTTGTTTAGTGATGTAACTCACTTTTGTTTGAATGGATACCACAATAAATGAAACTGCCGTATTTGGAGTGATCCTCAATCGTTATAGCCAAAAAAACTGATTGTTTGGTGTCCATTATGGGCTGATGGAATCTTTGGTACATATTTCTTTAAAAGCGATGTTAGTCAGAACGTTACAATTATGGGTTCCCTCAATAGAGCTATGATTCTTGACTTTTTCGTTCATCAATCGAACACATGAACTGTGGTTTCAATAGGTCCCACAGCTCATGCCACAATTGACTTATTGAAGCTTATCACTCCTTTATTGCAACACAGGCATATCTCAAAAAATTAGCTTTTTGAGTCAACAATGCAGAATTGTTAACAGTACTGCCTTTTATACGAGTATTATGCCAAAAATTTATTCAAATTACTATTAAACTGTTTCCTTTAGGAAATATTAAAAAAAAAATCTATGATTTGTATGGAAACTAAAAATTTGAAATGCGTTTTTCTCGAAACAAGCTTTTTTTTAGTTATGACTATGTTGCAGTAAAGGAGCGATATGTTTAATAAACTTATAGTTTAACCTTTCAGACCCGTGTATACACCTTCAACATTGTGCGATTTAATGCTGCCAGACTATTTCCTGTGAGGATTGTGAAAACTGGTTTACATCGGCACATATTTTGTCGGTCTTATCTGATGATGGACCGACTCCACATTGCTTGCAAGGCTCACAAAGATCTCAAGTTTTAGTTTATAGAGAACTGGAAATGGCAGCTGGCTCAATAATAGTAGAAAATGTCGTGCGCGAGGCCAACTTTTTAGCGGTATCGCGATTCTATGAAAAAGTTCTGCGGACGAGAAAGCCAGATCTGGAGGCCGCAGAACAAGATAATAATCAGGATCCCAGACGAAGGATAGTGCAAAGAGAAGGGCTGATTAAGCCATTGGATATCAAACCCGAAGCAACGCTAAGGCGGTCTCGGGGCGAAAGTTTCTTTTCCCAGAGAAAACAGAGTGTTTTTTGATCGGTAAGTTCACTGTTGTGATGAGCCCGGAACAAAGCAGACACAAAGCGGAGAGTACGGACTCTCTAGTTAGTGCGTAACGCATTTTTCTCCTTCGCCGGAAAAAAATCTAATTATTACTAGACTTCATAACAGTTACTTCTATATTCAAAGATTTTCTAGTAGTTTTCTACTTTCAAAATAAAAAATCCACTATTTTTATAAAATTTTTTTAAATGAAAAAAAGCATGATTAATAAAAAAAACGATGAAACTAATTTGAAGAAAATATGTTCATTTGTCAAGAAGGGATACTGAAGGTCTTGTTACAAAACATATTATGTAATTAACTTTTCTTACGACACTTCTCTTTATATATATGTACCTTTATTTGCTTAAATGGTATTTTTGCTCAAGTTTAAATACTTTGTCGCTTTTTTTCGTTACAACCCCCTGTTGTTAATTAAATTCTTTTGAGGTGTAAGAAAATACTCTAGATCTCTGTATTGGCTTGAAGAACCTTTCACAACCTTGAAAGAACAAACTCAACTTCTATAACTTAATTTGATTTACATTTACAAATTAAAAGTGTACAGCAATAAAGCGTTTAAATAAAACATTAAAATTATAGGATAAAACATCGTGGTGTGAATCACAGCTGGGTTTCCTGCCGCAGGAAAATTAAATAAACTTCTTTTGCTCTGCGACCAGATAACAAACAGAGCTTGCAAGTCTCTCAAAAAATATTTTTGCGTTTAATAATAGATTTGAAAGCTTTACCGCACAATCGGCATAAGTCCAATTTTATAATATTTTCTTAAGCATGGATTATTAAAAATATATATATATATATATATATATATATATATATATATATATATATATATATATATATATATATATATATATATATATATATATATATATATATATATATATATATATATATATATATATATATATATATATATATATATATATATATATATATATATATATATATATATATATATATATATATATATATATATGTATATATTTCAATATTTTAAATAAATTATTGATAATGTAAAACGAAAAATGTTCTGATACTTTCTTTCAAAACAAGCAATTTCTTCTGGCACACTTTCGTGCTTTTCTTTAGAACATGATTTAACATGAAAGTTTGAACATTTTGTTGGTGCGAGTTGTGCTGCTTGTGCTGTCAAACAGTCATCGAAGGGCCAAATGTTCAGGGTTGAAATGAAATCATTAACATTTCTGCTGCTCTTAATTTAATTAAAATGTAATTCGCTGTCTTTTTTTGTACAAACTTTTGTTCTTTTGAAACCAGAAAAAACACAATTTTTGTTGTTTTTTCGTTACATATTACTAGAAGGGGGTTCCAAAACGAAAAAGAAGGGAAAATTCTTATACAAAATAAAAATAAAAAATACTTGTCATAAATAACATTAAAAAATATTAAAAGAAGAGAATAAATCATTGCAGAATAGAAATTCAACTGCTTGGCCACTTTGGTCAAGGAAAACTTTACGAAAACGAGCTGCCAAAATTTTTGTTACTGTAGTTTGACGAGAAATCAGTCAATTAGCTTACAACAAATATTAAGCTAAAAACACGTATGTAAACGAAATTCTCTAGAGAACTACAGATATCCAATATAAAATTTATATGCAGCAAAATCTAAATCAACGCAACAAATAATTAATTAGCTGTTACGGAAGATTTTGAAATTTTTTATATAGAAAAATTATAGCTAAAATAAAATCAATAGAATATTTGGTCTGGAAAATAATTTGCTATATACATATTTACATATGTATCTAAAAGGTGAATTTGTTGTTGTTGTTGTTTAAAATAGTTGTTTTCGATCAATAATCATTTTTATAAAATTTTTGTTTAAATCCAAGAATTCCCTTACAGGTGTCAATTTAAACAATTTATTTATTGAATCAGCCAACTTTGTTATTGAACTTGAAAAACAAACTTTGTGCAATTTTAAGAGTAAAGAACAAGTAAAACTCTGAATTCTAATACATTTTTTTATTAATCTATTAAAGCAATAAACACAGAAGAAAATTTTAGTTGTATTGCTCGCTATTAAAGCAATGTTTATCAACTTTGCTTACGTTTTGAAATTTAAGCCGAGTAAACATTCTTTTCAGTCTTGGTTGCTCTTTTTTTTCTTCTTTTGTTCCTTTTACATATTTTTATTTAATTATATATTCGTATTATTTGATCTTATTTATATTGTTTCCTTCTAAATTTTCCAGCTAAAGATCTTGATTGATTTATGTTTTTTATAAAAAATGTGATGATAACAAATTGTTATCGAAATATTGAAAATAAAATACCGTTAAACCTTTTTTTTAACATAAAACAATCAAGATCTTTAGCTGGAAAATTTAGAAAAAAACTGTTTTTATTTAATATGGAAATTGTTGGAATTGTGTATTAGAGTGTTTCGAAAAAATAAATTGTGCTAGGATTACAGATAACGAAAAAAAAAACAATTCGAAACTTAATTTTGTTTATTTTATATTATTTGTTGACACGCCTATAAATACCGCCCTTTTAGTGTTTTGTTCAGTGTGTCACCATTTTTAGTCCTATCATTACATTTTATATATCGGTGTTCACGACTCTGTAAGGGCTGCATTTCTGTATTTAACAGCTTTTCACTACTACTTCAAATTCTCCTCAAGATTTTCAAAAACTTGGTTCGAAACAACCCCAACGCTACATGTTATGGATCCAAGTTTTCAAAAGTCATGACTAGATGTTGCCGTGGTAGTAAAAAACTATAACAGAGATAAATCCTTTTCAGAGCAGCGAACACCGATTTATAAAATATTATGATCGAACTAATAATGGCGACACAGTGTTTAATCGATTGAAGTATTTATAAAATTGTTTTTTTATTTATTTTAAAATTTATTTAGTTTAATTGATGAGCAACGCGAAGTTGCTCGAACCAATTCTGTGTCTTCAATTCTTACTTAAACTAAAATTACAATTGCTTATATACTACTTATGAGAAGTTCTAGACGACTCATCTATACTAAGTGTTGTACTATCCAAATTAATGTATGGGAACCAAATTTGGTTTCCACGTCTTAGGGGTAAGCTGATCAGACGTCACATACATGCATAGATGGTTCAAGGCCATAAATTGTTTCTTTGGTACGTGCATACATATGTACGAGTGTGGCGTGATTCAAACGTTTTTTGTTTTAATTATTATAGTGCCACACACATGCTTACATACCTTCACAACCCATATCATTCGCAGCTCAAGTAAATTTCAAATGATAGGCGCACTGTCGCGATGACGGTCAGTGACAGCAAGAGGTGTCAAGTGACGTGGGTTATGAATTGTTTAAAATGCAACGTAATATTCTTTTAGTTATTTCTTATGCCTTTAATAGGATGCATTTATGTTATGGCTAAAAGAGTGAATTTATGTCGTGATCATGCTACAAGTGATCAAAATACTAAAAGGCCGGTAGGCGTGACAAAAAAAACTAATTTTCGAATTTTTTTACATTATCTTTTTTCTTAGGAGGTGACTGACACATTTTTTTTTATATATGGAAGGTGAACCACTCTATTGTATACACAGAAAAATTATAGTAAAAATAAACTCAATAATATATTTGCTGGAAAAAAAGTTGTATGTACGAGTATACAGGATGTCCCAGAATTTAAAGTCAAGCCAAAACAGAGCGACAAGATTGATTGTAATCATCATGAGGAAAGTTAGAAAAAAACTTAAAAAAAAAACACTTTACTCAGTTCAAATGTTGTTTATTCGTACAAGCTCAAGTTTTGGGACACCCTGTATACATATATTAAAAAGTAACCTTGTTGATGTTGTTGTATAAAAAAATTGCTTTCAAACAAGGCAGCTTTAATAGGTAGTGGCAGAATTACAATAAATACAACACCAACAAACATCAACATGTGTTTAGTTGGTGTTGTATTTATTGTAATTCTGCCACTATCTATATAAAGCTGCCTTGCTTTTGACTTTTACAGGTCAGCATTCAATTAATTTATTAATAGATCCAGCCAATTTCATTATTGGCCTTGAAAAGCAATTTTGTTCTGTGTAGTTTTAAGCAGAAAAAACGTGTAAAACTCCAAACACTAATACATGTGTCTTTAAAGTAATAAACATAAAAGAAAGTATATTTTTTTTTTAATTAACGACATTTAAGCAAAAGCCAGTTAATGCTCTTTCTTGTTTTTTTACATATTTTTTACCTGCTTTTATATAAAAAATAAATACTTAATTCATACTGGAAAATGAATGCAAAATATACTAAAGTATTAAAAGCTATTGGTTTTATGTTATACAATAGCAAAGTAACACACACACTAAAACACAGTTTTACTACACATGAATACCAACAAGGCCCACGGCATACATACATACTCGTAAGCCTCTATGCAAGTGTATGCGTAAAATAAGTCTGTATTCCTGTTATTATATTAATTAAACAACGTTTATTTGTTAGTTAATTGCTATGTGCAAAAGAAAACTTTTGTTGTGTAAATTTTTCTGGAAACATATTTTAAAAAAAACAAATAGTTTTCAACATCCTTGAGGTAGGTCAATTCTCTCTGCAACACTCACATTTTTATCCGTTCTGTTAAGAAGCAAATCCTCATAATAAGTGCATTTACTGTGAGCAACTGAGAAAATCAAAACTCTGAGCATGCGTCAGTTCAATAACTTAACGAAACTCTTATGTTCAAATAAAAGTGAAGCTTTATAAAGAAAAGAATATAAAACCGAACTACTTTGAACAGTTTTATTTAGTACACACTACAGTGGAGTTAAGGACATACACATTTTTGCTGCACTGAATTCTTTATGTTGCGGTATTACGAAAAAATGAAGAAACAAAATTATATAAATATTTTTATTGAATTTCTAAATACTAAATGCATAAATTTGTGTTGAAACAAATGCTGCAAAAATACTCAGATTTGTTATTTTCTTACAATAAATAGCAGCAAATAATCAACAATGAAAATTCTCTCTTTCAAACATTTTATTTGAATACTCGCTATATTGTAATGCTCTAAACGATTTTTTTAAGTACGGCTATATTGAAACCGATTCTTAAACCTTAAGTCAACCACAGCACAATACATCGCACACCTTTTGAAAAGAATAGAAAAAATATGGCAATATTGTAAGGAAATTAATTTCGATGAGAATTTCTCTTTTTTTCCATACTTTGCCTTAGCTGATATTCTGGCTTAATGTAAGGCGAATTTATTCAATAATTTTATTTAACAAAAAGAAACACAAAAGTAGCCAGCGTTGCCACTTTTATTCATATTTTTTGTTTCTTTTTTCATTTAGTTTCGTTATTTAGCTTTCTCTCAAGTAGTCAGTTTTAAGAACTTTTCAATATTTTTTTTTTTTTTTTTTGGCTAAAGGAAATGTAATAATATTCAATATTTTCTTTTTGAGTTAAGCTGATGAGCATACAACAACTGACCGAGTTTTTTTTCCAAATCTTGGATGGCCCCTTTTAATCAGGGAATGCCTGCTATATATGCAGTACTGCAACTATTAAAATAGGTTATGAAGAGGAGGGGTAGAAAAGCGGGAGTAGTGTTTGTAAACGTTTTGCTTGAACTTTCCAAAAACGTTATTGATAGGAAACACGTCAGGCAACATATTCCAGAGATAAATCGAACGGCTCCAAAATAATTCGACCACATCGATAGTTTCCGCATATTATGTAAAAATATCTAGGTTTCGGGAACAAAATTCCTAATTTCATTAGACCATAATACATTATAATGGCGATAGAACAGAGTAATGCCACCCAAACATGCTTCAATGAGTGTTGGATACTCTACTGTCACCGATAAGCTTTTTCGCTCTCTGTCGGCCCAAACATGAGAGTCGCATTCCCTTTTTCGGTTGAATATACAGGGTGTGCGCCGTGAAGGTATAGGTTTCCTAAAATATACTAATATATTTAGAACATTCCCATATCCTGGATTACTGGCAAGAGTCTGCACAACAACATCTTAAAGATGATGAGATAAAGACTGGCCGTCGAGCCATATTTCATCTAAAATATTCTGCTTTTCAGATATTGAAAAGCAGTCGCCAATAATTCTTCAAGTACTAGATAGACTGATAGTTGTGAAAACGATTCTCGTGGGTACCTGCCAATATGGCCTTACCCCACGGTGATCTAATCACCGGGTGAAAACAATGCGTCTACCAGCACCCCCATACATGACAAGCTGTCACGCATGAGTACCAACTCGATCTCATGTTGTTGGAACATGATCTCCCCCTTGGTTAGGAGCATAGCCTTTCTAAAACTCCTTCTGATCTCTGGGTCACGGCGCCCAGTTGCAATGCAACTCCACACCGACTAATAGATAAAAATAGTCTTCTTAAAACACTGAATTTTGAAATTTTGATTCAACTTAAGATTAAAGCTATGCAAGTATGTGTTTGCTAGAAATATGTATAATATAAATGAAATCAAACTATTTTTATAGAAATTATATATTTATTATCCATTTCTCTCAAACTGCTCCACTGTGCGTTCATTAATTTAAAAACCACAATATTTTTCTAATTCGTTCCAATTATTATCAAGCCTGCATATTTTCTGGAACTACTCGTATACACATTCAATATAGCAATCTTTTGCAAATTTCAACAAATATTTCAGTGAATAAATTGTGGTATGAATATTTAATTGGTGATTTGTGGTTTTTCCGCCGGCACAATGTTTGGGCGACAGGTTTGATTGATTTTGAAAGAAAGATACAAATATGTTGTTTTCATTTTTAAGCAGCATTATACCATCTGCGTTCAAAAGCGACTATGTATGTGAATAAAGTTTAAATAATTCTCTGTATCTAGCACAATTCCAGAAAAATCAATATATATATATTGACGGATTTTTTAATAAATATTATTAGTACAGAACAAAACACAAAGTATCTATTAAAACCTAAAAGCTCACATTTGCTTAACAGGCACGTCTAGAGTTTTTTTTTTTTTAATAAAAATATAAATACATTAAACTTGCCGAACTTCAAATGGCAAAAGAAACTCATGTATAAAATAGAATTTTAAATTTAAGTGTTATATATTTTATTGCTCATAAAATAAAATATTCGCCAAGAGTTTGAAAAAGTTATAAAAGAAAATATGAGAACAATTTAAGAATTACATTTTTTTTTAAATAAATGAGAACGCAATCTTTTAATGTGATAACAAAATTTTTAAATTTAACGATTTAAGCCAAAGAAATAAAGTTTATTACTTAGGAGCCATATGTGTTTAGCAAAGTGTAAACATTTATAAGTGGTATGATTGTCGGAGCGCTTTTTTTCTTACTTATCACTTTCAATACATAAAAATATTCAACAGTTTTTTTTTATGAAGTCATATTAATCGAACATTATTTCATATTGAAATTAAAGTTGTTTTGACATGGAAAGCACTAAGAAAATTTAGTGCTTTGCATAGGACTAGCTTTTTTGGTGGCACAATTTTGTAAATTTACGTTATTATGCATTATTTTTTTTTTGTTATCTTGGACTATTACTCAGGTCCATATGCAGTGCATTGTACTTGAACTAGCAAAATAGATTATGATTATGAGGAGGAAAGAGGGAGTAGTGTTTGCGGGCGTTGGACTTGCACTTACCGGTAACAATACGGTGAGACGAAAGCAAATATTATCACAGCACTTAAAGTGCTGGAGTTAAATTCGATACAACATTATTTAGTGCTATACCTGTCCATAGCGATTTATCGAAACAGGTTAAATCAATCACATCCAAAAACGCCGGTATAAGGTGGATGGAAGTTTCTATTGCAAGAACACGTATATTCTCACTTGATTTCACTTTATCTTCTTATGTTTTCTACATAAAAACGTAGTAGCAGTGGTATTAGTAGTAGTAATTTTTTTTTTTTTTTTTGGTTTATGTAAATAAGTATTTATTTAGCTAAAAAAATGTGTGATTCTGCCATGGTGTAGTAGTAGTAGTAGTAGTAGTAGTAGTAGTAGTAGTAGTAGTAGTAGTAGTAGTAGTAGTAGTAGTAGTAGTAGTAGTAGTAGTAGTAGTAGTAGTAGTAGTAGTAGTAGTAGTAGTAGTAGTAGTAGTAGTAGTAGTAGTAGTAGTAGTAGTAGTAGTAGTAGTAGTAGTAGTAGCAGTATTAGTTGTAATAGTATAAGAAACAAAATGCTACTTATACTTAAAATGTCAATGAATCTTTGTCTCAGTTTATATCTTGACTGCATATGATTTCCAATTCGAGCAATGAGTTTTTGAATTAAGCCATTTAGAGTTTTTGAATTAAGCCATTTAGAAGTTCTGCACTAGAATATCCTGTTATAAAACGTTTGGACAAACTCTTTGGTATACTTAATTCATTTCACAAATACTTTTCAAACAAAAATATTTTCCACCAGCTCTTCTTTTAAAATAAAACATAGTAAAAATCAGAGATTGGTTTCAAATTTTTATTTACTGTTCCAAACGCCAAACTGATTTTGTTCACTGTTTCATTAAATTGTTAAGTTTCACCTAAATAGTTTGTCATCTTGTTACTTTAACAGGTTCCAACAAACAGCAATATGCGAACAATTTGTACACATTTGCATACATTTGTTTCTATTTTCATGATTGCGCTGAAAATGCTGATTGAGCATGGAAATACAAATCGATTAGGGTCAACTGAACGCAATGAATATTTAGATGATTTTTAAATTTTTTTTGCAATATTTCTATAGCCTTTGGTAGCTTCTAGTGTGTAGTGTGCTTTGAAGCAAAACAAGTTGTATTTAAAAACAGTTTGATATAACAAAAAGCGATACTCTATGATTTTAGCGGGATGAAACGAATATTAGTTTTTAAAAATTGGGGAATTGAATCACCCAGCAAAACATATGTTGTTGTTTTTGACGTGCGTCTTTTAACATTAAAAAAATCATAGTGTCTCGATGGATGACTTCGATAGGTGCCAAAAGCCAAAAGGTTTGTGTTTGTTTTAAAGCAGAATAAAATAGTAGTCTACTTTATTTTTTATATGAATATACTGAAATTGATTACGGAAAATTTATGCAAGTGGTGTTCACGTATATACTTTCCTGTGACTCCTGCAAACCATCAGGGATGGTAAACATAACTCTCAGAAATCTCGGACCTGAGTAAACTTTAGCCGCATTACTTTTTTTTATAAAATTTAGGATAAATGAGACAATAAACTGAAAACAAGAAATACATACTCGTATTATGAAAACCAAATTGTGTAAATTCAAATTGATATTGAGAAAAAATCATGACAACAAATTGATAATAGAATTTTAAAAAGTCTTTGTAAAATTAAAAGTAATCATAAAATATTAAATATTTGCTTTTTAAGCTAAAGTCTCAAATATTTTTAAAACTTTTTACGCGAGTGTGTCCATTAAATGTATTGCGTCTTGTTAAAATTGTGAAAATTTTGCAAATTTCTTTACTTAAATCCCAATATTCTTATTCAAATAATTTTTCATTAAAAAAATGTTTCTTTTTCTCTTCATAATTCTCTAATGCGCTTTATACTAAAAAACAAAAGTCATTTTAACAAAAGTTGACTCAACTTGTCTCAAGAGTAAATAAAAATGTAAAATAATACATTATTTGCTGCTAAAAGTTCTAATATTAATATTTATTTAAGAAAATTCACTTAAGTGCGAGCACCAACGAACACATAGAAAACTTAATACATAAAAGAATTTAAACTTTTTGTTTTTTTAATTCAAACGTTGAAGTTGTATTTATGTATTAATAAGTGTATGAGATCGGGAATATTTTGAAGACAATTTTTTTTCTTCATTCTGGAACTCTTATTTCAAAAAACTATCACATTAAAATAATAACACTAGCAGGGAAATTGTTAACAGTCTAGAGTTGATGGTATCCATGCTAAATTTTAATATTTTTTGTTTTTTTACCACAAAATTTCAGAGTCGATTTTGCCGTCTGAGAAACAAGTCTAATGAAAAATTTTGGCGACCGATGAGAGATCGGCTTTACGTTTGAGATTCATATCTACAGCGAGAATATTATGGTAAAACTCATATCAATAAATTTTTCTTCTAGTAGATTAAGACTTTTCCCAACAAAATATATTGTTGAGTATAATATCGTGTCACTTTTTCTGGACTTTCTGCTTACAGTATATAGTTTTCAACATCTTAGTTTACTGTTGTTGCTACAAAAGTTGTTTCCGTTCAAAAATTATTTAACCAATATTTCGTTTGAATCCACGAATCCTTTTACAGATCTCTATCTCTCTACCATTTATTGATTGGTTTATTGATATTGTGGTATAACATCAATACATTTTTTGTCTACAAAATTAAAACTTTTCCATTAAATATGTTTGCTGAATTAACAAAAATTTTTGTTCAGTATAATCTCGTATCACTTTTTCAGGACTTGTGACTTACATCTCGATTTAATAGTTTACCATAAATATAGCGTTCAATATCATATTTTACTATTGCTGAAACAAAAGTTGTTTTCGTTCAAAAAATATTTTTACTAATTTTTTTGTTTGAATCCACGAATAACTTTACAGATCTATATTCAATCAATTTTTTAGATTTATTCAACGGAATTTTTTATTGAACGTTAACAAAATTTTATGTATTTGAAGTAGGTAACACTACTTTAACTGGCGGCCATTTTGTCAGCTGTTAAGAGATTTATGTTTAGTTTGTCTTGGCATTTCAACATGAATAGACTGGTGCCGGAACAACACATCCAAGCTGGCTCCACAGCCGTTGATGCTGATTTTCAGAAGCGAATTTTGTTTAGTGATGAAGCTCACATTTGTTTTATCTATTTATATCTAGTGTAAAACATAAATATGGGTTGCATATTTGGCTGATCGTTGAGCTGCCAACTTGCTGAGCACTTCAATGGAGGTACTGTCATGCCAATACTACCTCTCTGCTATATATATGTAAGGCTACTGCAATTAGTTGACCTCAATTGCAAAAAAAGACTTACTCATTAAAAAATCGAGCTTTTTAAACCGTTAACCAACTGACAGCACCTTATAAGAAATCCGCATCATTTTCCTTTTGATATCCCAAGGTCAGGTTAGGTAGGCAGGCCACTGGATTTCTTAGTAGTTCTCTAGCTCACTTGGGTAATATGTTCCCTTTGTGTTTGCATAGAAATAGAGATAGAGGTGAAATACAAAATAGAGGAATATATAGTGGTCATTGGGAGGGGAAATATGGGAAACCACTTAGCATGGCGTTACATGCTATTGTACTCGCCATCTGCTACTCCTTATGAAGGAGGCCAGCGCAGCCAGATTAACTGAGGCCCAACATGGTTGAAACTATTGAAGCTCCGCTCGCCTAGATATTTACGAGGTGATGCTCCAATGCCGGGCATATTTCAAGGAGGTGAAGCATCGTCTCCTCTTCGTCTTTGTCTTGGCAAATTGTACAGAAGTCGTTATAGGGTAAGTCCAGACTGCTGGCATGGTTGCCAGACGGCCAATGTCTGATGCAGTGATTCTCAATTAAGACCTGGGCAGGTTTAAAAACTCCTTTGTTCTCTTAAAGTTAATATACGGCAACAGGTCTCCCGATATAAAGCATATTAGCTATGTGAACTATCTTTCCTGGGCACATTCCAGTAGGGGTAACCTACCCTGTCTTTTCCAGCACGCTGACATCTCAAACTCTCTAAATAGTTTCCAAAGTCTGTCTAAAAATTGCACAGTTGTCGGAGTTATCTAAACTTCCTAGATTTATTCGCACAAACTTTGCACCAAACCCCACTTCGTTACATTAAAACAAGTTGCTTATCATCTTACTCATTTGCTGATTTGCATGTTAATAGAAATCAGTTACATGCCAACAAACGCACAAATACGTGCACATGTTTTAAATCATAGGAACAAACATTCTTATGTACACAGATCCTGGTTGATTTGAAAATTTACAATTGTAATTTAATATCATGTTTCTTTAGCACACAAATAAACACATTTTCATGTGGGATAGAGATAATATTTATGTTGTTGGGGCAGAGATGGTTTACGATAGAAATTTAATTGGTTACTCCCTCCCCCCCATTCACTGATGAGATGAGAAGTTGTGGTCAAAATCAACTATTTACATAAGCAAGTGGAAATAAGAAATGTTTACATACAAATCAAATCAATAATTATTTAAATAATGCATATTTTAATTTAACGTGAACTATCAAAAAGTTTAAAGAAACAATGCATACACATAAACATTTATAGAGGGGAAACTATGCGAGTTTCTTAAATGCACTAAAAAACATATTTTCATGTGGCATACAAAAGTATTTATATTAATGAGACAGAAACAGTATACCAGACAAGCTCCTTTGCTTACTATACCGCGGAGATGAGCAGCCAAGGTTAAGATCAATTGTTTACATATATCATTGATTACCTACACAATGCCTTCACAGATAATTGCGTTTATACATACTGATGATGATGGGCACCATTAATTTAGATAAACAATCTGAGAAGGGAAAATTGTCATTCCAATCAAATCATTGTTTATTTAATATTTAAATTATTTAAATTTAACCGAATATTTTAATTCAACCAGTTAAGAAATACAATGCATACACATAAACATTGATGATGGGGAAGTTTGGCAACTTTCAAAAACAGTTCTATGTTTCTTGGAATCGCTAAAAAAAAAGACACATTTTCATCAAATGATGGGCTGGGTCTATAACTGAATGAGTACGAACGGCAAATGCTGATGTCATCTGCAAAAGAGTGGATAAAGTAGGAAGTTTGGCATAGAAGGTCATTAAGAATAATAAGACATTGAGTAGGAGAAGTAAACGAATTAATCTTGAACCCTTTTGATGAGACCCCTATAGCAACTCATATAGAGCAGTCTCTGAGAAAGCTCGATATACGAGCATACCAAGAGTTATTTGATTAAAATTTTTTAAATATTTGGATTCATTTCAGCAAAAAATTTTTTAGGGAATATCCAAAAAACTTTCTGCTGTTGTGTGATTTTTTTTTTTTTTTTTTTTTCTTAAAAAAAAATTAAAACAAGGCAAGAAATTGTGAAATTTTTCGTTCCAAAAAAGGTTTTCACTTTTTTTATTAACGGCGTTAAAAATTAAACTTCTGAAGGATATTCCTCTATTTCACAAGTCGCAAAATTATCTAACTGCCCTCGTTGCTAGAGCAACTTATTTTAAATAGAAATATGCAGTCTAGCTTGAAACGATTATTACCAAGTCTATAAAAAAAACTGTAATTTATTTCCTTTTTTTATAATCCTTTTTACCTCTATATATCTAAATTTTTTTAATAAAACTACACACATAGACAAATGTAAATCCTTTTTATTAGACCAAAATGTAATTCCATAAAAGCTTTTTTTGTAGTTTTGATTTAAATATTTTTAAGACCAAAAAACAAAAAATGTGTATTTGTTCAATGTTAATACGTATTTTATTTACACTACTGTTTAAAAGCATTACCCTGAGCAATATTAGTTAACAAGATTAATTGTAATTGATGTCGAATATCACAAAAAATTATTCACAAAGTGAACTTTTCGCCTATGGCAAAAAAAACAACAACAACAACAGGAAAGAACAAGTGTCCACTTATTTTCGTGTGTAATTTTTTATTGTATAAATTAATGCAATCAATTTTACACAAACGACTTTAATCCAGATGTTTAATCTTTTTTTTTTCTTCTTGTTTTTTGCACAGTCTTCTCTATTATTCTTTTTCCAAATACTGGTAGCTTTCTCCATTCAACTTCGCAAATGATTTGATTTGTTTTATTTAAATAAAATTTATTGCATCTTTATCCATATAAATGTTTTCTGTAACAAATATATATTTTCATACAGTCTCACATGTTACAAAATTGCTACAGAAGGACTGCTGTAAATAAAAGCTAAGACTGGGTTTTAATATAGTTGCTGTGTAATACTTTAGGTTTGCACTACATGGTGGTGGTCTACTGTGCCGATTTTATCTTTTAAATGTTATTCAACCATTTGCGTTTGAATATTCACATATGCAGAATAAAGAATTATCCATTTTATGTGCAATTAATCGTTGAATATCCTTTCAGTTTGGTATATCTTGGATCTTCCCCTCCTTTTTGCGCTTGCAACCACAATGGTCAGTAAAAGTATCAAAAAGGCTTTTGGTAAACCAAACACAAAAAAAATCATGAACTGTGTCCAGCCACTTTTGTTATAACATTACACACACACACACACACACACACACACACACACACACACACACACACATACCCACTAACATACACTTAAGCCTGCACAGATATGTTTAACGATTCTACTGAAATATATCCCAACAAGCAATTTACATTCTAAATAAAAAAAAAGCAATTGATTTCCTGGGATAGATTTCTTTAGGAATTAAAAAAAACAGTTTTGTAAAGCTTAAACCTTTTAAATATCCCACTACACAATTTGTATAAAGTAAGTAGAAAAGTAAAAACAATCATTGAATGGTGAACAAAAAATAGTACCAACTCAAAGGGTTTAAGTATCTGAGGGAAGAAAAATTGGACTACTTTGTTTAAACCTTTCCTCGTAGATTGCCAAATAGAATTGGAAAAATGTTGAATCTACCATAAAAGGTGACTATAATTTTCGCGGGATGGAAGAATTATAATCGGGGGTGGGTGTAAGAAATAAAAGGTGACGTTAAATTGTTGACTTCAGGATTTTATTTCACTAATTTGATGAACAAAGTTACTTAAGGATAGCTGGTCACACTGAGGATGAGAGAGATTGAATGTTAATCGATCACAGGTTAGAAAGCAACAATCAAAAAAAGTTCATGTAATGGCGACCTTGAACCATGATATTCGGCCGTGGGAAAAGTTTGTGGTCTGGAGGATTTCCAAATTGCCCATCATCAGTGTGGTCAACTTTACATTTTAGGTAAATATAAAAATAGATAATAAATAAGATGAGTATAATTCCATGGTAAGTATGAACAAAAGGTATATATAAAAATTCATGTCAGAGATAATTCAAAATTATAATTTTTTGTTTTTTTTTTTTTTTACTGAAAATTGAAATTATGGTTAAAAGAACCACAACTAATTTAGATTGTCCAAATTACTTTGGATAAATGGAATATAACTAGCTATTTCGTAGCGGCTAAGTGACTGATCCACAGACGCTAGGCAACAACACAACAAACAACAAAAACTAAGTAAACAATTAAGTTTATTATTATTTACTTTATTAGCTATTGATATTCAACAAGAGTAGCCAAAAATATATACAGATTATATTTTTCTTCTATATGCTGACATTTCATAGGTGCTAACCTAACCAACAGTAGGTTTGGAAACTTTGAAAATATTTTCAAATATATACATATCATATATTTTTAATAAAATAATGAAAATTTCTAAAGAATACGAGAAATTTTCTAAAAATATTGCTACAATCATGCTCTACTTCTAACTTCCGGTGCAGCCATTGATCCTACACGCACAACAAACAATATAAAGCTAAACACATAACACACAAACAAACTACCATAAATGATCTCGAGAGCGCAAGATTCCAATCAGCCATCAATGATTTATTGTTGCTGTTGCGTTCGCTTTGTTTTGCAAGCATGTCTGTAAGTGTATGTGTGTATGTCGGCGCGTAGCAATAATATTTGTATATTTGATTTTAGAATTATCGTTAGCTAGAAGCCTCACGAACAAGGTAAAAGGCAATGAAGAAGATGTTAATCAAAAAATTAAAAACAGCTTGTTTTCTATGTTTCCCAGCTGTTTATGTGTCGACATTTCATAGGAGCTACCCTAAACATAGATTTTCGAAAGTCGATTTTCCCAAGATATTCTCAAACATTCAACTTTGTATGGTGAATAAAACTCAATTGTTTGATAATGAAGAAGTATAAATAGCTGGCAGGTGTTCAGCAAAGGCAGAGTTTCAGTATACACAGTGGTATTAAGTGTAAACAAAGTTATGACTTATTTAAATACTGTGTAATGAACAAATTTTAGTGTTACTATTTCATTCGGCAAAAGGTAAAAACATAACAATATTTGTCAAACACAAAAAAAATTGTTTTTCTTCCTTTTACGTTCTTATTTTTTCAGTAAAATTTTGATATGAAAGCAAATTATTTTCCATGAACACTTTTTTGCTGCTTTAACAAAACTTTTCTTTCAATATGATTTTGTATTATTTTTTACCTTAATTACTGAAGAACGTATCAATTTAACTACATAATATTTAATAAAATTCAATTTAAAAAAAGTTTTTTTTTTTGAAAATTGAATTTTTGTATGGAAACCACCCTAATGGTTAAAGATGGAAACCAGATATAGTTTAAAAAAAATGTTGGGTTTACAAAAATATTGGAAGTCGGTTATACATATGGTACCTTTTGAAGTCCTTTGGAGCTAGTTAAAGCGATTGGCCCCAAAGTGTTGAGAAGAAATGCACAATGAAAAATATTAGTAGTGGTCTGTATTAGATTTTACTCTCCTAAGAGTGACTCAAACAATTATGAAGTTTTTTGCTGTTTAATGTGAGTTAATGTGCTTTAGAAGTATGTATGAATATGCGTATGAGTAACAATGTTATGATCTCTCCCTATAAAAAATCTGCCATACGACAGGGGTTGTGACAGTTACAAACATATAAACTTACTAACATACAAGCGAAGCATGTTAATAAACGCTCCTGTCATTAGAAACCAACTATTCAACCACTAAACGCCAGCAGGGAATATTGAAAAATACTACTGCTTTGCGCGAAAAGCTAAGGATGTCGGCGAAATGTGCTTCGAACATAAAAAAACCGGCAAAAACGTGCTTCGAATATATAGCGCATCGGTTCTGGGTTTTTTTTTTTTTTTTTTTTTTTTTTTTGGAAATTTCCAAAACTTGGATTCAGGAATCACCAAAATACCCTCTGTTCCCCGGAAGCAATACGGAAACTTTAGTTTTCACACTAAAGCGGCAATACTATTTTTAAATACATAACAAATTCCTCAAAAGTACAGGGGTTGTGAGGGTTACAAGCATACAAACAAACATACAAGTGAAGCTAATATAACCGTGTTAAAAAAGTAATTGTTTAATACAGTGCAGTAGAGCAGACACAAATTTGTGAAGGTCTATTTTAATTCAAGGTTGATACGTTTATTTGAAGCCTGTGTATAAAAAATATTTTAATAATCGATAAAAAAAAAAAAACAATAAAATGGTTGTTAAGGGGCATTTTATTTTGCTTATCTTTACTTTTATGAATGAATGAATACAGAACAAAGTGGTAATTAATGTTCTTTTTTGGTATTAGTTTTGAGGAAGATACTTAAATATGTATAGAAGTGTTTTTAATCGTTACACGCGCTGAATGAACAAAATGTCTAGCAATAGTTTCTCATTTATGTAAATATTCAAACTTAAAAATATCTTGTATTAATGTAATATTGCCTGACCACAAACAATCGGTTTGACAAAAGAATATATTACGGGCTCTTTGAGTTTTTTCATAGAAATTTTTCTGGCAAGTTGCTTGCTTGTACTGTGGAAATGTCACATAAAAGTTTAATTTTTGATTATACGCATTTATATAACTCTTGTTCAGTTTCTTCTGCCTCATACATTTTCATTTAAAAAAACTACCCAAATACACTTATTTTTATCTAAAACCGGCGTTTTTTTAAGATATTGAGTATTTTATTATTTGTTTTTTTTTTTTTCTAATAAAATCATTATACTCTTTTTTTAGCCTGGAGGAAAACTATGCCTGCCACTTTGATAACGACTTTTTGATAAAAAAAAAAAAGAAATAGCCTTCATTCAAAATCCTGATTGTTGCATTTCTTTGCTCAAATAGATCAAAAAAAATGCAAAGCTTTGCTGTGCTGCCAAGAAAAACTAACAGCAAAATATTGACGAAAGTATCAAAGTTGAAAGAAATTCTTTCTTATGCAAACAATAAGTTTTTTAGAACAACTACGAGTACAAACTCGCATGTGCAGCGGAAATCTTATTAAAAAATAAAATATGTTCGCTAACTTTAGATATGTTGACAACAATTTCCAAATGGGATTTGAAGAAAAAAATTGAAACTCATACAAAGATTGAGAAATATGAAAAAAAAAATTGAATACTTTTTTTTTTTTTTTTTGAATTATTTATCATTATAAAAAGTTTTACATTGAAATCTTTTAAAGAAACATTACAAAAGGAGTACATTTTACAACAGTAACTGGCAAAAGACTGAAAGGGTAAAATGAAATTACTAAAGTGAATGAGCCAAAGATAAAAGAAAAGAAAAGAAAAAAAAATGAAAAGAAAAGAGAAGAAAAGAAAAGGAAAGGAAAGGAAAGGAAAGGAAAGGAAAGGAAAGGAAAGGAAAGGAAAGGAAAGGAAAGGAAAGGAAAGGAAAGGAAAGGAAAGGAAAGAAAAGGAAAGGACAGGAAAGGAAAGGAAAGGAAAGGAAAGGAAAGGAAAGGAAAGGAAAGGAAAGGAAAGGAAAGGAAAGGAAAGGAAAGGAAAGGAAAGGAAAGGAAAGGAAAGGAAAGGAAAGGAAAGGAAAGGAAAGGAAAGGAAAGGAAAGGAAAGGAAAGGAAAGGAAAGGAAAGGAAAGGAAAGGAAAGGAAAGGAAAGGAAAGGAAAGGAAAGGAAAGGAAAGAAAAGGAAAGGACAGGAAAGGAAAGGAAAGGAAAGGAAAGGAAAGGAAAGGAAAGGAAAGGAAAGAAGGAAAGGAAAGGAAAGGAAAGGAAAGGAAAGGAAAGGAAAGGAAAGAAAGGAAAGGAAAGGAAAGGAAAGGAAAGGAAAGGAAAGGAAAGGAAAGGAAAGGAAAGGAAAGGAAAGGAAAGGAAAGGAAAGGAAAGGAAAGGAAAGGAAAGGAAAGGAAAGGAAAGGAAAGGAAAGGAAAGGAAAGAGAATAGAAGTTTTAGTAAACGAAAAGAAAGGAAAAAATTTTAGAATAGCTGGTTATTGAGTTTAACATTTTAAACGGAATTCTTTCAAAGAGCATGCAAAACTGCTCCTAGCGCTGAACGTGGTTAAGGTGCCTGCATATTGTCTGATATGTTCTCTCCGTGGTTTAAATCTAAAATCGCATAGAGGAGATATTGGCACTTCTTAATAATTGTGGTGCATGGTCGATTTCCGACGATTTAATTGTAGTTCCTGAAGTACTGTTGTATTGCAACAGATATCTGTAATGTAGGGAAGCAGAAGTGACGGTTAGACGGGCGTGTTGGTTAAGGGCTGATGCTATTTATACTTTAGGACACCAAGTCGTTAAGCGTTGTCTTCCATTGACTGCCTAGTGAATTGCATGCTGGAGGGTTTAGAGGGATCGAATTCTTCTTGTTCATATTGTTACAAACATATGACAAGAAGCTGCGACCTGTGTGACCCTTGTCAGCCATATGGGAGTGCGTGAGACAGTGCACTCTGTAGAATTGGTGCAGCATCAGACTAGGCTAACACGCCAGGAACTAAAGCAAATCTATTAAACACTGTTATCCGTTAAGTACAACATACACGTTTCAATTCAATCGGCAGTTGAGTCGGTTGTTGTCCAATTCAAGAATTGTATGTCTTTGCCAATTGATTAGTTTGCCAGTTGTCGGGGTGGTTGAAGAAACAAAAATTCTTTCAATTCAGCTTATGAAGTGTGTGGCCTAGAATGAATTCCATTGAAAGGCTCAATTGACAATTGAATTAAGTCGTGTATAAGATGCTATAGTTTGAATTGTATTTTTAAAAAGGCAAGACCATATTTTTTTTTTTTTTTGAAGCACCAACTTTAAAACTTGGGAATATTCCAGTGAATTTAAGAGTGAGCAACTTGGTTTTAAATAAATAATTTAATATTATATTGGCAAAATAAACAATAGATAAGTAGGTTACCTTTGACTTTACAAGGGAAAAATGACAAGCATGTGAATAAATCACAAGCCTATGCACATGGGCTAATCACACCATGCACATATTTAAAAATACACATTATTATTTAAATAATTTCTTTAATCAGTTGTGTGTTACAATATTTATTCTTTGTATAGCAAATTGGGCCTAAAATATTATATTACTTTACAATTATTTAACAAAGAAAATTAAAATTTTGCCAATACTAATTAATTTCCTTTTCATATTTTTGCTCAAATATTTTTTCATATTAATAAACATAATACAATTAAAATAGAAAATTTATCGTATAAAAAATAATTCTTTAATTTCACATGATTCGTTGGCAAATTCAATATGTTTGCATGAACATGTGTACAAGTAAACTGATGACCCAATAAATAAACAGCCGGCCAAAAGTAATTGTCTGTATCACTTGCGTCCATCGTTCTGCACATGTACAAAAATTAGTTACGTGCTGAATGAACTTTAGCTTGAAAATTTGAAATAGAACGCCATTAAATATACAAAGCTAAAAAGATTATTTTTTCTTTAATATATTTGTCTTAAGCATGTTCTAAATATTTATCTCCAAAATAGAAAAAGAAAAATTACTTTGAGAATTTATTATTTATTAAAAAAAGAATGTGGCGAAAGTTTGTTTCATTTTGTATTTCTTTTGCAACTCTTTCGTTTTTCTTTTAATATAAAATGCTTTTGTGGAGGAAATTAAAAAAATAACAGACAAATAAATAAACAAAACTTATTCCTCGGTTTAAAGGCAGCTCGAAACAATACAGCGCAGTGGAAACTATTAAAGCCCTTAAGCGAACCATTAATGGGAACTAAAACGTATAAAATACTGAAGCTTTTTCTACTCTTGTTGCTGTTAGCAGCCCAACAACTGCGCTCAAAGAGGCGTTATTTAAGGCGACAACAGCCACACAAAGAAAATGTTTTGTTTGTAATGGAAAAAAGACCAACAAAATGAAAAACTTAAATAAATAAAAGTGAAATATGCGCGTTTGTATAACACAGATATTTCACAAAGTTTTTTTTTTTATTTCTGTGAAAGAAAAGTTTGACTTTTCGTTTCAAACGAAAATTGCAACAAGTTGAAGTTTTATTACTATGAGTATTATGGTTTGAAGATGAATAAAAAAATTTTACCTTGAAAAACAATAATTTGACGTTACAGCAGCGATATTCGTGTGCTGATAAAACAAAGCAAACTTGAGTTGGTTTTAGTGTAGTTTGTTTGGCAAATTTTAAATATTTACCACTATAATATTAATAAAAAAAAGGAAACACAATATTTCTTAACTCTTTTTATTCCGAAAATAAGCAAAACACGCTGATTGCGTGTAAATATTTAAATAGAACAAGGCTGTTTGTTAATGAAACACTGCCACAAAGTTATCTCCAAAGTGTTAGCTGATATTTTAAAATTTTGCTGTTTAATATTATATAATTTCTTAAGCTTAAGATCTCTTCTGATTTTATATTTTTTAGTTTTTACTATTTTATTATCTGGCAATATTTCGCTCTTCTTTGGATAGCTTCTTCAGGCGAAATAATTTTTTTTTTTTTTTTTTTATATTGGACCAGTACTCAGGGGATGACCCCTACATATGCAGTGCATTGTACCAGAACTAGGAAAATAGGTTGTGAGGAGGGGGAAAGCGGGAGTAGTGTTTGTGAACATTTGACTTGAATCCTCCAACGTTATAACAGACAGGAAACACTTCTGCAGGCAACTTGTTCCACAGACGAAGCGTGCGGCTGAAAAACGAATTCTCTCTGTAATGCGTAGTACGATTCCCCGGGCAATCGACCACAAATGGGTGAGCTCTAGACGATGAACGCGTGCTACGTAAAAATGTGCGCGTTTCGGGAACAAGATCCCTAATCTCGTCAGAGCAAAATCCATTGTAGTATCGATAGAACAGAGTAACGCATCCCACACTGCGTCGATGCTCCAGTGAGTCAATAGAGTTGGATACCCTACTGTCACCGATGAGCTTCTTCGCCCTCTCCTGCACACGGTCGAGTAACCCCAAAACAGACTTTGAGGCACCGGCCCAAACATGAGAGTTGTATTCCATTTTCGGTCGGATGTAGGTGGTATAAATAGTAAGGAGGTCGGATGGAGTGAAGTACATCTTACACCGTTTCAAAAAACCGAGGCACTTGAATGCTTCTTTAGAGATATGAAAAATGTGTTCACTCCAGCGAACGTCACACTGTATCTTCATTCCAAGAACATCAAGAGCATCCGATTCTTCAATATTTATACCATCCATGAGTACAGATGAAGCAGCATTAGCGGTCGTTTGTTTGTGCGTCAATAAGCAACACGAGCATTAAAGGCGACCCTGTTTTTACGACCCCATTCAGAGACCAATAGAAGATCACTATTCAGTGAATCATTCATATTTATTTATTTTAAATTTTTTACTTTCTACAAAATTTTGAAAAACTATAACAACAAAAAACAAATAACTTAAAATAAAACCATTTTCCTTTCATTTCATATTCTCTTTCGTATTCGAAAATAAAATATTTTAATTTCTTACACAATTGTACTTACATATACATAGTTAAAAACAATAACAAATACAATTAACAACATATTGCATATTATAATAAGCATATTATGCTGTTTATGCACCCCATGATATCATAAGCTCGTCTATATTTCATACATGTTCGATCAAATTTAAGTTTTCATATGATCCAAAATAAAAATGCTGTGACAGTAACATATAAATTATTTTTAATTTTCTCATTTTAATATTTTTTCCTGCCACCACCCAAGACTTCTCGAGTATATTATCATAGTTATAATATCCTTGATAAATGGCTTATTCGCTAGAAAGCTATAGGTTTAACTTAAGCAGACTGTCAGTTTCATGAAAAGCAGCCCAATTGGTACCTGACATGGTCTCGTTGTGTTATCTTAGGGAAATATGCAGCCTGTAAAGCCCACATATCCTCAATATGTTCACGTTTATACCAAACTGAAAACTGGGTAAAAAATACAGTCCACTCATCCTTCATTTCAATATATCTGTCAGGTCGTGAAGAGTCGGAATGCCCGGATATAATGCATTTATAGAAAAACAAGAGCATAGAGGAAAAACTGTCGCACTCTTAACCCAATAATCACTAAATGAAAGATTTAATATCAAGGAAGCATGCATCCTAAATGACAATTTACTGTCAAAACCGCCACCAAAGTACCCAACTTTAATGGAGAAAACCTCTCACAACCATATTCTACAATCATACATGAACCATGTTAATCTCATATCCAGGTAAAATTACAAGTAAATAGGTAAAATTACCAGACAGAAAAAATTAAAAAAATACCGCAAAGAATTAAAGGACTTGCTTTTTTTAAAGGAAGGTATTCCAAAATATCTACTAATAAAGATTTTTATCCCAACTTCTTTACTCGTAAAAGTGTATTTCATGAAAAAAAATAATTTCTATTGTCTCTTCTAGTTCTAGTTTTTTCTAATGGTCTTTTCTCTACCAGCTCTTTTAAAGACAATAATGTTTCTGTAAAATGTAATTTTTAGAAACAAAACTTAAGAAACTTATTTATTAAAAACAGGAAGTCATTAAAGGAAAAAATCAATATTTGCAATAGTTTATTTTTAAACCTTAACAATATTTTTCTTTCTAATTGTTTCTTTAAATAAATTGCTATTAATGAAACAATATGAAGTATTATTTAAACTATATTAGAAATATTGTAAATGTGTAGTTGTGTAATTGTAAATTTTAAATTTTCTGGACGAGTGTGAAACAAAAACGTTTGCATCGATGACAATTTGCAATTGGTAAAAGATAGGAATTGTGGTATTATTTTCCTCAATAAATGTCTTAATTTATCTCTAAAAAAAACATGAAATAAATTTTTAGCATTTCCGGTTACCAGGAAAATGTGTTTTAAACTCTTAACAACGTCATAGTTTTTTAAAAGTAAAAAAGTAAAAAAAAAATCGTTTTGCTTAGTTTATGTCCTTGTTAAATAATAAAATAGTGAAAATACAAAAAAAAAAACTTTTTATTTACAAAAATATCAGTTTGAATAATATATAACAACAGCATTTGAAAACTAAATATTTTGATATCTTTATACCAGTGTCTCTTAAACTTGATTTAGAATTTTTTAAGTTTTCCAACTTCTTTTTCCACAACCTGACACTTATCATGATAAATAATATTTCCTTAGTAGTCAACTGGTGTATAAAAGTCCATGATATTGCAAACATTTCAGGCAGGTGGAAAGCAAAGTACTTTTCCTACTTATCTTGCCATTCCAACATATTTATAGAAGCTTTGCTAGACTTTTATATTAAAAAACTTGTTTTATTGTGATAATTTATAACTTAATTCTATCTGTGCATTGGCAAAGAAAAAAAATACATTTGCAAATGTTTTTTTTTTCTTTCTCTTTATAACACACAATTTCATTTAAACTTATAAATTTTCGTCCCCTTGCAGTTATGTTGCATATATGTGTGCGACTGTGAGTTAGTTTTCCTACATACATACTTCTGATTAACAATTTAAGATCTAAAATAAAAGAAAAATAAGTTAAAGGAATGTATATTATAATATCCAATCGCATATTACGGTTTAAAATATCTTTCTTGAAGAACTTTGTTTAATAACTACAGCACAAAATCAGCCAAGTCAATTTCATCAAGCGAATGAAGGTTTTATTAATATTGAAATATCACTCATACGCCAAGCTGCTATAAAATGCACATTTCTTCATGCACATATCACAACACAAAGTAAATGAGATAACACTGTTTCCTATGGGATATATTATAAACCGAACTCTCCCTCTCTCTCTCTCTCTGTTACGGTTTATAAGACACAGTGATTAAATTTTATTGTATATCCACTTTTGATAAAAATTTAACGTGTTATAGAAAATACCATAATGTAAAGTTCCTAAGAATAAAAAAAAATTATTGAAAAACGTTAAGATAACTTCAGCTAGACGATTTTAAAAAGTGAATTAAATTGTTATTTTCAAAAATATGATTTTCGAAAGAAATTTTCTTTATATGAGTTTTTTGGCGGGAGTTTTTAAGTGGCTTATCTTTGAAACAAACCCTTTTTCTGAAAGGTACTTTTTTTAAAATTCCTTTTAAAACAAGTACTTTTTGTGATGGTGTTATTATATATGTTATAAGGATTTGATAAAAATGCCGAGGCGTTCGATCTTTTAAACAAAATTTACAAATTTCGTTCAATAACTCCATTTCTTTCAGGAAAAATATACAGAAATGCTGGCATCTACATTAGCAACACAGTTTCTTAATGTTATTTTTTTAATAAAAACTATTTTTTCGGAAAAATAAGTTCAGGTTTCTTATGAAAGTAATCTTCAAATGAAATTCTTTAATATGTTTAAAAAGCATTACTTTTTATAAGTTTCTGTTTTTATGGAAAGTGTTTTTAAATTAGATTTAATTTTTTTTTAATTTTTTACTAGTTTTTACAAATTTTTTGTTAGGAAAACTTTAAGATAATAATTTAAAGTATTGTTTAATGCTATAGTGGAGAAAATTTTACGCAAGAATTATTACTTATAGTTTACGAGTGCTTTTGCTTCGCTGTTCGTCAGTTTTCGAATCTTCCATCACTTGCAGTCGCCCCTTGATGCTGCTGGCAGGAACGCACCGTAAAACATTCATCTGTTTGTCTCTTTTTTATCCCCTTTTCTGCTGTTCTGCAACAGTAATGACAACTATTTTGTAATTCAAATGCTCTTGCAAATCCTTTTGCCATTAAAAACTCTCAACTAATTTCTACTGTTTCATCTTTGAAACTTAAAGGACAAATTGTTGTTCTGGAGAAGCAACAAAACAACAGCAACAAAAATTTGCAAGTCTAATAACCCGCAAACAATAAGTTGCGCAAAATGTTTTGCATTTTGAACTGTTGTCTAAAGCTATTGAAGTACAAATATATTTTAGCTAGAGTAGATGCAGTTTGTATAAGTCAAAAAAAGAGTGAAATAAGGATGAATGAGGGATTTTTTCTCGTTTTTGAAAGCACATGAATAAGTATTCTTAATAATTTTAGTAGCAGATGTTTGCAAGCCCTTTATCTTTTATCTTATTAGTAGTAATCTATAGCATTTATGCACTTGTTATGCAAACAGCACTTGAGACGGGAATAAAACAAAATACTTGAATTGATAATAAATGAAGAAGGAGAAACTTATTTTTCGATGAATCAATAAAGACTATTTTAAAAACAAAAATGTTTTCTTTGTTTAAAACAAGAGATGGATATCTCATAATCGTGATAAATTTGCTGCATTATAATAAATGCTAAGCAAATACAAAATTATTTGCATTCCTGTATATTTTTGGCGTTAACATTTTATATGAAGATTTGTTAAAAATGGATTTTATATGAAGACTTTTTAAAACCGGACTATTGTTTCATTAGAATTAATGCTAAGCAAATACAAAATTGTTTGCATTCTTGTATATTTTTGGCGTTAAAATTTTATATGAAGATTTGTTAAAACAGGATTATTTAAAAAGTTTTTCAAAACCACTTACAAAATTGCTGCAGATAAAGTACTCTTGAGCATTCAATTACTAAATCACAACAAACTATTTCCATTAATATTTTTTTTTTTTTTTTTTTTTTTATTGAAACTTTTCTCTGAAACGGCGGCATTTGTTGCACCGCCACTCAAGCGAAATATTGAAACCATTTTATTCGTCTCTTTTACTTTAATCGAGTAATAGATTAACAAACTTCAACAAACTAAATTTACACAATTGAAGAGCAGGTTGCCTGCCATTTTTTCGTTTTATGGTTGAAAGGCAAATTGTCACGAAAGCGATTGTAAAAGATTGGAAGAAAAAAAAGCAACAACTTTGATTAGATTTTAAAACAAAATAAAATCCCTTTAAATTTTATAGTTCCCTTTATATGTTTCTAGTAGAGTAAGTAAGTCACATGTATACAAGTACATGTATTTTTTAAAGGCTGGATTATAGAATTAACCCTTGAAAGACCAATAACTTCAAAAAAATTATTAAAATTTTACTGGCGATTCTTTTCATAACGAAAGCTTAAATTTTTTTCATATAATTGTTTTTCGATAAAAATAGAAACAATTGTGTAAAATGTTAAAATGTTGTTTATCTAGCACAGACTAGCGATTTGTTGGGAAAATTTTGTAAAGAGTGTTCATTATTTCAAGTGCTTTTCATACAAATTTTCCCGACCAATCTCTCCTCTGTTTTATGTAAACAGCACATAAATGCTTACTATGTTAGGTTAGGTTGTACAGCCTGCTAGTTGCATAAAACCAGCCCACTTAAATCCTTTGTTGTTACTGTTGTGTTGAGAAGTGCCGCCTATCAGACTCATCCGACGATTCAGATCCAATCCAACTCGAAAATCTGATAAAAGAAGCCAGTGTTGGTTCGTCTAGAATAGAGGCAGCGATATAGGAAGTGCACAAAACTCGCTTCCTCATCTTCATCCACACGACTTCTGCAGAAATCATTATATGTTTGATTGGGATTAAAAAATGTGAAAGCCGCTGGATTATATGTTTTAAGAAGATTATGTTGTAAAGTAAATTGCTTAAGCATCAAAAAAAATTTATATTTAAATAATTACAAAATGCTCAAATAAGCTTTTATATATCAAAATACTAATGGCCCTATTTATAAAATATTTTTCATGTTTATTAAGCTCTTATTGTACAAATTTTGTATAGAAATCAGTGCAATAACAGCTTAATAAACTAGAAAAAATTTTATAAATAAGGCAGTAAAACTCTAAAATATGAAGAGTAAAAGTTTTGTATTATTTGGAATAGTTGCGAATTTGCATCAATATACTGTCAATATTTTGAAACATAAACTTTCAAAAGCATTTTCCAAAGTTTAACCACTTCGTTTATAAAATCAACTTAACATTATTAAGCATATCTGTCACATAGATCCATAATGGGTTAAAACTGTTAAGCTGCATAAAATGCAGGTCTTTTCGGTGTAAAACGAGTTTTTTGACAACACTTAAGGTTATTGCAACTATTGTCTGTGGCATTTGGCCAACAGCCAACATTTTATTTTAGTTAAGTTGCAACTTCAGACAAAGTTTATAAATTTTAATCCAAATGAAAGTCTGTATTGGGGAAAAAAGCAAAGTTTAAAAATAAAAGTGATAAAAAAGACTTGAATGAAAATATGAAAAGGTTAAAGCTAAATTTAAATAAAAATATATTCAAAGGAAAAATAATAATACACAGACATGAAGTTTGAACATTTGTGAAGTTTTCATAGCCACGGGTTATAATAAATTTATTTTCTTGATGGTCTTTTTTTGCTTCGGCAGTAATTTCTAAGCAAAACTCTTTAATCGCCATTTATAAAATCTGATTTGAGTGGAGGAGAAAGCTACTATGGATTCTATTTAAAGTCGATCATATATGAATGGATTCACATAATTTGAACTGTGCTTAAAGCTCAGCAAGATCGAGCTGGAAGGCGGCTGGTTAGCTATAGAAATTTTAAATCTTTACATCTTTGATTTAGTGATTATTTGGTATGTAGTGTTATAATGGCGATTTTTTTTTGTGGTTCACCTAAAACTTCAAACTTTACTTTATGAAGTGAATTTTAGTAAACTCTATAGCAAACTTTTTTTGAAATTACAAAATGTCTCTTACCTGCTCATATATATGTATATAGACATTTGTATTGCTTAATATTTCATTTTAATTATTTAACTTGTTACTAGAAGGTTTTCTTTTGAATAACAAAATTATTTCCTTCCACGCTTTACGTCTTCCTAAACGATTCTCTCGTTTATTTCTTCTTAATCAAGCCGTTATTTAAACCCCCTCTACCTCATCCCATCAACCATTTTACTGCTTTCTTCAAGCACATTTCACTTTTTCAAGGATTGGTGTTTTTAAGGATTGTTGGTTATTTTAAGTTGCCTGTCATTCTCAAGGACTGTCACAAATAATTTGTTTATTATTTTAAGAAATTATCTTAAGTGCAATTAAGCAACAATTAAACGCAGAGAAGTATTTTAAAAGCCAACAAAAATAAAACTTACTTAAATAACCATTAAAGCTCGCTCAATCAATGAAGTTAAATAATTATCCCGCGAAGAAAATAAATGAGTTCAGCAAAAAAAAAACAAACAGGAGATTTGATTCAAGGAACTTTCGAGAAGTTTTTTAAGAGATGCTTTCACATTTTAATAGTTTAGGTTAAAAAAAAATATTTTTACTTTTACCTAAAGTAATTTAATATAGTGTTTTAAAAATTAGTTTAAAAGATATTTTAAAAGACATTTAAAACTGCAAAAACCGCATATAAAATAACAATAAAAAGCATGAAAGGCATTAAAAAGTTGAGATTTTAATAACAAACTTCAAAAAAAATAATGCCTTTTCAAAAAAGCTCCTTTTGTAAAAACTATCTTCTCAAAGTCCGATTTCAAAAAAGTATTTTCTTAAAAAAAAAAATTTAAAGAGATACTTTCGCAAAAAGGTACAATTTCAAATAAGTATATTTTCAATTATGTACCTGTTTCAAAAGTACCTTTACATAAAAAATACCTTTTCAATAAAGTATCTTTTCTCAAAATACTTTTATGAAGTATCTCTGAAGAGGTGTTTAAGATAACTTTTTAAAAGAAAAACTTAAAAAGAAAGAAAGCCACTATTATTAAAGGGGGCTTAAATAAGTCAAGTTTTAAATAAATCAAAAACAACATTTCCGAGAAGTATCTTTAAAAAAATTATCTTTTAAAAAGGTACCTTTTAGAAAAGTATCCTTTAAAAACGTAGTTTTCAAAAAATATACTTCTTAAAAAAGTGCCTTTCAAAAAAGCACTTATAAAGAAAGTACCATTTAAAAAAGCACCTTTTTAACAAGTACCTTTCAAAAACGTACTTTTTAAAAAACCTTTTAAAAAAGTAGATATTAAAAAAATGTCCTTTAAAAAATTACCTTTTATAAAAGTACCTTTAAATAAGTACATTTTAAAAAAGTACTTTTTAGAAAAGTACCTTTAAAAAAATAACCTTTTTAAAAGGTACCTCTTAGAAAAATACCTTTTAAAAAAGAACCTTTTAAAACAGTACCTTTTAAACAATTACATTTTAAAAAAGTACTTTTTAAATAAATGCCTTTAAGTATATTTATTTAGTTTTTGTCATATTTGAAAAAATATCCACTAAAATTTATATTTCCTAACAAGTATAATTAAAAAAAATATACCTTTTTTAAAAATATTGTTCAAAAAAGTCTGTGCTTTCTAAAAACAAGAACTTTAAAAAAAGTATATATTTAAAAAAGTACCATTTAAAAAAGTACATTTGAAAAAAGGACCTCTTAAAAAAGTACAATTGGGCACAATACCATAAATAAATTTTAAAAGTAATACTTTTAGAAGAAAGTTCTTTTTCAAGCGGCTATATTTTAAAAAATTTAATTAAAAAACTAATTATTAAAAAAATACTATTAGACAAAAGAAGTTGTAAAAAATAACTTTAAAAATACTTATTTCAGCTAATGGGTTTTCAAAAGAGCATCTTGCAAAAAGGTACCTTTCACAGGAAATTAGTTTTGAAGGAAACAAATTATAAAGATAGTAAGTAGTTTATGAGAAAGTTGCCTTTTAAAAGAAGTTTTTATTTAAAAACAAGTTAAAGTAAGCTCTTTTATAAAAGTGCTTAAAAAAAAGTACATTTTCTTAAGGCAAAGTACAATTTCTCAGTTTCTGCAAAAAGTATCCACCGCATATTGATGCGCTTATATTTTCTGCATTTTGCTCAACTTGATTCTCTTTTAACTGAATTTTTTTTTTTCTGGATCATTAATATTCTATTAAAAACTTATTTTATCAAACTCTTCATTTATGTTTTACGATTTGTTACAGACAATTACTTATTTCTGGCCGCCATTACAATTGTTATCGTTAAAAGTTGCCGTTCGTAATTTATGAGGCCGAATCATAAAGAAGACATTGGAAAATCATTTTCTTTTATCTGGCAAACATTTGAAATACGACCAAAATAAAATAAAAAGGCTAAAACAAGAGGAAAACTTTCTATTATCGATAGTTATTTGCAACGGCAGCAGCAATGACAACAACAACGCTATTTAAAATGTTCATCAGCGTTTTCGTAAGAATAACTTTTGCCTAAATAGCGCAGTATTTGGTAGTTTTTGTCCTGCCGTTCATTAACGGGTCTATTCAATGGGAGTTTTTCTTTTTTTTTTAATTTCTATTAAAACTTTTTCACTTTTGCGCTCAAGTGTATTGACGGAAGGCCATATAAACAGCTTTTAAATTCTTAAAAATCATGTGAGAGTTATGTGGTGTGGGAAGGGGGGAGGGGCATGAAATTTGTATTTTTTAAATCGCAGTATTGTTAACAATTATTTAACAGCATCTTTTTATGTATAGGAAGGCCGTTTGATAATTCCGTGATTGTTTTCCTATTTCCCGCTCAGTAATTTCATATGCAATAATGCTGCCTTTAGCCACCATCCTTTTTCAGACTACTGTCAAGCTTTGATCAAGCTGCGTAATTTAGTTTGTTGCTAAAAGCCGTTGAACACATTACTGAATTTCATGTGTTGACAAAGCTTTATTGTTTTGTGTAAAAACCCCATCATGGAAACCAGGGAAAGAGTTAATAATTACTATTAATTTCATTGGTTTATCACACACGAGAACAATTGTCCTGACAGCTTGTGGGCGAAGGGGGTGAGGGGAGTAGTATTATGTCAACATAATTTTTCAACCAGCTTCATACCCTTACAGAAAGCACAAAACCAACACAAACACACACCAATTAATCAAATGAATCACAGAAACACTAACCCACACATATAAGGCTATGTAAACGAGCACATATTATTCCACATGAATTAGTCTCGTGTGTGCTGGATCAGAACAAAAAGTGTTTTAAAAACTTAAGAAAGGAAAAAACTTGAACTATAACCCGTTGTACAAATGTACAAACCAAAAATTTAATTTAAAAAGTGTTTTAGCCTAACGGCTAAGAAGTTGTCTCGATATTTCTACCTTAGTCATGCCAGCACAAGTGACGTCATACATTCTAAGGTCGTCACGAAAAATATCGTTGATAAAACTCATAGCATAATATTAGAAAGATGGATCGGTTAATAAAACTACTTGAGGTGGCTGAGACTGTAGCCATCTCATCTTTACATTTTACATCAATTTTTGGACATGGAAAAATGAGAAAGCAATCCGCGGAAATTGCATAATAAAGTGATGTGATGTGCCTGAGGCTATAGGCATCTCAATTTACTATGGACTTTACATTTTACATAAAATTGTGACTACTCGCGATATGGGAGCAGCGATTGCTCACACAGTGTAATAGTGTGGCCACTACAGAGTAGTATTTGGCAATGTTCAGCCGGAATGTGGATGATATTTTACGCCAATATATAAATTTTTCTATTTAAAACGAAGAATAACTGCTGTTCCATTAAGGTAAGGCACAAGTGCACACGTCTAGTCACTACATCAAAAATCCATAAATTGGGCTACGAACTGTTAGCCAATCCAGCACATTCTTCAGATTTCACCCCCTACAACTACTTCTTTTTTTAATTTTGAAGAAATGGCTGTATAATATGAGATTTGGGCCAAATGAAGTGCTTATTACCGAAACAATTGCCTATTTTTAGGGGTTTAGAAACCTTTTATTTGAAAAGAATAAACAAATGTGATAAATGCAGCAATAAATATTAAATAATTAATTGCTGATTAGAAGCAAAAATAATTATCGAAATATTGTAGATAGCAGAGCTGTCGAACAGCCCTCGTAGAACACTAAAAGAAGTTACTTATAGTCCTTCGACAATAAGTGCTGTGGGCTATGCCTTGCATAACATATTGCCTTCATAAAAATATGCACTTACATATGTACAAACATTAATGTGAATGTGGGTCGTAATATTTTAGAAAATAAAGATATGAAAATTAAAAAAACTACCGAAAACTACCTACTAACAGTTTTGTACTTATTGGTTTGTTAAAATAATGCTGAGAGCAACATAATATTTGTATGCTGTATGAGTTTTCCCAAGAAATTTGTGGCAAATAATAATGAAAATCGTAAAATAAAAAACACAATGAAAAACACTCTGAAACTACAAAAGCTTTTTGGAAAATTGCCAAAAAAAAAAAGTATACATTTGCTGCCTACAACTAGAATTTTAAGAACAACCACTACAACCGCCTTCCACTGCAGCCACCTACCACGGCAGCACGCCAACGCCAACGACAACTATGATCATATACGTATTCAATTAGCAAATGCTTTGCATGCATTAAGACCAGCTAGCATCTTGTTGAAGGTGCTCTTTGCATAAACACCGAACACCGTTTCCTGGGGGAAAGAAAATTTTATTAAAATAAGTATTTCCAGCTGAAAGTGTAACCAAAGAACATTTCATTTTTCGTTGTGTAGAATATTAAGTTGTTCTTTCTTAACTTTCATTGTTATTCTCGGGTAATTGTAACTTAAGCACAAATGAAATTTAATCTTTATTTTTTTTTTATTTTTTTTTAATTTTTTGTCTCTAGGCAAATACATATAACAGCAGGTGTAGAAGCATCAAGCAGCTGTTGTTACTGTTGATCAGATCTCTGTTTCAACTTTAGTGTAACATTAAGGAAATGTGATTGTGGCAGTGGCAAAATGGAATACAATATTGTGGTTGTGTTTTTGGCACTGGGCCAAATTTTAATTTAAATATTTGGATTTTTTTTTTAGTTAACTTGCAACGTTTTTATTCTAAACAACTTTGCCTACATTAAATGGTTGTTAAGTATGCGGTGACAAATCAGATTGTGGCTACTTTTGCTTTCTTGATTCGAAGTTTCTGGCCAATAAAATAATGATAAATGGAAACTAAAACTTGGGCAAAACGTATGAGGAAGATAAATACCAATCAAAAAACTATAAACAGCGCGTTTTTTAGAATTATTACAAGGGATTTTTCTCTGACGAAATTAAGCATATTTTTACCAAAAACCCACCTTTTTTAACGTAATACCCGTTCATCGTCCGGAGCTCATCCATTTCTTGCCGATTGCCCAGTGTATCGCAAAACGCATTACAGAGGGAATCCATTTTCAGCCGTACGGTTCGTCTGTCCTGTCTGTTATAACGTTGGAAAGTTCAAGTCAATTGTCCACACCTACTACTCCTTCTTTTCTCCTCCTCATAACCTATTTTCCTAGTTCGATGCATTGCATATGTAAGAGACATCGCCTGAGTACTGGTTCAAAATAAAAAACTAAAAAAATATATGAAGTAGAACTAGATATAAAAGACACAGGAATCATTCATTTCAAAAATTAGTACAAATAATGCTAAATGTAGTAGAATTATAAAAATAAAATGCAAAACAATGTGATTTATTTTAAGCGGTTTTGCCAGTGATGACAACAAGTCTCAATGACAATTTAGCCAAATGGGTCCCTGCTACCTAAAAGTTAAATTTTCAATAACTATGCTACACAGATTCAATTGATTTTATTCATTAGACTAGGTTTTGTCACCTTTAAAGAGCAGTGATCGATGGCAATCATATGTATGTATGTGTGCGTGTGGAAACATCATAAAATAAACCTGCAAGTCTTGCGATAGCTACCAATAACTTCGCATTGTTCATGTGGAATGTGAGTCGTTGAGTCTGCTATGAGGCAATATTTCGCTTTCCTTTGGATGGCTTCTTCTTTGGCATGAAGGTCGAAATATTGAGAGATAATAAAATAATGAAAACCAAAAACTATAAAATCGGATAGACCTTAAGCTCAAGAAATTATATAATATTAATTCGTAGTAATAGTAAACAAACAAGTATTATTAATAGCCGAAAAATCTTAGGAATTTAAAATAAGTTCCTGAAAAAAAACATTTGAGTTTAATATGAAATCATGTTAAATTAATATGAAGCTTTCCGTGAAATAAATTCACAACCAAGCAAACAAAGACTGATTTATTTCACATCAGCAACATTTTTGTCATGTTGAGTTTTTCCGCCATTTCATATTAAACATCCAAGCATTTAATTGCCCAATAAATTTTAAGAATTTGAAACAAATTACAAGAAAAACATTTGAGTTTAATATGAAAGCATGTTAAATTAACATGAAATTTTTAGTATAATAAATTCACAGCCACATGTTAAATTAAAATGTTTTCATGTTGAAACGATGCAGTTATTTCAATTGAAACGACATTGAATAAAATACACTTTAGTTTTATTTAAACCCAGTTAATATGTTTATAAGTCAGGTGAGATGATGGAAAACTAAACAAAACAATTTGTGAAAATGTGAAAACAACTTTGTTTAATGTTGAATTTTTTTTTACGTGTAAACTAAAATGTTGTTTTTACTCTGATGCCAAAAATAGCTCTTCTTCCACCCACTACTTTTTAACCTGAAGTAAATTTTTACAAGTTAATTCATTCTCCACATAACCAACAAAAAATATCTATTAGTTAATTTGCTTAAAAACATAAATCCAAGCAATTGTAGTTATTTATAAATTTATCATATCTGCTACCACAATTTGTTTCCTATTAACATATAAATTATTTTTTGTGTTTAAGAAAGTTAAACAGTAATTATTTCTTTTGCCAACTCGTTAATCATTATTTGTATGAAAATCAACTAAACTTTTCGCAACAAAGTCGCAAAAATTATTGCGAAAATTTTTGTGGTTAGATGTTGCTGGTAGAAAATGCGGCATTGAATGCTTTTAATGAGTTTATTCATAAAACTTCTGATTCATTAGCAGCTTCATAAACTTAAGTATTCACCAAAAACACTCATAAACATATAAAAATTTAGTAAAATGCACGCACGTCTGTACATAATTCATAACAAGTAGTTATTAACGAAATTAATACGTTCCATAAACTGTAGTGCAAATAATGCCCCTTGAAATCAACATTTTAATTAAGTCTAAGCAACAGAGGGAAAGAAAACGTTTCTTTATGAACTTCAACTTGGTACACTTTGTTGTTTAGTGAACATTAATTAAAAGAAAATAAAACAAAATTTTTTTTGTGTTCAGAAATAAATGTAATTAATTACGAAATAGATAAACCTGGTTGGGAACGTAAAAAACGCAAAAAAAATATATGCAGTAATGACAATATTTTTGAGAGAAACATAATATTTTTAAAAACTGTATAAGCGAACAATCATATATTCAAAATATTAGTTGCACTACGATTAATACATATGAAATTAAATTTTTAAATTAAATAAAATTTTTATTTACTTCAATTAAAAAGTTTATTGCAAATGCTATGCAACATATCGGGCTTAACAAATTATTAATTTTGAAATTTTCTAATCTTTCAACATTATAGCCATCTGTCTGACTGCAGAAACGGTATTTACAATTTATGTTCGTGTAGTGTAGTGTAGTGTAGTGTAGTGTAGTGTAGTGTAGTGTAGTGTAGTGTAGTGTAGTGTAGTGTAGTGTAGTGTAGTGTAGTGTAGTGTAGTGTAGTGTAGTGTAGTGTAGTGTAGTGTAGTGTAGTGTAGTGTAGTGTAGTGTAGTGTAGTGTAGTGTAGTGTAGTGTAGTGTAGTGTAGTGTAGTGTAGTGTAGTGTAGTGTAGTGTAGTGTAGTGTAGTGTAGTGTAGTGTAGTGTAGTGTAGTGTAGTGTAGTGTAGTGTAGTGTAGTGTAGTGTAGTGTAGTGTAGTGTAGTGTAGTGTAGTGTAGTGTAGTGTAGTGTAGTGTAGTGTAGTGTAGTGTAGTGTAGTGTAGTGTAGTGTAGTGTAGTGTAGTGTAGTGTAGTGTAGTGTAGTGTAGTGTAGTGTAGTGTAGTGTAGTGTAGTGTAGTGTAGTGTAGTGTAGTGTAGTGTAGTGTAGTGTAGTGTAGTGTAGTGTAGTGTAGTGTAGTGTAGTGTAGTGTAGTGTAGTGTAGTGTAGTGTAGTGTAGTGTAGTGTAGTGTAGTGTAGTGTAGTGTAGTGTAGTGTAGTGTAGTGTAGTGTAGTGTAGTGTAGTGTAGTGTAGTGTAGTGTAGTGTAGTGTAGTGTAGTGTAGTGTAGTGTAGTGTAGTGTAGTGTAGTGTAGTGTAGTGTAGTGTAGTGTAGTGTAGTGTAGTGTAGTGTAGTGTAGTGTAGTGTAGTGTAGTGTAGTGTAGTGTAGTGTAGTGTAGTGTAGTGTAGTGTAGTGTAGTGTAGTGTAGTGTAGTGTAGTGTAGTGTAGTGTAGTGTAGTGTAGTGTAGTGTAGTGTAGTGTAGTGTAGTGTAGTGTAGTGTAGTGTAGTGTAGTGTAGTGTAGTGTAGTGTAGTGTAGTGTAGTGTAGTGTAGTGTAGTGTAGTGTAGTGTAGTGTAGTGTAGTGTAGTGTAGTGTAGTGTAGTGTAGTGTAGTGTAGTGTAGTGTAGTGTAGTGTAGTGTAGTGTAGTGTAGTGTAGTGTAGTGTAGTGTAGTGTAGTGTAGTGTAGTGTAGTGTAGTGTAGTTTAGTGCACAGACGCATTTTTTAAGTATAGTACAACTTTTTTTTACATTTGTAATTAACAGTTTAATTAAACTGATTAAAAATTTAATCATATCAATTATAATTGTAATTCAATCAAATAAAAAATTTAATTAACGTCCTATTTCTCGCAGTAACTGGAAACCAAAAAGCAGTTTCTCTTACGTGAATGAATTGGCCACCTTTCAATACCGTTAAACCCGATTTAAAGAAAATGGTTTCCACAACATAACAGAGTAGTAGAATTCCCTGTTAAGACTCCAAGCAAGTTTGGTTTTTAACAAATATATACATTGTTTTGTAGAAAAATATTATGCATTGATAACTTCTTTTTAATAATAAGAACCCACAAAACTCGTCACTGATCCGCATTTACAACTTAAAGCCATAACTTTTTCTGCCTGGAAATAAAAAATATATATTTTACTTTAATATTTCGCTCATTTCTGGCGATTTGGTATATGGGAGCAGAGAACTCAGCGTGTGTTTTTTAATTACACTATTTAAACCGCGTTATGTAATGTGTGTTTTTTGGCTACAGGATATTTATTCGATAAAAATATAGCAACATGTGCAAGCGTGTGTTCATTTTTATATTTTGATTAAATTTCGTTTTGCGTGTTTTCTTCCCCTTTTTTTCAAGACATTTCAGTTTTTGCTTTGTTTTGTCATTCATTGTCCTTTTTGCTGTCAGTTATTGCTCAAAGATTTGTTTCAAAAAAACTGAAAATGTAATATTCATATTCATGTCATCATATTATCCTTGTAAGGATAACAACATCTTTTTTTCAGAATTTATATTATATCATTTTTGTTCGGAAAAAAAACAAGAAACTAAAAGTTTTTATTTCGTTCATGCCCTGGGCAAGTGAAATCATCGTCATCATATTGTTTTCATGTTTCTTTCGAATGTTTTTGCGGCAACAGTTAAAATGTAGATTCAACACTCAACATTTTATGCGTTGAGTCTTTTTCAACTTTTGCTTTTTGTTAATTTTATTCTTTAGCTTTTTTCCTTTACGTTTTTTTTTTTTTTTATTTGTAAGCCATTAGATTTGAAGTTTTTTTTTTTTGCTTCTTTTAAAATAGACTTCGGGCTAAGTATTTATGATGTGCAATGAAAAATATTTTTATATTTTATGTTATATAATACACATCATGTCCAAACCAGCTGCCTAAAAGATAATAAAAATTTTATAAATATTAAAATCAAGAATTTGATATAAAATTAAATAGTAATTTGAAAACATCAACTTTGCTGTAAAAATAAGAAAACAGAAAGAATTCTACTTAATTTTTGTAGGAAAAAATGTGTTGTATTGTAAAGTCATACAATAGGTCTGTTTGAACAGCTAAGTGCAATTAATCAGCGTCAGCACCTGCTATTGCGGCCTTATATGACAGTGGCTCAATTCCACTGGAGTAAACTAGTTTATGGCTTACCAGCTTCTCCATTTGGCTTCCTCTTGCTAGACAACACCCCCCCGGGAACTACAGTTAGTTCCACGAAAATCAACTATACGCCATAATTATCGAAAAATACTAAAAACCCTCGCAACCACGACGTTTCACACAAGCAGGAGCCACCTCAAAAACAACTAGTGCCAAGATGGTCTTTAACACAGAACTTTTTGTGAGCACTGCCCCACTACAGCTAGAAGAATACATACTTTGAATATTCTATCAAAATAGAATTTGGATACCTCTTTCTTTTCAAGTTTCAACTAAAAGAATGAATTCTTTCACTGAAGTGCTTTCAAAATTTTGTATATGCTAGATATAGGTCATGTGCCCGAAGCTGAACTGGCAATCCCTTATTCAGTTTCATTAGCCGAAGCGTCATTGATGATATATTCGTAATGTTCAAATTATAAACTATGTGTTGAGGTTTAGATAGCTCTCCAACCAATTGTGGACTTAATCGCGTTGCCGGAGAGTTGTTCTTTAAATTTGCATCTATTCGTCCTGTATACAATAAATGATCAAATTTGGAAGGACACAAATCCACACAAGATGCAAGGCTATACAATGCATACCAAAATAGCCACTGCTCGGTACGGCTCTTGAGATTGCGACATCATTAATCTATATACCTTTGAGAACGATGTTTGCTAGTCCCTCAGCATCAACGGCAGACACCTAAATTTAATGATTACTAACTTCTTCTGGCCTAATTTATATGATACAAATACCAACGGATTGTTTTCGTATAACAGTCTTAAGAACTAGTCAGATTATGTCATTTGTATTGTGTTCTTGTAATGAAATTGCCTCCATCTAGGGATGTCTCCTATGAATTTGATATTACAGGACAATAGGATCGTGCGAGTTCATTCCATTTAATTTTTACTTGTTGTATTTTCTTAAATCGCTAGTCATATAAACCACAAGCCATTGTGGTATTTCGAGTCCAATTTTTGTGACTGAACAAGTTTTACTTGCCAGCTTTATTTAAACTTAACACCACTGTATTAACAGACACTAGACTTTTTTACTTTTCTGACTTATGACTGTCTTGTACAATGTTTAAAATTATACTCTGCCTCTGAGAAACATCCGCCTGCTATTTATAGCTTTTTATTACTTTCTAGATTCCAGACTCAAGTACAATTACCACTCGCACACACACACACACACACTTATACACACACTTAAACAATAAGAACGCAACAACAACAATATAATCTTTGAACAACAATATAATCTTTAATCTTTGGTTGTTTTACTTGGAATTTTGCTTTCTTTAGATTTTGTAGATTTGCGTGTTTGTGTATTATGTGTTTTTTTTTTTTCTTTATATTGTTTGTCTAGATGTGCGTGTACATTTATAACCAGACCAGCACATTGGTGAGGTGAGATAAAAATTCGTAACCAAAACCCAGCATTAAGGTTCATAGATAGACTTTTTTAATGAATCGAAAGGTTCAATGATGCCATTGCTATATTTTATGTACTCTGAAGTTATAAACATCTTAAAGGCAGACCCTTTATTGAAAAATAAAAAAATGGCATGTATTTGAAAAAATTTTCCTTCTTCTCAATCTTTTTTACAGAACTCTAAAAAAAAATTAATTGGTGTAGTTGTTGTCCCACAAATCTCTTTTTTTATCACAATGTAATTTTGAATCTTCAGCAAAGCTTAAGAGCTCTTGACTTGCCATCATTTATAACAAACAGCAGTTTTTGTACGCATTCCAAAAAGAAACCCCACTATTAAATTTTTATCAATTTATGGAAATAAAATTACAATTAAAGTTTAACCAATTAGTTTGTTATTAATATTCGTTAATAATTCAACCGGATTTATATCAGCAGCTGCATTTGTTTGGAAGTTGAAAAGAAAATAAAACTTATTTATTTGCTTTGCCAACAAAAACATAAACTTGTAAAAGGTTTTTAAAACAAAAATTTAACACACAACATGTAATAAAATTTTTAAATAAAATTTAACACACAGCATGTAATAATAAATAAAATACATTATCAATTGTATTTATTTTTACAATGATGACTCAATCCAGTTCAGTTCAGTCCAATGCGTTCGTAGTTTATTGCTAAAACAATAAATGTCACCACTTCATACATATTCGTACATATGCTACATATGCCCGCAAGCGGTAGGAGTAACATTTCGAATTTTATCGAATTAAATGTTGCATTTTGTTGAACCGAACCGGCGTACTGATTTGGTGGCTGGCTGCCTCTCTCATTGTGTGATAATATTTTTTTTTTTTATTATTATTTATTTATTTCCAGTTCTACACCCAACATATTTATGATAATGGCTTTTTCTGAAAAAAAGAAACAAACTAACAAACCGCAGTTTAACGCACATACGTATGTATACACATAAGTTTCATAACTATGCAGAGGAATTGGGGGAGTCCCTGTAGCTTGCAGTATCTACAATGAATATAATTTTTGAAAAAGGAAACCAGAAGGGAACATAACAATGACGTTTAGGGCTGTAATTATTAAAATGTATCTTTTTAATTATAAGCTATACGGTGGCATATATTTTATTTTATATATTTAAAGCAGAAATAACTGGTATTTTGAAATTTTATTTTTTCGAGCAGCAATTTATATTGTCTTTAGTTTTTAACAGAATTTGGCCTGTTCTTTCCAGGAACTTACTGAGAAAGTTAAAAATTCAGTATGGACCTGTTGAAGAATTTAAAGATGCCAACAAAAATTATTTTCCAACGACAACAAACTACAATCACGGGGGCGTGACTTGCAAGGTAAATCGTGAATAATTCTCCCAGTGTAGTTGATCTAACATCAGATAAGGCCGTCAAGAGAGATGTTATAGTAACTCAATGAGACATTTGGTGCCCATTTTGTCAGCTGTTAAGTTATTTATGTCCCACGATACATTCAATGAATTGACCCAAAACAAGATCCGATTTTCAAAAGCGTATTTTGTTTAGTAATAAAGCTTGTTTTTGTTTGAATAATAAACAAAACTACCATATTTGCAGTGGTGATAATCCTCAAGTCCTCATAACTCTCACCGTGGCAATCAGAAAAACTGACGGTTTTACATGCATTACGGGCTGGTGGAATCATTGGTCCGTATTTCTTTAAAAACGTTGCTGGTGCTGAACGTTAAAGTCAATGTTGACCGCTATAGAGTTATGATTACTGACTTTTTCGTTTATCCATTGAACCACCATAATATGCAGGAACTGAGATTTCAACAAGATGGCGCCATCAGATGTGTGACGCGCTCATGCCACAACTGATTTGTTTTGTAAAAGAACTATTGGAACAGTGACATAAAGTGGAGAGTAGAGTTTCAAATTTTACATATGTAAACTATCCAGTAACATGATTGACATCTAGCTGTAGTTTGCCAGAGAATATTTAAGCCTAGAACTATTACTCGTGACACAATTTTCTTTATACATTCGCATAAAAATGCTGGCCATAATACTAAATTATTAAATTAACAGCCTGACGGAAGTTCCTGTTCCTTTGTATTTGTGAGTTTTTATAGAATCCAATTTGAAACAATTTCAAAAGTGTCGTAAAAAAGTTTAAACGTTTAAAACATTAAAATGGAAGATTTGAATGACAACGCACGAGTGTAATACTCGAATGTAATGAATGAGGATGTAATTTGGTATTTATGTGTGTGTGTGTGTGTGTGTGTGTGTGTGTGCATGTAAATACTTGGTGCATGTGCACGCGTATGCAATTGTTTCATGGGGACGATAAAGCCAGCTGGTAGATTCCATTAAATCTGGGGCTTTGTTGCAGCAGTTGCGTTGATAAACAGCCGGAATTAAATTTCCTTGGGCTTTTTTTCTAACTGTTATTAAAAAGGGTTATAATCACTGAAAGTAATTTTTGTTTACAATGTAACACATTTCTGCTTTAAAATCAATTGGAAAGTTTTTAACTGTTAAAGTTATATTTATATTGATAAACATAACAATTGCATTTCATTACTTGTATTTGGAATGTTCTAAGTAGAGGTGCAGTTAGATGTGGAGAATTGGAGAATTTGGAGACTTTAATGTGCTGTTCATAGAACAACTCGTCCAGAAAATTTGTATGAAAGTTTTTCAATTTTTTGAGTGATTTCCATATAAAATATTTTAAACGAGTACTCGTCTGTGTTCTATGAACAGCACATAATTTTATTATCACATGAAATATTTTTAACTTTTTTCTTTTCAGTATTTTGTGAAGACGACTTGAGGAATTAAAACGGAACAGTACACATTTGAACAACGTGCTCAAAGCTTCGAACATTATCCCTCAATTCAACGTCTTTTTGACACAGCGTGTAACTTACTTCCAATTACTCTATTCCATCGTTACTACAATGGATTTTGCTCTGAAACTCGCACATTTTTGCGTAGCACGCGTTCATCGTCCAGAGCTCATCTATTTGTGGTCGATTGCCCGGAGAATCGTACTGCGCATTACAGAGAGAATTCGTTTTTCAGCGGTACGCCTCGTCTGTGGAGTAAGTTGCCTGCAGACGTGTTTCCCGTCTATTATAAGGTTGGAAGGTTCAAGTAAAATTTTCACAAACATTACTCCCTCTTTGCTCCTCCTCACAACTTATTTGTAGAATCTGGTACAATGCACCGTATAGGGTTCATCCCCTGACTACTGGTGCAAGATAAAAAACAAATAAGAAACATAAGAAATAAGTAGGACTTGGACAATATTGTCCAAGTCCTGCTCAATAAGAAAATAAAGGAATGAATGTGGAAATTGATTTACATCAGCACTTGCCTTTCCAACAACATCGGATAATGGACCATCTCTATGGAGTGAATTATTCACTATGCATCAACGCCCCCGTGTGACTTGTGAGGTTCACACAGGTCGCAACTTTTTTCATACGTTTATAACTATATGTATGCAATTTTCCAGAAAATCAATGAAAGATAAGGCTTATGAGTTGATAGACCGAAGTCCATTAAAAGCAGCAGCCCTTAACCAACTCATCCGTCCGCCATTAGAACTGATTTCTTAGATCACAGGTATCTGTTGCAAGACAGCAGCAACTCGGGGAGTTATTAACCCCCGAAAACTGGCATTATATCATAGTTGTTAGGGAAAGTAATTTCCCTTCCTGTGATTTTAATTTTAAACCACATCCGGAACGTTTTAACCAAGATAGTTGGCTCAACCATGATCAGCACCGAACTGGTCCGCAAGCAGAACATCCCGTGGGGGGAGGGTACTCTGCTAATCCTATTCTGCCAACTAAGCCTTGGTGAGGGTTTTGGAAGCCCAAGAGAAGATAAGTTATTCTGCTTCCTAGAGTTATATTAGCCACAACAAACAAAGAACTTCTACCCCTCTATACCCCAAAAACTAGATTGCCCTGATTTCGGTGCAAATCCTGCTTCTCGGGTGGAAGACTGTAAAGGAAATATGTCATGCGTTTTAAACATAGACCAACTAAATACATATTAAAAGGCTGTACAGAATGTTCTAAAGAACACATCTCACTACTATGCATTAGTTCCAAGCTCTGTATTTTAGAGCAATCTTTAAAGCAAAACAAACAAGCTATAAAACATTTAGAAACAGAACAAACACTGCATTGGTTTGAAACAACTTCACGGCAGTGCTTGGCAGTACTTGAATTCTGTTACATAGTAAAAGCCAAAACAAATCATTGGAATGAAGCAAAAAATGATGGCTCATAGTAAGCATACTCGCTGGTAAAAAGAAGGAGTAAGTATGCCTTCTGAAATGCCTAATTTGGCAGACAGAAATTCTACCCCTTCGATTACACAATCATTTATCTTTTACACATGATGTCCTAGACAGCCAAAGCTTTCCACGCTCCCTTAAGCAGCAGGTCTTATTGAAGCTCTGCATTAAAGGTGTACTTTAGTTGACCTTATTGAACTCCTTCTTAGCAGGTCTAAATGGAGGCCTTACATTTTCATGAAATTTTTAAAACCCAACCACCGATTTGGTGAGAAGAATATTTATACAAATCTGTTTTATTAAAGCAGCTCGCTTTTTATTGAAATCACTGAAATTCTGATCTGTTTTAATTAACTTGCTACAACTTGAAGTAGTTTTATGCAAAACTAATTTTGCTTTTATAATCTTCGTGTTGCTACACCCCAACAAATGTGCTTTAATTTAAAAAGAAAATATATTTTTGCTACTAAATTTAGCCAAGAAATTTCTAAATAATTAGAAAAACAGAAAACTTCAATTATTTCATTTCTTTTTTTCTCCTTAAAATACTGGCAACTTATTTTCTGTATTTGCGCTAGTTTGTGCTGGATTTTATGTTCAGTCGACATCAATTATATATTTTTTTGGAGGAAGAAAACAAAAATATTCAAATAACCGATGATTATCTGTCGTTATGCTTTCAAACTTCTGAAGACATTCAATTTCACGAATGACAAAATTTCAGGTATTTTTATGAAGAATTTTTACATAAAAATTTTCCTCCCAAAGTCATAACAAACCTGAAACAAGAAAAAAACACTTTAATTACTTTTATGCTGCTTTAAGTCATAAACTTAAACTTTTATGCCAAAAAGGCTGTTAAAATCTGAAGTAAAGTATTTTTCGTCTGTGCGCCTTAAACTAAAAGCTAAACAAGGAATTCATAAACCTGCAAATTTTTTCAAGCTTTAAAAAGGTTTTTAAATGAATTAAATTAACTTATAGCAACTTAATATGAGGTAGAAAAAAACTACAAATGCTTTGAGCCAAATTAACCTTAAACTTCTAATAACATTTTTTGTTAAACATTTACCTTTTATCATTTTCAATTCATTCAATCTGCCAAAATGTTGTTTAACTCAAATGATCCGATTTGCTTTGGCAACGTGTTAGTGCTTTGAGGCAGAAAACACACACCCAAAACACACATGCAATTTTTTTTTTTTTTTTTTTAAATCAGCACCTGTGTGCTTTTAAGAACGTAAGTGAAAAAATAATCTTTTGAAACCTTCTTTCAGCTTGTAGTTTCACCTAAAGCTGAAGGGGTTTTGATACATAGTGTGTCTTGTGTCATCATAAACAGCAAAATGGAAAATAACATTTTCATTTTCAAAGTGCATTGAATAGAATTTATGTTTGGCTAACTCCACTTTGGTTTAAAACTATGAGAAATTTTTTTAATACGTAAATTTGAAAAAACTTAAAATTAACTTAATAACATTTTCCATTAAAAAAATCTTGATAATGAATTTTGTTTTTATTTTATTTTTATTTTTTTCTGTTTTGATGATCTTTATAAACGTATTTGCTTTGTATTTACAATTTCTAAAGTTTTGCCAAACAATTCTATAAAAAAAAATATATACAAAATTATTTTTTTGCAAAAAAATATATGATTGATTCTATACAACTTATGATTTTTTATCCATTTCAATTTTCTGATAACAGTTTTATTTATATAAATTGAAATTTTCTATAAAAAAATTTCTATAAAAAAATATATAAAAAATAATTTTTAATTTATACCATTTATGATTTCTTATCCATTAGAATTTGCTGATAACGATTCTATTTATAAAAATCCAAATTTTCCAAATATGCTTTTAATTTCGTACTGATCACTGCAATTCACTAATTTGCTGCAAGAACGGCATAACTCAGAATCGATTTTGTGATAAATGAGTTTTAAGTGTTAAACTGACTATAGCTCTGAAAAAAATGAATTTTTGTAAATATTTACAAGCCTAAAAAGATATATAAAAAATTATTTTTTTGCAAAAAAAATATGATTGATTCTATACAATTTATGATTTTTTATCCATTCGAATTTGCTCATAACGATTCTATTTATATAAAGCCAAATTTTCCAAATATACTTCAAATGTCATATTGATCACTGTAATTCGCTCATTTGCTGCAAGAACGGCATAACTCAAAATTTTCGATTTTGAGATAAATGCGTTTTAAATGTTCAATTGACTACAGCTCTGAAGAAAAATGAATAAATGTAAATATTTTCATATCATCTTATAAATCAACTTATATTTAATATAGGGTGTTTTTTTAAGCTAGATAGAACTTTAAATTGTAAAAAGTAACACAAAAAATTAAATTTTGATGAAACATTTTTTTTATTTGTTTCAGTATACTCTGACAAATCATCATGAATAGACTAACGCTTGAACAACGCTACGAAATTGGGCTCTAGAGCAGTTGGCAACTGACCCGTTGTTTTATCGCAAAATTGTGTTCAGCGATGAGGCGCATTTTTGGCTTAACGGGTTTGTTAATAAGCAAAATTGCCGCATATGGAGTGAGACCAATCCACAAGAGACCCTACAGACTCCATTACATCCAGAAAAATGCACTGTTTGGTGCGGTTTTCATGCTGGTGGCATCATCGGACCTTATTTCTTCAAAAATGAGGCCGGAGCTCGCGTTACGGTCAATGGAGATCGTTACCGCACCATGATCAATGATTTGTTGTTTGAAAATATGGATGACATTGATCCGGAGGAGATGTGGTTTCAACAGGATGGCGCTACGTGCCATACGGCGAACGCAACCATCGACTTACTGAAATCAAAATTTGGCGATAAGTTGATTTCGAGAAATGGACCTGTCAATTGGCCTCCAAGGTCGTGCGATTTGACACCTCTCGATTATTTCCTGTGGGGCTACGTGAAGTCACTGGTTTATGCTGATAAACCAGCAACAATTGACGCCTTGGAGGCCAGCATTGTTCGTGTTGTTCGTGACACACGGCCAGCAGTGCTCGAAAAAGTGGCCCAAAATTGGACGTCCAGAATGCGCTTCGTCAAGAACAGCCGCGGTGCCCATATGCCCGAAATCATTTTCAAATGTTAATGTCACGTATTGATCTTTCGAATAAAAAAAAATTTTGATTACAATTTAATTTTTTGTGTTATTTTTTACAATTTCAAGTTCTATCGGGCTTAAAAAAACACCCTTTATATCCGTATAAAAAAAAGTAGAATAAACAATTTTCAATAATTAAATTTGATTTTTGGTTTGTATATCGGGTTTTAGTTCAATCTTTTTCCTTTCTTAAGGTTTTTCTTAAGAAGGATTTTTTACAATACAAATTTGCTGTGATCAATAATTTTTGATTGAAGAAGACAAGAAAAATAATAACTAATAACAACTAGCTGTTTCATAGTCGCTATACTTTTCATCAGCACTCAGTTGGATTTGAACTCGGGTCATGACGTATAATGAACTGCTACTTTAACCACTCAGCCACCGAGCCATTTAATTATTCTCTATCTATATTCATCTCATATTGAATCACATATGTATTTTATTAATTTCCCACATTGTTTGTAAAGCGTTTACTGTCTCTGAAGAAGCGATATTTCTTTTTAGTTATTAACATACATATATTTGTATTTTAATAATTCTCCGAACCCAGAGATGTAAACATTAATTTATTGAATCTTTGTTAAACTTTATAATTTTCAGCCATGTTCCGAAAAACGCGCGTTCTCAAACCGCAAAGCGTTCTATCAAACGCTTAATTGATTTTTAGGTGTTCTAAGGAACGCGCGTTTTACTGGCGTTTCGGAGTTATATAAAACGAAAAAAAAATTTGACAACAAATAGATCAATTTTTTAATTTAGTTTTTTAATAGAAAACATTAAAATTCTTCATTAAAATAAAAAGAACACGTATTAAGTTTTAATTATGAATAATTTTATTGCCTTTTTCGAGTTCAGTTTTAGCAAATCCTTTCAGCTCACTTCAATATACAATTGCGAGTTGAAGTCGCCAATTTTAAGAGATATGCGTTCTCCAGGACACCTATTTGGCTATTTCAAATCGCAAAACCATAATTCTTGCATTATACGTTTTTCAGAACACCTATCTGGCGTTTTCAAATCGAAAACGCTAAATTTAAGCAATTTGCGTTTCTCAGAACATGCCTGTTTTAAATTAGATTTTTGTTTTGCACATTCGTACATCGGATTTTGCTTCAAATTTCTTCATTTCTTAAGTTTTTTCTTAAGAAGGTTTTTTTTCAATACAAATGTGCTGTGATTAATAATTTTTGATTGCAGAAGACAAGAAAAATTTTAATCAAATCTTTAGCTGGGGGTACAACTATATGTTTCGTAGTTATTGATCATAGAAATTCTATTAAAGTACAGTACTTTTTGCATAAACAGCCATATTTAGAAGAGAATCTGCCATATACTCAATTATTAAACATGTATTCAATATTCATCTAAAGTTTAAATTGAACTTTATGCTGACACACTACATTCAAAAAGTTTCCCTACCAAAAAAAAAAAAAAATAATAAAAAAATGTACGTGGGCTTGTTTAGCATCATTTTATATAAAAAGTTTTCTAAACTGTTGAATGATTTATCATTTTTGATGCTTTGCCAAACAATTTCTTATTCAATTTTCTTCAAATTACGATATTTTCTACTCGAAAAGAAGTAAATGCATGACTTTAATTCTCCATGCTCTTCGTTCGGTATGTCAAATAGTTTGAACTTAAAAAATGAAAAAGAGTTGCAAACTTTATTCCTTAAGCAATAAGTACATATGTAAGTGTTTAAGCATATATGTACGTATGTAAGCCCAAATATATTTTGCCCTCCTTGTATTTATGTGTTTGCAAAATATTGTTTTCCATGGTCAAGTCGTGCTTGAGAAAATTTTGTAATTGACTAAAGTTTGAAAGTTCAATATGCTTTTTATATTCTTTTTGTTGTTCTGTTCACTGAATGCTAAAAAATATATTTCTAAGAAAAAAAAATAATAACTTCATTTGTACTTTTTATAGATGAAAATTGCAAAAGGACACTCAAACCTGCACATTACAACACTTGCAAATCGTTCACGTTCAATACCCAAATGTCACATGTAGCAAAAGTGCAACAACAAACTGATGTAGGAAACACTAATACATGCACATGTACTTGTTGTACAATTTAAAATTTTATTTGAAGCCCTCTTACATATTCAAATAATGTATCTTGGCTTGTGTACTTTTTAAATATTTTTCTCAAGTTTGCATAAAAAATATGCATGTTCTCACACATATATGCACATGTACTCACAAGTATGTATGTTTATGTGTATGGATATGTATATGACCATGCATGATTGCAAGGAAACTACTAAAAATTACATCTGCTGTATATAAAACTGTAGACTTACCAGCAGAGAGAATATGCAACATTGCCAGCACAGAAATGTGCGCTCAACTGCAAACTGACATACGAGTACAAACTATTTGGCATGCCGAGCAACATCTTCAGCAGTTCTTTTGATTCATTCACATGTGTGCTTACTCGTGTGCCATTCATGTGCTGGTACTACTCATATTTATTTGCATTCAACCCATATGCCACTCATCAGCACATGCAAATTTCCACCTGAACGCCTTTTTTCAAAAGGGAATATTTGTTTTTGTTGTTGTTGTTGTCTTTTTAAAAGGTCTTAAACAAATATGCTAGCATGTTACAGAGACTTGCACTTCTACATACGATATTTGTTTGCTATTCTATTAGCAAAAAAAATGTTTTTCAACGATAATATTGAGCAAAACATGGAGATAGGTCACTAAAAGTTGTAAATAAATAAAATTATGTCTACACAGAAAGAAAAGTCTGGTACTAAATTTAAATATTTTTTACTTGCATTTAGTACGAGACGTACTCAAAAATTTAGGTGCGACTAACACATAAGTGTACTTAAAATAAGCCGAAAACAAGATTGTTCAAGTATGCCAATCCTGCAATGTCGTAGGACCTGTTTCACGATTTCCAACTTTAACGTTCGTAAGCATTTTGTCTGGCGAAAACTACTATTTCCAAAAAGTCGATTAAGCGATGTCCGTCTGTCCGTCCATCGGTCGTTAAAATACCGTTTCTGCAAAAACCATTAGACTTAGAATCTTATTTCTTTCAACATTCTATTAGCACATCGATTCATGGGTTTGCTATTGAAATTAATTAAAATCGGTTCACATATACCTCAGATATATTGAAAATTCCGGAAAATATTCCCCGATATCGGTCCTCTGAGAATTAGCCCAAACCGATTTTTTAATGAAATTGTCGCATAAGCGACCTTAAATATATATATATATATATATATATATATATATATATATATATATATATATATATATATATATATATATATATATATATATATATATATATATATATATATATATATATATATATATATATATATATATATATATATATATATATATATATATATATATATATATATATATATATATATATATATATATATATTTTTTTTTTTTTTTTTTTTTTTTTTTTGCTTAAAATTAGCTATGGGTTTACCAACACACAAAAAATTAAAATTTCCGATATCGGTCCATACATACCCGAGATGGAAAAAATTCTTTTGCTTAAAAGCAGATCTGATTATAAAAGGAAGTTACTACAATTCATAAAGTGAAACTTTCCGAAATCGGTTCATATATACCCGAGATATAGTCTAAACCGATTTTTTCATGAAAATGTCACGTAAGCGAACTTAAACAACTATATTAGCTTAAAAGCAGTTCTGGTAATATAAGGAGGTTACCAAATACCGAAATTTAACATTTCCGATATCGGTCCATATATACCCGATATATAGCCTAAACCGATTTTTCCATGTAATATATATTTGGCATTACAAGGCAAAAAACACTTTTTCCCCGTTATGGGTTCATATATATCCGAGCATATTTAGCTCAAATTTGTAACATATACTATATATACGTGACTATTGTGAAGGGTATTTTAAAGCCGAATACTTGTTTTAAAATATTCTTTTGTATCATTTTTGGCAAATTCGTCTACTTTTGCCACTTTCTGTAATTATAGAAATTTTTGTTGAGAATGATCTTAACAACGCTGGCGTAAAGACTTCTGCCTATGCATAAATACCCAGTTTTCATTCATATTTAAGTAAGATTGTATATTATACTGCTCTTATATACATATATTGGCATATCTTTGACAATGAAATCTATATTTTTATAATATATGTATGTAAATTCACACATATCTAAACTAATTATAAAAAGGAAATGTTTGTATGTTTGCAAGGGGTAATCTCTGAAAAGGCTCGCCCGATTTTAAGCATTTTTTCAACAAAATGTAGAATGAATATCCAGGTTACATTAAAGTGTCTAGAGTGTTGTCAAGAGACGGTAAATTGCCCAAACTCAGGAAATATTTCTTATTCCTTAAGACAATAATTGCGAAAGGCAACTAAAACCCAATCAACGTGAGTACGGAGTTCCCTCTCCAATCTGCTCATACACTGAGTGCACCGACCACTGACCGGTGACCATATACTAATGTAACTGTAATATAACTCTGTGCGTTTTTTTTCTGATTTTTCTCATGATGGTTACCATCAATCTTGTCACCCAGTTTCAGCTTAACGTTGAGTTCTAGGACACTCTATATGTATAAAGAAGAAATCATGTGGCGAGTTCGTGTTTGAAGGTTTTTTAGCAGCAAATAAAAATAGTATTGATTATGCAATTAAATGTAAATTGTTTCTACTTAAGCAAATTTCTCATTTTTATTCAATATTGAAATTGATCCACAACAAAAAATGTTAACTTATTTTATTTAATAAAGCAGTTTATTTGCTTATAATTTATTAACAATCAATTATATAATTTACCAACAAGTAACTGTGTTGACAAAATGTGTATAAATTAAATGAATTATAGCCTTAATAATTAATGGTAGTTGTTCTTGTTATCTGCTAGTGGATACAATAATTCATTCATTCTTTATTACATTTAACGACAAGCAAATTTATTGTTTAATCGAAAGCTCTATAATTATATATATGCACACATACATATGCAATTAAGCAATATCTATATGTATGTGCACACATATCAAATGACATCAAAAGGTACGTTTACACGGTTATACAAAGTGCCTGGATTTTGTAAAAACAAAATATTGAGAAATTCTCTCTGTATTTTAAAACAAGGAAGAAAAGTCTGTTGTAAATTATTGAAAAGGTAAAATCGAGGTGTAGTATAACGGCGGTATTCATAAAAAATATGCTCTATTTATTAAAGGTGTATTTAGCAAACGCTATAAAATAAACCTACAATAAACAAAATATAATTCTCAGAGTCGTAAAACTACAATAAAATTTCTGATGGTTATAGTTTTAGAATTGTTACAGCGCCACCTAAATTAGTGCGTAAAGAGCAACGTAATTTAACGCTTTGATTTTAGGCTGCAGTAAATAACTTAAATAAGAAAGTTAACGTTGGACCATGAACAATATTATTAATTAGCCTTGTTTAAAGATTCATTAAGTAGAAATAGTAAATAGTTATAAAGTCGCTAAGTTCCTATGAAAGCACCTAAGGTTTGATTACTAATTGCGCAATGAGTAACATTTATTTTGAAGCTAACTTTTCTGAGAGGAAGAGAGTAACGTTTATTCTCTTACTGCTTAAGAAATTAAAATTGTTGCTCTGAATGCTGTTTTAGCACTAATTTATTTTGCAGGTGGACAAACCGCTTGCCTATCACAGTAACAATAATTCTTTATTTAAATTGAAATATTTGTTAACAATAATAAGTAATAATTCAAATAAAATCACACCATAAAGCCGTTGGTTAAGAAACAAATGAAAACAACATTAGGGTGACGCTAATTTACATTATTAACAAATAATTAAAAATATAGTTTATAAAGTATATAAAATTCATAAACACTTACGCTCTGTCAAAATTCGATTTTCCAATTACAAAGCTTTGACATCACGCTATTTAAGTTGATCTCATACATTTTGCATGAGCGTAAGGATTTTTTGATAGATAAACTACGCTTGACGCGCTAATTTAGTTTGCGCTGTTGCATACATCTTGCTTGGGCTTAGAAATGTTGTATAGATATGTTACCACGTTCAGTAGCAATCCAAATGATACGAACTTAACAAAAATAACAACTAAAACCAACTATTCATGATGTTTGAACGCATCTTTCTTGTTCGTGCTAATGTCAGACATGTGTCAGAGATAAAATCAGTGATGGCATCAAAAGTCAATTAAACATATAGAAAACTAAAATGTATTAAGTACAGTAGCAAGAAATGTTTGCTAAATGTATCTGCAAACTTTTAGATATAAACACTATAACGGTGTGGTTTCAGCCCATTAGTTCTAAAGGGCAATTGAAATTTTCTTTCGTAATTTCATAAACCAACATACTCGCATTCCTATACTACACTGCTCATAGTACTATGATTATGATTCTCTGATACAAAGGGTATTCAAATAGTGGTTATAAAGTCATAAGTCTTAAAATAATAGCATGAAAAATACGACTGCTGTGAGCATGCTGTCACTATTTAGTGCGCTATTTTAAATTTGAATCAGTTTGTTTTGAATCGTTTTGATCACCGCAAATCAAAAAACACAATTTTAAAATTCCTTTTACTTTTTGAATTTACTTATGACTTGAGACTGCCATAAAATATTACACTATTATGCATGATATGATAGCGTTTGAATCCCTCAAATGTGTTTTAATAATATTAATTCTAAGTTTTTGATCTATTACCTTAATATTTTGTATTTGAAAAAATTCCTAACACATTCTTTTTTAAGTTAATTTACACCATGATTTAAAGTCGTGACTTTTTTTAAAATATATTATCTTTTAGAGCTGCTACCAAACTATTTTGTATTATTGTATTAACATGGCGGTTTTCACAGCACGTCTTTTTAATTGTTGTTGTAAAGAAGCTTTGTCTCTTTTTTTCTCTTTTGCTACTATTAATGTCATCGCCTTTTAGTGAGAGAAAGAGAAACTATAAAAAAATCATGAAAAACAGAACACATTTTCTATTCTTTTAGACATGACTCTTCATTTTATTGAAGCTTGATGTCTTTTGCTTTTTCTCTTTTTTTTTTTTTTTTTTTTTTATGGAAAAAAATCTAAAATTCTATCGTAAACAAGTCTTTTGAAGGCAGACAAAATATTGAAAAAATAAATAATGTAAGACACTGGATTTTAGACCTGATTTTAAGTCATCGTATAAGCATTTTTTTTCTGAATACATACACAATTTTAAACATCAAAAGAAACTATTCCCGAAAAAGAAAAATATTCTTACACAATCAAACTTTTCCCAAACTGCCGGGCATTTGCGTATTGACATACAAAATCGTTGCGTGCTTTAGTTATTCGTTATTTAGTTTCTTTTCGCCTCGTATCCTTAAGCAAACAAAACCAAAAGTGTACAGAAAACAGGAGTACTTATCTGAAACAAATTGTATAACAAGCAACCAATTGCCACTTGGCATTATGCCTTTAATATGTTTATAACGACAATGAAATCTTTCTTTTCATCTCCTCTTGTGCGGGTAATTGAATGGATTTGAGTGCTGTTTTTATTGTGCTTTTGGAGAATGAACACTTTTTATGTTTTGATTTTCGTTTTGGGTTGTTGACTAAATAAATATTAAGACTTCGTTTTTTATTGTTTATTTATTTATTCATCGTAAAGATCAGTCGGTTGGAAATGTCACAACACAAAACAGAAACAAATTTATATGCTGAGAAATCAGTTGGAAAATGAATGCTTATTCAGCACTAGGAAAAGTTTTTAATAAAAAATAGGCCTCAAATATTAACAGTCATAGGAAGATATTTCTTATTTTAAAAACCCACAACTTTTAAATATATTAAAAAAAAGGCAATTTTTAAACAAATCGTTTGAAACATAAGTCTTAAAAAGGTACCTTGGGCACCAATGACTTAGAAGAATATATAATTTATATAATTTTGTTTTTTTAAGATGATGTTTAAAGTTAATCTCAAAAACTGCTTTAAATAACTATAGTTAAAAAAACTAAAAACACGCTACGATATTGAGCTAATAAGTAAAGAATATTTTTAAAAATAAGCCTAAAGCAATAGTGAGCGAATAATACCACTATTATTATGAAAAAGCGTGCTTGATTTACAAAAAATATGACATAAAGCGCTCTACAGTGAAAAGTGCTCGTGCGTTGCACAAAAAACCACAAAAACTCGGCAAAATATATAATATGTAATAATATGTTTTATACATACATTTTTTCCTGCAGCATATTTAGAAAAAAACGTGGTTTTGAATTAAACTATTATTCAGAAATTCGTAAAGCAACTCTGGGCGTTCTTTTCCAAATATGCTGCAGGAAATAGTGCAATGGATAAAACATATTATTACGAATTTTTATCACAGCTCTCGCGTCATCCCAATTATTTCTTATGTGTGGCCAGGCTTGTTTCGAGAGTTTTGCTGGTTTGCTTGCTCTCACTGGTTAACTATATTAGTTTGCATTTTTGTTTTTGAGTAGTTGTTTACGTTAGAATTAGTCACAGTGCCGCTGCAAATTACTGTAAATACCATCGTGTGCATAAGGTCTTCATTACTCCGTCCAAGCTGTGCATTCTATACTTTGCAAATTTATTTGCAACAATATAGTTAAATAAATAAATAAATATATAAAAAAGTGACAAAGAACGGAATAAATGAGTAAATTTTTAAAAGAGAAGGAAACGCTATTAGTAAACAATTACCCTGTAAAACAAACAAACAAACATTTAGGATACTGAAACTGGGACGATTTTTGAACGATTTTCCTTTATAAAAATACCATTAAAATACATACATACAAACCAGTATGTATCTACCTACATTTTCAAGAGAACCTTTAAAAAAATATCATCAAAAAAGTTTATTTAACTATCATTTTGTATGTGCACAAACATATGCAGTATGTATATATGTATGTGTATGTTCACTCGTGTATATGCCATGAGCTCTTTTTGAGGTATTTTTAAGAAGATTATTTTTGAATCTTAAATAAAAATAAAACTTAAATATTTTTTTTAAGTTCCAAGGATACAATCTCTCTGGACTTTCATAAATTTATTTATATTTTAAAAAAAATTGTTTATCAAACGAGTGAATAAATAAACAGTTAGATGTATTTTGTTAATGGATATGGGTGATTCAGATTCTCAGCGACAATTTTTGTGGGCTTTTTATACATACTCGTAAATGGATGGCAATTTTCTAACAACTTAAAACATGGGTTTTTACTTTTGTTCCATATAGAGAAATACGGATAACAAAATTTAAAGGAACCATATGTTATTCTCTGTCAACTGTTTTATATGTGAGGAAGAAACACTGAAAAGTATGAAAATAATAGCATTTTTACCGCACTACGCGGTGACTGTTTATTAGTTCTGAAACATGACTCAAGATGGTAAATGAAAACCCAAATGTAAGCGTTTACTGGTGAATGTTTGAGCAATAGATAATCAATTGTGTCTCAAGAACTCTTCAACATGATGAAAAACTAAATTATTAGTTTATTTCCATACAATTATAATTTCAATAATATTATGCTTCAGTGCCAAATGGCTTTATAGATGCTTCAAGCTGCAATTTTGTTGCAAATGTTTGCGCAATAGATAATCAATTATGATCTCAAGAACTATTCAACATGATGAAAAACTAAATTGCTAGTTTATGATGAAAAACTAACAATTTATTTCCATACAATTATAATTTCAATAATATTATGCTTCAGTGCCATATGACTTAATGGATGATTCAAGCTACAATTTTCATTAAAAAAAAATTCAATACGAGTAATTATTTACAATGTTTTATAGAAAATTGCACAAAAATTGCTTAGAAACAGAACACAAAAACAGAATTGACTAATTTGCATATACAAGAAGTAAACTTATACTTTCGAGCTAATAATCTTTTAATTTACTTTTAAAGGTTGGTAAAACTTTAATTTTTTTATAAAGTACATTATTGAGTGTCGAATGCCCTTTACTTATATACTTATATTTTAACTTCCGACAAAACAAAAATTTTTTTTTCGAACATTCAAAAAAATTTTTAGAGAACCATTCATATGTTTTACAAATTTATTTATGCTTTTTATTATTCTTTATCTATATTTTTATTTATTTAACTAAAGAATACCAGCGGTCGTTTTCTTTAATGGCGTTTTATTAAAATTTTCATAAGTTCAACATTTTTTCTACTCCCTGGCGTAAGATTATTTAAAAAGTTTGTTTCTTTGTTTGTAAGTTTCTTCATTCGTTCGTTTGTTTGTTTGTTTTTGCATATTTAAGTTTGAATGTTTGAGTCTCTCTTCCATTCCTTTTTCCATTTTGTAGCTTTTTTATATAATTTTCTAAGCATTCATATTCCTTTAATCACAAATTTGCGGATGGCTAACGAAGAAAAATACTCGAATCTCCTGCCCAGCCTTGTTGTTGTATTCGTTTATATATACTTGCAGAATATTTTGTGCGAATAAGAAGGAGAGAATTTTGTTTTTGTTTTTTATTATGGAAAATAATCATTCATGGTCGTTTTTGCATTCATAAATATTTAACAATGCGCTAATATATTGAATGGTTCTTAGTATTAAATAAAAGCTTTTAAAAACTAACAAGCAGTCAGAGAATTACAACAAGTGAAATACTTTTAGAATACTTTCAGCTCAAAGCAGACAAGTAAAAGTAAAAACTGAGTACTTTAGGAGCTGTACAAAAAAGTCACTTAACATTGAGTAGGGTTTATTTAATATAATGGAGAAATCTATTATTTTTTATGATCATTTTATTTTTAACATATCGGAAAACATTTAAATCGATGTTGTATACACTGGAACGCGGTTAACAAACATATTCTTTGCAAAACAGAGTCCATTGTCCTCCCGAAAAATATAGTATAGTTTAAAAAACAAAAAAAAAACACGATTTTAAAAGACTTCGAACTCATACTAGTATTATTACTATGAAAAAATCGTCGGCCACTCGATATATGAAAAATATAGCACAAAGCGTCCCACGTTTTTTTTTCACAATAATAATACTAGTATTTTTGTTCAATATTATTTTAAGATGTTTTTAACAATATTTCTTACTTTTTAGTTCGATATCGGATATGCGATATCGGATATTTTTAGTTTGATATGCTGTAAAAGTATCTTTGAGCGATTGCAAAAAAAAAATCATACTTACTCAACAACATGAAAAACATTACATTTCGTTGAAATATGATTTTGTGCTCAGCCGCTCAAATGCGCGGTTGATTTTTAATCAGTAACAGAATGAGCACCAGCTTCGGCTATGTGAAAGCAATCATCGCTAAAGTGATCGTGCTTGAATGTAAATGAATGCGCATGTAGTTCAGCAATGATTTCTTGTCTTTGAATTTTTGTTTTGGAAGAAAAAAAAATTAACAATAATCAAAATAAAATACTCAAACAAAAGGTATTCATAGAAAAAAACAATTGTTGAATTCACAAGCTCAGTCGTATCGTGTATCGATGTATTTGGAGAGACAATTTCAAACACAAACATTAAACTCACAAAAAATATATTTGAAAATTGTTTTTGCTTAAAGTTTTGTGTTTGAAATTTTTTCTCTAAACAATTCGATACACGATACGACTGAGCTTGTGAATTCAGCAAATGTATATACATATGTATGTATGTACGTGAAACTTGAAAAAATTTTAAGAAAAATTAAAAAAAATTTATGTAAATATGTTTCAAATGTGTTCATACAACCCGCTATCAAAGCAACAATAAACATGAAGCCGATTTTATTCAACACTGAAAGAAAAGCGCAATGTTTACAAGACGAGTTGATTTTAGCCAGCATTGATCTTTGTTGCTTGATTGTTGTTGATTACAAATTCGGAATGTTTACAAGACGAGTTGATTGTACGCAGTATTGAAATTTGTTACTCGATTCTTGTTGATTAAAAATTTAAGTGTATGAGATAATCAAGCAAAAACATGATTTTTGGTGATCACTGGTATGCACATAAGTAGCAGTGTTCTTATTTCCCGCTACAATTTAACAGTGGTTTCGAAACTTTCAAACTTACAAGTAAAGCTAATCTGCCGTATTCATAAAAAATATTGTATGTTTATTAAACACTTATTTGATATATTTTCCATAGAAATTTGTCAAAGAATAGTTCAATAAGCATATACTATTTTTTATGAATAAGGCCAAATATCAGGGTATCAAGAATCGCTTCTGTCAGCTATTCAGCCACTGAAAATTGGTGGTAACGTTGAACGGTGCTACTGCATTACACAAGAAGCGAATAACTCGGCAAAATATTAAGCAAAAAACCGGCAAAAAAATCGACAAAACAAATGCATTAACGGGTCTAGAATTATCTTTAAAAGTTCAGATACTCGTTCCACGGAAAAATAGCACACCGAGTATGAAAAGTCGGTTCCGAGCAGGTTAGCGAACCGGTTTCGAAAAATTTGAGAATTCCCAAATTTAGCTTCAGAAATCGCCAATGCAAAAGTTGCAGAATCAATGCGGCAACTTCAATTTTCCTACTAAAGCGGCAGCAGTTTTCTATAGCGGAATATCAAATTCTTCAAAAGCACACACTGTATATAACAGGGGTTGCGGGAGTTACAAACATTTATAACGTTGGTAATTCCTGTTGAAAATGCCAGTGACCTCATTTTTTCAACATATATCGGTCTTAGTCGGAAACTCTAGAACAAAAGTGCTGAAGAGCTAATGCTCTCAAATCACTTGGGCCTTAAGTCTAATATGTCCTTTCTTGAGTTGTGTTAAGTATTTTACTGCTGGCAAGAACTAAACTGTCCAAGTGCTCTCCAGCAAAAGTGTTTGTTATATGATCATACTTGATGATTTGGCAGCACCCGACAATTTTCCTTGGGACCAAGTGTATGTGAACAGGCCAGAGACTATCCTTGAGCTCAAGGCCAACATTGTTGCAGAAATTCGAACTCTACAGTCAAAAGTATTGAAAGATGTTATGTGCGAAGCTGAAAATGGTGGTCATTTAAGAGACATCATTTTTCATACTTAGTGTAAAAATAATTCCCATTTTGTATATAGTCTGAGAAAAAAAATTAATAGAAGAAAAAGTTATTAAACTTTTAAATCCCACGGTAACTTCTGGCCCACTCTTACCTCATTCTTACTCACTTTGTCAGTTATCTAAAATTCATTAAATATAAGTTCGACTTTCAAGTGAATAAACGTTTGATGTTTTGTATACCTATAAAATAACTAACAAACTGTTTGCATTCGCTACCAAATTTATTCATTTGTGTATTTCAATTTCAAGTGCCGTGGTGCATTTTGAAATTTTTAAACAATAGAATCAAACTTATTCAAAGTTCAGCTTTGCATGCAAATTACTGTCAAAAACATTTTTGTTTGTGTTTTTTATACCCTTCACAAAAATGTTAAGGGTATATATAAGTTTGTGATTCCGTTTGTAATTTCTACAGTTTTTTTTGCGACCCTATAAAGTATATATATTCTGAATCAGAATTAATGGAAAAGTCGATTAAGCGATGTCCGTCTGTCCGTCTGTCCGTCTGTCCGCTGTTGAAATACCGTTTCTGAGAAAACCATTAGACTTAGAAACTTTTTTCTTTCACCATTCTTTTACCTCATCGATTCATGGGTTTGCTATTGAAATTCAGTAATATCGGTCCACGTATAGCTGAGATATATTCAAAATTCCGAAAAAAGCCATTTTTTTTGCAGTTTTGTATGAAAATTTTTGAAAACAAAAGTTGTTCGTTTTGCTTCAAACTTCACACACTTATTAAGCATGGTGACTAAAAGACAAAAAATTTTTTTTTCAGATATCGGTCCATATATACCCGAGATATAGCCCAAATCGGATTTTAATGAAAATGTCGCATAGGCGAAGCTAAATAACTTTTTTTTGCTCAAAAGCAGTTCTGGTAATAAAATTAGGTTACATAAATATGGAAAATAAAAATTTCCGATATCGGTCCATATATACCCGAGATATAGCCCAAACCGGGTTTTTCATGAAAATGTCGCGTAAGCGAACTTAAACAACTTTTGTGTGCTCAAAAGCAGTTCTGGTAATGAAATTAGGTTACATAAATATGAAAAATGAAAATTTCCGATATCGGTCCATATATACCCGAGATATGGCCCAAATCGGGTTTTTCATGAAAATGTCGCGTAAGCGAACTTAACAATTTTTTTTTGCTTAAAAACAGTTCTGGTAATGAAATTAGGTTACATAAATATGAAAAATGAAAATTTTCGATGTCGGTCCATATATACCCGAGATATAGCCCAAATCGGGTTTTTCATGAAAATGTCGCGTAAGCGAACTTAAACAACTTTTTTGTGCTCAAAAGCAGTTCTGGTAATGAAATAGAGTCATATAAATATGAAAAATGAAAATTTTCGATATCGGTCCATATATACCCGAGATATAGCCTAGACCAGGGTTTTCATGAAAATGCCGCGTAAGCGAACTTAACAGCTTTTTTGTGCTCAAAAGCAGTTCTGGTAATGAAATAAGGCTACCTAAATATGGAAAATGAAAATTTCCGATATCCGTCCATATGTACTCGAGATATAGCCCAAATCGGGTTTTTCATGAAAATGTCTCGTAAGCGATCTTAAACAACTTTTTTTTGCTCAAAAGCAGTTCTGATAATGAAATAAGATTACATAAATATGAAAAATGAAAATTTCCGATATCGGTCCATATATACCCGAGATATAGCCTAAACCGGGTTTTTCACGAATACGCGGCGTAAGCGAACTAAAACAACTTTTTTTGCTTAAAAGCAGTTCTAATAGAAAAATAAGGTTATATAGGTATGGAAAATGAAAATTTTCGATGTCGGTCCATTTATACCCGAGATATAGCCTAGACCGGGTTTTACATAAAAGTGTCGCGTAAGCAAACTAAAACAACATTTTTGTGTTCAAAAGTTCTAGTAATGAAATGAAGTTATATAAATATGAAAAATGAAAATTTTTAATATCGGTCCATATATACCCGAGATATAGCCTAGAACGGGTTTTTCATGAAAATGCCGCGTCAGCGAAATTAAACAACTTTCTTTGCTTAAAAGCGGTTCTGGTAATAAAATAAGGTTATATAAATATGAAAAATGAAAATTTCCGATATCGGTCCATATATACCCGAGATATAGCCCAAACCGGGTTGTTCATGAAAATGTCGCGTAAGCGAACTTAACAATTTTTTTTTTGCTTAAAAACAGTTCTGGTAATAAGATAAGGTTATATAAGTATGGAAAATGAAAATTTCCGATATTGGTCCATATATACCCGAGATATAGCGCAAACCGGGTTTTTCATGAAAATGTCGCGTAAGCGAACTTAACAATTTTTTTTTTGCTTAAAAACAGTTCTGGTAATAAGATAAGGTTATATAAATATGGAAGATAAAAATTTCCGATATCGGTCCATATGTACCCGAGATATAGCCCAAATCGGGCTTTTCATGAATATGTCGCGTAAGCGAACTCAAACAACTTTTTTTTGCTCAAAAGCAGTTCTGGTAATGAAATTAGTTTACATAAATATGAAAAATTCCGATATTGGTCCATATATACCCGAGATATAGCCCAAACCGGGTTTTTCATGAAAATGTCGTGTAAGCGAACTTAACATTTTTTTTTTGCTTAAAAACAGTTCTGGTAATAAAATAAGGTTATATAAATATGGAAGATAAAAATTTCCGATATCGGTCCATATGTACCCGAGATATAGCCCAAATCGGGTTTTTCATGAATATGTCGCGTAAGCGAACTTAAACAACTTTTTTTTGCTCAAAAGCAGTTCTGGTAATGAAATTAGGTTACATAAATATGAAAAATGAAAATTTCCGATATCGGTCCATATATACCCGAGATATAGCCTAAACCGGGTAGTTCATGAATACGCGGCGTAAGCGAACTAAAACAACTTGTTTTGCTTAAAAGCAGTTCTAATAGCAAAATAAGGTTATATAGGTATGGAAAATGAAAATTTCCGATATCGGTCCATATGTACCCGAGATATAGCCCAAATCGGGTTTTTCATGAAAATGTCGCGTAAGCGAACTTAAACAATTTGTTGTGCTCAAAAGCAGTTCTGGTAATGAAATAAGGTTATATAAATATGGAAAATTAAAATTTTCGATATCGGTCCATATATACCCGAGATATAGCCTGAACCGATTTTTTAATTAAAAAAATTTTTTTTTTTGCTGAAAAGCAATTTTTGTTATAAAAGAAGGTTACTAAAATACAGAAAATAGAAAATTCCGATATCGGTTCATATATAACCGAGCATATTCAGGCCACATTTTTAATATACTATACATATTCGTGACTATCGTGAAGGGTATTTTAGATACGGCCCAGCCGAATATACTACACTCTTACTTGTTTTTTATGATTAGCAACTGCAAAATTGTCTCTGTGCATATCCACTACTATTGAAAATAATGATGATGTCCTTGTTATTTATATCCTTAATGCTGTTGTGTATACCGTTGCCATAGTTTAAAGTGCACAATCTCTAAACTTAAAATCAACAGACTGACTGCATAACCGAAGATAAGAACCAACAATGCTGATGTAAATGTTTGCATATCAACCTAAAATAAAGGAATACAAAATGAGTTAATGAATGTTCACTTATTGTCATAAATGTGCAACATGAGTGTAGTTGCACTTTAAATAATGCAAACGAGAAAATGTGCCAGTGACATATATAATCTTGTTCAAAAATTAAACGAATATTATGACAAAAGCACATTAATGCAATAATTGTGTGCAGATTAAAATGTCATCTGTCTGGCAGTCACTACCCACCCTCAAATCATCGGTATGAAGTTGTTTAACACAACGTGGCTTGGATGAATGCCAAACTTTACGTTGATAATCGGTAAGACCAACCTCACTTACGCGACGTAATCTGGCAAAGAAATATTTAAAAAAAAAAAACGTGATATATTACCAAATCCATGAGCACCATTCCATGATGAGTGGGGCAAAGAAAAATTTTCTAATATGAGAAAACTAAAATATATTAAATTTAGTTAAAAAGTCTAGTTCGAGTATGGATGTTTTAAGATGTTTTCATTAGAAAACGTGACTTTTATGCCATGTTGATTACCAGTGGTCTAGAAAGCAGTTTGCAAAGTTGTCCAACGTCACTCAAGTGTAAAGCTATAACTCGTAATTTCAGTCAGCGGGCCCATGCGGGCCAAAAAAAAAAACATATAAAGACCATATTGTTACTCTCTTGTAGAAAGGCCCTAACTAAAATAAATGCAATTTTAAAGGAAGATGAAAAATCGTAATGAAAACTGTATAAATAAATAGGTACATATCAAAGTAACTTTTTTGCTCAATTGCTTGTAAGAGAGATGTGTATGAAATTATATAATTAAATCTATGTGACACTGTGTACTTGTGTGAAACGTAGTAGAATCCCTAAAAGAGCTCAATTCAGGGAAAATGCGAGTTAGGGCCTTTCTACGTGAGAATAACGATATGTATATCCTATATCATATAACCACATGTCAAGTAATATATGTCATATATTGAAAAGTTATATAATATGTGATATATGGATCACCCACGAAAAAGTTGTTGGCTGACCTGCCTCGATAATCATCATGGAATGCTTCCCGTTTTAGTTTTACATACCCATATGTTATAGCCTTTCTTAAGGGTGAACCTTTTTGAACTATGCTGACCATTTTTTGCGGAGGAAATAATTGTATTTCAGTTAAATCACAGATTTCCTTTTCAGTAAAAGTATCCGCAATAATCTTATAGGCAGTGGCCACATCGACATGAAAAGCAAAACCTAAAAAATCGAATGCATTTTACTTTCCTTATCTCGAAAGCGATTAAACAACTTACGTCCTTTTTTCATTTTAGCCAAGCCATAATCTGGAGCATACCACTTGGAGGCCTCAGTGGTTTTGGCATGAGCGCCTGTCTGATGACTGTGCAGTATGTCACGGTAAGCCTTGGCCTTTTGAGCGTCTGTCATTTCGGTCAGTGGTGTGGGCAAAGGCTTGCTATTGCTCGGAGTATCGGCGAAACCAGTATCTTCAGACAAAGGTATACTGGATACTTTTTTAGCGTATAATTCCTGGGCGTCGGGATCTTTAGTGCGCTAGGAATTTTAATTGAAAGTCGTTTTAAGAAATCTTGTAAGATATGTATTTAGTTTTATATTTGCAATTATAAATTAGTGTTTGTTTCCCAATAATTTTGTCATTTTAGGAATCAAACTCATTAATTCCTTCATTAGTTAAACAGGTTTGATGGGTTTTATCCATATACAGGGTGGTTCAAAATTCACCTTGGAGTCTATAAATTAAATAACTTTTTCGTTTATCAGCCATGTTCTAGCAAACGTAAATCCCTTAAAAAAATTTTATTTTCGATTTGAAAACGACAAACGCAAGAAGTATAATTTTGCGATTTGAAATCATCAAATAGGTGTTGACTTCAACTCGTATGTGTTAATTGGAGTTTTTGTAAGTAAGTTTTTTATTTCTGTAAATATGTTTTGCTTTTTACAACAAAAAATATTAAATAAATGTAGTTTTTCCTTAAATATATTAGTGTTTGCTCTTCCATAAAGAACTTTTGAGCACTCCTGTTCTAACGAATAGCTCGTACAATGGCAATTCACTTTATAGGAGCTAGGTGTTCACATGGCAGCATATCATTTCGACTTGTGTATCCCATCATGACATAAAAATAATAATAAAGTTGTTGCTGTTTTTGTTGTTGATGACACCCAATTTATTAAAACTAATGAGAATGTTTCATTTTTACTTTTTTTTAAAGGTCATAAAAATATTCTAGCACTTGTGTATTGATTTTCAAACAATTTTCTCAAATAGAAAAATCATATTGAAATTGTGGATTCCTATCATGACGTCCCAGCCTCATGGTGATTCTCTCACCAGGTGGGAGAATTAACAAGCATGATAAATCGTTATGCATGAACCATGCATGAAAAACTGTCATGTATGGGTTTTATTTTGGATTACATGCTGAGTGGAGAATGCTATTCCCCCTGCTATGCGATCTCAGAGTCACGGCACCCGGTTTCAGTGAGATTTCAAACCGTCCGAGAGTTCTCCCTATAAATTTTTTTTTAAATTCAGACATATACTTTTGTGCTATACATAGAACAATGACGAGCAACTTTTCTAAAAAATTTGTATGAATTTTACTTAGTTTTTAAGTGATTTTCATAAATTTTTTTTAAACAAGTCGCTCGTCTATGAAAAGCACATTTGTTCTTACTTAAGTCCCTATAACTTTACTATTCATGAATTGGTAGGACTGTATTCCCCTTATTACATTTTAACCATATTGTTATTTTATGCTATTATTCAATTAGATTTGTAGTTTTATATGAAAAGTTTTCTCGTTGTCATAAAATTTCTTTTGATTTAAAAGGCTTGTAAAAACCGCTTAAAAACGTTGCATATCCCAAGGAGTCTCTAATAAAGGAAGTATCAGTAAGAGTTCATTTTCTAAATTTAGTGCCTTTTTCACTTTCCTTTTTTTTTTTTTTTTTTTGAAGGGGAAGGGTAAATTCTGAAATTTTATAGCTGTTACATATGTTTATTCTTATTATTAAATAATGAAGCGCTTTTCTATTTTCTATTATTAAAAATTAAGGGCTTTTCTCAACAGTGTTTATATCATTCGAATAGTGATCAAAAAAAAATTAAAAAGCTGGACCGGTTACTGACAGCAAACTCCGAGTCAAATAATATGTATCGTACTTTGTACGTAGACATTTTCAGCTGACATAAACGTAACGGTAGAGGAAATTAACACCATTAGTTTATGAAACATAAAACACTTACCAAAAAATAATCCCGATTATAAACAATATCTTCAATGCCAATCTCCAAGGAGCTGTGTATTAAATCGCGTAACGTGCGTATAGTTTTGGGTTTTTCCATTAACAAAGTGCCCACAATGCTGGCGGAATAAAACTGATAAATGGCAAAGGAGAAAAACAACGATGTTACAACAATACAGCGGCCGCTAAAGAAAAATGTGGAAAATGAAAGTCCTGCAAGTGAAAAGAAAATTACAAATTTATTAAGACAAGGAATGAATTTTAAAGAAATTGAAAAATATTTTATTACCCTGCTGGCAAATTGCGCCAATGTAAAAAATCAAAGACTCAAAAAATAAAGCAAAACGTTGACGGCCGCCAACTTGTTTTCCATGCTGATCAAATGCACGCATAAGCCTTTGAAATTTACCACCTATATTATTACACTGTACAATAAAGAAAAAAGAATTGCTTAAATAAAAAACATAACAGAAAATATATAGCAGCCCTTTTTCTTGCCTCCCCAGCATCTAAGTCTTTTAGTCTTTTATGCTACAAAATTTTACATTTTTGTACCTGTTTTACTTCAACTTGAGATAAAGAAGTATATCTAGTTTCTTTCACATTAAACTTGTTGACATTGAATTTATGTTCCAAAATTGTTAGGAGCCATAGCAATATTATAGTTAGACAACCACTGGCGAATAGAAAAATCCAAATTTCATTAGAAAATGGTTGCAAAAATACAATACGATCCTTTTTGGTGCTGCGAGGATGCCGAAACATGAAACAAGGTCTGTAAGAAAAAATAAATAAATAAATAATAATAAATAAAATTATATAAATATACATATATACATATATATATATATATATATATATATATATATATATATATATATATATATATATATATATATATATATATATATATATATATATATATATATATATATATATATATATATATATATATATATATATATATATATATATATATATATATATATATATATATATATATATATATATATATATATATATATATATATATATATATATATATATATATATATATATATATATATATATATATATATATATATATATATATATATATATATATATATATATATATATATATATATATATATATATATATATATATATATGTATATATATATATATATATATATATATATATATATATATATATATATATATATATATATATATATATATATATATATATATATATATATAAAACTCTCTAGACGAGTCGCTCGTCTGTGTTCTGTAAACAGCATATTAAACAAATTTATGTTGAAATCACATTTTGGTTGTTTCCTTTGCAACATATGAGTTTAAAATAATTTTGTTATGAATAATTTAATAATATTTTATAACAATACAAATAATAAGTGACTGTGAAACGGCTAGTTGTCCCCCAGGTTTATTGTATTCAATTAGTTTTTCCTGTCTTCTTTGATCAAGAGTTCTTGGTCGCGGCAATTATTGTTATAATTATAACTAAAATTATTTCGTGGCTTTAGCCAGGATTGAACTCGAGCTAGGCGAATGATACCAGCCCATCATCATATAATATTAGAAATATAATAAGTAATTATTATACTTTTAACATGAAATCATTTCAAATTAACAAGAAATGCCTGTATGCATCACATTCATGTGATTACTCGTACTGAGCAGCAGACAATAAGAAACCCAACAATAATAACAACGCAACAACAATAAAATCATTAATGGTTGATTCACTTGGCATTTTGCGTTCTTTAGATCATGTATGTTTGTTTGTTGCGTATAATATTTTAAGCTTTATGTTGTTTGTGTGGATGTGCGTATACATTTATAATAAGCAGATCAACGGCTCGCACATTGGATTAAATGTGACAATATTATATCCATGGTTATTTTTGTATGTCATATCTTCCGACAGAAATTATATTTATATTATTTTTAATATTTTTCTGTGCACTTTTACTTTACACTAACAAAATACAGCCAAGTATTTTATATTTGTGACTCAAGCTAATGTTATATAAAATATACTTCTTGAAAACAACATTATACTTTCCAAAATGTAAAATCAACACTATTTAACGTTAATACTATTTTTTTCTCTTATTATTTACGTTTTTTTAAAGAAATATGTTTAAGACATGAAAAATGTTCTTTCTTCTTACCTGGCCACCCAAGTTCTTGTTGTATAATCAATCACTTTGGCACGTTCAATGCGAAAGAAAATTGGTGATCCCCCAATATCCGCCTGTTTTCGTACTAAAGCACCAATCATGCCATCAAATTTGCCATTTTTCAAATAACCCCAGGTGGGGGTTTGCGACAAAATGAACCTTAAGATACATAACAAATGCGTTAAAGAGGCAGAAGGGGGGAAAACGCTTAAGTATGTAATAACATAACAATCACTGACACACATATATGTACACGTATGCAACACATGTTTAAAGAATATGAGTATGGAGTTTAAGACAAATGAAAAATTAAAATTTAGATGATTCATGAGAAGCCATAAACTTTACCATTAACTCTACAACAAAATTATGTAAAAAAATAATACCGGAAAAAAAATTATATTTATAAATTATTTAAGAAAAGAAGAAAATAAAAAGCAACCAATACACAAAGCTCATTTATTGAAACATATGTTTGCACAAACTGATTGAGAGCGTAGGTCCAAAAAATAAAAATATATAAACTCTGCAAGAAAACATAAGGCTCGTTTGTTTTGGCAGAAAAGTGTTTACGCAAAATGACTGAAGGTCCAAAACAGTGGTTTGTGACAAAATGAAACTTAGGGCAGAAATTAAAAAATAGTTGATTCATGACAAGCCACAAACTTTACCGTTAACTTTACACAAAACTGTACAATAAAAATACTGAAAAAATAAATATTTATAAATTTTCCAAGAAAAGAAGCAGATAAAATGCAAACAATACGCAAATCTCATTTGTTAAAACAATTGTTTGTGCAAGCTGATTAAGATTAAGTGGCAAAAAACCAATATATATAAACTCTGCAGGAATAAATATCACTTATTTGTTTGAACAAACAAAAGTTTGCGCAAGCTGACTGAGAGTCCATGGGATTGCTATGGTTTAAAATTGATATTTTTATGTAAACCGTGTTTGTACAAGCTGATTGAGAGTATAGATGCAAAAATATAATAATATATCTAAATTATACAAGGAAAGATACACCCATTTGTGTGATTTTTGTTGTACTTTATGATTAAGAAAGAAGAATATATCTCAATTCTGAAAGAAATCAAAAGGTCTGATAATCATAATATTAAAATAATCCTTCAATGATTAATAATATTGTAATTGGTTGTATTCAGCATGAAAAAATTTGTTAATAGAACAATTATCCAAGTGCCAATATTTTGACAACATGGCGATTTTAACGAACTTAATATAAATTAGATTTTTTCATGTATTCGTACAGTTTGACGAGAATATTGTTTATTTAAATAACAATGAACATGCATACATACTCACATAGATACATACATATATAATATTACTTATAAATTGCAATACTCAATACATATACATACAATACACAAGCACATTCAACTAAAAACTTAACACAAACATACACCTTTAACCAAAATATGCTAAGTTTTTTTTTAGAAAACTTTAGTTGCGGGAACATTCTTATATTTTTTGTTATTATTATTATCATTTTTATTTTATTTTATTTATTTTTTTTTTTTTTTTTTTTTTTGAGCTACACAAGTTTAAATCATAATAATAAATTTAAGATATATGCAATAAAATGTTTTTCACTTAGCATAGTTTAGTTTAAAGGCCTCAGAGAAGAAAACAGATTTCAAACAAGCAAACCTGAAATTAAATAAATCCCTGACATGTGATAGAAGAGCGAAATTAAAACGATTCATTGAATCCAAATGTGTGTCATAGTGAGTAGTCAAATATTCTTCCAGGGTATCGGAACGGTTTTTATGTGTTATCTATATAATATAATTAATAACTTTCATATTATAAATGTTCAGTAGCATTATTATAACTGTACAGAAGAAAGAAAAAACATATTAGAAATTGTAATTATCGCATAGTTCGAGCAGTTGCTTTTAAGTTATTACTTATGAAATGTATGTATTAGAATCACCAAAAATTTCAAATAAAAGTTAGGCTCTTTCTACATGAGGCCAATGATAAATTTTTTGTTCGTTTTTAGACCTTTTCAATAAACTATTTCATCTTTAGATCTGGATTTTTGTATATAAAACATTCAATCAATATGTGTTCACAAACATAAACCGTCTAACTCAACTTAGGATAGAAACATATTTTCTTTCTTATCATATTCCAATAAGTCTTTATTTATTCTCCAAATTTCCATTTCTTTTACTTAAGATTTTTATAGTTTATGGAAAAAACATTGTTATTTAAGTGGTGCCAACCTTTATAAAAACCAGTGAAGATCAAAATAACAATTTCCTGTGCTCGCAATAACAGGACACAAAATTCAGCTGCGACCCCCTCACATAGAAACCCCCTCGTGCTAGCCGTGAAGGCATGCATTCTGTTCATATCTTGTTTACATGGTAAAATTCTTTCATTTTTAAGTATTGTTACGAGCTAGCATTACATCCAACCCACTGTGCAGGAAATAAAAGGAAGCAAGCATCAGGCCTTATTACCCGACTACACATTCATTTCTTTTTTACATTCGATGTGCTAGGCAGCCAAGGGTTTAACAAAAACACAGTTTTATTAAAGAGTCTTTTTTAATTTGTTCTTTTTAGAAAATACTTTGCTTTTGCTCAAATGTTACTCTAACTGTCAAAATCTAATGTTATTTTATTAACAGATTTGTTTCTAAATATTTTATTAAAACCCGGTTAACCGCTTTCTGTTTGCTAATTTTCTGCTGAAAACCGGGAATTTTAAATTGCCTCTAAACATCTGCTAGAGTGTAACAGAAAGTATCCCGAAAACAGTTTAAACAAGTTACTACGCATTACTTTTTACTCAAATAACAATTTTATATTGTATACTGTTGTTTTGCTTTATTACTGCTACCATACTCAAACGTATCCAGACAACCAGTGTGGCCATACTCAAACATATTTCACAGCTAAATCGGATTAAAAATAATGCTAAAAAAGATAAAAATAATCTTTAGCTCTAAACGCTTAGACGACAGCAGATTGCACAACTTCACGTCTAATCAGCAGCATAATTATTTTAAAAGCCAGCAGCAGCACTATGAGTATTTTAACAATACAAGTTTCAGAGGTGCCATATAAAACTGTAAAACTGTAAAAACACATCAATATATTTGTGTATTTTAATTTTATGATGTTTTTTTCTGTTAGATACAACAAAAAATTTTTCGTTCTAATTGCTGCCAATTTATATTTCTAAAAGCAGCACTGCATTTACTTTTTGCTGCTAACGAAAATGGAAATTAGTCTAAGTTGGCAGCAGCAGCAAATGCTGTTGTGAAGTCGTGCTGCTGCGATATCTTCAAAACAATCGTTTTCATCTAAACACTTGTATTATATTTTTGACAGATTGCTGCTTGCTGTCGCCTATGTGTTTAAAGCTTTAAACTGCCAAAAAATAATGCTACTATTTAAGTTGAACTATATCTTTAAATATGATTTAAATATGATTTATATTTCATAATATTCTCTTATGAACACTTATTGGCCATCATTTTAGAAAAAAGTTGAATAATCGATCACCCTAGTATCAACTCATTTTGTTATTATAGGAAATGCATTTTTGAAGCATAAACAACTTGTATAGCCAATAATAATTTTATTGTAAACTGTTTCTAAATTTTGTTCAAAAATATTACTGATTATTGAAATAGACTTTTTGCAAAATCATAATTTTTGAGTTAGGCTGTTATGACTTGTGACCACAGCTATTTATTACAAAGAGCCCTGGATAATTTTTCTTACCACTACCATACACCGAATACGGGCCAACTGCATATTTAATCTTCTTCTTGTGGTCGAAGTTGTGCGAAACCGTTTATCCAGCTGCAATCCCCCACTACGCGTAAAATTGCCGCATTCCGTTACATTCAGTTTGCCACCATACTGAAGACCCGCATTCCTGTAAGCAGCAATAATAAGCAAAGTCTTTTAAAAGCATTTCACAAATTCATTCAAAAATATTTTAAACTTCTTTTTTCCCGATGCCAAAAACAAGGAAATTATTTTAATGAATGCCATTAACTGAATGGAATTTTAATCAAGCAATTTAAAAAAAAAGTAAAAAAAAAGTTTATTTACTTGATTTAACTTTTTCATTTGCATTGATTATGTATCTGCTGGCAAAAATCAAACATAGAAATTGAGCCAACAATAAAACTCTGTTCAAAAGTCACAATACGAGTGAAATAGGAAAAAAAAAGAGAGAGAGAGAGAGAGAGAAAGAAAACAGTATAACAAACTTGCCTTTTCAAACTGTTCAAACATTCAGTGAATGCAAGCAACAGTGTTTGCATGTGAATAGATGAAAGGCAAATTTACATACAAACTTATTTATTTAAAAGCAACAATAACAACAGCAGCAGCAAAAACTTGTAGAACAAACATTGTTACATACCAAACATCGTATAACAAGTAGTAATCCATCTTTTGAAGTGAATTATAATCATGCGAAGCCATTGAGCCAGAGTTTGTCGGTGTAAGATTTGGCACTGGCATTTGGGATGGTGGTGGTGTTGGTGCTGTTGTTTCTGTTGCTGTGGTGTGTGTGGAACTGCAGGCTGAGGAATTGCTGGTTGTCGCTATAAAACGCACCCTTCGTTTTGCCAGCATTAGCTCTGTATTAATATTGATGTTGAGTTTTTCAAGAAACTTTTCAATAACATCCATGTCATTCTCATCCGTTATCCCAGCACGACTGGCATTGAAAGAAATAGAAGAAGACGTCTTATCGTCTATCCAACGCTGTCGCCGGTTTTGCTTCTCAGCCTTCGTTTTGAACGAAAGGGATGAGTTTATGTTCGCATTGTCAGCTTTGCTGCTTGTTTGGTCATGTGGGTTGTAGCCGGATGCGAAGACACCATCAACATCCGCTGGGTATGTGGATAATTTTTTAACTTGTAGATTTGCAATATTGCTGTCGTTGACAATATCCTCTTTAAAGCTTTTATCGGCTTGTGTGTTGTAACCGTAGCTGTTCATCTTGTTTTCTATATCATCCGCATCATCGATTTCAGTTTGTCGATTAAATATATACTCGTCGTAATCCTCCAACAACAACCAATGATACATTGAGTTAAAAAAAGCTTTATTTGAGGCCTGTTGATGTTGTTCGTTTATTTAAAGACGACGAACAGGAGTAGTGGTGGTTGGCAGTCACAAGCAGACATGGACAAATGTATCGATTTGTTGCAACCATCACGTATTTCGGAAGAGTAGAGCACATGCGGCAGTGTGGAGAACGTAAGCAAATATCATAGTTAAAGTAAGTGAAGTAAACATTTAAGCAGTTAAACATCATTATTGTATAACACACCATGCAAGCATAAAATGTTTAATATCCGTTTCCGTTGTCGTGATTTTTTCCATTTTGTTTTTTTCGTCATCAAGTAAAGTAGTAAACCATTTATATTAAATAGATTTTTTCGTTATTTAAGTTTTTGTTGACAATCAAAAGGAAGCGTCAATAAAACAGTAAAAGAGAAGTAAATAAAAATTAAAAATAAAACATGAGAAAAGCATAGATTTATCATTGCACTGATATACGAAAATAAATATATAAACCGATAACAGACATTTTTAAATCGCTTTCAGTCAACGATATTTTGCAAGATAAGTTTCTTAAAAAACAATTTTTTAAGTCTTATTATTAGTTATTAAGTGCTTTTATAATTATTACAAAAAGTTTTTTACTTCAAAGAAATTGCTTTTAAAAAATGTTACTTCTTCAAAAACAAATGTTTTTCTAAGTTAGTTTTATTCGAAAGCAATTATTTGGAAAGTTGTTGTTGTTGCATACTTCTTTGATCATCTTTTTACGAACCCTGATTTTAAAGTCTTTTTCCAATGCGTTTCTAAAATATAATAAATTTTCAAAAAGCACCTGAAATGAAACGTACTTTCCAAGCACTTTTTGAAAGTAAATTTTTTCGATATATATTTTTGAAGTTTTTTAAGCGCTTTATTGTTTTTCTAAAAGGAACTTTTTTTAATACTTTTGATAAGACACTTTTCTACCACGTAAATGGTACTTTATTTAAACGTAAGCTCTTAAACTTACTTTTTTCGAAAGGTACATTTTTGGAAGGTGTTAGTGTAAAAAATTATATTTGAAAGTACTTTTCTAAAAGGTAATCATAAAGAGGTACTTTTGTTTAAAAGGTAATTTTTTAAAAGTTATGTTTTTTAAAAGTTATGTTTTGAAAAAGAATTTTTAAAGATACTTTTCTAGAAAATACTTTTTAAAATGTGTTTTTTTAAACACTACTTTTATGCAAGGTTTGCTTTTTAAAGGGTACTTTTTTGTAAGCTACTTTTTTGAAAGGGTTTTTATGCCATTTTTTAAAAGGTACTCTTTTAAAAAAAGGTACGTTTTTGAAAGGATTTTTTTAACCGTTCTGTTTAAAAAGGTACTTTTATAAAAGATACTTTTTTAAAAGGCGCCTTTTCGCAAGGTAAAAGATACTTTTTCAAAAGTAGCATTTTTAAAAGGTACTTTTTAAAAGGTACTTTTCAAAATGTACTTTTTTAATTGGTACTTTAATAAAAGACTCTATTTCAGAAGGTACTTTTTTAAAAGGTACTTTTTAAAAGGTAGTTTTTTGAAAGCTAATATTTTAAAAGATACTTTTTCAGAAGATACTATATTAAAAAGTACTTTTTGAAAAATACCTTTTGAAAACATACTTTTTCAAAAGAGGATTTTTAAAATGTACTTTTTTAAAAGGTACTTTATTAAAGGTACTTTTTTAGAAGAATCATTTCATGACATTTTTACCTTCTAAAACGCTTTTTCGGATTCTTCAATGGCAAATGATATAATGACACTCACTTGTTTCCTACACAGTACTTAAATATTTCTCTACTTTATACATAATATCATTGCGTACTAACTCACTAGACTTGCTTACTATTCGGACTTGTGACAGTCTTGAACGAAATTTAAAATTAACCTCTGTCTCTGCCGAACATTTGTTTGCTATACATACACACATACATTTTTATTACCTTCTACAATCATCATGAACTTTCTAGTTATTGATAACTCCAGACTCAAATGTACAAATATAGTTCTTACGCACATACCCACTCATGCTTGCAAAACAATAAGAATGCAACAACAACAATATCGCGATTGATTTACTGGGAGTTTTGCGTTCTTTAAAGAGTATATGTCTGTTCGTGTATTATATTTTTTTTTTCTTTTTGCTTTATGTTGTTTGTAACAAGCAGATGAACGGCTGCACAATGGGTCAGAAATTATGCAAATTTGCAACAATAGTAAAAGCAATTTTTTTCAAGCCACTTTGTTTGTTAGGAACTTTTTTAAAAGGCACGTTTCAAAAGTACTTTCTTAAAATCCAATTTTTTAAAGCTGTTCTTTTAAAAGCATATTTTGCAGATACGTAGTTTTTAAAGGTTTTTTTCCAAAGCTACTTTCATTGTCAAGAACAATTTTTTTAAAAGGTACATTTTAAAAAAATAAATTTTCCAAAAATTATTTTGAGTACTTTTTTTAATGTTTTTTTTTCAATGTACTTTTTGCAATAGATATATTTTTAACTGCCTTTGTTTAAAAAGTACCTTAACTAAAAGCACAAAAATTTGTTTTCATATGTATAATTGTAATAATTATTTTAATTATTAAAATATTTAACAGCTACTTTCAAACAATTAAGTTTTTTATTCGCTATTTTTAGCTTCTACCATTTATACCAATAAAAATTATAAATAGCTTGTTTTCTATGTTTCCCAGCTATCTATATGTCGACATTTCATAGGAACTACCCTAATCATCAGTAGACTTTGGAAATTTTTGAAAGATATTCTCAAACATTCAACTTTATATCCCAGCAATATAAATAAATTGTTGAGAATTTAAAAGAAAAATGCTCTAATAATACCTGTTGACAGGTATTATTATATGAAATGTCGACATATAGATAGCTGGGAAACATAGAAAACAAGCTATTTATAATTTTTATTGGTATAACAGCTACTTTTATAAAAATTTGGTTATTTTAATTTTTTTTTTAAGAGTACCTTTTCAAAAAATGCCCTACAAATGTAGTTTTTCAAAATGTACGTATATAAAACAGAATTTTTCTCTAACAGTTACAATATTTTTTTCAGAAGGAACTTTTTTCAAAAAATTTTTATTTTTCAAAAAATACCTTCTTAACAAATGTTTTTCAAATGTTCACAAACACTAGTCCCTCTTTCCCCCTCCTCACAACCTATTTTCCTAGTTCTGGTACAACGCAGTGCATATATAGGGGTCATCCCCTGAGTACTGGTCCAAGTTAAAACAAAAAAAAAAAAAAACAAAAATATACTTTTTCGAAATGTTCTTGTTAAAAAAATATATTTTTCTCTAAAAGGTAGTTTACCCGGAAAGTCTTTTTCCAAAATGTAAGTTTTCAAAAACGTTATTAGTAACAATATGCCACCTTTTCAAAGGATTCATTGTTTATACACATATTTTAAAAAACTTTTCTCTAAAGACACATATATATATATATATATATATTAAAGGAATACTTCAGGATGCATATAATCATTTGCAGCTCTTACCATTTCCAGCAACCTATAACTTGATAAGCCGCAGTTCAAGTCCAAGACCACGATTTGTCGTAATGTATCTGGCTTAAGAATCCCTTCGAGCCATTCAAAGTTTGTGAAGAAGTTTCTTTGTGCTGCACCACCGGCAGTAGTAAATCTTTCACGACCCTTTATACCTGCGGCATTTGCACGCTCTTTATTCACCAGGTGATCGATTAAAACCACTTTTAACATTAGACTCCCAAAAGTGGCTTCATAGAGACGTCTCACCAGTTCCAGGGTGTCCATGTTTATTTGCATTGTCTTTTGTTTCGGTATTCCTTTAGACTTTTTATTCGGTTTAAGCGGTGCCTGGCAAGTGAAATAAGTGACTCTGGGTATTTGTTTCAATTTCAAGGCAAAATGTAAAATTAACTCTTGACGAGCATGTGGTATTGAATCGAATGTTTTTAATTGGGTTTCCTTGATTATTTTATGTTTTTCTTGCCCGTTTGGCAACTGCGTTGGAATATTTTCTTTTGTTTTGTTTGCTAATATTTTCTTCAAGCCTGAATCAATAGCATTGTTGATGCTACTATTGTTTGTAGCGCTATTGTTGCGTGAAGGAGTATTCTGGAGTTGCGAATCTATTTTCATTACTTTTGTTTCTTTAGCAGGTTTCTTTTGGAGATATTCTTCATTTTTCATATTGTTTGAAATTTTGCTGCAGGTTTTTTTATTCAAATGATCATTTGGCATGAGGAATGACTCTGCTGGTGGACGTGCAGCTGTTTTTGTGGCCACTGCAGACATTTTTGCTATTGATGACGATGATGATGATGATGATGACGATGTTAATTGTGACGACGCTGTTGTGCTTATCGTGTTCATATTTATCATCTTTGGCTGCTGATGGCCTTCTTTTGCTACATTTTGTAGCAATTTATGGGCATCATTATCGTTTTCATTAAAATTGCCATAAATTGTTGTGGCAGCGTGATTCTTACACTGGCCTTTATTTCCAGCGGTTAATGGTATTATTTGTGTAACTATTGTTGTTGATGAAGGTTTTTGATTTTTATCGTATGTCGCAGTTATATCTGCAACATTTTCTCGTACCATTTTCTCGCTGGCTAAAGTATCATAAACGGGATCTTTGGCAGTTACAGCACAAGCAGTAGCAGCGGCAATTTTAACGACACCAATACCATACATTGACGATTTACCATCGATATGGAATTGTGCCATTAATGAGCACATTAACATGAGAATAAAAAGCAACATTCTTGCTTTCTTATTAAATAACGTGTACTTTGTTTGAAAGATGTTCATAATTTTTGTTTTTCTTTATGGCCACAACTGAACGCACTCGTATTTAAATATGCTTTTACAATCTTTTAACGATTACTTATTATTTTATTTTGCCAGCATTGTGTTCCGTTTCCTATTGTTGTCGCTGCTTTTGTTGATGATTCTTTATGAGCAATTTGAGGTCTTTTATATTTCTTTTATATAAAAATTGTTTCAAGAGAGTGAAAAAGCAACGTGAATGGCCATTTTGTAACATGTCACTTATTGCGAACTAACAAACCACCTTTAATAAATGCTGACAGTTTTATTTCAGATAATTGGGAAGCTTATGAAATTTTTAATCCCTATATGCATACGTAAAGGGTGGTCCAACCAAAATGCACGATGTTAAATGTAAATAAAACAAAAAAATGTTTACAGAATTATTGTAATATTGGGTGATTTTATAAGAACTATCGGAAATTTAAAAAAAAACACATAAAATTCAGAAAAATGCATGAAATATTTATTTGGATCGATAGTTGGGTCAATATAATTTAATGTTTGAAGATTATTTCATGCAAATGTTGGCCGCGGCTGCGCCTGAAATGGTCCATCCGCTTAGTCCAATTTTAGCATACTCTTTCCAACATTTCGGCCGGTATCTCACGAATAATGTTGGCAATGTTGGCTTCCAGTGCGTCAATCGAAGCGGGTTTGTTGCTATAGACATTAGCCTTAACATAGCCCCACAAAAAAATAGTCTAGAGGCGTTAAATCGCACGATCTGGGCGGCCAATTGACTGGTCCCAAGCGTGAAATAAGCTGTTCACCGAACTCGCCTCTCAATTGGTCCATTGTTTCGCGTGCTGTGTGGCATGTGGCACCGTCTTGTTGAAACCACATGTCATGCAAGTCAAGCTCTTCCATTTTGGGCAAAAAAAAGTTTGTTATCATCGCACGGTAGCGCTCACCATTCACAGTAACGTTGTGATTCGCATCATCTTTGAAGAAATACGGCCCAATGATGCCGCCAGCCCATAATCCGCACCAAACGGTTGTTTTCTGTGGATGCATTGGTAGCTCTTGCAATGCTTCTGGCTGCTCTTCACTCCAAATACGGCAGTTTTGCTTGTTCACGTATCCATTCAACCAGAAATGAGCCTCGTCGCTGAACACAATTCTTCGATAAAAAAGTGAATCTTCATCTAACTTTTCAAGAGCCCATTCACCAAAAATTTGGCGTTGGGGTAGGTCGTTTGGCTTCAATTCTTGCACCAGCTGTATCTTATAAGGCTTCACACCCAAATCCTTTCGCAAAATTTTCCACGTAGTGGAGTAACAGAGGCCCAATTGCTGCGAACGGCGCGGAACCGATAATTCACGGTCATCACCAACATTGGCCGATACGGCTGCGATATTTTCTTCAGTTCGCACTCTACGTAAGCGTGTTGGTGGTTTAATGTCCAACAATGTAAATTTGGTCCGAAATTTTTTTACAATATCCCGAAGAGAAGCCTCAGTAGGTCAATTAAACTGACCATAAAATGGAAGAAGCGCGCGATGAACTTTCTTAACAGAGCACGCATTTTGGTAATAAAATTCAATAATTTGCAAGCGTTGTTCGTTTGTAAGACGATTCATGATTAAATTATAGACCAAACTGAAGATGTTTGACAATGACACAAGATACAAAACGTGCGTGAGCTGTCAAAACTAGTGTTGCCAAAAAGATAATAGCAAAAAAATCACTCGTTATTTGTTCTTATGATAAAGCGATCTATGATAATTATGTGCAAAACAAGATATCGAGCAAATACTCGCATCGGCTTCGGCGGCATACCTTTGTTAAATGGTCTATGAGACTTAAAAACTTTTTTAAATTAAGTGGCTCTTTTTAAGACTTTTTTTTAGAGACCACAAATTTGTTCATGAAAGATTGATTGTTATAAACAGAACTTGTCTGTAAAGTAACGGAATTTTGCAAAGCTAAAGTTTACTGTTAGGTAAATAAATTTATGTGTTCAAAATAATTCAATAGACGATTACACGACTACACGGTTGCAGCATTTGCTGTCGTGAAGTTGTGAAGTCTGCAGTGGTCTATGTGTTTAATACTTAATGCTTCAATTAGTCTAGTTAATTTGCCCACATAAAATAAAGTCAAGCGACCAATAAAACTGTTGGTTGCCACCCATTGCAGCAAGCCGCTTACATTGGCCTTTCACTTGAAGAAATATCTCAGCGGAAAGATATTTCCCTTCAACAACATAATCATCTACCACATGACTTTTAATGAAAAATTTTTGGAGAGGGATGAAAAAAATTGGAGAAACATTGGACTCGCAAAGAAAATTATGTTAAAAAATAAAATAACTCCAATTTCATTTAAAACGCCACGGACTTATTGACCCGTCCTCATAATTTATAATCTTCATAGTCTTATTTTTTAATCAAAAGATTTGCCTTGTTCTTCTTTAATAGTCCATATACCACATACAGATATTGTATGCTTTAATATTTACTTGAAGTTGTTGCATGCAATTTTAAAATGATTTTCAATGACATTTTGACATGCTGTCATATTTTATAACATGGGAATCTTCCACACAAAAATTTATTCTATTACAATAGCAATCAATGAATTTTAATTTCAATAAAAATACGAACAAAATACTAAATAAATTCCAATTCTGCTATATGTATGCACGTTAGGGTGGGTCGATTTAGCAATCGATATTATGCCCTCGATTTTACGATAGATTTTGGAATGACAAAAAAAAAGGTGCACTTAGCCACACCAAAAAACTCATTTTCGAGGCTCTCAAATTTCATTAATAAATAATTCAATTTTAACAAAAATAATTCAGTAATAATTTATAATAATAATATTAGGTATACAACTCCGCTTCCGCCGTTTTACAGTATGTGGCTGTAGCGGTAAAGGCACTTTTACTCGTACATGGTAATACAAAATATTTAGATTTTGTGGGAGCAAAATATTGCGAAATTCTCTCCGTAGTTAAACAAAAGTGATTAGAAATATTTTGTAAGCATTTGGCCAGCTTAAATTTGGGAATGTTGTACCATCTTCAATAAATACTCCAAGTGCTACCAAAGCAAATTTAAAAATACACCTCTGATGTGATGAGAATACAGAGTTTTCTGAAATGGTTTAGAAAATGAAGATTTACCGACCGCTTTTAATGTATACACGGTGGCAGCACTACGGCATGTGATAATTTTTTGCTACTGGCAATATAGTAAGCTATTTACGTCAAATGCATTGTTTAAATTTTTGTAAGTGAATTTAGTGTTTTATTCTGGATTAAACACATACAAATTATTTTGTGAACATAAAAATAATTCAAATAAATATAGTTTATAATTATGAAAAGGTACATTCATAGTTTATAATTGTGAAAATAGTTACAAATATTTTTGATAAACATAGCTTACCAGATGGCTGTTTTTGTTGTATTGTTGTAATTGTTGTATACGTTAATGCACCTTGGATTGTCAGTTTTGCATTTGGATTTCTCTCCTAATGAACACATTTTGTTTTTACACGGTAAGATTTCCTTTATTCTACACACACTCTTGACAGATCTAAATATTTGTATTGCCATGTAAAAGTGCTTCAAGTGGTAGTCGCAATAAATATATCGTAGATGTCATACTATGCAATAAGTTCAGGTATTTGTAAACATAACGCCATCGAAATATTAGTCGATTTGTGATTAGTGTGGTCAAAAAATTAACAGTTTTTTTAACGCGCGACTTCTACTCTGCCCGAAAGATGGTAGAAAGTAGTGACCAGTTGTTCAGTGACCTCAGAATGGAGTGATCAATGTGTGGCAAATATAGACGAAGAATAATTAAAGAGCTTGGTGGCTGAGTTGGTTGAGTGGCCGTATTAAAAATACATCATGTTTACATGATACCAAGCTCAAATCCTAGTGGGCGCAGATGAGTAGTGTAGTGACTACGAAACAGCTAATTGTCCTCCAGCTTTAGCATTCAATTATTTTTTCTGCCTCTTTGACCAAGAGTTTTTTATCGCAGCAATTACTGTTATTAAAAAAAAAAAAATTTTCTTGGCTGAAACCAGATTTGAACTTGAGCCTGAAGAATAATTAACATCATGTAGTACAAGGATTATAAAATTAAAAATTGAGAAAAAGTAAAAAAAGTAAAAAAAAATTATTTTTTAATATGTTGTATTTGAACTTTTTCCCCCCAAGCTAAAAGCTATCGAAAAATCGATGGCACTATATCGAACAATTTTGCTACTGCCAAATTGACCCACCTTAATACACAATATGTTTATGTATATAAGTATGTATGCTTACTATTTGCCAGAATTCACATACATATGCATATGTATGAATTCTGGCAAATAGTAAACATACATATATACATATGTACATAAATTTTTCGACTAAATTGCAAAAAAAAAAACAAAAAAAATTTAAAACCATTTAAAATGTTGCTTTAAAAAAGTTTTTATTTCAATATCAGCCAATAAATAATTGCTACTTAAATTTATTGGAATTTGCTCTAAAGTGATTTTTATTAAAATATTTATGTTTAACAGCCATTAATTTTCCAATAAAATATGTATAAAAAAATTCAATTATACATAGATATTAAAAAGTCATTTATATGTGTGAGTGTGTGTTCTTTCTTGTGCTGGTTTTCATGTCAGAAGAATATTAAAAGAGTAAAAAGAAAAAGAAATGTCAAAGTATGATGAATGACAATAAAATTTGTTGCAAAAAAAAAAAAAAAGAAAAAGAAAAAAGAGCACATTTTGCCTTTTAAGGATGCATTACTTGTGTGTACTAACTAGAGTTTCCTGGTTTTTTGCTTCCTAAATTTAACAATTTTATAATGGCAAATTTAAACTTTCCTTTCGTTTTCCTGACATACTTAAAAAAAATTGAAAGTCATAGATTTCTTTTCATCAAAAAATCTCTGCTTCATTCATCCAATCTTCAGGTTTTATATTCTTAAGGAATGTCTAAGAAAATACTTTAAAATGTAAGTAAACATACAAAAAAAACTTATTCATGCAATAAAGTTTTTGCTGCCGCTGTATTGTAAAGAATAGGTTTGAGTATATATAGATACTCGTATACATCCTAAACTTCTTACTGCCGCATCTAAATTGGCGCATCAACTGATGTCTGGCTCTCAAAATTTGCCATGTACTCAAAAATTCTCTAAAGCAAATCATAATAGTGCAGTGTTAACGCCAAGACAGCTCGTTAGAACGTTAAGTTGGCTGCGGAAACTTGTGAAATTTTGTTGCAATTTTTTAAAATGGCGGAACAGCTTTTGTTGTTTTTTAAAAAGTGATATCATTTTAGCTGTTTTCATTTCATCACTAGCCACTTTGTATCTTAATTTTAGTGTTGGGCAAAATCTTTCATTTGTGTGAAACTTCCATTCGTTTTCAAGAAGGTTAAGTCAATTCATTGATTCCTTTCTTTTTTATGTCAGATATATTTCAAAACGAATGAAAATTTATTCATGCTTAACTATAAGAGTAAAAGTAAAAACCATTACACAAATTTTTGATTATTAACCAAAAAATAAATTCAAATTTATATGTAGTTCAAAGAAAATATGTTTGTATGACGAAAAATATGTATTTATGTGGTGAATATACTCGTACAATCAATGTGCTTGAGGCATAAAGCTATCTGGTAAGCAATATTTGAAACCGAACTATTTCCCTGCAGAAATTATTGGAGTAAATGATCCGTTTTAAATAAAAAGGAGTAGTTACAACATAGCCCGATGTAATGCAAACATGAACCATGATGACTAAAAAATGATATTTTACAATACTCGCAACAAATTATTCAAAAAATACAACTATGGTAACACTGTTACGCCATGTTTTGTTTAGTGTTTTCTGACAAATATCTATCACAGGATTTGCTAATTTCATCTTTAACCATGGGTATGTTAAGTCACGATGAATATTTTTATTATTCACAACCCATGGATCGCGATTATCAGTCAGTTTACCAATTTTGAAAGAAAATGAATGCAAAAGAAAGCCAGTCACTCACATTCGTATCAATTTGGGTTTATCTTTCTCACAACTATTTGTTCACATATTCTTATGTATTTTGATTGAGTTTTGACACATCGTTCGTACAGAAAAAAGTTAGACCAACCCAAATCAATTTTCTTTCGCTTAGATTGCGAACGCAAGTACGCTGTCGAGATTGGTAAACTGACTGTATATTTCATTTAATTTTTTGAAAAACAACCCCAAAAAATTTTATTTTTTGATTTGATATTTTTTAAAGTAGTCTCTTGTGGTGTTCCATGGAGTATTCACATCAGAGTAATTTAAAAATGGCCTCCAAACTACTTTTCTGTGGTAATCCATGGAGTAGTGACATGAAGTAATTGCAAGACTAACCTTGTGTTAATAATTTGCGGAGTAGTTACTTGGACTAGTTTCCGGATTACTCTGACGTAATATTTTTTGGGATTAAATGGTCCCCTCCTAGGACATTGTAATGTAAAATGGAGCATGTTTTTCCCATATATTTGGATTACTTTTGGACTAGTCCTGGTCTCTTGTGGAGTACTATTTACACGCATGTAAGAAGTAGTCTCGATTTCTGCAGGGTTTGTCGCAAAAAATTTGTATATCATATTTAATATTCAATTATTTGATCTAGTTGAAGTAATTATTTCTTATTTTTGCAGCTAAAGATCGTTTTGATTTTATATAAAAAATTCTACAGTATTTATTTTCGATATTTCGATAACAATTTGTTATCATCGTCAGGAAAATTAATATAATATTAAAAATCTTCAATTTGAAAAATTATTGTCGAAAAATTTCTATATTTTCTAAATTCATACGCAAAGAAAAACTCTTAACAATGTTATCAAATTGAAAACTATTTAATTTAAAAAATACGCTGACAAAAAATTTTAGAGTAATTAAAAAAATTCAAGAAGGAAAATAATATTAATAACAATAATACTAAACATAAAAAATAACATAAAAACCAACATAACCTAATTCTGCAACCAACACATGTACCGCCAATTTTCTTTTCCGCAAAAATGTTAATTAATAAAAAAAAATAAAAATTTTCAAATGATTAGGGTTTTGTGAAAAAACACTAACAATGCTATAACGCTAATAGCGCTGTGTGAAATTTTGCAATATCGCCTGTATGTCCCTTGGCCTATATAAATAGCCATGCCGACCAGGTTCATTGGCCATCTCCTCATAAATTGAGTTGACCATGCAGTTCCTCTATTTTAATCGGCTGTTTCCCTGGCTTGACTCTACCCGATTCGCTTTTTCTTACTTTTGTCTACTGTTTATTTAAAAATAAATTGATCATATTTAATATTTATTATAAATTTAATTTAAATAAGCTTACCGTCAACTTCACTCGCCATTTTTCTTTTCTTGTTTACTTTTATTGACATTTGGGTTGCTATTTTTTTATCTTGGACCAGTACTCAGGGGAAAGCCCCTGCATATGCAGTGCATTGTACTGGAACTAGGAAAATAGATTATGAGATGCAGGAAAAGGGGAGTAATGTTTGTATACTTAATACACGGAACGACCAAAACAAACGTTATCACAGCATTTAAAATGTTGAACATACCTGCAACAGTATTGTATTTCAAATTGTGCTCAATTTTATAACAATTTCGTGTTAATTGCTCAATAACTTAATTGACTTTTTGTATGAAATTATAAGCTCAGCTAAGACGTTAATTGCGGTAATCTCAATAGTTCTGTATGTCTGACGCTATTACTCTGTTCAGCTTAAATATTTTTCTCTCTCGAAAAATGTATTTTATTAAAGCTTACAACAGTTTTTTTTTTGTGTAAGCAAGACATTTGTATACTTATGATTCAGGAAACAAATTGTTAGTTAAATAAAAGAATTTATATGGCTTTAGCTATAAAATGTGAAATTTTAACAATTTGTCGGTTTTCTTTTTTCACTATGCAAAAAAGCTCGTCTTTTTAAACCCACATTAATGCAGCTTTTAACATGAATTGTATTTGTTTGGATTTTTTTTTATTTTCAAAACAAACAGTTCACTGGGGAAATCAACTTTTTTACAACACACATCATCAGTTTGTGGGAAAATTTGAAGAAAAAACATAAATGTTGAGAAATTCAGTAAATTAAGTGAAAATTGAAAAGTGTGTTGTGTGTATGTGCGTGTCAGGATGAGCAGCAATCTACAACTACATACTCGTACACGGAAAAAAAATGTCATATTTAAGTATTTTATACTAGCTTTTAATACGAGTCGTATTCAAACATTTAAGTACGAATAACAAACAAGTGCACTTAAATTAAGCCGAAAACGGGTATGATCCAGAAAACCAATCCTGCGATATCTTAAGCGTTATATACGTTGTCGCTTTTTACGCATTTCAAGCTTTCTACGCGTTCTGCATTTTTCTAAGCTCAAGTTACATGCACCGCTTTTGATGCGATAAGTTTTTAAATAAAAACATTTGTTTAATACAAAAATATAAAATAACAATCCACAGTACAATTATTCTTGGCAAAAACATTGAAAAATAAAATGAATTGTGATCTGTGGCTACACTACTGACACTTTTTTTACGCGTATAAAAGTAGAAAGTAAACCAACTTTTTGCGTCGTACCCGTATGTGCTTCCTATTCTTTGTGATGGATAACGTGTCTCATGCAACTGCAGTGATTTTACTTTTTTTACAGGCGCTTAGAACGCGTTAATGCATATTACGCCTGGTATGGATTTTCAGCTTTATAGCAAGTTCACACGAAGAATTATATTCGATGTTCGCTCTTTCTCCCAATATTGATTGCACCAGCTATGCAAATACATGTATATTAAAACACATATTAATTCGGGCTTAAATAATCCATACTTAAATCAAACACTCCGTAATTGATTTAAGAAAATCCGTACTTTCGCACTTTTAATATCGCTTGCGATTGACTTAAGTAGGGATGGTTTAAATTTTATTTTCAGTGTACTTGAAATTTATACATATAGTGGCGAGAGAGGGAAGATAGAGGTGGTACAAATATATTGTATGTAGCATATACTCTAGGGTTAGTCGGTTTGGAAGGACCAGAATTTGTCGATATTATGCCAACGATTATCAATCAAAAAAGTCATTTACGAGGTGCGCAAATTTTAATTTGTTTTGTTACAATTTTTTACCTCTTATTCATACAGGTTTTTTTTCATATAAGGTTTCCAATGTGAAATTTATTTTTGAAATATTATATTAAATTATTTCTGAATTATTTTTATTGAAATGCCGCAATTTATGCTCGATTTCTGTATCATTCACAATAGCTAGTGTTTATCATCCCTGATAATAAGCATTATTTAGAAACACATTAATAGGTGTGTTCCACGTGCGTAACGAAACAGTTCGAACTAGCCCAAAGTAGTAAAAAAGCATCCCAAGTAACAAATTTTGCGTAATTTTGAACGAAAATATTACTCCCCCATTTTCTTTCTTTTTCATTTCCTGTACAAATTAGCCCGAATCTTTTATTTGGATATGTTTGGACTAGAGTTGAATAATCAGCTGTTTTTTTTATACATATGCAGCTGAAAAAGTAATCAGAAAATTTGCAAATTGGAAAAAAGTTTTTGTTTAAAAATTAGTTTAAAGCAAATGGAAGGTTGCTTTAATGTAAAAGGTAAACAGCACTAGTATTGCAAAATGTGCAATTGTGGTTTTTTGCGTTCCAGCAGTTTTGAATAAAATTAGCAAATTTTGTAATTTATTGTGGAACACGCCTAATTTTTAATTTCGGTACAACAGATTCTTTAATTGTACGAAGGACTGCATGAGTGATATAAAAGCGGACAGCGGAGAGACTTGTCAGCTCTATTAAAGTATGTAGAACACGGGGTAGAAGAATGCAAGAGAATGGTTCAATAAAAGTTACTGAAACGGCTACTGAGCCGTTCCAAGAAGACTACCATTTACACTTTTTTCCAAATCGTTTTCTAAATACAATTAAATCATATGGCAGCTCATAAAAGGGGGCAAAAAAAAATTGCTTCCGTCCCACTGTTCTGCACCATTTTCCCCAAGAAAGTCAGTTTTATGAGCGAAGCCCAATATTATTTTCCTCTTAAAATTATTTTCAAATATTTGGAATCCTTTACATAGTCTCCATAGAAAAAAACTCATCGTTTTTGAAGCACAACGTCTGTTATGGGTGGCAGTTTCCTGTTTTCAATTTGCGTTTTCTGAAACAAAAGAATTATTGCAATTAAGTTTCACAAGTATGCGTATAAACAACCGGCGTACTCTTTGACTAAATCAATAAAGACAATGACTACTGTTTCAATAGAAACTTAGTTTCTGTCATCACATTTTAGTAAAATGTAACTTCAATATTCCAGAAAAACAAAACCTGCTGTGAGTTTCAAAAAGACCAAAAGCCCTTAGCAGAATAAAACCATGCTCGTATAACTTCTTCTCGTCTTGACTTAAAAGCACTTGCTAAATATAAAAAGTACATTTTCATAGCCATTATAAGCACTCACACACATATTGCTGATATTAAACTTGAAAACTAGAACTTTTATGGCCTTTTTGCTCTTTAAACAGTTAAATAAGGGATTTAAGGACTTTCTCTGGGATTTGAACAAAAGTTTAAGTATTTTTCTTATTCAGTCGGGGAGTGAAGCGAAAAGAAACAACTTCAATTGAAATTTGTTGTATCTGCTGCTATAAACAATTACAAAACAGATTCATTGAAACGAAAACTTGTTTTTTAAGAAACATAACAAAAGTGTTCAGGGTACAAATGAAAATTAAAAAAATATCATATGAAAAATGCTTTTTTATTTTTCTTCTTCTGACACTCATACATACACACACACACACCACTCTTGAAGTGAAGTGACATGCAAATAATTCCCTACAGGTGTCATAATAAACAAATAAAGCAATTTGTTTGTTAACTGTTGAAATACAAAACAGAAAAATAAGCCAAACAAATAACAGTAGCACACATATAGACATAAGTATGTACACATACATGTAAACAAATGTTTAAAATTCAAGTAAAAATACCCAACAAACACGAAGTCAAGCATTTCATATAAAATGATATAAAATCAAACTTTTTTCAATTAATTAACATTTGAATTTAAATTAACAATCATTTGAACATAAACATTTGATAATCAATGTTTTATCAATTTGATTTTTAGTGTAACTACCAATCACAGAACAAATGTAACAGAAATTACTGAAAAAAAATATCAACACAACATTTCAAATTAATTTACAAAAACAATTTTAAGAATTCGGAAAAATATTAATAAATATGAATTGTTTGTGATCAATATGCAAAAATTAGTTTTAATAAGTAAAAACATAAAAACGTGAAATACAAAGAAACAATGAGGTTGTGTGATTTGAGCGCGACTTAGAGCCAAGAAGAACCAACTACTTCGTCCTTTCGAGAACTTCAAGATTAATGTCGTGTTTATTTGACACGAATGAGTGTAACGTTTAGAAAATTTGCATGAAATGCACTCAAAATATTAAGTATATTTCATACAAATTTTCTAGACGTATCACTCATTCATGTCCCATAAACATCACATAAGAAAAATAATAATAATAAATTAAATAAAGAAAAATAATAAGAAAAATAATAATAATAAAATAAATAATAACAGAAAATTTTTATTAAAAATCACCCATAAATCAAACGAAATATACATTTTTAAAGCAAAAATTCGTTTCTATTTGTTTTCCACATCACAATCCACATTTGAAAAACATTTGAGAATTACATCTGAGAACAAGTTAAGAATAAATGAATTTCTTAAATTGAAAATTCATTTGCTAATTTTCTTGAGAACACTAGGATTTTCAATTTGAATTCAAATCAGTAACAAACATATGTCATTTGAAAAAAACGTTCGATTTCAAATCATTCTCAATTTGAAATCCAACCTTAGTGTTTGTTGGGTAAAGACATTTCTTCTGCTCGCTGTACAAATGGGCTACGAAAGACATCCGCATGAAAATATTTACATATGTTTGCGTTCTACCTCACACCAACACTCCGCTATGAAATTCAGAAACAAATAAAACCAAATGTGTAATTTGTGTACACTCACTCGTATGCAAATAAATGAATCCACACATTTCTTCAGCGAAATAAAAAACGCTGAATTTAAAAAGCGAAGTAGCAAACACATATTTTTGACTCACTCTAACCACAGCTTAATAGCGACCTGTGGTACTTTAAGTTGCTCATACACTCGAAGAAAAAAATGCTAATGCTTCTTGGTTCTAATGACGTGGTTTAAAATTGCACTCTGTGAATTTGACGACATTTAGTTTTAGAGCGCTTTCACATTTAGCAATGTAGATACGCAAGTGTATTGTTTATTTTTATATATATTCTTGTTTCTATGGTCACACATAGCAATTTAGTTGCGCAACTTTCATTTTCTTTTACTAAAATTTTCTTAATTTTTTGAAAACCTCGAAAAATAAACAGAAGAAAATATCAAAAACATAAAAAAACACGAATGTGCTAACGAAAAGGGTTACTAAAATACCAGCAATCCCCCCACCACTTCAAGCTGCTCTTACATCTACAAGGACAAGACATGGACCACAGACTTGCATAACTAAGTTGGCAAATGTGAAAGCGCTCTTAACTGCGTAGAATGTCATGTCAGTCTCAGCGCACGAAATAATGGCTCGAATGGGAAATCGAGTGGCTCAGCAGCCAAAGTCACGTGTCGAGACTTGTTAACTGATCGTATGATATTTAACCTCCTTAGAATTATATAAAGTATGGTATAGAAATGGTCTAAATGCTTAACAATAATGGTAATAGGGTATGTGTGCATATTCGTTACTATATGTGACTCTGACGATGCTTAATGGAAAATCTAAGTTTTTTTATTCTCTCTATCACATGCTGAGTTGGATTTACTGTAACTCACCAGGCACAAATAAATTTTTAAATTTAAATATTCTTAATACGAGTACCTAGAACTGCATATGTTGTATTAACGTGTTCTCATATTAGTGCAATGATCATATTTTATTGACTAAGCCAGATCCATTTAAAGTGCTGAAATTTTTTTGAACAAATATTAAAAAAATATATATAAATAGCTTGTCTTCTATGTTTTCCAGCTATCTATATTTCGACATTTCTTAGGAGCTACCTTAATCATCAGTAGACTTTGGAAATTTTTTAAAGATATTTTCAAACATTCAACTTTATATTTCAACAATCTAAATAAATCATTGAGAATTTAAAAAGAAAAATATTTTAATAATACCTATCAGAAAATAAGAAACAAGAATATTCTTCTGCACTCTTCCCTACTTTTCTTTACCACTTTCAAACAGATGAACAACCGTTGATTGCTACAATTTGACAAGTATCAAACAAATGACAAACATATAAAAAAATATTGTATATTTATTAAATCCTTATTTGACAATTTTTCTTAAATAAGAGTTTAAATTATTTGTTGTGTGTACCAAGACTTCACTGTACTTATGTACAACAAACCACAAGATATAGCGAAATACATTGGCACCCCTTTCCAATTCGTTATATCGAAGTTTAGCTGCAATTAATAATAAAAACACGCCAAATCTGTTTACAAACAAATTTTTTCATAAATTTTTCCCCCATAAAGTTTTATTTGCCAAAAAAGAAAACGCAAAAAAACCATCACTGTCTATTGATCCCACTTCAAATCTGAGGTATTATAATTCAATTTAAGTGTCAAACCATGTTAAGCCATGAATAAAAGTCGTGTAGTTTTGTAAATCTTTTGTGTAACAACATCGACAGCCGATAAAGTTTTTATATACACAAGTGATTTTCCAACCCCCACCCTCCTGCTGTAGGAAGGGTCGTTAAATGGAATTTGTCTCACCATAATTGATAATCCTGCATTGATTTATTTTGTCAGAGTTGCTTTGTGCTTGTGTAATAGCAAAAGTTTGTGCCTTTAAAAAAACAGAAACTAAAACTTTAAATACTTTTTGTATGGTATTACACAATTACTTAATACACTTCATTTGCTTAAAACAATTACTCTGTTTTGCTTAAGTACCGCATATTATTGTATAATTGCATTAAACGCAGACATGTAATTGTGTCTGTCAATTGGCTGAAATGTAGACGAGTATTTAAAGCTCAGTCGCACGTTATTTAAAGCACTTAACGTAAATAAAATGACAAATTAACCAAAAATATTTGTTAAATTCCCTTGAGTCAATAAAACAATTTACAAATGAATTCGTACATGTGAAATAAATATTGGAACAAATGGTTGGTTAACACAACAACAAAGATACTAATACACATGCACACACACACACACACACATCCATACACATGCATACAAAACCACCAACATTTAAACAAACACTTGTGTAACTTTATCCAACCTGTTCAAAAGCTTAAGGAGAAAAACAAAAAGAAAATTTTCTTTGGTGTTGTGGAATCTTTTACACCCTTTACAGAGCAAAAAAAATAGGAAGTATGTAATGGGGGATTTTTTAGGGTTACATAAGTTTAAATATGTTTTTAGTATCAATTAAACAGGCTTAACTAGATAGAAAATCTTATAACATTAATATTTAAATGCTTCTGTAGTGCAATTCACTAACTTATTCTTAACACCTCTGGTTGTATGTTAAAAAAATTTAAAATAATGTGGCAGCTTTGTTAAAAATGAAGAAAACCACAAAGAGGAACAGAAAAAAACAAAAAAATTTGCAAATAATTCCATGTTTAGGGTAAGTAAAACTATTTATATGTTTATTATTTAAAATATTTTTTGATAAATAAGATAAGTTCTCACAGAGAACACGTCGACCAACTGTTGGAGTCTTCCGATAAGTTGTATGCCAAATACAATGAAGTTATTCTAGTAGAAATTTTAACGACATTGTTGTTAAGATAAACACCACAAAAATAATTGGTGTTTAGTTAACGCTAATCGGTCAGGCTATAAAAACAGCTGATTTAAAACGAAGACAAATAGTGTTAAAAACTGTTATAGAATCGGGAAAACACCAACGCTAGTGTTAATTTCTCTAAACGAATTTTATTAGCGTTAAAACAGAATAGTGAATTGCACTACTGGAAAGCTAGAAAAAGGCGATTTTATAAGTAATTGTCTGGGGCCTACTTTATATTTGATTTATGAATCTGACATATCAACGAGATCCGAAATCCATACTTCAACTTTTGCATAAAAACCATTAATTAGCTTCACGAAAGACGCTAAATTGGCAACCATGCGATCAACTTTAGAACGCAATTCATTATCTTTACTGTTTTTACTCTTTTTGCTCTGTAATCAATATTTGAATACTCAATATTTGAATGAGTATTGTATTTTCAGTGTGTACATAAACAAATGAATATACTCATATAGCTTATTGGTCAATACCAAGGCACTTGACTTCATTGATTTTGATTCTCCAAAGTTTTACCCGTTTTGCTAAAACTGATATACATGGTATCCCTGAACTCAACGTCAAGCCGAAACAGGGTGACGGGATTTATTGTAACCATCATGAGAAAAATCAGAATCAGATCTCGCACATTTATACTTAACACGTATTCATCGTCCAAAGCTCATCTACTCATATTTGTGGTCGATTGCCCGGGAAGTTGTACTACTCTTTGGGTTGATCTCACACATTTTGTGTATGCATGAGGATTTTGGACAGATAATTACTTTCGACGCGCCAATTTATGTTGCATTTTAGGTCTATTCATAACGAAATGTCAAACCAAACTAAAGAATACACAACAGCGGGTTGTCAAGACAAATTCATTTTACCAGTTGAAACTGGGATTACAATAAATACAACACTGCAAGCACAACATGGTATTGTAATGTTGCTTGAACAATTCATCTGTCAAAAAAAGTTTAAAAAAAGTATGAGCATACACAAACACACTTGCCTTGCAGATGTGCATGTATGTGAGCTTCATTTTAAAACCACTTTGGATACTTTATGTTGTGCAAATAGAAAATAAGTAGAACATTTACTTTTACAGTTTCACCTGGTAAAATGAATTCGCCTTGTGGGTTGTCAAATAAAGCAGTATTGCCAACTCCAACTTAGGAACCTCAAAAATTATCCTTTACCTTTGGACAAACTTTTATTTTTATGTCTTTAACACTTTTTTCTATTTGCAAGATTTCTGTTTTCAATTTTGCCTTCAGCCATATCAACTTTAATAAAAAAAAGAAAAAGAGAGAAATTGTATCTTTTATGTAAGAAAAAAAAAGTTGGTTTAAAATGAAGGGGATTTTGAAGTGTAGGTATGTATCGCTTTCAGCCGTAGTATTATGTTTAAGGCTGGAAAACATTTGTTCATTCAATACAGATGAAATTAAATCCCTCAAGCGTTACATGCCACAAATAGCTTTACAATTTTAATACGTTATTTCCAAACACACACACACACACACACGCATACACACTAAAATCAGTGAAGAGTCCTTGTTGACTAAAAAATAAAAAACAATTTAAAGCATTTCTTAAGTGAAACAATTTAAGCGGAAATCTAAAAAAATTATAACACAACCACAAACTAATATTTAATTGTTGAGGTACGCTTACATCATGAATAGGCCCAAGCATGGCTCACAACGTATTGCAAGATCGGCTGAAAACATTACTGCTGCTGAAGAAAGTGTTTAAAATAATCCATCAACCACAATTTTAGGCCGTGCTCGGAGCTTGATCTTCAAAGAACAACTTTGGCCACAATTTCACGCAAGGATTTGCTTTTGTTTCCATTAAAGATTAAGTTGACACAAGAGCTTCTTCCACAAGACCATTTACAACGCAATTCATATGTTAATAGGATGGGCGAGCTGCTCAATCTCGATTATCATGAAAAAATCATAATGAGTGACGAGGCACATTTTCATTTGAATGAATACATGAATAAACGAAATAATCGATTCTGGCCAAAAGGAAACCCTCAAATTATTCATCAGTCAGTTTTGCATCTATTAAAGGTGGTACTGTGGTATGTAATTTAGTCAGGAGGAATCATTGGATCTTAATTCTTTGAAAATTAAAAAGGCGTAACGGTAACTGTGAATGAGAAGCGATAACGTGATGTGATTGAAAACTTTTTAACGCCACAGCTGCATACTTTGGGCTTGATTAACCTGTGATATCAACTAGACGGTGTCACATCGCATACAGCCTTTACAGCGGACACCCTGTTTATATATACGTAGATTGATTAGTGTAATTGATGATGAAGTATAAAAAGTTGTTTATTTGACATTTTTAACATTTAAACTAAAGGGTGTGCATTTAAGGGTTAAATGTTATTTAGAGTATTTTATGTTATTTTAACAATATGTCTTTTATGCGTTTTAGCTCTAGTTTTTAATTATGTAAAATATCCCTGATCTATTTACCAACCCATTATGTAGGAGTTAAACGACTCCTTGTTGGAGCAACAGTTTGAAAGGATTAAATTTCCTAAAATGGAAGCAAAAAAATCACATGCCAGGTTTTCATTTTTACCTATTTTAACTTTATGAGAATAAGCAATGTAATACACAGGGTGACCCAAAACTTAACGCTAGGCTGAAACGGGATGGCAAGATTGATTTTAACTATCATGAGAAAAATCTGAAAAAAATTAAAAGAAAAAATCATTTGAACTGATTAAAATCTGTTTTAGATTTTTTTTAATGATGGTTACAATCAGTCTTGTTTCTGCTTGATGTTTTGTTCTGTAATACTCTGTATGTACCTGACTACATTCACAGATATGTCTATTAATTTGTTTGTTCATAAATAAGATTAATAATGATTTGTGTTTACTCTTGTCACGGTCGTTGTAGTATCTTATCTTTTCCACAGCTTGTGCTACCTTTTCTAACCCATATCAATAGAGTTTGAAGCAAAAAATATTAATTTATTTTAATTGTTATAGTTTTGCTCTCATAACTTCTCTTTTTTTTCATTAGAAGGGCTTTTTGTGGTGAAATACTAGAAATTTATATTTTTGAAAACCACAAACATTTTAAAAAATATTTGAGGGATTAAGAACGCTTCATAGATGCACACACATACATACGTAAGTGCAAAAACAAATTGCCTAATGCCTTTATTGGTAGTTGAATGTATTTATATATGTATGAGTGTTTGGCAGTGGCATGTTGGATTCAAAATCCATTTTATGACTTTTGCGTGCAGCAGACTGACTACTCGTTTTAAGGAATTTATTATACCATAGATATAGAAAAGGATTACAATTAAATCCATAAAGTTTTTTATCACAAAAAAGATAGCCATACAATGTTACCAATACAAACAGCTAGAACGTGACCAATTTACCTGAGTACGGATATTTTGCATCAAAAATGCACATTTACGAAAAAGCTCTATACGCAAAAAGAAAACATCAATGGCATTCACCTAGAATATGATTTATAACGTTTTATTAGGTTTTTCCAATAAAATAAATAAAATAATTTTATTTTTTTATTTAAAATCAACTTTAATACACTTTAATTAATAGGCAAACAGGTTTTTTAAAATAGCTTTTATAGCCGTACTACTGCACCGATTCAAAAAATTATATATCGTTTTAAAGTTCTATCTGCACAGAATAGATCAAGCTTAATTTTTGATCGGTTCATTATTTTAGTTGTAATACGGCTATTAATTTGTTACTAACACTAACAAACAAAATATGTGTATGTGTTTGACTTACATACAAGTAAAACAGAAACAGTGTGGCCATATATAAATAAAAAATGTCTTTGTGGATTTTTACAGTTTTACTCATTTCAACATGAGAGTACATTATTTGGGAGCGGTAAAAAGGATGCGGGTAATTCCCACTAGTTTTATTTTATACAGCAGCCATACGTTCAAGTTTTGCTTTAAATTTTTTCAAATGTGAGTATATTTTAAAATAATGTGTGTGGTGTATTATAACCTGAAAGGCAATTTGAATAATAAGGATTGTTAAATTTTAAGGGCTGATGTTGAATATACATATATCACACCTAAACGTTAAGTGTTTTTTATAAATTTCTAAATTCCTTACCTATTCAATTTGAATCATGGAAAGGTACAAAATCGACCAACGCGTTAAAGTTATTCAGGCTTATTATGAAAGTTGATGTTCAAATTTAAAAAAAAAGAACTCATCGTCGTACCCAACAGTTGCACCTCTCACGATATAATGTGCCCGCAAAAATTATTGTTAGCGACGATCTCTTTATACAATATTGTAGTGCGATTCGCTATCGTTTGATAACAAAAGTTGTTATTGTTAAAAAAATTAACAAGTGATTTAACAATTTTGCTATTCTGCACTGCTTTTGACAATACTTGTTTTTGTTTGAGTCAGCTGTTCTTGTTAAATAAACAACAGTTGTTTTTGAGTTGTTTAGTTTTATAAACAATATACTTTTTTGTGTTATTGAATTGGAGAGTTCTATAAAAAATATATTAAATATATTATTCTACATTTCTCATTAATTATATTACATTAATTTCTACTCACTTAATAAAAATTAAGCAATATTAAATATAAAGAATGTTGTTCTTATTTCGGCGGCAATGTTTTTGTTTTGTTTTCTTTTGTTATTTTCGCTTTTTGATATATTTTTTTACAGCGATGCCACTTGACTTAAATTTTTGTCAATATTGTTATTTGTTAGTTACAGAATAACAAAATCGTTACTGCAAACAACTTTTTACATTTACAATATAGCATTGTATATTATTGTTTAAAGTTACAGAATCCCACTACTAAACACGAGAACACAAAATTTTTTTGAGAAACAAAATTTGGCAGCTATAAATCGCTAACTGCACAGAAATGAGAGAAGTGACATTTGAATTAAATAAAACCTGTTTTTTCGTAAAGGCAACAAAAGTTTATTTTCTTTTTTTCCTGTCAAAAAGTATACAGATTTGAAACCAGTGGTACTTGAATAAAATCAAGTTTTTTTAATTTTCGGTGAGATATAAGAACAGATATATCAAATAATGTATTATTACTCTCTCTTGCTGACATACTTTTGGAGCTACAAATTTATTTGTTAAAGGGCGTTTCAGACTATCATACAAGTCTTAAGATTTTGATTGGATTTTGTGGGACAAAAATCTAAAGATATTTGTTGCGACTGTCAAAAAATCTAACGTACCATTACATTTTGTTTTCACACTATCACACCTAAAGTAAAAGAAGGAGTATGACTTGAAAATAAACAGCCAATTTACTTAACGTCTGGTTTTAATACTTTCAATCCAATGAAAAATCTTATTGTTTAAACAAATTTCTAAAAATGGTGAAGTGTTATGGGATGTCAAATATTTTACAGTATTATTTCTCAATTTTCATAACGCTTTACATTCACACTATCACACTTGCACGTATTATTTGATTTTTTGACAAGTCTTAATACAAAGTGTGATAGTCTGAAGTGCCCTTTAGTAGAGAGAAAAACTGAATTTCTACCGAAATGGACAGATTTGTGTATAGGGACATTTTAGAAAATAAGACGTTGCCATATGCCGAGTGGAATATGCCACTTCGATGGGTGTTTCAACATGATAACGATCCGAAATACTCATTGAAGTTGGTGAAGGACTGGATACAATCGAAAGGGATTCAAGTGCTTGATTGGCCGGCTCAACCGCACGATTTGAACCCAATCGAAAATTTATTTTTCATATTGAAGAGGAATGTTGGATCGAAACGATTTTCCTAGAGAGACGATTTATTTTCGTGTCTGGAGAATGAATGGATACGCATGTATCCAAAAATAATTGATAATTTAATCAAATCTATGCCGCGCCGGTGCGCCACAGTAATAAAAAATAAGGGTTATTATACCAAATATTAAGAGTTTCTTAGGTTTTGCCCAATGATTTTTTGAGTATTTTTTGTTGTTGTACTAAAAGAACCGTTAGGTGAGAGAAAATTACAAAAAAATTTTTTGGTAATTTTATATGACACATTTACTAATAAAACTGCATTAAAGCATTGAATTGAAATATGTTCATTTAAATATAATTTTGACTACAAGCTAAAATCAAGCAGCGTTTCTTAGGTTTTGCCCAATACTGTATATATTAGAAACTTTTATTTTTCCCACAACCAATTGAAAACATCAAACAATCCAGGGGTTATTAAACGATACATGTATGTATTATATTTACGTAGTTTTTTAATTCCTTTTGCGTTCAATAGTTACAATAAGTAAATAAACAAAAATTTACAAAAATATTCTTTTGATATAAATTCATGTAAATATTTATGGCAAATATTATGCACAAAATTTACAACACAAGTTGCGAATAAAAAAATAACAACTTCATAACACACTCCCCACCTTGTTCAAACACACAACTACAGTTGCAAAAAGACAGGTGAACTCAACTAGTTACAAAGGTACATACATATACATATATGTGAATACATGTGTTTTTCATGTTTTTGTGCATGCTTGGTCATGCTCGGTTTTTAAACGTCCCTTTTTTAAAAATTCACTTAAATATTTATTAAAATGCATTAAATGAAATAAAAATGGTAAAAATATTGACAGGAAAAAAAACCGTCGTTAAATATTGAAATCAATAATATACATACACACTATCCCACGTATACAAACATACGTATTGTACTTATGTATGTGTAAATGTATATAAAATTGAAGAACCGCAAAAGTCGTATAAATTGATAGTAAATTCTTTTTAAACTTACTTATGTGCATATATTAAAGCTCAACAGGGTATCTCTGGCTTTATCAAAAAAACGCTTAGTACTAGGTTCCGAATTCCAGCTTATTTTGAGTGTTGCCCAAGCTATTGCTCTATATTAATTTCCATAATTTAGTGAAATATTAAGTTATTTATTTGAAAAACTTGAGATAATTTGTTTCATTTCCAATGTGGAACTTTTCTGAATAAACAAGAGATACTTGAAAAAACAGTTAACGGCAAAATGTTGCTTTATCTTGTTTCTTGTGTTGTACAAACAATGGATAAGAAGCTTCCTTCCTTTAACATAAACTCGTCACTTAGAATAAAACTTATTTAAGTTTAGTTTTGTTTGGAGTACATACATATGTGTGTGTATATTTCTGAATTGTGTTTAGTTAGTAGTACTGTATAAGAAGTTTGCTTTTTTGCTTAAAGGAAGTAAGTATCTAAAACTTATACCTCTCCCAATGAGAATGTAAATTACACCATCGACATTTGCTAACTAGTTGTGAAGGACGTGGCGACTTTGTCTCTTCTGGATGATAGCTAAATTTTCGAAAAATACCATCCTAAGAGCATTTACGTCTACAAGGTGGCAGCGCTATGACATGTAACAGTTTTCTGCTTCTGGTAATATCATGAGCGCTTAACCTCCAATGTGTTGTTTACATATTTTAAGCGAATGCGAAATAATTTTAGCTTCCGTTATTTTGCCATAGATGGCTATAGCGGCAAGTGGTAGTCGAAATAAATAAATCGTAGATGTCATACAATGGCGTTGTTTTCACATAAATCAAATTCTCGAGTTTTAAGGTTGCAAACGAAAAGCAAGGGAAATGACAGCCATTCTCAACACTTTTCGAATGTGAAAGCGGTGTTACTCGAAATTGCTTTCTGTACTTATGCAATAGAAAATGTTTGTTGGGTAGTTTCTATTAAGCATTTACTAATATATTACAACTGAATGGATAATTGTATGCAAGTGGTAAGTGGCAGCTATTGCATGCTTTAATGCCTCAATGAGGGTATTCTAAAGTGAATTGAAGCATTAATAATTAACTGATGATTTGCGGTTTAACACCTCAAGGATACAAATAAGAAAATGCAAATGAAAGTGTTCATTACACTTAAATTGAGTTTTATAATTTGTTGTTTATGTTTAACACGAAGATAAACTAGTGGCAAATCAGCATTTGCCAGAGATAAGGAAAATGTTGCTATTTAGTAAATACATATTTACATGCAGCTCTATCTTCTTTACACAGGTGGATTAAACAAGAGATAAAATCTTCCAATGAAAATACAATCACACGCAACAAAAACCATAAGAAATTGAATTCGTTTTGCAAACGCTTTCAATACAAATGTTGTTTAATATGTATTTGCATACATGATTGTTAAATACGGCATGAAGAATTTCATTTGGCTACCAAGTTAACAATTACTGCGTTTATACATGCAGGTCATTGTTGTAAACAGAAAATGTTTTTGTATAAATAGTAAATAAAGTTGTAATTTTAAAGTAATTAACTTGCGAAAACAATTACTGAATAAAAAACTATTTGCAAATAAAACATAAGAGGTTGCCACTCCTGTTGATGATTTTAGAGATTTGTCGATGTAGCTCACATGGCATAATAAAAAATTTACACATAATCAAATACTGAAAGGATTTTACTGACCTTAATAAACACATAGTATTTTTTAATTTTTCATTATTATTTTAGTAATCAAAACCTTGTTTGCAATAACAATGTTACCAAGTTCTTTTAATTCGCCATAACAGAACAGTAAAAATTGACGCATAAGCAGTGAATTAGTTATTAGCAAATAGTTTTAATTTACGAGCTGGCTACATATAAACGCAGTAAATAACAGCTAGGAGTTTTTTAAGGAGGATTTTTACTTTTTCTCAGTCCTTGAGTCTCAGGTTTTTAGAATTGATACCTTTATATCTAATTTATATATGTAGGCTATAGCCTTTTATGACGCATTCACATTAAGCAACACGTATTTAAAGAAATATATATTTGGAACAGCGATTATATTTTCATGTACATCCTTTCGGCAACTTTGCAAAACAGCTGATATGGTATTTTTTATATTTGTAATAGAAAATTTAAATAAATATAGTTTAAAATACTAAAAATAAACGCTTCAAATTTTTCATTAACTATTGTTCAAGCTTTTTCTTATAATTTCCATATAACCAGATAATTATTCGAAGAACGCGTTACAAGTTTTTTTTTCGAATTCCCAAAATCGGCTTCAGAAATCGCCAAAATCCCGTACTTCCGTATGGCAACTTCAATTTTCGCACTAAATCGAAAGATACATTTTCTAGGGCCAAACCACCTACCGAATATGAAACCCCGGCTCCGATTTGGTTAGGGAAGTGGCTTCAGGAAACGTCAAAATCTCCTCATTTCTTCAGAAGCAATACGGCAACTTTAATATTCGTACTAAAACTAATGACCGCTTATAGTTCAGGTGCATGTTCCACGGCAATGTCCCCAGGATATTCTGTTCAACTGGCCATCTTGGCGATAATCGTTGATTGAAATACCTGCATATTGACTGCAACGTTTTGGCTGCGGCTTGCAACTAAAAACGCAGGGAGAGAACTCTGCTAATGTTGGTGCGCAGCCGGTTTTCAGGGAACTAATTTCAGACCTCAAAGTACTGTAGTATTGCCTGTTGCTTGTAAGAAGCCAAAAGTGGTGAAAAGATGCGTGAGTTGGCTAAGAGCTGACGAAATAAGTTATATAAACTAGTATTTTAACGCGGCGTGACGTAAAAAGTTCTGCATCTTTCGTATATTAACGCGTTGCCGTTTTTTTCTAATGCCTCCAAAGCTCCATGCTTTAAAAGCACACATGTAAGTATGTATGTATGTGCTTAAGTACAATTATTTTAAAACATTTTCATTTGTTCTTAAACATGAAAATTATGAGGGAATGTTAATTACTGAATATGTTTTTCAAAAAGTTATTAAACGAACATACGCGGGTAAACATCCACAATTGCATAAGCACATACGCACATACACACACACAAACACACAAAACAGTTTATCCACAACTTCACTCATAAAATCTTTGTGTAGAAAAACCATGGCAAAACAAACACTGTTGTCATCTTCTAAACACTACAGACACGCACGCAATTCTTGTCGGAAAAAGTTTTTCATTATTTAATTGCATTTTATGTAACTTCACTAGAGAGAGGGAGAGAAAATAACAAAAATCAAAAGTTCCATACTTTTCAAGAAGATTTCCAAAGAATGTCAAGATGCGTTTACACGCTCTTGACACAATATTAAATTAAGCCTTTTTCTCGAATTGTTGGCAAAAACTTTACTTGCGAAAGTGATTTTATGGATGTTTTGCACGCAACTACACTTGTATCGTTGGCTGAAATGTAAGTTCCTTTGTTAAAGTTTTGCGGTTTTTTGTTTATTTAACGATGAAAATAACTTTTCTTAGTCTACACACACACACCCACCCACACACACACGCAAACTTGCATACATTCATACCCAGTTGGCAAAGTTGCCCTAGACGATATAGGCTTCGGCGATATGTGTACAATTTGTTCTCTTTTCTTTTCAACTCTCTACTGCGAAGATGGGAAAGTTATTGTCGCCAGATGTGTGGTAATAAAAGCGTTTAGGTAGATCGGCAATGAAATTTTTCATCGTTTATGGAAATGCGCAAAGAAAAGACTATGAAGATTTACAGATTTAGGCATTTTAAATAAAGGTCGTCGATTGTGTCTTCAATATAGTCGCTCATTTGTAGGTGACAGGTGGTCAGCAAAATTTATATAAACCATTTGTGCAGAAAAATAATCCCGCTCAAAAAAAAAAACGCTAAGCAAAACTTTCTTAAATATGTATACATGGGCGACAATGTCTTCAAATCATTAATGTAAAACTTTTCTGCAGAAAAAATAGGAAAATAGAACTCTTAAGATAATAAAAGGCAAAAATATATAAATTATGAGTATATCCGTTAATATAACTTTGACTGTTGCCAACATGGTAAAGGAAACTGTCGTTTATATTATCTTCAATGATACGCTAAGATTTTCTTTCAAAATTTCGTCAACGATTTGTTTGAGTTGTGGTCAATGTGTGCCCCACGATTTTCTGTTGTCTTTTATACCTCCCCCCAGGCAGGTGCCAAGTTTTTAAAGTATAGAGGTATTGCGACCATTGCTACAGTCGTCCTGATCGTGACTTAAGTGACTACATTTTAGCTGTGATTTACACCTAAATCCGCAAGGAGTGGTTATGGCCTTCCTTGATAATTACGGTGCAAGGCACCCGAGGTGCTATTGCCTTGCAAGAGACACTTGTAATGTAAGAAATTATAAATGATAGATAGACGGATGAGATGCTCTTTATGGGCTTCGGACCACCAACTCGTAAAGCCCTGTCTTTCATTGACTACTCGTACTTGGGGAATTACATACAAGAGGGATTAGAAGGTGCGATCTCTTCAGCAAGAGGTTTGTACAGATGGCAACAAACGTACTCCTATAATAACTCCCTCATAACCTATTTTCATCATAACCTATTTTCCCAGTTCTAGTACAATGCACTGCATATGGGTCATCCCCTGAGTACTAGTCCAAAATAAAAAAAATAAAAAAGAAGTTGCGACCTGCGTAAAACTTGTCAGCTGGTGAGCCATGAGATAGTTCAGCCCGTAGAATTGTTCAGATAGGGCCGTCAGTGATAGGTGTTAATCAATTACACTGCGGCCATCTTATACCCATCGTTAAAGATATCTTATATACATGGCCAATTGGGTATACATGCAAGTGTAAGAAAAATGTATGCGTCTATTAGATACAAGTAGTTATTTGAATCTCAACAGAAGTTTTAAGTATTTTCCACTGCAGCTACAACAACAGAAAACCAAAAAGCAAACTTGAAATGGCAACAACAAGAACAAAAAGTTTCTTTGCTTTTTATAATGAAGTTATGATGGAAAATAAATGTTTTTAGTAAAAGTTTAGTTATAATTTTCGCTTGACTTTGACTCCGTATTTGAGTTATAATGATTGTTATTACATTTATACTGTTCAGTTATATTCCATACTGGGTGATTTATTTGAACATATTTTAAAATGTTATGCATTTATGCCTGAAGACAATTTCTAGCTAAATAGTGAAATTAAAACGACTTGCAAACTGATCTGAATCAAAAGATTTTGAAAAAAAAAATAGACAGAAGATGGTTCAACGATAAAAGTATTTTTCTATGTGCAAATCGCCTGCGACAGTTTTGTATTAGATTAACCTTAAAAACTCTACATATTCACTGACTTATTACAAAACCTTTGTAGGCGTTTTGAAAATTTGTTGACCTCGTTAAAAGGAGGTTGCTGCAGCTCTCTTTCGTCTTCAAAGTTTTACACTTTCTGCTTCGATAATAAAATCATCTTCCTTAGCGTCACCCTTTACGAGTAAATGCACTTAGCAGTATTTGTTTGCACAAGTTTTCCAGAGCATTTTATCATCTTTAATAGTTGTAATAGAATTACTTAACTTTTTATTACTTTTGCTTTTAATTAAAATTATGCATTTAGCTTCTCAAAGAGAATTCAAAAGATGAAAGCACTAACAATTTTTAATTATTAATAAACATTAATTATATTAAAAAATTCACTTCCAACATAGTTTTTAAATTGATAAATATTTCATTTATTAAACAGAATGTAAAAACCTAGAAAAGGAGTAGTTTTTAGTATAAAATAATAGCATGACAAGACATTTTCTTCAGGCGAAAAATCTCTTATCAAATTATATATATAAAATCTAAAAATACAATTACAAGTATTTTTTAAGCAGAAGAAAATCATTTGAAATACATACATATTCACACATTCACTAAAGTTGTGAATTGCAGAGCTTATTGTAGACTGCAGATATTTTCTAATTAATTTCCAAACCTTCCACCGATTTCGCCGGGTGTTCGCCGGAAAGGTATACATACTTTGTTTTGCCGCCATTTTGGTAAACATTAGTCTTGACAGTTCATATTTGGCGGTCGTGAAGTAGACACAAAAATTTATTATATATCGAAATCAAGCATCGATTACTGCGATGAGGAGAAAGTTATGCCAAATATGAACTATATGATGGTGGTTCGCTCTCTGAACCATGACGTTTTTGTTTCACACTGATGTTTACATATTTTGTACAGACGTTTCACTACTTCTTTTTTCAATTTTTAACTAAATGTTTATGTAATTTTTATATGTTCAATTTGTTTCTTTTGATTTTACTTACATTAATTATCAGTTTTTTCTTCGTTTACATTTTTTTTTAGTGCTAGCTCAGATAAACTAGCGACAATTTGTTATCAAATTTGGAAGTGATTTTTGCATAGTTCGCAACAAGATTCAAAATGAACCAAGTAGGTTGGTTAGAGCATGTCCGGCTCGAAGGACTATGCATAATAAAATTATATATTAATTTTCTACATGTTTTCTCTACATATGCTTATATATTGCCTCAAATTATGATTCCATAGTTCGATGTGAAGATTTTTGCTACCATTAAATAAAGGCATTCTTTAATAAAAATTTGTGTTAAGACTATAATAGTTTTCAGTAATTGCTCTCAGCCGTCATATTTTAGAATGACTGCATATGCATATGTGCGACTATTTTATTCAACTCAAACTCAAATGAAGACAATAAAATTTTAAGGTTTTCGTTAAAAGTAGCAATGAATGAATGTTTCCTGCAATAAATGCTTTTTATGTACATACTCGTATTTTGAAAATTTTGTACAAGTTTTATTTCCTTTCAATAGTGTTTATTTGGTTGCCTAAACCAAGGAAACATTTATTGTTCCGTAACAAATTGTATTTCTTTAGCATTCTCCTTAAAAAATTCATGAGAAGTTCACAAAATATTTCCGTGCAGTACTTTCTTTTTTTTGCTGCTCATTCATTCATTTATTCCTGTGCAAGCGCGATAAAAATAAGAATTGCAGCCAAAATACAAGAAAGTTATTTGTATAAAGCAATGGCTTAATATAAAAGAGGAGTATGTCTATTTAATCTACTTTTTTAGTTATATTGAGAAGACACATGAAATCATGAAGTCCTTTTTGTGATTTTGATATAGTATGTAGTTTATTACATTTTTAAGAGATCAGCATACAATTTATTAAAGCAGTAACATGATTGCGAATGAATATTGCAAAGTTACTTTCCTCTGGTTCAAGTGTATACTCGAAAGTTTGATACTCGTTGCCGATCTCTGGTACACACTCATATACGTATTTGCATATGTACAGGGTATACGGTTTCATATGCAAAATTGGTGTCAAATCAAGAAAACTCTGATAGACTGTTTCTACCATTTGCCATCAACATATAACATTTGTATGAACTTAGATGTGTATGTAAGATGTGTATGTATTGATAGCTAACAAAAACTGTGAAACTAAAAATGTAAGTTTGAATTTGAAGTGCTGAAAATTTCATGTTTCTTCTGCACTTGAACATTAGAAGGATTCACTTTGAAAGAAATTAACGATTTTTTCACACTTATATTACAATTATTGCGTTTTCGATCTTTGACATTTTTACCCAGTGCAGGTAGTAGGTGTGGCCCACGTAGCAAGTTTTGTGAAATTTTAAGAGAAAATAAGAGAGTAATTTTTATCATATCCTATACAAAATTGTACCAACACTTTCTTTGGGTAAGTTCGGACTATAATTGATAAATCAGCTGTTTTTTGTTTATATAACATATTTTTCAGTTGCATATTACATATGAAACTGAAAATGTAATTAGAAAATTTGCATATTGGAAAAACGTTTTTATTTAATAATTAATTAACTTCAAAGTAGAAAAATGAGGTCGTAAAATTGTAAGGCTTCTATTTCTTAAATATGTATAAAAAATATCTTTTAGAATATTTACATTGATTTAATTTTACAGCTGTTGCCAATAATGTGAAAGTTTTGCGTGTTAGCCCTTAAATGCACGATGTTTTTTATATTTGATTAAAAACTGAGTTAATTTCTGAAGCACATCAGTTTTTGATATCTTGAATAAATAAAAAGTAAGCTCGGATATCATCTCTGATACATTTTTGCCCAGTTGCTTTGGTAGAGATTAACTCTTATATTATTTATTTATTTTATTTTATTTATTATTTTATTTAAGCTTCGACCCAAACTTCTGTTGATAATTCGTGTAATTATTTTCAATACTAATATTATTTTAGATTAGGTGGCAAGTTCATTTAAAAGAGCATAAATAATTATATAGTTTTTTGTATAGGGAAACTTGCTTTTTCTTCTTGCTTTACGCCGTGTCTTCACGTGCCATCGACTTGAACATGGCATGAACATAACGTCGGCAGAGCGAATGTAAAAAAAAAGTTCATGTTCTGTATGTGGTGAATACGTATGTTCGGATTTACCTTAGAGCGCTTTTACATTTGGACAGACGATGGGCAGACAGACGAAATTTGAAGGTGCTGCAACGAAAATTGTCGGTGGGGGAGAGTATGTAGTACACGACTCTCTGTACTAGACATTTGTGGACATTTTTTGTTTCTCTTTTTAACTTTTCGCATTTCACATGCTGTTGCTTCATATCATTTTTCTCATATCAGCATCAACTTCATATAAGCACACTAGCTGTGCTTAAAAAAACAACAACAAAGAACGAAAAGAGAAACGAAAAGTTTCTGTCTGTCTATTAATTTCTTAAATGTAAAAGGTTTAGGAAAGACCAAAAGAGAAATGAAAAAATGTCTGCCCATCGTCTGTCTAAATGTAAAAGCTGAGTTATCAAAGTGTTCAATTCGGCGCCATTTTGTGTATTTTTGTACGTGACGGCCAACTTCATGGCGAACATTGATGCTCAGCCATATGCTCCAGCATCGATGTCAGAGCATGAACGAAACATGGCCATGAGCGGTCCACATTAGTCATTTGCGATGTTCGCCATGATGCTCATACCATGTTCATGGCTAATGGACACCCCCAGTTATAATAAGATGAGCTGGTCTAATGAGTTAATGTTTCTGTTATGAACTTAGACAGAAATGCATTAAGTAAATAAAAAAGAACGTGCGAATTTAGTGGAGTGGTAGTAAGTGTCGGCCAAAAAAATAAACTTTAGTGCTACCGAATAATTTATAACCGTAAAATCGTGCTAGAAAATAAAAACAAAGTGACAGAGGTGAAAAATGAAGTGAAAGACTGCCATTACTTGCACATACAAACTTTGTACATATACATGTATGTAACAAAAACTAAAAAATATAATTATTTCTAAGTTTTGAAATGGAAATATGTATGTTTTTACTTTCTTAATTTCACTTGCTTCGTATAGAAATACAAAGTTCTGAAAACCGCTCTCCTATTGTGTTGTTTGAGGTAAAACTTTTCACTTACCACTTCTTTAAGAAATTGAAAACGTAAAAAAGAAACTCATTGTAGTTAAAAGAAAATATTTAAACTTAAATTTTTGGTTTGTACATATATACATCGGGTTGTAGTTAGTTAGTCAAGTTTTCCCTTTCTTACCTTTTTTTTCAAGGTTTTTTACAATACAAATTTGATTGAAGAAGACAAAAAAAATAATAATCAAATCTTTAGCTAGGGTACAACTAGAAAGAAAATATTGTTCGTTTAAATTTTCGTCTACTTTCAGATTTTTGAGTTTGCCGCTTTTGCAATGAAACTTACATACATTTATACAGGGTTTGAATGTTCAATAACTTTTTTAGTTTATCTATATTTTTGCTTATTTATTTTAATATTTCTGCCAATATTTCGCTTTCCTTCGGATAGCTTCTTCAGGGCAATAATATTTGTTATTGTTTAAAAAATTTTTGAAACAATTTTTAAAAATACTCAAACAAACATACATACATGTGAATGAAAAAATACAAATACATACATACAATTTTGAAAAATTTCGTTGAGTTTAAGGTCCTTTTTGCTTATTTATTTTAATATCTCTGCCAATATTTCGCTTTCCTTCGGATATCTATATTTTTTATATCAAAACTTTGTGAAGAAGACATAGGGAATTTAACATGGAACACTACACAACAGAACAGCGATCAAAAATTTTATTTTGAAAATCAAAGCTCAGCTGCTTTGACCCAACGTGCTTTTACACACAGAAAATTTACTTTGCAAAGTTTTGATTTTGTTGGTGACAAGGGAAATGCATGAAAAAATAGAGCTGCGCTCTTTTCCACCACCAAACTTCAGACTTTACGAAGTAAACTTTTCGTGTGTAAAAGCGCTGTGAGTACTGGACCTTCAGTACCTACAATAAACCGCCTAGTTGCAAATTTTAGACATGGTATAGTAAGACACCATCCATGTAGCGGAAGATCACGTGCGGTCCACAGAAGAAAATATCCAACGTGTAGTAGATAGTGTATGTATTCTTACAGGCTATAAGAAGTCAAAAACCTATCATCTAGGAAAACAGGAGCTTCTGTAAGTGAGCATGAATCTTAAATAGAGCTTCATGAACGAATCATTTCCGTGCCATTCGTTTAAAATTACCGATTGAACGCAGGTTTTGTAATTGGAAGAAAGTGAGAGGGCACTGAAATTATCGACCTCTCATAGCTCTAATCTTAAATGTATATATTTAAGATACATATAAATTAATTTGAAGTTTATTCAGAACAAATGCCTGAAGGATGACACCAAAATGTAAGTGTATTTATAGTACGGAAAGTACGGTAATCGTATACACCATACATATAACTATAATACCATTGGTATGGGAGGTATCTAGCCTTCTTCCTTATACCATCCGCAGACAGTGTTCGCAAGGTTAAGCACGTCTTGCATACTATTTATATTCCTAACTTCCTGAAGTTGACCATAATCATGTAATCCAAACACATAAAATTTAAACTTTTTTGTTGACTGTGATGTCCCTTTTTTTATTTATTTCTCAATACGTTTTAATTTTTTTTTCTAATCATCACTCTCTAAAGATATATTGCTGCCAAATCGTTGATAAAGTTGCGCTTTTAATTCATTCATCTCGGATTTGATATTATTTGCTTTAGCTTCAATACTAGTGATTTCCTTTAGTGTCCGTTCTTTTTCCTCCTGTAAAAGTTCCTGCATAAATAGATTTATATTAAATAGCTTCTGCAGCAATAGACACCAAAAATATTTTACCTGTGTTCTTGTCAATTTATGCGACAAAAATACTTCACCAATCAAAAATGGAATATCTTCATCCTCATCAAACAACTCAATTTCTTCTAAAGCTTCTTCAACACTTTTCAGATCATTCTTTTTCATTTCTAACTCAACTTTTAAGTCATCCATACGTGCATTATGTTTTGCAAAACGATTAATCTTCTGCTGGTCCTCAAATGATATATGGACATCATCATGCTACAAAACATTTATTTTAATAAATCACCAAATATTTTTGGCCTTATTCATAAAAAATATTGTACGTTTATTAAACTGCTATTTGACAAATTTCTATTGAAAATTTGTCAAATAAGTGTTTAATAAACATACAATATTTTTTATGAATACGGCCGTTTGTTTACAAAAACTTTGATTAATCCATTCATCTCCACCAAAGTTAGGTTAGACTCGTGAATTTATTCCACTTTTATAAGCAAAAGTAGAATTGATATAGTTTCTTACATTTTGAAATACTTTATTGTTTCCTGAAGCTACTTTTGCGGCCATCGTATTGTTTATTTTTCAATTAAATTTAAGTATATATCGATGAAATGAAAACAGTTGGGCCTATTCCACCTTAAAATTGTACGGTATTGCTTTAATGTGTTCAGTTTTCACAGCTAAAATGTTTTCTAAACACACCACAATAGTGGCGAACAAAAGTAAATTGGAAATACAGGGTTGGAAAAACTGGTGTTTTATAAAAATATATTTATTTTAAAATATTTTGTGCTGTATGTATAGTTATAAGTACCAATAGCACTTCAAAACTCTTTATATGTATATTATCCAACATCTTCGATATTATGCTTAATGTATAATGTGCTTAATATATATATAGAAAAAAATGATAGCCGCCTTCCTCCAGCTGCTTTGTTCTGTCTTTGCAATTGTTTAAATCTTTTGAACTAAAACAAATTTTATAAAAATTTTCGTCTTGATCAATTATTATGGCCGTTTATTTATTTATTTATGGATGCTATAAGGATGTTTAGGTGATCTCATTTTATTTAGTCCTAAAAATAATTTTTTCTTATTTTTATGCTTTGTTTTCTTCATTGAATTTTTTGTAATTGACTCTTTGCATAGCGGATAAATATTGAATTGCTTTGTAATTTTATTGGGCAAAATATGTTTGGCATGATGCTCAAACCAAGTTCATGGCTAATGGAGACCCCCAGCCATCCTTGTATTTGTAGATATAAGGTGGCAGCGCTACGGCATGTGACAGTTTTCTGCTACTGGCAATATAGTAAGACATTCCTGTCAAATGTATTGTTTACATTTTTGGAAGTGAACTTAGAGTTTTATTCTAAATTAAACATATAAAAATTATTTTGTGCACAAAATGAAATAATTCAAATAACAATAATAATGAAATGGTACTTTCATAGTTTATATCGTGATAAAAGTTACAAATAGTTTTGACAAACATAGCTTACCACATGCGTGTTTTTTGTTGTGTTGTTGTAATTTTGCTCTGGTGCTGCCACCTTTAGACGTTAATACACCTTCATTACAGTTGCGCATAAAGTTTTTTGGACTTTAAGGCACCCTGTTATTTAAAGTAAATGTTAATTTTCAAATTTTAATTTAAAAGAATGTCAATATCGCTGGTCCCATTTTCCCCGGATTTTTATTTCTTTAGTGATTGTAATATACATATATCACACAAATACAACTCCTCACAAAGTGATTGTACAAAAAACTTATACAGTTTCTATTGTATTTATTCTATTTCCTCAAAAGTTTGGAATATTTTAATATTACTACTATTTCTGTACTAAACTATCAAAATATTGCTTACAAAATGGCCTTTAAAATTGAATAAAACCAAAATAGCTGCTTGCAAACATGCATTTATAAAAAGTTTTATTTTCATCTTATTTAAACAGATTAATTAGACTATGATGTACAGACATATAACTACATACATTCGTACATATTTTAGCGTTTTAAACATTGCAATAAAATATAATTATTATAATAAGTACATGTCTTAAATGACGGTAACACACATTTGTGAAAAAATTATATTTTTAGCTGAAGTTAAACTTTTCGCAATTTAGCACAGCATATGAAAAAATATGTCTTCATTAATTTAAAACACTCAAGAACGGCTAATGTCAAGTGTTCTCCATGTCAGTGGAGCTCGTTTGTCAGTTAGTTTTCATATTACGAAATGTATAATTAATACATATGTATATATTTTTTAAGTATAAAATCATTATTGTTCGAAATTTTTTAATTATGTCCTATAAATTTAGATAAACAAACAAAAATATGGATGCTTTTAATATTTTGTTCTTTTAAATTGTGTTAATTTAAGCAACAAGCATCGATATGAACAATTTTCAAAATTTTGTATAATGCACACAGTCTTTGATTTACAAATTTAGCTCTCTTTTTGTCTTATTTTGTTACACAAATATATGTATGTATGTCTATAAATGTTACACTATTATTGTACATTTATAAATTTGAATTTTTTGCACTTTCCTAAACCATTTGCCTTTTAAAAATGTTAACATATTGTAGTAGTCATACGTTCAGATCGGACATCATTTTTCGAAAGTCATTTAATGAACCGTATGTTTCAAAGCTATCCTCTGAACTGTTTGCGCGACTGTTGCTTTGTGCGGCGTTTGTTGCAGGCCTGGGTAGACTTAATGGTATTGGCAAAAGTTCGGGCATGACCGAGTGATGGGTTATTAGAGCTCGCAGTGAAGTAAATTCTTTTGTAAATCCCTTTAAATATTTCAATGAACATTTAAACGAACATTTCAAATGTACTATATTAAAAAATACCTTGATTTTATAACCTTTTGGCGTCCTTAAAATTAAGTAGTGAGCCACTTTTGGTGAGGGAGGGGGTACGCGAAGTGACAAGGCGAAACAACCAGGTTTTGTGTTACTTTGACGTACTAAAAATGCACCGGGATTTTGTTTCGACAACACTTCTAAAGATATATCTCTTGGTATTCCGGCCTGAAACCAAGGCGCTCCTCTTAACTCATTTTGCTCCGACAAACTTAAACCCTCCAAACGCAAAGGTGTGCTGGGTGAAATATGTTTAGGGCTAGAATTGGCTAAAAAAAAAATTATAAAAAAAGTTTGTAAGAAGTTACAATTTCTTAAAAGGTGAAATGAAATGGATATATTTGCGTTCAAAACTCACCACTACATGTTTTTCTTAGAAATGATTTCTGAAAACCGAATTCGTTTTGCTCTTGAAGGCATTGAGGCGTTTTTAAATCCGTCAGAGATTGTCTACATGAATCTCCAAAACGTGTTGAAATTAATTTATCTGGATCACAAATAGCTTCATTGACATAACCATCGCATAGATTTTGTGATGTGTATGAGTTAAAGGACGAAGATGTAGTGTGAACTAGGGGTCGACTATCCTCGGTGGATCTTTTCAAACCCATTCCCATTGTTAAGCGCTTTACCTGAAAATATACAAATATAGTTGGGTAATTAAATTTAAAAATGTAGTTTAAGAATCTAGAAATCTCTCAAATATTAAACAAAATGTATTGTTAATTTGATGGTAACTTATTAAATTTAAGGAAATTAACAAAACAGAATTTTAGTAAAAATAATTGGATTTTTCAGTTTCTTTAGCCAAAAAATAATTTTTGTTAACATTATTATTGAAAAATACAATTCATTTTTAGAAAAGGCGAATCACGATTTGGAAAAAATGCTTTTAACTAATATATAAGTTGTTGGCAAGGCGAATTCATACCAGGTATATGCAAAAGCATATACCTTGAAAGATATTCTCAAACATTCAACTTTATGTCCTAATATTCTAAATAAATTATTGAGAATTTAAAAAAAGAAAAATGTTTTAATAATACCTGTCAAAACACAAAAAACAAGCTTTTTCTTTTGCATACGTCTCAAAAAAAGAAAAAGTTTGTTTGACAGATTTAATTTATTAAAACACTTTTATTTTTAAATTCTCCATTTATTTTGAATATTGGGATATAAAGTTGAATGTTTGTTAATATCTTTCCAAAGAGTACTGATGATTAGGGTAGCTCCTATGAAATTTTGATCTATAGACATCTAGGAAACATAGAAAACATGCTGTTTATGATTTATTGTTGAATAAAAATGTAAATTTATTATTACTAAAACATCATGACTTTCACAACCTTGTATTCTTACCAAAGGCGGTTTATCTAGTAGACGGCGGCAATTATTCATCTCCGTAGGTGAATTGTCTTCCTCTGAGCTGGGTGATAAAGGCATTTGGTGGGGTGGATGCAGTTTACTTATATTACTATCATCATTGCAGCTGAAAATTTAGGAATTTTTTTAGTAGAATAATGAAAACTAAATATAAAAATAAAATTATTTACGCAGAGATAAATTGTGCGCTCAAAAACTTACCTAAGAGCAATTTTGGGTAACGGATGAATTGGTCTTCGTCCCATATTAGCTGCTAGATGGACCGATGGATGTTCAATGCGTAAACGTATATCGGCCATGGTTAATTATTTTCAAATAAATTTGTACGCTTAAACAATTCTGAAATAAAGTAATGTTTGTACTAAAATTAGGACGTATTTTCAGTGTTTTGTGCCATTTCTAGATTAGCTGGTAAGGACTAATATATTTTATAATTAAAGCAACGTTTTATTTTTATGTCAGAGTAAATTATTTAAAACATTAAAATATTGCAAATACAATGAACATGTAAATCAAAATTTGTGCATCTTTAAAGGTGTACAAGCTAAGCCAGAAATGGGAAAAAACGTTTTCAATGCATTTTAAGCAATTAAAATATTTTTGAAAACTTTTTTATCGTTTTTTTTTTTTTGCACTTTTTCATTCGATTTTTTCTGAGGTCTCTCATGATGGATACAATCAATCTTGTCACCCTGTTTCGGCTCGACGTTGTCTTCTGGTACATTCTGTATAGTTAAATGTTTGCATATATTTTTCAACGTTTTCCAAGTCGACTGAAGATTAGGGTAGCTGGTATGAAATCGACAAATAGGCAGCTAGAAAAACAAGCTGTATATATTTTTTGTTCTTTGGGAACAATATGTGAGTGTTTTTAAATCTCTTGTTCAGTTATTTCAACTACGGATTCGTTTGGTCGCAGTTTTTCTCAGAACTATGTCACATTCGGTTTATTGCAAGTATGGATCAGAGAACTTCACTTGTTGATTAAAAAATCATTCAACAATAACAAAGGTACAAAAAACTTGTATTCTATTTGCAATTCCTCAAACTTGCCCACACACTCTCTTTTGTTGTCAGTTTAATTTAACCAAGCATATGCCTCTTTGTTGGTTCTGATGGTTTTGACATCGGCCAACTCATAAAAATAATCAATTTGAATTAATCAAACTTGCTCGAACTTTTATATACTTTGTTCATTTTAAGGCAATCGAACCACATGCAGATTGAATACTTGCTTATTATTATCAAACTTGTCAACTCGTCCGCTTGTCTATTCCAGTCGACACTCAAAATTTTGATAGACATTGCGGTACAAAAAGCCAGAAATCATTGTGTATGGACGTATGCGAAACGGTAGCAAAGTACTATGTTGAAAAATAATTTTTCTGTGGTAAAGAAATTTCATACTGTGCGAAAAAATAATACAACAACAATTTTGACAAAACAGAAAATTATTTTAACAAAACTAACAAAAATAATAATAATAATAATAATAATGAACAAATTAAGAAATAGTTATAATAGAGCCATTTTTCAATTTAGTATTATTTAATTTTTATACTTTTAATTATAAAATTTTCAATTATAATCTATTTCAATCAAATTCCTACATTTCAAATATTTTTATCCTATTGTCAAAATTTATATTAGCCCCTAGAGCTAGTAATATTTTATTCACCTCAGAAATGTCAAAATTTTACATACGAGAGTACTTTTCTACCGTTCTATGAATTCGTTCATTGCTGTTAACAAAGGCAACATTTTTTTATTTTAATTTTTATTGGTTTTTGATGTGTATTCGTATCATGATAAAAAAAATACAAGGTAGTTTTATTCTCTCAATTTTCCTTAACAATCACCATCTGACAAGCATAAGGATTGTGACATTTTCCATAAAATTGAGCTACCGTATTAGTTTATACATTCCCTTGTTTTCAGTTTTGTTTGAAATTGTGTCTAAAAATAATAATAAAATAAAGCTTATAACAAAAATAACTAAAAATTTTAAAATAAAATACAAACATAAATCTAAAATACATAAAAATGGCCTGAAAAATGACTAAAATGACTAGCGACACCATATTTCAATGTGCCTTAAGTATAACGTGGATTAAGAGGTTGGCTTTTCAGACATCTAACCTGTCTTAATCTATCGGAACCTTTTAAATTAAATTTGGACTGATCGGAGAATAGTATGGAGTTCCTTTGTGTGGTGGTCAAATTAATGTGTTCCCTTGCAAATTCCAACCTGGCCAGTCTATTTTTCAGTGATATAAAGATCTTTTTTCGGTATTTTTTTATCAAACGTATTATTGCCTGGCCATCTCATTTACTGATTTTTAGGAAACGTCCACCTTTATGTTCTGTAACCAAAGTACCCGAACAACGAAAACCGCTTAAAATTCTTGGTGAATGTCAATTTTTTTTGCAATTGTGGTCACTGATAGGCTATTATTTTTTCTTTAAAATGTACTGAATAATTATATCACGCCATTTGTTAGGGAAGTTACAAGTCACGTCTAGAAGAAGTTTGAAGGCACGCAAACGATGAAAAAATATATGCAAATTTTCGCTATACAAGCTTACTTTGATATTTCAACAAATAATGGCATCTTTTGGAAATAGGTTTTTCTAATCGTAAGTAATGAAGAATATTCAAAGTTACGTGCATTAGTTTTGTAGCTGCATCCTGGGTCATTCTAGTAGAAACAATTATTTATATATTTTTAAACCACAAGCATCAAACTTTTCCCTTTGTTTTTAATATCTAAAGAGAGTTTTCTTTTAAATGTAATAATATATTCTTTAAAATAGGCATTCGTTTGAATGCTATCGTAAAGTTTACTGATAATCAGAAGTCCGTGTTTTTAGTTTTTGGGACCAAATTGGCAGCTTGTTAAACCTAACCTAATATGGGTTTCAAAACGACCACAGATACCTACTTACATCAGCTTATTATTTCTAGCTTTTTCTAATATGAACAATGCACTACGCATTTCAGAAAAAATCCATTCTAGGAGTAAATTCCCTTATTCAACTGTGTGGCAACGCCTTTTTATATTTCTCTCTGAAAATAAACTTCAAAAATCCTTATTACAAATAATAAAAAGAGAATGAAACTACCTTGTATTTTTTATATCATGATTCGTATTGTCTATTGTTTTTTTTTTTTTTTTTTTTTTTTTTTAAAAAAATTATATGTATTATTTTTTGTTTGTTTTTTATTTGTTCTGGTTTACAATGGCTTATAATAAAATTTTTATCGTCTGCAATATTTGCAGGTGTATTTCGACGTGTGCAATTCAACTAAATTTGATCCATGAATCGGACATATGTCATATTGCTCAAGCCACACAGACGTTCGGTTCAAACATGCTGTATGAGTTAACGAGATTAAGAACGTTTGGGCATGATGAATTTTCTGCAAGCCCTTGTCTTGCCTGTGCCAACTTGTTCATAAAATGCTTTTGTTAATTCTGCTCATAATCAGAATTTGATGTGTGCAGCAGAATGAATATGATTTTTAATCATCATTGAACATTTCGTTATTCTTTAAACTGCACATAAAACTTTGTTTTGAATAAAATCAAGAAAAACCATGATTTTGAAGTTCTCTGGCATGGTTTCGAGATCAAGTATGTCTAAAGTACTTGAATTATGCACACCGTATTTGATTTAAGAAAATCCGCATTTGCCGTACTTTTGACGCCGTTGGGTTTGGTTAAGTACGAATGGGTTCAATTTAATTTTCAATAATTATGTGTCTTTGAAAGTACCCAGCAGAGTAATAGCTTTTGATCTAAGCCGTTTGATTTAGAAAATATATCTAATACCATCATTATTTGTCCCTATTTTAGTTGTTTTTTTTCTTCGATATTTTACTTCTTGCCGAATCAAATCTTGTTGCTCTTTTGTTATAATATAAAATCATCGAACGTTGTTTAATCACGTACTTACGTACAACGTGTGATTAGAATTGTTTGATTATTGACTTAGGGTATTGTAGATTCTATTATGCCAAACGTGACAAATGTAACATGTTTTTGCTAACACATTCTCTGGGATTACGATGTTAAGTGCAGAGTCATGTTACTGCTCTTGTTTTGCTTCTAGTCAGTCAGTATTCTTTGGTCTGTGGCCTCTGAAAACACACTCTCACACAATCCATTTACAACGTTTAAGCAACAGGTTTTTCACCACAATACAATTTATATGTCAAACTTGTTTAAAGGTTTTACAACATTTTTCTACTTGTTTCCATTTTTTTTTTTCTTTTTTGCATAAACTGCAATTTATGCTGCATGTATTGGTTTTACTTACAAGTTACATATATTTCATTTATTAAAGATTTTTTAATTATAAAACCACTTCGGTATCTATGAATTTTAAACTATCACACACGCACATTTGTACATTAGAAATGTACAAACTATTTTGCACTTCAATTTTTTTTTAGTATAAATTTGTTTTTACTAAATTCTTAATTCTATTAACATAATTGATATTTATTTAACTTTTTCATAACAAGTGTTCGCTTTAAATCAGGTTATATAGTTTTAATTAATTCGTGTTTCATGGGAATTCTTGTTTTATTTATACATATGTATGTATCAATGTATGCTGTGAATGAACATATATATATGTATATATATTTTTCTTTCTACATCCGGATGTGTATCATTTGTTTTGAAAGTGCCGTGCTAGCAAAAAAAAAAGGAGTACTAACAAAAATACATATAAAATATTTTAGGAACGCACGTTCAAGCCATTTAACTAACGCGTTTATACTAGAGTAGTTGAAGCAACGAACTAACTCAGGAAGATGAAATATACAATCATTCCAGTCAAAGAAGCAAGAATCTATAGTTAATTGAACATAAGTACGTACACGTGTGTATGTGGATGCGGATGTGTACCACATGTAGCTCTTGTGGACTTTATTAGAGTGCCATTTTAAGAGAAGCCAGTATGGGTGTTTTACAACATACACTCTCTTACTCGATTGGTACGGTGCGATACACACATACATACTTACACATATACACATATTTTGGGTTAAAATTGTCTTGTCGAGACGAAAGAGAAAGTACGAAAATATAAATTTAAATTTCAAAACTATTTAGGTAAGGACATATGTTCCTGTGGCTTATATCGCAAGTCGCCAAAAATTAAGTCCGTTACACCAGTTGTTGGTGGTTAAGGTACGATATGTGTTTATATGAAAAGCCATTTACCTCCAACAAAGTTATATATGTAGTGTGTAGGTACTTATGTACATATATACATATGTACTTATGAATGAGTACCCACCCGCATTTATGTTTTCACAGTGAGCAGCATAAAAGCTATGTGAAAACTGTTAAAGGGCGTTTCAGACTATCACACCAGTTTTAAGATTTTCATTCGATTTGATGAGACAGAAATCTAATGAGATTTATTAAGACTATCAAAAAATCTAACGTACCATTGCATTTTGTTATCATAATTTTGGAAAACGGCTAATTTCAAGATTTTTATTATTTGTGCTTGTAAAAAATGAAGCCATCGTTAAAGTTTGACATCCCGTAAGACCCTTATATAATTATTGGCTATTTTTTTAATACCTTACGTATATACCCATCCCACATGCTTATTAGCTTTTGACAAGTCTTACAAAGTGCGATAGTATGAAATACCTTTAAAAGGCGTTTCTGACTGTTATATAAGCCTTAAAATTTTGATTGTATTTTGTGAGTGAGAAATATAACGAGATTTGTTCCAACTGCCAAAAAATCTAACGTGCCAATACATTTTGCATTCACAACATAATACCCGAAGTCTAGCGAAAAATAAAAAAATTAATTGGAATTAAATATCGATAACACTAAGCCCCACTTTACACAGATCTGATTTTCTTGATCAGTTCTGCTTCATTTTCCTTTTGAGTTTGTGTTGTCAAATTTAAGTTCTTTCGCCTCCAAATTTTCATATTTTTTGGCATTTCATTTTAAACTTGACGGTATCGTCAAGAATGCACCCTTTCCCGCTTTTCTCCCACAAACTCAAGACTTGACCAATCAAACTGGCACTAACTGAAACAACTGTATGTTTGTATTATATAGTAGCAATCTCTAATTTAAAGAGGACTTTTCTCCATTTTTGTAAATTTACGAGCCCAAATTTTCATGGCCATAATAAAAATTTTTGTTTTCTGCAGTCGCTATAAGGAATATAAAATACATAAACATACGCAATATACAGTCATAATATTTATGGTCTCGCTGCCATACAAACTTTCTTTGCGTTTGGAGGTTTGATTACGTAATTTCATTTCGATCAATTTTATATTACCTTCTTCAAGTTGTAATCGATTAGCTTCATTCCGATAAATTTTAATTTTGTTATTTTTAAGTTAAATGTAGCAATAACCAAGTCTAAATACTGCCCCACGTAAAGCAGATTGGGGAAAAGGAGGAAACATTTGGGATTCGCCTACAAACCTGATAAGAAGAGGTATGAATTTTGTATGGGGATTTCCCGTATAGTAGCACTACATTTGTGTACTCTTTTCAACATCAAATTAAACATACATATATGTAAAAGAAACTACGATTCGAAGCGTTCATCTAATGTCTGAAGTTTTGTATTGATATTTGACATTGCTTAAAGCGATAAGTCAGCAATAATTCAACAATGATGAATAATGAGATAATTCGGTGCATTAACGGCATAGAACCTTCATTATGCCTCAGCGTCATCGAAAATTTGTACCATCGGATGGAGGTACGCCCTTTGGCCCATACTTTGTTCCATACATAATTAAACCATACCAATTTCAATTATCATAATAAAAACGGATTTACAATAGTTCCTAAATAATTTGTGTTTTATTCAAAATCAACTACGGCCCTTAAAATTTCACCACCCTTTACATGCACACATATGTATGTGTTTGAAGTATGTAACTACGAACAAATCAAACTACGTGTTCCATTATGAATCTCTCATATTATAGTGATACGTACATATTTGAATATCACTATGTGTTTATAGTTTTTTGACCGGTAAACAATAAAGATAAAATAAAATCAATTATAAAGCCCTGTGACAGAGTTCAGTTCCATTCGGAAATGGCTAAAGATTTGATTATTATTTTTCTTGTCTTCTTTAATCAAAAATTATTGACCACATCAAATTTGTATTGTAAAAAAAATCCTTCTTCAGAAAAAAAACCTAAGAAAGAAAAAACTTGAACTAAACCCCGATGTACATATGTAGAAACAGAAATCTAATTTGAACATTAGAAAAAAAGCTCAACTAAAATTCAATAAATTAATATTTACATAAGGAGAATTATTAAAAATATGTCTGTTAATAAAAATGAAATACAGAGACAGCAAACGCTGTACAAAGAATGTGGGCAATTAACAAAATGCATATGTGATTCAATATTAGATGAATGTAGATTGAAAATAATTATATGGCTCGGTTACTGAGTAGTTCATGATGCGTCATGACCCGAGTTCAAATCCGAATGGGTGCTGATGAGTGATGAAGCGGCTACGAAACAGCTAGTTATCCCCCAGCTAAAGACTTGATTATTATTTTTCTTGTCTTCTTCAATCAAAAATTATTGACCACATCAAATTTGCATTGTAAAAAAAATCCTTCTTAAGAAAAAAACTTAAGAAAGGAAAAAACTTGAACTATAACCCGTTGTACAAACAAAAATCTAATTGAAAACCAAAAAAGTTTGTCGAAATGAAATCATTTTTAATAGAAATGATTAATTTCAATCTTGAAACCAAAAATGTTTTATTTCCGAAAAACTTTTCATTTATTATTTTTCTGAAGAAATAAAAAATGAATTGAATTCGGTATCCGAAGGGAATTGAACTCCGTGACATAGATGATAGTGATGATTTCTACTTTATTTTTAGACACTGTATATACAAATTTATGAATCCCTTAAACTCTCTACGATGTGAATTAATAAAACATATACATATTTGTACATGTACTGCATACATACACACTTGTACATCTTTCTCTTAGTATCTCAACAGAAGGAGTATCTGGCACAAAAACTGTGTTAATTTTTTGTAATAAAACTCTGCAGGGGCACTCAAACGATTTGTGTTCTACAAAATCCATTTATTTTAAATTTGTTGTTGCCAACTAATTTAAGGCTACACGTATTAAATTTCCAAACTGATTTTGAATACCTTTTAGCTACAAACTCTAAATATTTTTTTGTATGTATGCACATACATATGTACTATATACGAGCATGTAAGTATGTATGCTTCGGTTAAACTCTAGACTTTTATCTTTTACTTAAAGAACGTTTTTGCTTATCGGTCAAAAACATATTTAGTTTTTGTGGTTACTTGCTTAATTTCTAATCAAATTATCGATTGCCAGTCCTAAAGCCACTAACGTATCCGCTCGTTTAATTTAGGTGGGGTAACACTATTCAGAATTGAGTAAAGTTTTTCTGAATTGACTACTTTTGAGGACACTCTAAAATAGTTTTACAAGTGACCTAGTGTAGCAAGAGCAAGCTTTATCTACGTCCATGGTTATGATAAAAAATATGTTTGGTTCACTTTTAGAGGAAGTTGAAGCAAAGCCATTTTAATATAAAACAAAATGTAATTTAATACGTATATATATGTACTCGTACGTCTATGCAGTTTTGTATTTTTATCTTTTTTTAATGTTCACCTGTTGCTTTTTAAATATCTAATCCATTTGAAACTTTAGTCACAGTTTTTTTTAAATTAGAATTAATGTTAATGCGTATCTTGATACTAATTTTAAAGTTTAATCGTGCTTGAGGTCACTTGTTATAATTTTATTTATAAAAAATTTTCATGTTTATTAAGCTTTTATTAGATAAATTTTGTGTAAATATCTATGCAATAAGAGTTTAAAAAACATTAATTGCCTTACACATACAAAATATTTTTAATTTATTAAAGGTTTATGGCCTTAGTCATAAAAAAATATTGTATATTTATTAAATTTCTAAGGAAATTTGTCAAATAATGGCCTTATTCATAAAAAATATTGTATGTTTATTAAACAGTTATTTGACAAATTTCCCATAGAAATTTGTCAAATAACAGTTTAATAAACATAAAATATTTTTTATGAATAAGGCCGTAAGTGTTTAATAAACATACAATAGCTCTATTCACAATCTTGTGCATTTGTGATTGCAAATTTATGCAATTGCAAATATACTCGTATGCTATCAGTTGTGAACCACCTTTGTAGGTTAAGTCTGCACTACTTTTTGCAAAGCACGAAATTCGCAGCTAATTGAGAATTAGAATAGAAAATAATTTACTAAAATTTTAGTAAAAAATATACATATGTATATGCCGAAAAAAAGTTTTAAGGAGCAGTTAGTGGACTTTTTAATAGAAAAAGCGATTTTAAGTTAGATAAACACATCGATTGGTGTTATTTGAATGCGGGATGAACGACGGCAACTAAGCGGCAATTACGAACTAATTGGCTTGGATCGCACATTGTCAGCTGTTGATTTGCAAATAACTTGTGCATACGCAGAGCAAATAAAAACTATAGGTTTTATGTATTGCATATACACATAAGACTAGCAAGTGCATTGCTGTGTATTTTGTTAGTATAGAGTAAAAACATGTTAAACCTTTTTGCAAATGCAATGATGCAATACTATTTGCACAAGACTGTGAATAAAGCTAATATTTTTTATGTATACGCCCGTTATTTGATAAACTTTGTACAGAAACTTGTAATTTGTTTTGTATAACAAACAAAATATATTTTTTATGAATATGGTCGTAAATATTTTTTTATAAATAAATACCGGGGCATATAAAATCGATCGTACGTTATCCGTCTCTTTTTATACCACATCACAAAAATGTAAAGGGTATATAAAAGTTTGTGATTCCGTTTCTACAATTTTCATTTGCGACCCAATAAAGTATATATATTCTGAATCAGAATTAATGGAAGTCGATTAAGCAATGTCCGTCTGCCCGCTGTTGAAATACCGTTTCTGAAAAAACCATTAGACTTAGAAACTTTTTTCTTTCACCATTCTTTTACCCCATCGATTCATGGGTTTACTATTGAAATTCAGTAATATCGGTTCACATATAGCAGAGATATATTCAAAATTCCGAAAAAAGCCATTTTTTTGTTGCAATTTTGTATGAAAATTTAAAAAAAGTTGTTCGTTTTGCTTCAAACTTCACACAATTATTAGGCATGGAAAGGAAAAACAATTTTTTCCAGATATCGGTCCATATATACCCGAGATATAGCCTAAACCGGTTCTCGTTATAAAAGGTTACTAAAATACAGAAAATACTCGTAGAAAATTCCGGGATGTAGCTTAAACTAAATTTTTCCATGAAAATGTCCATGAAAGATTTCTTTTTTGGAATGGTGATTACAAGGCAAAAATATTTTTTCCCCAATATCGGTCCATATATATCCGAGCATATTCAGTTCAAATTTGTAATATATACTATACATATACGTGACTATCGTGAAAGGTATTTTAAATTCGGCCCAGCCGAATATACCACTCTTACTGCTTGTTTATATTTTCCTTCACTGATTTACACTCTTAAAAGGATTTCAACTCTTTAATTTCTACGATCAAGTTAACCAAAAATTGTACTTTTCTCATTCATTTGAATTGGGAAAAGTACATTATGTGAGAAATAAATGCGTGAGGAATAAATTCCTATAGAAATAAATTCCGTGAGAATGTTCACAATTGGGCTGAAAGTATTTTCTATAAAGATCACATTAAAAAAGTTGAGCAGTTTAAAATCACTAGACTTCAAAACGTCAGGCCGGTCACAGAAATTTATTTCTAAAAAAGCACCTCCAGAGAATAAATATCTATCAATTGCCTGGGAAAGAAATCACTTTTCCTTTTATCATCGTATTGGCAGTTTCTATATGTGATAGTCCAAAACCATATTTATGTCAGTCTTATTTCAATAAAGCAAAATTATATTTTTGATTGTTTAGCACAATATTATTTAATTTAAGGAACAATATAGCCACATATAACTTGAAACTAACAACATTAAAATGTGCGCAAATGAAATAAATCGATCAAAGTCTGAAAAGTCTAAAGCAAAAATAATTGCTGTGACGGGTCAAATTTCAAATAACTTTGGTGATTTGTGCTATTTTCCTCGAACCAACAGATTTTAATGGAAAGAAAATATATTATATATGTATGTATATAGAAAAAAACACGTTTTAATTTTCTGTTTTTTATCACATCACACATTTTTATGCATTCAAATACATGTAAGAATATTTTAAAAATAAATGTAAAGATTTTGTTAAAGTGTGTTTGCATAATGGACAAATGCAGTCATAAAACATTGTATACTTGTTTCTCTAAATATGGATTTATGTATGTGTATATCTGTTTAATATTCAACTAAGCTTTATTCTAAAAAGGTGGTGTATATAATTGCAGTGATTTATGTTTTTAAAAAACCGTGTTTTTATCTCAAGAAAAAATTTATACAAGCCAAGAAAGGGAATTGAAGAGATTCAGAAAAATATTTTCTTCTTTAAATACTTAAAACAATATTTAACAAACTCAGTAAAAAATTTATACATGTAATATAAAAGTAGTAACAAAGATTGAAATAATAAAGCTTATGCGTAAAGGCTTTAACGAGCTTAAAGTCTAATTAAGTTGCAGCAAAAAAGGTGAACTGGTTTTAAACGTTCTAGCATTCCCTTCTTTGCCTCTTTGGTTGTTAATTGCAATCACTGGTAGATGGTGAACTGTTAACATGATTGTTTTTATCATTCTCCGCCAAACGCCAGGATAAAAGCTTATCAAGTAAAATATCCATATAAGGATTACCCCCCAAACGCTTGACCTGCAAAAAGAGTGAAAGTAAAACAAAAATTATTGTTTGCTTGAAATGGGTTCGAGTTACTTCTGTTCTGGCTTCTTCGTCTAATGATTCCAGCACTTGACGTGTATACTGAAAACTTCCCAGCTTTTCCAGCATATTAATGCAATATTTTTTAACCTCAATATCATGTGTCCGCTGTCTGAGAATATCTGAAAATATAGAAATTGATAACTATTTGTGATAATTATTTAGAGAATGCAAACAATGGATAATTTATGTTTAAAAAGGGTGAATTAAAAACATCAAAATCCTTGTGCATTGTAGACAGTAAGGAATACGAAGTAAATTAATTATGGGGACAAATCGTTTTAAAGCCACAGATTAAACTTTAAATATCAATATTAGATTAGAGTTGAGTTAAAAAGTATAACAGCTGTTATATAGTGTCTTAAGCAATTGATTAACCACTCAGACAAATTTCCAATTTAAAAATGAAACACATCTGTAGCCACTCTCATTCATTTTGTTTCAAAATTTAACGACGACTTGCATTTATTAGACATAACTTTGAATATTTTAAAAACTTACGAAGTACTTGTTTATCGTGTTTTTGTGTTCGAACAGCATGAATGACGGGAAATCCAAATTTTCCTTCTGTTAAGTCTTCAGCAAAACTTTTGTTTTCAGAGTACTAAGGAAAACATTAAAAATATATTAAAATAATGAAAAGAATTCTTTTTACAACTCACTTCTTTTAAACTCAAATTACAGTAGTCATCACGTATTTGAAAGTATAAACCTAAAATGGCTGTTAGTTTCGAGAAATCTTGTTTATTTTCACTAAACAATTGCATTAAACGTATGGCCAACATAAAAAGACCACCTGTTTTCCGCACTGTCATCAGTTTGTATTCAGTTTCCGAGGGACAAGTAAAACTATCACGCCAATAAATTTCCATACCTTGACCACGATGCAGTTCTAACAATTGTTCTGTATAAACTTTTGTAGCCTTTAACGGAATAAAAAATTCATAACTTCTTTAAAGATTTAAAAAAAAAAAAAAATTATAACTTACATCCGGATGACCCAATTGCTGTACTTTTTCCAATGCCAGGAACAAAACATAATTTGCTGCATTTATTGTGCTAGCTACGCCATAAATTGAATGAGCAACCGGTACACCTCTGCGAAGTATTGAATTGTCTTCAATATCATCAATTCTGCAAATATTAGTGTTAGTAAACAACATTTATTACTTTTTTATAACTATATTCTAAACATGCAAAGCAAATACTAATAACACAAAAGCGATGAAAAAAATTCAAAAATTTAAATAAAATCGAAGAAACATGACTTAATTTCAGAAACTAAATCATAATTAAATTTAAAAATTTCTAATGTAATGTTTCCACAATATAAGTACACGAATTGTCCAAAACGAATTCGCCTTGGAATTGTCTGAAAATTTTGTATTGAAATCACTCAAAAAATTGAGTGCATTTCGTATAAAATTTCTTGACAAGTCGCTTGTTTATATTGTGAAAACATCACATTAAACTGATATTATTTTAATCATTCTTTAACTGTTTCGATAACTCAAATTCGATTTTTAAGACGATGGTTGATTGTTGATAAAGTATGCTCAGATATTTCTACAGACTACTTTATAGTAAAAAAAAAAAAAAAATACTAAACTCAAGCACGCATCGTATTATGTACATACAAATGAAATGAGTGTTCGACTTGTACAGCTAAAACGCAAAAAAAAAAAAAACATTCAAAATAATTTAAATTCCATATACGTTTTGTTTAATTTATTCATGCTTACTAGAAAAATCTATTCAACATTCAACACACTCTTAAGCATTCAGAAAAATACTCATTTGTTTATATTACAGACATACTAATATACATATGTATGTATGTATGTACATACATTTTTTCAAGTTTTGTATAAACATTGCATACAACAAATCATCAAAATAGTAGTTTACAAAATATCAAACATTTGTTTCATTTATGTTTATGAATGGAAAATCATTTTAATTTCGCAAGTACATTTAATATTTAAACAAACACACACGCATTCACACTCACACACAGATATTTGTAATGCCCATGAAGCTCAAATTAAAGTTGGGATCGCAGGCGTCATTTCACACTCTTGATAGAAAATGAAATATGTATATGCATATAAATCAATGACATAGAAAAAAGAGGCGCATATCACTTTGGAATAATTTTTTACCACATTGGGAGTATATTTTAGAAGTGTCGTTATAAAAAAAAAATTTTAAAAGTTTTTCGATAAAAAATCATGATGCTTAAATAAAGTTTATATACTTGCACATATGTAAATATGGTCCTTCAACAGGAGCAAAATAGCATGTTTTTGTTTTCACATTTCATAGGAGCTACCCTAATCATCTGTGGTCTTGGAAACCTTTGAAAAATATTTTCAATCATTTAACCATACATCCCACTATTTTAAATAAAACAATGAGAATTAAAAAAATGTTCTAATAACAGCTTTGAAACACAATAAACAAGCATTTTCCTATTCATACATTTTTGCTTCCTTTCTTAACAACTTTTAGTAGCTAATAAAGTAAATCAAACTCAATTGTTTCTATTACATATGTAGTTCCTCGTTTCATTCCACGATATGTACATATACTACTTTACAAAATTCGATATGTTGATTTTAAATTCTTAAATTTAGAAGATTATTCATATGGCCAAGCAATTGATCTGATAAATAAACGATAAATAAACACAAATTGAATATTTAATTGATTCCAAAAAATACAAACATACACCAGCGCTATTTTTGATTATTTCTTCGAAGCGTTAGGGAATTTTAAGCAATTTCTTTTAAAGTCATGGGCAAGAAATCTACACACATACAAACATATGAATGCCTGTACATTGATTACTTGCATACAAGTCATTAAAAACTCATGCACCCAACAATTATGATTAATTAACAGAAAGGATGGTTGTTACTTACAAAAGACTGGAATTGTGAAGCATTTGAACAATTTCTCCTATAACTTGAAGCTTTTCGTCTGGTATGTGTAGCCAATAGTTAAAGGCCACCGAGAGTTGAGAACGGAATTGCTTGCCGGGAATTTGTTGGATGTAAGCAAAGGGCTGTAGCAAAATCTAAGTTCAGTTCAAAGTTCCAGTTTTAATAAATAGCAATAAAAATATATCAATAAATGTATGTATGTATATACCTCATCTTGTTCTTTTTGTGTGGATTGATCCCTGGTCATTTCTAAAATACTGCTAAGTTCATCCATTATTTTATTGTATCAATTGCCAAAAAACTGATTGGTCAAATTAATAAGATTCGTTCCTGACAGTAACTTTACTAATGTTCTGTTGCTCGTCCGCTGGTAAATCTTGATATAAAAAAAAATAAGCAAACCAAGCAAACTTTAAGTATTAAATGAAAGGTGCTCTCATAACAATAACTTCTCGATATGTCAATCTCAGCTGTTAATTTTCACTATGGACTGGCAATGATCCAGGGATGGAAGCTTTTCAGCTTATGGGAAATTTAAGGGCTAAATGAATGCCACAAACTACATACCAAAATTGTCAAAATTTTAGGTTCGTAAAAACATTTTTGTTCATGGATGGGAGTGTTTAGTAGTTTGTACAAATATTTGAAACATGTTCGTACGAAATATAGTAAATAAATATAAACGAAAATAAAAAATATACAAAAACAATGTTATAAATTTGTGTTTGTATGTGTGATTATATTGCGTTTGCATGTGTTTGTATTTATATGGTTTAGGTGCAAGCGGAAAGCATGTGTTTTCGAAACGGTTTGCGCAGTTTATTTCGTCCTGTAGGGTTGCCGCAATGAAATATTTTTCGCATATTTTTATGCCCCAATCGTGTGATTGCCCAATTAAATGTTACATGCGGCAATCGTGGCGAATATTTTTCATGTGACTATTTACTATGCAGCCATGCGGCAATAAAATGCCACGAATGTACCAATATTTATTTATTGTGCTCTAGTGCGGCAATTTAAGAGGGCAAAATACGTAAATATTTTTGATATCTTCTATTGATTTCCTTTTTGTGGCAATAAAATGCCACGAATGTACCAATATTTATTTATTGTGCTCTAGTGCGGCAATTTAAGAGGGCAAAATACGTAAATATTTTTGATATCTTCTATTGATTTACTTTTTTGCGTGTGCTCCCTTTTTAGAAAAACATGTAATTTTATTTTATATTATAATTATATGTTTAATTTCATGCGTTATTCTGTACAATTAAAATTCAGTAGCAATTTTAGGCAAAATAAAATGTTTTAAAAATTAAACCAAACAATAATATTAGCATGGAAAACTCAAACCTTTTTCCTGTACATGCCCGAACTGATTATTTGTAATATATGGTATTTGGTATTTGCGCAATGTAGAAGCGTTGTATGACTGATTAATTGGCACAAAACCATTTTTCACACTATTGCGGTAATCAAGTTTGTGAATGTGTCCATGTAACTGCGGAGTTTTTGAGTCAATTTGTCGCAAATTTGTGACCCTACCTTAAGCTGTCATATTTATTATTTGCGGGCGTAATGCTTTAACAAAGTTTGGGTTATTTGGGTGATACGTAAGCACGTTAGTTTTTTAAGGATAGAATGTTTCTATTAACATAAATATTTAAAAACTTCTTTTCTATACAAAACTTAATAAAGTACTAAATTTGCTCCTCAATCTTATTGTAAACGAACTTGAATTTGAGAGATTTCCAATCTAATCTATTTGTTTTCGAGATAATGTAAATGGCTTACAGCCAGTTTACCAATTTCGAAAGAAAATGAATGCGAAAGAAAGCCACTCATCACTCACTACTAACAGCCAGTTTACCAATCTCGACAGCGTGCTTGCGTTCGCAATCTAAGCGAAAGAAAATTGATTTTGGTTCGTCTAACTTTTTTTATGCGAACGATCTGTCAAAACTCAATGAAAATACATAAGAATATGCGAACGAATAATAGTGAGATAGACAAACCCAAATTGATTCGAATGTGAGTGACTAGCTTTCGTTCGCATTCATTTTCATTCGAAATTGGTAAACTGCCTGTAAATACAAAACTTTCGATATTAAAAGTAAGTTTAATTTTCCATTCCTGACAGCTATCAATACATCTGACACAGGGTACAACAAATGTTATTATTTAAGTAGCGAATAATGGTTACAATGTGGGTACGTAAACAACACCATTATCGCTGAGACGTGTCAAAAGTTGTCAGAAAATATTTTAAAAATTTGCTAAGATTTCGTATAACTTTATATTTTGTAAATTAAAACAATGGCAACTGCTGGTCCAGTGCGTACCAATTGGCATCCATCTAAAAAACATAGTGATATTGAAAGGTTCCAGTTCGACTACTACTTCGCAAATATAAAACATATATTTACATACACTCTTACATGACTTTCAGATGGATTTGCATTTACCCAGCTTACATTAATAGCAAAAAGACGCGACAGGAAGGACGTCGTTTGCCTAAAGAAAACTGTGTAGAAAATCCCACTTATGCTGAAATCAGAGATGTTCTGTCTGTAACCAATTTAAGAGTGGGTGTGGAAAATAAACAATACAGTCGTGAGAGAAGTAGGGTTAGTTCTAATAACTGGATTGCTTTGTGGATTTTATATTGGTATTTTGTTGTAGGAGCTGAAATTCCGTGGAAGAATTCGCGTACAAATGCGTAATGATGATGGTACATTTTGCAATAGTGAACTGGCTAGCCGGGAAGCAATTATGTTATATGTAGCCACCAAAATTCCACAACTTAAAACACGTCAAGGCAAACCTGGTGGTGAGGCATCAAATCAGTATCAGCAAGTCCAGCAAGCTAGTAGTTCTGGTGGTGGCGGCGGTGGTGGTAAGAAAGGCAAAGGAAAAAGGCGCTAGAATATTTTATTTGTATCAAGGAAACTGGGTAATTTTGTTGGTGTAATATTTCATTAAACTAGCTTATTCTTTTGTAAAAGAAATAAAGGTTTTTAATTTTCTTTTTTACAAAAACATATTTTCGCGTTTCTTTGATTTATCCAAACTTAATGTATTGTCTCTTGGGTGCTTTGCGTATATATGTGTACATATGTATATACTTACGTATGTAATTATCGTAAATTTAGTGTAATTAAATATGGGAGAAAATGTCTTAAGTTTACGTTTCACTACAGTCTTCGCTTGTAATGATAAATTAAAAAATTTTAAGCCTTACATATGTAAGTACGCAGATAACTACGAACAAATGAGTCTATTTGATGAAACAACAACGAAAAACTAAACAAAAGTTATATTTAATTCAGAAGAGTCACACAAGTGCACATAAACTGTTGTTTTCCAAAGTTGTATAGAAAAGTAAATGAAATATTCAATGTCATTCAATTTCAAGAGCAATTTTCCGAGGCTTTCTTGTGTATTTATAGTATATTGCAGCACTTCAATTAAGAAAGTATTTGTGTTAAGTCAGCAAAAACTAAAAAGATTAAAAATAATTTAAGTTAGTTGGTCGAATACAGAAGCACTTTATATTTAACTTTCGAGTATGCATATAGTTTGAACTATAACCATTTCATATAAACGGATTTCCAATTCCTTAAATAGTAATTAGCAGCCAACAAGTTAAGAGGTAACAAGCATAAAAGTGTACGAACATGATAGGAATTCATAAAATCAACTTATTTGGTTTCTTCTATTATGGAATGGTAGGTTTAAGCCCACTTCTAATAATGTACCAAGTCTATTAAATAAAGTTCTACCAAGTGCAGAAAAAGAGTATTTTAATAAAAATAACTGTTAATGTTTATAGGCTAAGAATATTTCTAAATAAATATCTTTGGTAACTTATGCTACTCCGTCAATTGCATTATCAATACTTTGAAAAAATTTATAAAATAAAATAAAAACACTAAAAATTTCAGGATATTTGATTATTGCAGTTTCTAATAAAAAAAATTGACTATTTTCACTTTAATCAATTACGGAGTCCCGAAAATATCGATAATGATATAAACATTATAAAGAAATAAAATTAACAGCCAGTTTACCAATTTCGAAAGAGACTGCATGCGAAAGAAAGCTAGCTAGTCACTCACATTCGAATCAATTTGGGTTTGTCTATTTCACTATTATTCGTTCGCATATTCTTATGTATACGGAAAAATACTTTGAAAAAGAAACATTTGCGTTATTTGATAAAATTTTTAAAATTCGATTTAAGCTGTTATGATAAAACATACATACATATGTAGGTATTTTTCCAAAATCAAATAAATGTGTAGCAGTAGATCTAGATAAGTATATACCACGTGTTTGGTTACTCATAACTTACCAATTTTAAAGAAAATTTAAAAACAAAATATTTTATCTCGGCCCCATAGTGCTAAAGACCAATCTAAAAATTTAAGACAAAGTGGGTTTAAGTCTTGATATGTTATATACATAAACGTTTTTCAGTTTGTCTTCTTATTTTTGTTGTTTTATTTAAAGAGTGAAAATAAAGTCGTTTTATACCGACAAAAGTGATTCATATTTATCTTTTACCGCAAAAAGCTGATTTTACAGTTTTTACTTTTTAAAAATTACTTAAAAATTTTGTATAAAAAGCGTCAATATAAAAGACAATCACAGTCAAAGAAATGTCATATAAACTATCATACAAACGTAAACGGTTGGAGTTTCAAAAATACCTGAAAAAAACAAAGTTTAAAATAATATAATGACGGTCGTTTCAAATGGCCAATTTTGGATATTCACGGCCGTGCTGCTCTTAATCTGGATTATAGTCTTAACAACCGCTTTGAATGACGAATATAAAAGCAAACACAAAATTTCCTTGCCTCAAACCATCGCCGAAAATGATTTGAAATATACCAGAATTTGTAAAAATTTGTGCAAACTGTGCAATTGTTTGGGCTTCTACTGTGGAGAAGAGTGCATTTGTGAGTGTAACGAGGATCATGCAGATACGGAGTGTATAAAAGAAGTACGGAGAAATGCCCAAAGTTCAAATATACCATATGAGGTGCTCATACAGGGACCATCAGCCAATAAATTCGTACGTACTGCTTTGTTATACGAACAGAATCAGGAAAGAAAATTATACGCCGATCGTAGCAAAAGATCAACTGTTACAGTTTATAAGCCCAGCAAAGCAAATCTTAATATGCAAAAATACTGTTGTGAAAAGAAAACAGCATTCAAAGACATTTTCAAAGCAACAGATAATTCGAAAAAACGTCGCAAGCGTTCGAGTGGTAATAATCATTTTGAATGGTTCAATAACTTGGGAACTAATCTATTGAGGCCAGCACCTTTAGGCGGTCGTAAACCTCAAGTAGAAGTAACCCAAAGACTAACTACACAAGCTACCACAGTTTCGTCGATATTTGATAAATCCTGGATTTTTGATAGTTTTGATGACAGTCGTAATATATTAACACCCAGGCCACTGAAGAAACCGAAAAGTCCTCAAACCAGTAGTGAAAATAACGGAGACTTGAGCACAAATGAAAGTGGAATGAAAAATGAAGCGGAAAGTACTTATGCCAGTAATGATGATGAACTCAAAGATGATTTTCCTGAAGCTGAAAAAGTCGATTACAACTACAGTGAAGAATCAAAAGATACAAAACCAAACAAAAAGGAATCCTTTTTACCAGATGAAGCTGATGTGGGAAAATCACAAGATAATCTAGTTGATAGCCTTTATAGTCAACTTTTCGAAAATGATTTGGGTAAAACGGATGATGAATACCCATTAGCACTGGATAGAGAATATCAAGAAGAACCACTAGAATCTCCTTTACATAACGATGAATTAAGTCAAATCGAAAATGATAAAATCAATCTATTTCTAGAAGACGTGGAAGAAGAGGAAAAATCAAAGGGAAGCAAATCTAGTGATTTATCTAAATCACAAAATGATTTATCTACAACAGAAAAATTATTGCCTTTAAATATACAAAAGCGTCTACAAGAACTACGTATGCCCTGGTTCAAGCCGGGAAAACTACTGCAAAAATTTAGGCAGGTAATAACTTCATAAAAAGTAGAAGTTAATGAAAATAAATTAACTAAGACCACACTTGATTATACACTTGTTAATATTTATTGCCGTTTCAATAGAAGGAAGCAAGGACCTTATTTTATGGAACCTATTTATCGTTGAAAGGTTCTCTTTCGCTCATTATAAATGTAGAAACTACGATACACATGCTTTTAGAATGTTTTTGTGAACTGTACTCAAAAAAAAAAATTGAGATCTTTTTTTATACAAGTCTCTCAATTGTATACTACAAGCTAAAAAAACGCGTGTGAAAAACACCACGATTTGTAAATAATCACTTGGCTTTGCTTTTTAGATTTTTAAAGATATTCTTGATCAAAAAATTAAGTTTTTTATTCGCTATTTAATCTTCTAACATTTATACCAGTAAAAAATTATAAATAGCTTGTTTTCTATGTTTCCCAGCTATCTATATGTCGACGTTTCATAGGAACTACCCTAATCATAAAAAAAAAATTTCCAAAGTCTACTGATGATTAGGGTAGTTCCTATGAAATGTCGACATATAGATAACTGGGAAACAGAAAACAAGCTATTTATAATTTTTTACTAATATTCTTGATCACTAATTTAATTGTGATTGTATTTTATATAATAGCGTTGTATTCCAAATGCAATCATCACAAACTTCTGTATAAAATATTTTCAAATGCGATCGTTTTCCATCACATCTTCCGATGATATTTTTAAAATCGATCGGTTTTCTTTACATACCTGATTGCTTTAAGTATTAACATGCAAAGCATCCAATCAAACACATATTTTAAAAGAGGCACTCCAGGCTCTACAACGCTTGCAACGCTCATTATAAGGTTTGGTCACGAAGGCCAAAGGCGGCGGCCATACTGTTTAAGGACTTATAAAATCATGAATTTGAATTGTACTATTAAATTTTGAAGTATTTGAAAATAACGATTTTTTGTATGTTTTCTAAGCACAAGCCTTAAGCTTAAGTTATATTTACGTCATATAAACAGTAGTAGAGAGATTGGAATTCTGCGACTTTTGAATTATTTCGGGTTTTGTAATCGTGAACGATGTTGCAGAAACTTTGACACTTTTTGTATTTTCAATTTGAAATTTTCTTCTTTTCCCATAATCACACCTATCAGGTTGTATTTATTTAGCCTAAGTTTAACAAATTATAAATAGCTTGCTTTCTATGTTTCCCAGCTATCTATATGTCGACATTTCATAGGAAGCATCAGTAGACTTTGGAAATTTTTTGAAAGATATTCTCAAACATTCAACTTTATATCCCAATAATCCAAATTAATTGCTGAGAATTTAAAAAGAAAAATGCTCTAATAATATCCGTCTATATGTCGACATATAGATAGCTGGGAAACATAGGAAGCAAGCTATTTATAATTTTTTACTGGTATAAATGTTAGAAGCTTAAATAGCGAATAAAAAACTTAATTGCCTAAGTTTAACTAAATAAAATTGTCTGAAGATTATTGTAAGTTATTAAGTTGAAGGGGTTTTCATATATTTGGTGTGCACGTAAGAGCATAATTATCTACATGCATACATACATTCAAGAAGTCATCCCGACTTATTGCTTTTGTCCCAACTCCATTTTCTCTGCTTTTATTTAAAATAATGCATTTCATATTGCACATTTTAACAACTCATATCTCCTAGGCGTACTTTAATATTTTATCGGAATATGACTTGTGCGTGCCACCCAGTCGTACTTACTAAGCAAAGATTAAAAAACGGTTTTTATTTCTATTTTATTTTCCGTTTGTTTCTTGTTGCCATTAGAAAAGGTCGTTTGTAGTACATAAATAAATACTTAGTTTCAAAAAATAAGATTTCCTAATGTCAATTAGAAGGCCTTAAGGTTATACTAGGCGTTCATTATTGTTAAGCATTTGTTTGAGATTTTTTTTTCTTTTGCGAAAATTTACATTTAATATAGATGGAATAGCATTGAAAAATATTAAAGGTTTTTATTAATTATTCCAAGCTTTCAATATTTATAGCTTTGAAAGTTTGCAAATATTTGATTGAAAAATAAAATGAAAAACAAGAGATACTAAAACTAACTTTTGTTTTTTACGATCTTATTCATAAAATATATTTTATGTTTATTAAAGTCTTGTTGGTCAAATTTCTATACAGATTTTGTGAAATAAGCCTTCACTAAATATAAAATATTTTTTATGAATAAGGTCGTTGATTGCTTTGTCTAAGATGAATTTGTAATAGGTGAAGTGAAATTGATGTCTTTTTTCTTTGTGTTTCAGTCACAATTGAATGTCAAAAGTTTAAGAGCAAACATTTCACAACTCATAATTTTTAAAAGGTTGTCATAGGCTTTTATATACAAAATTCCGAAAAATTAAGTATGTAGCTTGTAACTTATAAAGATGTTAAAATAGGAACTTATTATAAAATCAGTAATAAAAACTCAGGAAAAACATGCTAACAGCAAGCATGCCAGAAAATAAAAAATTTTTGATTTTCATCATCAAGCACTAACAAATTTTCACAAATACTAGGTGTGTTCCACGTGAATAACGAAACAGTCCGAACTAGTCCAAAGTAGTCCAAAAGCGTTCCACGTAACAATTTATGTGCAATTTTTAGAGAAATTGAGAGAGTAAATTTTTTCATTTCCTGTACAAATATGCCCGAACTTTTTCTTTGGGTAACTTCGGACTAGAATTTAATAATCAGCTGTTTTATGTTTACATACATACATATGAAACTGAAAATGTAATCAGAAAATTTGCAAATTGAAAAAATGTTTTTGTTTAAAAATTAGTTAAAAGCAAAATGAAAGGTTGCCCAAACTAAAAATAACGTTGTGAAGTTGTAAACAGAACATGCAATTGTTGTCTGGCTTGCCATTTTATAAGTATGTATTATAAAAATCTATTGAAAATTTTACATCGCTTTTAATTTTACAGCTGTTGCCAATAATGCAAAGTTTTGTTTATATGATGCTATGCGTTTCAAGCGTCTAAAATCACTAAAATATACTTTATCTAAAAAGTAAGCAGCACTAGTATTGTAAGATGTACAATTGTGGTTTTTTGCGTTCCAGCAGTTTTGGGTAAAATGTGCAAATTTAGTGAGTAATTTGCTTTTTTACTCTCATAGTCCAAACTGGTCCGAGATCTCGTGGAACACACCTACTTTTACCATGCTTGTTAAGCATTATTAGGCTTGCCACCCGTACTTTATAATAAAGTATTGTACGTTATTTCGGTTAATTGTACTTTATACTTTATGAGAACAATAAAGTACGTGAAAATACTTTATTTCACACGATTGGATACATCCAGAAATCAAAATAAATTCCTGTTATATCAGGCAAGGTGATACATTGAATTAGCGATTATTTCTTAAGTCCATTTCATATAGATTTTTCGTAGAGGATAATCTGGCAACGCTAATTGTTTACTTCCTTATTTGTATATTATCTGGATCCTAATTATTTGACCTTTTTTTATAAATTAAATTGAAATGTTTTTTAAGCTTGAGGTCAGTTTTGTTTTTTATATAAAGATGTTTTTAATTATATTCGATATTTCGTCTTCCTTCGGAAGACTTCTTCAGGAAAAATTCCTTATTTGTTTTACTTGATTGCAATAAGAATACAATTTATAAGCTCTTTAAAAAAAGATAATGCAATCAAACTGAAGAATAAACGATTGCACAAGTATAAAAACCAGTGGGAAATTGAACATGGTGATTAGCAAACTATTATTTATTTATTTATTTTATTTATTAACAAATAATTACAAATTATATGTTAATATTTAAAGAGCAATTTCATCATAGGCCTTCAGCTCCTTCAATGTTTTATGAATATAAATTTGTTAGAATAGTTTCATAAGGCGTTAAAATTTTCTTAAATTTTATCATAAATGTTGGCTTTTTTTAGGAATTGGGAAATTCGTAAAATATTTTCTTTGGTTGGAATGGATAGGAAGGATTTTGGATCAGTGTTCCCAAAGATTTGATTACGTGCTTCATTAAATTTTGGACATTCGTCAAGAAAATATAGCTGGTTGGCATGTTGTGTGTTGCAGTCACAGGGGAACGGACAATCAATGTTGATTAGGGTTCCGTGAGATATTTTTGTGTGCCCAAGTCTAAGACGAGTGAATTTGACAAGGTCCAACCTGCTGACGTCTGGAGACTGAAAGTTGTTAAGTGATGTTTTTATTGGCAAACTAATTGTTTAGCAATGACAATTATTTGATGAAACTTGCGAAAAGCAATAAAAAATACGTTTTTATATATAACAATAAATAAAAACATATTGTACTTTATTTTTGTACTGTGTACTTTTTATTTTTAAGCTTTAATAGTCAATGTACTTTAATTGTAAAAGAAAAAGGTGGCAACCCTAAGCATTATGATCGTGTCTATTCTTCTTAAGAAATCTTCGATAAGAATATATGTCGTATTTTTAGATGAAAGTGAGCAATAAATTCAAAACCTCTTAAGGCCCTGATTCGCTATCCTACATGATCGTCTGATTCATTCACAAAAAAAGTCTAGCCGACTTTAGAGAATCGCTTCAAAATGGCGTCGTAGTGTCACACTACTATACAAGAATGATTGTAATTTATAAACAAATGTAAAATAATTAATCATATATTACTACTCTGATCGCATAGAAACCATCATTTTATGAAAATTTTCATAATTTTTTTTTCAAATCACGAGATTAAAAAAAAAATCTGTCATTTAGTTGCATTTTTAGTTTTTTTTCAGCACACATGTTATATTAGGAAGATCGCACGATTGTGCAGAATAGTGAATCACGGCCTTTAATAAAATTTTGGTTTGAAAATGTATTAACAATTTTATTTCAATTTTAAATTGTATTTCAATAAATGACCAGCCAACTTACACTGCACCCCAGAAAGAAAATATATATAAGATAATTTTTAAGGAGCTATATTGATGTGGAATAAAATAAAGATAAATTTTTTAAATTGACACGAAATTTACTTTATTCGAAAGATGATCTACTGGCATTATAACTTAAATATGACTTCTGGCATATGACCACCACGGCTGACTCGGACGTAGTCTAAACTGAATATTAAATTTTCAGTGACTTTTTAAATCACGTTTTTGAACACCACCTAATAATGTCGTTTCATGCCTAAGTTTACTTGCGATTAGATCCTAATACGCATGTCTAATTGTAACATTGTTGCGGAAACAGGTATGCGCAATACATAAGTATTTTCTAATTGGAAAAAGTTAGCCCTGGTAATGAATATGGCGTGTTTGTATTGAAATATTGTACATTTAAGATTTTCTGCTCTAGTAAATTTAAGCTCTCTCTCTATCATACTCTAAATATTTTTCACTTTTGAACATAAAAACTATGTATATACTATATAAATACTCGCATGTTTGCATGCCCAGTTAGCCAAATCGTCGATGATATATGTATGTAAGTGTTATATGAAGCAATTTTAAAGGATACTGTTGTTTAACACTGTAAAACTAGTCATTTCTCTAACGTTGTGTTCAATTTAGTTCATTTTTTTAATTTTTTAAAGAAAATTTGTCATTAAGTAGTATTTCGTTGAGTTTAAGGTCCTTTTTGCTTATTTATTTTAATATTTCTGCCAATATTTCGCTTTCCTTCGGATAGCTTCTTCAGGGCAATAATATTTGTTATTGTTTTTTATTGTGAAAATAATAACAAATATTATTGCCCTGAAGAAGCTATCCGAAGGAAAGCGAAATATTGGCAGAAATATTAAAATAAATAAGCAAAAAGGACCTTAAACTCAACGAAATACTACTTAATTAAGAAATAGAGGTCGAATAAAAACCAAATACTAAATCTATAAGAAAATTTGTCATAATATACCATGATGATAAAGAGGCCTGGTCTCGCTCTTTTACTGGATTGACGACAAAGTCTTCATTTTAATCTTTTATTGCCGTAGCTAAGCTAAATAGAATCCTTTTATATATCACCCAACAATTCTAGGATTCACTAGTAGTATGTTGTGGCCAAGCAGATTTCTTACATTGTAATCCTCTTGCTTTCTAAAAAAAGACAACACCCATTTAAAAGAGAGCTTAGTTTGTTGGAACTTGCGGCCATCTTTCTTTATCTTGGACCAGTACTCTGGGTCTAGCCCCTAAATGTGCAGTGCATTGTATTGAAACTAGAAAAATATATTATGATAAGGAGAAAAGGTTGAGTAGTGTTTGTGGACGTTAGACTTGCTCCTATCAATAACAAAACGGAAAGATCAAAACAAACGTTATCAAAGCATTTAAAGTGTTGGAATTAAATAAGTTGAAACTGATCAGTGCCCAGTGTATATACCTTTAACACTGCTCAGACCAACAAAAATTAATCCAACACCTCGCACACTGCAAGGTAGTGAATTACATAGCAGGAACATTCAAAAGTTATTAATAATTAACATATAAAGAGAACACGAAAGACTCTTAAATAAAACAAAAGAAAATCTACGTACACCCAAAATGGAAAACAAAACTCTACCTATTCCTGCTGGCTATCTATTCCGGTATAATTTGGGTTTTTACGAGTTAATAATTAATATATGTATAGAAAACATGGACCACAATGAAAAACATTGGTAATATCATCTGTATGTTTCTACCATCTAACTGCCAAAGTGGTTAAGCATCATATGAAAAAATCATATATTTTGAAAAAAATTGCAGCTCAACCGGTTAGTGTGGAACCAATCGGTATTCGGTTTCATGGTTAATAGTTTATGTAAGTTTTTACGATTATTTCAGTTATTTACTCGTACATTTGTAGAAAGCTTGCTAGAATTTTTAAACGCAAAAGCTTCCCCCACAATTACCGTCAATCAGTTGGCAAGTTAATGAAGCAAATAAAGAGATATATCGTTGGTCTTATGTAGAAAGGCCCTAACAAACATAATTGCAATTTTATAGGAGAAGGAAAAACTGTAATGAAAACTATATACCTAGATACATCTTAAAGTAAATTCTTTTGCTCAATTGCTTGTATGACTCTTACAATGAAATTATTTACTTAAATCTTTGTGACACTGTGTACTTGTGAGAAACGAAGTAGAATCCCTAAAAAAAACTCAATTCAGGGAATATGCGAGTTAGGGCCTTTCTACATGAGACCAACGATATGTATATTTATGCCAATGTATGTAATTTATTTAAGTGTTGGTAATGAAATTGTGTTTCTAAGCCACGAGAAATTTATTGAAATTTAACATCACAATTGTGCAAAATGTATCAATTTCTCCCTCTCTCTCTCTCTCTCTCTCTTATGATTGTCATAAATCGTATAAAAATGATAAGTTCTTTAAAATTGCAGTATAAATTCAAAGCAGGTATAAGCACCTAGAAGCCGCCCTGCCTTCTGGCACAGACTTATGTATGTCTTGGAGACATAGCCAATTGGGTATGCCTACGTTAATACATAAAATGTAGCATTTACGTATTTTGTCGTGAAAAAATTTCTCTCCAATTTCAACTAATACTTCTTTATGTAGGTCTACAACATTTAAATAACAGTAAAGATTTTTTTTATTTCTGTATGCAACTCATGGATATAAAATTCATGAATGTAATTGCAAATATCTGTATCAACCACTACTTTATGCACATGTAAGTTTCATATTGCTTTAAACGTACCAGAATTAAGTCTCAAATTGACAATAATAGACTGGTTTCAATTTAAAAAAAAAATATTTCAAGAGTAAAAGTTTTTTCAGAGTATAAATTATGCTTAAATTTAATTCGTTCGCGAACGACTTTAATACGAATGAATTTAATTTTTCATATTTGAAAGAATTATTATTTTTCGTTCGCGAATTTTATCCATAACGTTCGTGAGTAAATCAGAGTGGGAATAATGCTCAAATTAGACTCGTTCGCGAACGACTTTAATGCGAATGAATTTAATTTTTCATATTTGAAAGAATTATTATTTTTCGTTCTCGTACTTTATCCATAAAAATCGTGAGTGAATTTAAAAAGCAAAGAAGAATTAAATTCTACTTCCGAATTTAAAAAACATTTGAGAAAAATTTCCCAAATCACGTTTTGGTTTAAAAATCATCAAATATGTGTTAAAATTATTTTTCTTTCTCTGTTCTTCATGTTTGTAAAATTCTGTCCATGAATTTTATTTTAAAATTCGCGAGCAGAAATTTATTTTACATTCGGAAATTTTTTCATTCTGCTCAGGTTTTTTTTGATTTTTTTCGTTCGCGAAAAGAATGAAAAAAAATCAAAAACGCAAAATAAAATTCTGCTCTGCGAATTTTATTTTTATATTCGGGAATACAAATTTAAAAACAAGTGAATTAAATAAAATTTAATTCGTGAGTAGAATATTTTCCTCCCTTGGTTTTTTCGTGATTGAATGCAGATAAGTTACGCAAGCTTTGCTTAAACTTGACAATCGAAATGAGTCGCTTTTAAGTCTGCCCACCAACTTCTGATCTTACTTTCAGTAATATTCCGAAATTTGTGTTATTAAGTGGAAAGCTCTAGGTTGCTTCATTAATACATAATGCAATACAAAATCGCTGGTTTGGCAAGAATGGCAGCTGTTAAATATCTGTCAACTGAAGTGTAATTTATTTAGTGAAACTTTTGCTATTTACAACGTCCTTACATAAGAAAGAGCTGAACAATGACGGGGGAAGTGTTCAATACTCTTCTATATTATCTTCTCCTCATCGCAATAACTTTTACAGAATGTATGCCCATGTGACAGTGTCCTTCCAGAACAGCCTCTACAATACGCAACCTTCGTCGTCTTCTTTTCATCATAGCTGAACTATTTGTCCCGTGCAGTCCCTAAAGCACGATCGTGTAGGATAGTGTATCAGGGCCTTTAGTGAAATCCACAATAATCATATTTTCATTGATCGGCCAATTCGACCACAATCGAAAAGTTGCTAATAACACTGTACAACAAAATCAAATTTTTTCAAAACCTACGAGGTCTGATCTATAAATTTTGATAAAGGATATAAAAAAAGTACACGTATTGGCGTTTTGAAAGTTTACATCTGAATTTTATTTGAGGGTGGTTAAAGTTTTCCAGCTGTGGCACAGTCTTATTATTAATCGGCATGTGACTTTTACATTTTTGATACTAAATGTGTTCAGCAAATTTATGTAGAATATTAAGGGAAACATTTTTGTAGTATATGTTAAACCTTTAAAGCATTAAACACATAGACGACAGCAGACAGCAAGCAGCAAGCAGCAATCTGTCAAAAATAAGATACATGTGTTTAAATGCACTCGATTATTTTAACGACATCACAGCAGCACGGCTTCACAACAGCATTTGCTGCTGCTGCCAACTTAGACTAAGTTCTATTTTCGTAAGCAGCAAAACGTAAATGCAGTGCTGCCACTATAAATATAAATTGGCAGCAACAAAAAATAAAATTTTTTTGAAATATATAATAGAAATAAACATCAAATAAATAAAATAAACAAATAAATTGATTAGTTTTTATAGTTTTACGTGATATTATTACGTTTTCAGTCGGTAATTTTAATTTTATTCATGTAAAATATATATGTGGCACCTCTGAAATTTGCATTGTTTAAATACACATAGTTCTGCTCAAGGCGAATTCATTACCAGGTGAACTTAACAGCACAGGTGATTATTTTTTGCTTCTCGCGTTTTTTCCAATGAGACTGTCAAATTTTGTTTCTTTTGTTTACAAACTGTTTCGCGCCATTTTAATCTGAAGGTTTTTTTGCATGAATTAGTGCAATTTCAAGAAATTTGTGTGAATTTAAAAGTGAAAAACTAATATAATCTGTGATTTTAATTACAAACAATTATAAAAGCTTATATTTAACGTTTATATAAAATTAAGTAGTATTTCGTTGAGTTTAAAGTCCTTTTTGCTTATTTATTTTTAATATTTCTGCCAATATTTCGCTTTCCTTCGGATAGCTTCTTCAGGGCAGTAATATTTGTTATTGTTTAAAAATTTTTGAAACAATTTTTAAAAATACTCAAACAAACATACATACATGTGAATGAAAAAATACAAATACATACATACATACAATTTTGTATGTATATTTTTCAAAATTGTATGTATGTATGTATTTGTATTTTTTCATTCACATGTATGTATGTATGTTTGTTTGAGTATTTTTAAAAATTGTTTCAAAAATTTTTAAACAATAACAAATATTATTGCCCTGAAGAAGCTATCCGAAGGAAAGCGAAATATTGGCAGAAATATTAAAAATAAATAAGCAAAAAGGACCTTAAACTCAACGAAATACTACTTAATTAAGAAATAGAGGTCGAATAAAAACCAAAATACTAAGTTTATATAAAATGTTTTCTCTGCTGAGCAATCTTAGGCGAATTTAGATTATGACATTCACGATATGTTTTACAATAACAAAATACATAGTACTGAATTCGCCTTTCCGCTTGCACTCACCTGTATAAAGTCGCCTTGGTTCTGCTGCTGTCTTTAAAATAATTATGTTGCTGAGGAGACGGCAACATTTGAAGCTAATTTCATTTGTAGTCGTGAAGCTGTGAAGTCTGCTGTCGTCTAAGTGTTTAGTGCTTAACTCTTCAAGGTATGGGTACTTCTTTTAAAAAAGAGCAAACAAAACCATTAAAGCAGGGATTTAAAGGGTTAAAATGTTATCCGCAAAAATATTATACGTGAAATTTTACTATAAGCCCCTAAGTACACTAAAACGCCAACCACAGCTGGGAGACTCCAACAAACCCCATCCCCCCGCCCCCTCAAATGAAATTCAGGTCTAAAATTTCAAAACGACGACACACGTGCCTTTTTTGTCTCCTCTATCAAAATTTATAGGTCGGACCTTGTTATTTTTTGCATGTTGTACAGGGTAATGGGTGCCCTATTGATATTAGTACTCCTCGCAAGTCTGCATGTATGTACATTTATTTATGTTTAAATTTTCTTGTTTTTAGCAGATGTTTATTTACAGGTACGAGTATTCCCAGAAAACGACGAGATCCGTAAACAAAGCCAATTTATTTAAAATTCATTTAACATTAAGTTTGGTAGTTTGTAAATATGTTTCTTTATTACAATTTCTTTTAGACATTAGGTTATAACCTTTATTTAATTATGTTATTGTTTGCCCTTTTTGTTAATATTTTATGTTTGAATAGTTTTTCGTAAAGCTTAAATTAAAACCAACCTTAAATAACAATAAATAAATAATACGTTGTCGAACATAAAAACATGAATGAACTACATTATAATTTGATTATAGTTAAACTTTAATGATTTACAGTCAAATAAATTGTTTGTTTTCCGAACGCAAAATTCCGATTTGTTTTTTTATGTAATTAATTTATTTCATTTTGTTTTGAAGATGAATTAAAATATTACTTGATTGAAGTCAAACAGCATTAGTTACGGAATTTTTTGTTAACCTTTTTTCTCTTCTTCTTTTGAATACAAAACAAAGCAAATTTGAACTTACCTAATAATATTATATTTTAAAATTAAGACTTGTAAGTTTGTGTGGTTGTATGTGCCTGTGAGTGATATTACACTTGAATGGAACTTTCTTATTCATATACTCGTACGTACTTTCATACATGCAATATTTAATGAAATACATACATACATACATATGTACATATTCACGAGTACATTATACATATATTTTCTTATCTTTTATTTCAACAATGGCATGATCGAAATGAACAGAAAGCATGCCAATTATTTCCAGCGCGATATTATTGGAGCGTCAATAAACTTTCGCTTTTACTTGGAGATGTACTCAGAAGATAGAAACGCAAACAGCTGTTTTGAGTTTTTATCAAACTTTGAAACCAACCAAAACTAAAAAAAATGGATTTATATTCTTCTAAAAGAAACACTTAAGAACCTATTACGGCTTACAAACCAACTGTATTTCAGATGAAATTTTTCCATTTGATATTATCGATTACAACTTCGCCTATCAAAAGGATTAAAGTTGATTTGCAACTTTTTTGTGTTATTATTGTTTACAACTCTGTGTAAATTGCGGTCTCCACCTGACAGGAAAACAGTGCAACCTAAATTAGGGCGTAAGGTGCAACGTAATTTAACGCTTTGATTTTACGCTGTAGTAACTCCTCGTCTTCATGTGCCATCGACTGGCACCATGACATGAACATAACGTCGGCTGAACTAAAGCTATATACACACGGTTGTCAGATATTACAATATTGTAAGATCTGGCAACATGCTGGCAATGTAGTGACAATGAAAAATTGTCTCGCAGAAGTAAATTCTGTGTTCAGACGATCGTAAGAAAATCTTAAAATTTCATTGTTAGACTATGATCTTACAAATAATTCATCTGACAACAAAAACTGTCCGTTCACACGTTTGTCAGATTGTTGGATGAAAAAGATTGCCAGACATGTAAGGCATTGCCACTTATGTATATCAACAACTATCTGTTTGGCTGTGTTACCCATCAAACTTGTTTTCTGACAATGATGCCACTGCCAGGTGCCTTAATTTTATACATCTAACAATTAAAACGGAGCTTACAATACCAGCCAATTATCTGGCAATGCCAACGAAGAGTGTTCTCACGATTGTCAGATGCCTGACAACATTGTCGTCTTACAATTGATTGACAATGGTTTTTCTGACAACATTGTAAGTTAAAAATTGACAGTTCACACGATTGTTATATATTTTCAGACAATTTTACTGGCAATATTGTAAGATCTGACAACCGTGTGTACGTAGCTTAAGGTAAAAATAAGTTTGTTTAAAATACAAAATATTTTAACCAAAAAAAACTATTGTTGTATAACAAAAAATGAAGATAGTATAGCAAATTGTTTGCTGATATTCAATTTAAAATATTGATTTAAAATAACGTTAAGTTCACCAGTTGAAGTACATATTGTGAATTAATCGTTTATATATCTAAATGTCAAAAATTATGGCAAAAATTTATTTTTATTAGTCGTAGTGGTAGATTAATTAAAAACAAAATGGCACTTATAATTTAACTGGCCAAGGGTGAACTTCAGTGAAATAAAGTTGGAATTCAATCATAAAAACCACGTTTTTTTCCTTTTCCATTACCTTTGCTGGTGGAACGTTTTTACAAGTCCTTTGCCGAGGAAATATTATTATAAAATCGAAGCTGAAAGGAGATTAGTCTACCTGCTAGACCACAGTCCGCTCACTACGAAGTAACCTAACTAGCCTCCTAAACCGATTTTATTCAAAGTTCATGTTCTTGTATGTGCGAATACATATGTATGTTCTGATTGGACAATAACAGACGAGAACAATTTTTAGTGCGAACAATTTTTTGTTCTTTTAAGCACAGACGAGACTAATTAATCCGGCATAACATGTATACGTATACACAGCATTGTAAATGTATTCGTGTTTTTGCATACATTTAATTGCTTGGCTTGCATTTATATTGGTTTGTTCTGCTTGTGCCGGCATAAAGCTGGTTGAAAAACTTATGCCCCCAAAATATCACTTCCATCCTCCCGCTCGCCTACAAGCTACAGAGCAATTATTCTCGTCTGTTGTTGACCATTACTCGTAATCATGCAATCTATCGTAACAAAGTGTTCAGTTCGGGGCCATTTTGTGAATTTTTCCAAACATTATCGAATTTGATGACGTTTGGATCAAGAACTCCAGCAGCTTATAATAAACTCCATGCAGTCATTTTTGTGTGTATGGAGTGGTGTTTCAAAAAAAGTTTGTGAATTATCTGCACTCAAAATGAAAAATTGGTTTCCCCAGAAAACAAAATTTTTAGTGATAATTTATATCGATTGACGGGATAGAATCATTATTTTGAAAAAAAAAAAAATGTTCAGCAATTTGCAAACATCCTATCAATAATAAAAGTCAATTTAAACTTGACAGAAATCAGCTGTGAAATGGATTGTCTATTAAAGTAGTGCTGCCAATTTAAATCCATAAACCTTAACCCCCGTCTAGATTAGCAATAAATATGTTAACATTTATTGCAGCAAACGTCAAAATTGTGTCATTGCCAGTGAAGACAGCTTATTGCTAGTGGTTGCAATTATTGCTGTAATAATTGTCAATGAATTTTCGTTAACAATTATTGCAGACACAAAGTGTCAAAATTTAGTGTCATTTGAGTTTAATATTAAAGAATTTTTGAAACATTCTGCTTGTGAATAATTTTAGTAAATTTTTCTTTTGCAAAAATTATTAATTTAATTCTTATTACTTAAAATAAAGTGTTTTCTTTTAATGGATTGGTGCATTGAGGGTGTTTGCAAAGTAATCACGCACAAACGATATGTTTTTACCAGAGTTGTCAACTCGGTGCGTTTCGCACCGTTTTTGGTGCTTTTTACAATTATTTGTGCGAAAAATTCTTTAGTCGGTGCGTGGTGCGCTTTTTTTATATTTTCGGTGCGCTTTTTAAATTTCGGTGGCACCTAATCAAATTCAACTCAACTTTTTGTTTTAATATAAGAAAATAGTATTCAAGTGTCCAATATTTTTAGGTTTCATTTTCCAGAGCACAATCAGGACACGGAGCTATAATATAAAAAACGCACCTTATTATATCAACAAATTAAGACAATCTTGCTAAATTATAAATATTCTCGAAAGAGAAATGAATATTTCGTTGTACAAAATTTTCTGCTTTTAGAACGTGTTTTGCAACTATACGATCAACCCAAGTTTAAATATTGACTCTGGTAAACTTCATCTTTTATTTGAGATATGAGAAATGAGATTTACACCGTATTTAATAGAATGGCTATTAATAGAGTTTGATGGCTTGTAGTGCGATTCTGTAACCTTTAATGATCTGATAATCGTAAATTTCTTCGATTTTAACCACGGTAAAGCATCTGTAGCTTTGTAAAAGTTAAAAGTAACAGCTTACTCGATCGACTGCGAATATAATCAAATAATATTGCTGGATAATAAAATATCGTTATAATTATTGTAAAGATGCCATTATCTTAATAAAAGTAATAAAATCATACTAGTGGCCAAGTTTGACAAACACGAATTCTAGCTATTGAACGAATTTGATGGCAAACCATCATGCGGTGCTACCAGACCCAGTTTTTAATATAAAAATATTATAGTTTTTATAATATAAAATGGGGTTTTAAAAATGCAAAGAAAAATTCAAAATTCGGTGCGTTTTTGTTGAAATAACGCATCATTTTCTCCATTTTGGTGCGTTTTGAAATTTCAAAGTTGACAACGCTGGTTTTTACGTCTGTTTTTTAATATGTAATTTCTCACATGATATAAAAAATACAAGGTAGTTTTATTCTCTCAATTTTCCTTAACAATCACCATCTGACAAGTATAAGGATTGTGACATTTTCCATAAAATTGTGCTACCGTATTAGTTTATACATTCCCTTGTTTTCAGTTTTGTTTGAAATTGTGTCTAAAAATATTAATAAAATTGTGACTTCTAACAAAAATAAATAAAAAATTTTAAAATAAAATTCATACATAAATTTTAAATATGTAAAAATGGCCTGAAAAACATCCCCAGACTAAAATGCTACCGACACCATGTTTCAATGTGCCTTTAGTATAACATGGATTAAGACGTTGGCTTTTCAGTCATCTAACCAGTGTTAATATATCGGAACCTTTTAAATTAAATTTGGACTCATCGGAGGATAGTATGGAATTCTTTTGTGTGGTGACCAAATTAATGTGGTCCCTTGCAAATTCCAAACTGGCTAGTCTATTTTTCCGTTATGTAAAGGTATTTTTTACACTATTGTATGGTATGCTTTTAGTCCGCCTTCTGCAGCCTGCCTTTGAATCCTTCTGGGGGTAACATTTAATGACAATTGTGTGGCGATGGTTCTTGACGACACGAATTGGTCTTTTTTTTATCAAACTTATTATTGCCTGGCCATCTCGTTTACTAGTTTTTCAAGAACGTCCACCTTTATGTTCTGCAACCAAAGTACCCAAACACCGAAAACGGCTTATAATTCTTGGTGAATGTCAATTTTTTTTTTTTTTTTTGAAGGCGCGGAAACGATGGAAAACTATATGCATATTTTCGCTATACAAGTTTACTTTGATATTTATTTGTTTAAATGACATCGTTTGGAAGTAGGTTTTTCTTATTGTAAGTAATGAAGAATACTCAAGGTTACTTGCATTAGTTTTGTCGCTGCATCTTGGGTCATTATAGTAGAAATAATTATTTACATAGTTTTAAACCACAAGCATCAAATTTTTCCCCTTGTTTTTAATATCTAAAGAGTATTTTCTTTTAAATGTAGTAATATTTTCTTCAAAATAGGCATTCGTTTGAATGCTGTCGTAAAGTTTACTGATATGCAGAACTCCGTGCTTTTAGTTTTTGGGACCGAATTGGACCCAAGTCTGTTAAACCTAACCTAACATGGGTTTCAAAACAACCACAGATACCTACTTACATCAGCTTATTATTTCTAGCTTTTTCTAATATGAACAATGCACTACACATTTCAGAAAAAATCCATTCTAGGAGTAAATTCCCTTATTCAACTGTGTGGCAGCGCCTTTTTATATTTCTCTCTAAAAATAAACTTCAAAAATCCTTATTACAAATAATAAAAAGAGAATGAAACTACCTTGTATTTTTTATATCATGATTTCTCATGTATTTTTTCATGTTTGTCAAAATTTTTCATTTTTACAGACGGTTTTTAAAATTTTCTCACAAACGTACATATACATTTACGTCTGACATTGTCTACGCTTTTTATTATTATAAAAAATAATAATTTAAAACATAATAAAATATTAATCCATTAAAATTTCCTCAAGCCGACTATTTATACCGCCCAAAAACGTCCCCTGAATGGTTTGCAAGGCATAGAGTTCTAGATGTTTAAACATAACAAAATAGAACACATTCTATTTGAAATTTTGTCACACGACTTTGCTCATGTTTTTTACAGACGCAATGTTTTTGAGGTAACAGATGACATGCAGACATTTTACATTGTGAAATATGACAGGTACATTGTTAAAAACATATCGTGTATTACCTACTTAACCAAACACCAAATATTACAAATAACAGTGAAAATGTTAAGAAACATATATATACATACATATGCTACTTTCTTTGTAGATTTTCATCATTCTGGTACATCAAATCAAACATAAGCTCCAGACTTGTGTTATTAATTATGCAGTTTATAGGTGGAGAAATTTTCATGTGGGCAAACCATTCTTCATCCAAAACAATATTCGTTCAGCTCAGCATTATGTTTGTACACCCAAACATCGCTTTTATACAATAATAAAACCCATGACAAATGATTGTGCTGCGCTTATAGGCTCATTTGTTATTAACAGCAACATCAAATGTTTTACAAAGTTTTTTAAGCTCATAAATATTTGTTCAATTCAGAAGCTGGGTCTTATAGTTTACGGTTGAAAAAACGATGTTTGTTTATGTGCTTGTGAATTGTATTTCAAAATGTCAAAAATGGAAATTAATATGGTAATACATTTTTGTTTTATGATAAATAATTTAATTAAAATAGCTTAGAAATTTCATTATGTAAATACATATTAGACATTTAGAAATATTAAATTTCAGTTATTAATTATCACTTACTGAAAAGTTTTTTACAAATTCACCAAACAAGTAGAGCCAGGCCTGATATACGAGTAAATACAACATTTTTCAAATTAAATCAATAATATGATAAATTCAACTATACAGGGTGACCTAAAATGACTGAATGAGTGGGGTTAGAAAATGTTGTGACTTTTATAAATGTTTTTACTAATTTTTTCCAGAATATAAAATATGCAGAATGATTTTTTTTCTACAGAGAATATTGAAGACAATGTCAGTTCAGTTTCCCAATGTTGTGTTAGAACATTTTTTATAACATTTTTCAAAATTTGTAGTGATGGCGCTCGCGTTTCTGCAACAATGCTGTTGGATTATCTCGGACTTGATAACATATACTTACTCGCTGCTTAATTAGCCAGCGCATTCAGCCAGAATTTCTAAAAATTCAAGGGAAATATTTTTACATACTTAAGGCCTCATTAGTTTTTACTTTCTGTTGCCGTTCTGTCCCCCCGGGGAACACATTTTGCCTAGGGCCTCTGTTAATCGGGTAAAGAGGGGAAGGGGTCCCTCGTTTGTTATAGCAAATAAAACTCTAGGAAGCCGCATGACTTATGTTGTGTTGGCTTCTGAAACCCTTAAATTGGCAGAACGGAGATCAGCATGGCTCCCGGGTGGTTCTGCTTGCAGTTCAACCCGGGCTGATCATGGTTGAGGTGCTTACCTTAACTGAAACGTTCTGGCTGTGGTTGAAACCTAAAATGCAGGACGGGAGTGTTAGTATCCTTGATAATTGTTTGGTGTGGCTTTTTTTGGGGACTAACAAACTCTCGAGGGTCTGTTGCCTTTACAACAGATACCTGTACTGTAAGCAACCAGTGGTGATAGTTGACGGGTGAGTTGGTTTAAGGGCTGATGCTACTAGTGGGCTTCGCCATACCAACTCATTAAGCCTTGTCTTCCATTGACTGCTGGGAAATTACACACAGGAAGGATTAGACCAACTCCAACTCCTCAAGAAGAAGTTGCTCATATGGCTACAGACATATGGCATAAATTGCTACCTGTGTGAGCCTAGTCAGCCGCACAGAAGCGCTGGTGAATCTTGAATAATTCACTCCGTAGAACTGGTCCATCATCAGATAAGGCCGCAAAGCAGGTGTTGATGTAAATCTTTTCCGCAGCTGTTGCCGTTCTGTGATCTTCTTAAATAAATTATTGCGAATTTAAATAACACCTGTTTCTTTTTGGGCTAGAAACTTGTATTTCTGCATTACCGTAATTTTCATAAATTTTACCTCTTTTCGAGAAAAACTTATACTAGCTCTCATTTACACGATATTTGTCCAAAAAGTAAAGAAACACACCTAATACTTATTTGTTGAAAATAAAATAGCTGGTTTTGTTCAACAAGCCTTTTTAAATTAAATTTTTGTTCGACTTCACAAACTTCTTTTTAGGTCGCTGTTCAAACAATTTATTAACTGATATAGCAAACTCAGTTACTGAACATGAAAACAAAATCGCTTGTGTGCATTGTTATACGATTAGACAACGCATGCGACGCTTATTCGAGCTTGTGAATTGAATGATTGTTTCAAAATAAGTTTCTTATAAATTATTGCTTGTTTTCAAACATTTAACTTTTGTGTTGATCAAACTAAAAACATAAAAAAGAAAAGAAAACAATAACATAAACTAGACAAAAAGAAAAAGCAAAAAGAAAGAAAATATTTATGTATGTATGTGTGCATGTATGTATGTATGTATCTTAAAATTTGATTATGTAACTTTCTTATGGTTTTTGTTTATGTTAATGAAGTTACTAAAGCTCACTCACTTTCTTTTATAATAAACAACAATATGATATTGAATAATTAAGATTTTTCATTTTATTTATACTCATTTTGTTGTTTTGTATTTAAAATAAAAAAAAACCTATGAATGGTATGTATGTATGTTTGTACGCATGCATATGCTTTAATGATTTTTTTTTTCTCTTTTTTAGATGTGAGGGCTACAATTAAAGTTTGCTTTACATATGTATGTGGGTATTAATTTCATATAGTTGTTAATTTTGTTCAACTGAAAATGAAACAAAAGTCATTAAATTTATGAATGGGTTAATAAAATCAGTTGACCAACTAAATTTAATATGCTGTTGTTAATTAAACGTTTAAAAAAGTTCTACATTCGTGCAAATACTCCACTAAGCATTAAATTGTTTGGTTCGTTCCAAGACAGAAATGTATGTACGAGTATATTTCTCACCCAATTGCCCACAATTAAGACCGGTAGGAAATTTTTTCGCTTCAAGAAATTGTATTTTTTTAAAGCAGTTAAACCAACAGAGCGTTTTAAACAAGACTGCTCAATAGACTTAAGCTAGAACTTATTATTGAAGAGATAGAAAACCTGTGGGTATTAGAGCCAGTTTACACACATCAAGTTTGACTCGTCGAGTCCTGAGTGTTTGCGAGATTGGGGTACATACTTGAAAATGAAATGTCAAAAAATATGAAAACTTGAAACCAAAAATATTCAAAATTGACGACACAAAGCTTTTGTGTGCGTACGTAAATGCAAGTTCAAAAGGAAATTGAAGCAGAAAACCTGATGTGTCTATTTAACTTTACATTTTACATTTTATACCGGTCTTGGACCGGTACTCAGAGGATGGCCCCTACATATGCAGTGCATTGTATCATAACTAGGAAAATAGGTTGTGAGAAGGGGGAAAGAGGGGGTAGTGTTTATAAGCATTTGACTTGAACTTTCCAACCTAATGACAGGCAGGAAACACGTGTCTGCAGGCAGTTTATTCCACGAAGCGTACAACTGAAAAACGAATTATTTCCGTAACGCGTAGTATGACTCCCCGAGCAATCAACCACAAATGGAGGAGCTCTGGACGATGAACGCATGCTCCATAAAAATGTACGAGTTTCTAGAACAAGATCCCTAATCTCGTCAATGCAAAATCCATTGTAATAACGATAGAACAGAGTAACGCACCCGTGACGTGTCCTGAATCCGACAAAAAACCGAAGCGGAACCGGGTTTTTATATTCGTGCGCGTTTTGATCATGTGACGTGTATTTGAACTATTAACGGTCATTGGATTAAGTGCAAAATTTGAAGTTGCCATATTGTTTCCGAGGAAGTGTGGGATTTTGGCGATTCCTGAAGCTGATTTTGGGAACTCTAAATAAAAAAAAAATACTCCGAATGCATTATACGGATAATTTATCTCGTTATTGTATATTTTATTTTGATATTGAAGCGTGCCTGAGTTTTTTTTTTAATTATATTCGTTTTGATTCACAGAAAAAATTATAATAAAAATAAAATCAAAAAAATTTTTGCCTGAAAAAATAGTTTGTAAGCATATACATAAATATCAAAAAAATAACCTTGTATATTGTATTTTGTTGTTGTTTTCGATCAATTATAATTTTTAATAAATTTTTGTTTGAATCCACGAATTCCTCTACAAGTCCGCATTCAAACAATTTATTAATTGATTCAACAAATTTCATTATTGAACACGAAAACAAATTTTTTCTGTGTTGTGTTAGTGAGAATAAACTCACATGTATGGTTTGATGTGAGCTTGAAGAAAATCAAAATAACTTAGCAGCAGAAGTTTGTAACTAGATTGATGTGTCTGCGGGTAATTACTTCATATTCTATTTTTGTGTGCTCTTGGCAACAAAGTAATTATTTTGCAAGTAATATATTTGATGATTTAACAAAACTTTTCTTTCAATATAATCTTGCATTAGGTTTTGTGGGCGTCTGTAAAATTTTCATAATGTTGCTTAACCCAGCAGTCACGATAAGATTTATTATTAATGTTAAATAGTCGAACTTTATTTTAATATTTCTAATATTATATGATGATGGGTTGGTATCATTCGTCTAGCTCAATTCGTCGAGTTCAATCCTGGTTAAAGCCAAGAAATATTTTTATTTATAATTATAGCAATAATTGCCGCGGTCGATAAATGGGATTATAATAAATTGCGTATGTGATCAATATGAGACAAATATAGACGAAAATGTAAATAAGAGCTCAGTGGCTGAGTTGGTTAAGCAGCCGTATTAAAAATACATATTGTTTACATGGTACTGAGTTCGAATCCTAGTGGATGCTGATGAACAGTGTAGCGACTGTGAAACAGCTAGTTGTCCCCCAGCTTTAGTGTATTCAATTATTTTTTCCTGTCTTCTTTGATCAAGAGTTATTGATCGCGGCAATTATTGTTATAATTATAAATAAAAATATTTCTTGGCTTTAACATATTGTGTACAACTGATATTAACTCTGATATAATATGAGAGAGAACGTCATCAAACTAACGAGAAAAAACAAATTATATATTCTCTCATATCTAGCATGGCACCAAGTATTTTTGCAAATATCATAATATTTCACAATTTTTAAGCAACCATGCAGTAAACATCGTTGAATGTTGTATTTTTCTTAAACAATTTTATATATTCCAACAACATAAAGAACAGTAAGCGTTTTTTTTTTTTTATATTTTAATGATTTTATTAAACTTTTTTCGGGAATTCTTCAAAAATTGAATATTATGTCGTTTTGTTTACGTTTTTTGACAGTTCATATATATATATATATATATTATCAAAACAATATTGTGATATCTGATATAATATTGCAATAATACTTATTTTGAAGGCTACGCGTGATATAATTCTCTCTGCTATCAAATTTGACGTTTGCTGACAGAAAAATACTTGATATTATATCACGTATAGACTCTATGTAACCAGGATTGAACTCAAGCTAGACGAATGATACCAACCCATCATCATATAATATTAGAAAAATGTATCGTTTTATATTGCTACATATAATTTTTTCTGTGTAAAACCTGGATAGGATAAACAGTTTTTGCCCACTACAAGGAATGTATGGGAAAAGTACTATTATCAATTTATAGTTTTCGCCTCGTGGATATACGTGGATATTCGCCTCGTGTGGATATACAATATCAGAAAAAAAAGTGAAACGCTGTGTGAAAGTTTAAGCTTTCTAACTAGTACACTAGCCAAGGCAAAACATCAACAAGCGACAAGTTAAAGAAGGAAGGAAGTTAATGGAAAAGTATAGAATAGTTTACATACTCAATAAGACTTCTCAATCTTGTTATTACCAGAAGCTGCCTATAAAAAATTTAGTACACATAATTAACAAAAAAAAAAAACTGATAAATAAATGAATTAATAAAAATTTTTGTTCACAAAATGCAAAACTGGTCTGGTGAATGTCTAATTTGCTGTCTGCATCTGTTCCAGCGTTTGTATATTTCGAATTAAGTTTGAGCAGTACAATTTTTGAATAAACACCATCACACATGTACATATGTATGTTTGAGTGTGTTTATATGCATGTGTGTAAATTTGTGCATAATTTTTCCAAATAGAGCAACCAGCAACAAAACAAATCAAATCAAATAAAATCTGTGCGTGTGAGTTGAAATGTGTGCATATGTGTATATTGTGTTCGTTTCTTAAGTCTTTCGTTTTGATGTGGCTTTTTATAGTCTGTCAAAAGTAAACTCGTATAACTGCACAAACAGCAAGCAGCACAAACACCCATACACACACGCACACACATGCACACACACTCATTTCTATACATAAACAAGTCATAGCCCAAAGTAATGCATTAAGCTAAAAAGCTTTCGTGCCAAACAAACCCAATAGCTTTAAATCAAGCTAATTATCAATGCAGCTCACAGTTGAAGCAAAACTGTTTGTTTTTCTTGATTTTACTTTAATTTTCTTTTCGATTTCTTGTCTCAAAGACATAAACATACAAATATGCATGCATACATATTATCTGGCGTACAAATGAATGTTTAGGTTCGTAGGCAAGTGTATCGTTTTGTGTTTTAACGCAAAGCTGCGCTCATGCACGAGTACTGTAATACTTTGAATTGTGTATTTTTTTTTTCATTGTTTTTGCTTTTTTCTTAAATTTTTCGTTTAGTTAATAAAGATTGGTTGTCTATACCACAACATTAAAGTCAACTTGAGCGTTAAGCTTTCGTCTTTTTTTGTTTTTGTGTGTTTTTTCTTTCATTGTTTCAGCCTTTGGTTGGTGTTTTTTGTTTTAACACAGAAAAGCACACTCAGTTTGGTGTTAAAGTTTTTGTTTTTTTTTTTTTTTCTTGTCAGCCGTTACCGTTTTAGTTGTGTGGTTTTGCGCATATTGAATGTTTCAGTTTTAGTTACCAATTTGAAAGAGTAAGATCGTGACAACGGTTTGTGTTTTAAGCAAATCTTTAATAATAATTTAAATAAAAAAATATATATGTATAAAAAATCATAAAACAAAAAATCATTTAATAAAGCTTTAGTTGAAAGAGAAAAAAAAATCAAAGTTACATAACTCAAGCCAAAAGGATTAAAAATTCATATTTTAACAATTATTTCGCTAGATTTGGTGTTATCTTTTTAAAGAAATAACTTTTTTTTTTTAATTTTAGTAAATTTTCGTGCGAGTTGGTTAAAATATTTTATACTTTTTTTTATTTGACAAAGTGAAAGGATAGACGTTGCCATTAATTATTTAGCAATAAATTGGATAATATAATAAAATACACTCAAAATGGTAAGTAGTTAAAGCTTTTCAAAAACTGCTTATTAAGCCAAAACTTTAGCAATGCTGTAAGAAAAATATCTTTGCTAAACTAAACAGTCATTGTCCCTAAAAAAGGCAGCACATTACGAGTATTTCAGACATTTTATGCATTACAAGTCTGTTGCTAAATTATATTGTATGTGTAATCAGTTTTGGCATTTTATTTTTACAAACAAAAAACCTACTTTTGTGTTAAAATTTACAATTTGATAAGAATTGAAGTCATTAAAATGCTGTTAAAAAGGCAGTCTTATTTTTAAGTAAATTTTTTTTAAAAGGTTTATTTTAATGACTTATTAAATAACGAAGTTGACTTTATTTAAGAGCTAATTATAATACTGGTTTCTACAGAAACATTAAAATAAACTAAATGTTTCTAGAAAGAACAAAAACAAAAATCTTGTTTTGTCAAATTAAAATTATTTTATTACGAGGGATGTTTATTAACTCCTAGACTATTTCAATACGAAATATATATTTTTTTCGGCAAATAAGAATTTTGGTTTTCATCATAATCTGCTGTTAGATTTTTTTTTTAACACAAAAACTGCAAAGCTTATCGCTTGTCTGCAGAAACCCCCAGCGTCGTTGACGGGTATCGAACACGTGAATTTGGAGCAAGGTACTCATTGCGTTTAGTTCAGCCTTTTTTTTTATTCTTTCTAAATACTAGTTTTTCTCAAAGTTCTCAAAATACACAGGAAAAGTTATAGTAAAAAAATATTTAATAAAATCAAATTAACAAAATTTTTGTCTGAAATAAGAATTTGTATCTTGTTGCTCTGTGTATCAAAGAAAAAACAACCTTGGATATCGTATTTTGTTGTTGTTTAAAAGAATAGTTGCTTTCGTTCAGTAATTTTTTTTACTGAACTTTTGCTTGAAGCCACGAACTCTCCGCATTCAAAAAGTTTAATTTATTTAAAAGCAAATTTTTTTATTGAACATGAGAAAAGTTCTCTGTTTAGGGATTTTTTGATTTTTTAGTGATGTATACTTCATTCGAACCAAATCTTTCATCGAAACAACCATTTCTTAAGGTTTGAAAGTACAGCCAGGGAGACAAATCTGCAGAATTTGCTGACAGTTGTTAGCCCCATTTATGAATTATTTCTATAGTGACAGAAGTATGTGCAGTCATGCATTTCTTCGCCAAATGTGGTCGATTTTGCTTTAAATCAATATCTAATTTGTCAAAAATTTCCAAATAATATTCACTGGGGATGGTTCTATCCCTCTTTTCTCTTTTTGATCTTGAACCAACTCAGGGAATAACCCCTTCATATATAGTGCATTGCACCAGAACTAGGAAAATAGTTTGTAAAGAGGGGGAAGGAGGGAGTAGTGTTTGACAACTTTTGACAGGAAACACGTCTGTAGGCAACTTTTTTCACGAGCGAAGCGTACGGCTGAAAAACGAATTCTTTCTGTATTTGGTTGTACGATTCCCCGGACATTCGCTTTGGATGATTGAACCCATGTTACGTAAAAATGTGCGAGTTTCGGGAACAAGATCCCTAATCTCGTCACAGCAAAATTCATTGTAGTAACGATAGAACAGAGTAAAGCACCCCACACTGCGCCGATGCTCCAGGGAATCAACAGAGTTGAATACGCTGCTATCGCCGTTAAGCTCTTTCGCCCTTTCCTGCACACGGTCGAGTAATCCCAAGATAGACTTTGAGACACCGAGCCAAACATGAGAGTTGTATTCCATTTGTGGTCGGTATAAATAGTAAGGAGGTCGGGTGCGGTGAAGTACATCTTACACCGTTTCAAAAACTCGAGGCACTTGAATGCTTCTTTAGAGACATGAAAAACGTTTTCATCATACTGTGAATATCATACTGTATATTCATTCCAAGAAAAACATCCGATTCCTAAATATATATACCACCCATTAGTACAGATGAATCAGCATTTGCGGTAATCTATGTGAATAATACCACGTGCATCCCAAAAAAAAAATGTGACCTTGACCTTGTTGGCTGACATATCTAACTGATCTTTCTTTGGTGAACGTGCTAATTTGAGTATTCCACTAATTTGAGTATTTTTTGATGTCTGGCGTATTCCGATGGATGTATGTTTTGCCTATGGTTATATAATTCTATCAAAACTCGTGCAGATTGCGATTGAAGATCGCCAAACACCCATTATCTTTATAGATTTTCCATATCCAAATATTCATGTACAATGTGATATCTACAGTCTTAGTCGGCTTGCGTATTTGCATTCTCTGCTCGCTTAGTATTATTCCATGAATTTTATCGACGATTTCTGGTGTGATGACCTTCTTTAGGCCATCTCAAAGTGCGGCGTCAGTTACACTGGTACGATGCTAACCACTTCTTTGCTTTTGAAATAGTGCAGACTTGCCATAATCTTTTTCCAGCCTTTAAACGGTTTCAGTGATGTTTTTTTTCCGAAAAATATTATTAAGAATTTTCATTATTTCTAACCCACTGTGCAGCCGTTAGTCTGTACATGCACATCCACACAAACAACATAAAGCTAAAAATATAATTCACAAACAAATATACCTACATGATTTAAATTTCAGGTAAATCAACCACCAATGATTATTGTTGTTGTTGCGTTCTTTTTATTTCGCAAGCATGTGTATGTGCATAGCAATTATATTTGTATATTTGAATATGGAATTATCAATAATTAAAGAGTGCATGATGATTGTAAAATGTAATAAAGAAGTATAAATAGCAGACAGAGTTTCTTTTGAAACATCGTGCAAAACAGTCATAAGTCAAAAAAGTAAGCAAGTCTAGTGTTTTAATACACAGTGGTATTAAGTGTAAATAATGTTGTGAAGTAATTTAGCACTATGTAACTATTTCAGCTAAGTTGTTTTAAAGTGAAACTGTTTGAATTTTAACTCAGCTAAGTTGAGTTCTGAACCATAATAGAGTCAAAAGTTTATTTTGTAAACTTACGTTGGTTGCATCTGAATTAGTTTATTGTGTATGTGGTAAAAACAAATACTTTACCAAAAAAAAAACTTGCATAAATTCTATTATTGTATGCAGCGACACTCTAAAATTTATATTTACTTGTTTAAATATTTTATATATAAAATTTATAGCGTTTCCACAAATGAGGCTAAATAAAATTTGACATTTAAGTTTTGCTTGCCTTGCTAAAGAATCATTTGCAAAATACTTTTGTAGGCATATTAATTAATAATATTAATAAAAATTTAAGTGAATTTGAAATGAACTTTAACTAAACATATTCCATGCAAAATTTTATTAAAATTCATTTGAAATACATTTTAATTTTTAATGAATTATAACCCTCAAATTGAGTTCTTATCTTGAAAATTATTCAATTTCAATGTTAGTTCCGTTTATTTTTTGTTTTCTTTAAATGTCAACTAAAAATATCTCGTTTTTATATAGAACATAAAATGTGATGAAAACTATTCCTGCATTCTTCCTTTTTCTGTGTTGACTTAAGTAATAAATTCATCCAACTTATAAATGGGAAGGAGAAACAATGCATCTACATGAACAGTGCTTGTGATAAAGCTGGAAACTTTCATTTTTCTTGTTTTCAGTAACATTTTCAAATGTTATTTATTGTCCCTTAAAGAAAACAAGTCTAAGACCGCTTAAACTTAATGCATAGCTATCTAAGACTACTTAAAATTAATGAATACGGACCTTAGACCATTTTAAATTAAATAAACATTTACTGAACTTATAGGTTTTTGTTTTTCGGTATAAATTAATAAAATAAAATGCGCATTAAATTATTGTATTGTAACTTTAATCATAAATTAGATGCTAAACTATAAATTAGCATAAAACTATTTCGGGCACATAAATAATATTTATGTGAAGGTTTTAATATGATTTCAGGTTAGGGCAAACATAATAAATTTAATTTGCAGTAGATATTGTTTTTTGATTATAATATTTATTATAAATAAATATATTTTGTAGTATGTATACGAGTATATTATGCAGCAGCACTTCTGTGAAACCAGTTCAAATATTATGAAATTTTCGATAAAACTGCCAAAACACAAAATTGCTGTATTTATATTAAAATGTTAAAAAATCATAAAGTTTAATTAACTGTTAAATTATAGAGTTAACATTATACAACATTTGATTGATAACACAGGCCAACAGAGTTTTTGTATTCATTATAAACTACTTTGTTTGTAAATGTAAGAGGGTCGCTTAAAAATTTTGGTAAAGGTTTGTCTAAATTTTTATAATACCAAAAAAAAGTTGAGCATTAACTTTTATGTTGTAGTAATATATGTCATATAAGTATTCTTGCCTTTTTTGATTTCAAACCAAACTAAAAGTGATGACGATGTAAACGAGAAGAGCTATCCCATGCCTGTGATATTTTTACGGAATTTTACAAAATTGCACAAATGTTTCATTATGTTCCTGTTTTATAATATAAGATTTACACAAAATTGTGATAAATACTGTAAAATTATTGTTTTAAGAATCATAATAAATAAAGTAACCCCGGAGAAGTCAGTAATACTCCAACGAAACTTCAGCAATAATTTAATTTAAGAAAACAATGCTTGTTTTTTTTAAATAAAGATAAACTTAAGACCTTGAAAGCCTGATTTAGCTTTTTTTTTTTTATCTTGGAACAGTACTCAGGGGACGACTCCTACATATGCAATGCATTGTACTGGAACTAGGAAAATAGGTTATGATGAGGAGGAAAAACGGAGTAGTGTTCGTAGTGCGGTTTGGCTTGAAACACAGAGATAACAATACCTACGTGCTGTTCATAGAATATAGACGAGCAACTCCTCTAGGAAATTTGTATGAAAGTTACTCAGGCGAGTTTTCGTCTGTGTTCTATGAACAGTACATTAATTGAATTTAAAAGGTCGTAATAAGCAACAAACCTAATAAATATGAATAATTGGGAATATCAGTAATTGGAGATTCGGATAAAATCCATAGAAAAATAATTTTACAGCTTGACATTTTTAATTATTGCAATTTTATTCTTCTTCTATGTAATTTGAAAATTTATTGAAATATGTCTAGTTTATATGTAAAACTTATTTGCGAATAAAAACTATTAGCAAACTCCTAACTCACAGTTTAGACAGCTGAAAAAGTTTCAAAGTGAACGGTGTTACCACATAGACGTGACAAAACACGTCAATGTGGTAGCCGTTGACATAATTTTCATTTATTTATTTTTTTTTTTTTCTTTTTGTGAAATATATGTGTTTTGTTTTAAATTAAAATAAAAATTTTTGTTAATAAAAAACAAGGAAAAAACTTAAAATTAAAACTGTGCAATTATAGAGAGTTTGCAGAATTTGCAAGGTATGTTAGTATACTAAAATTTTGATATTTGTGCGGATGTTGTAATCAACAATACTATAAGAAAGTCAACCATATTGTCGGCCAACCATATTATGGCTTTGTACAACCATACAATTATTACAAACATAAGAGTTTTAAAGACGAACTATACTACTGTTGAGAACAACCATACTATATTACATTAAACTATAATAATATGGTTACGAGTTTATATAATTTTTAATTAGGCCATTATTTTTATTTTAGCTAATAGAGGCTAGAATCGGCATCATCTGCATTTGTGAAACCCGAATATTTTTTGCAAACTATTTTTAGTTATTTAAAATTACCAAAAAATATATTAACAAATGTTTTTATACTTATGTATTTGTTAATATAAATATGTATACTATGTAACATAGATATTGTAATATAAAAAAATAAAATAGTATTGTTAATCGAAAGATGTCCTCTTTTTAATTAATATGGTGAGCTGTGATAAAAATATGGTTCTCAGCCAAAATAAAGTTATAAAACTATAGTGAGGTATATTAATGATATTTCAAATATGACAATTCAATATTATTACCACCAACCATACTGTTTAACAATAGTATGTTGCTCTTAGAATATTGTCATGTCAACCATATATTTTTTTCTACGTGTAAAAGCATTTTAAAGTGGTCAAATAGTTTTCAAAATTAAATATCTGCACGAATTAACTTTTTACGCTAAACTTTACACAAAATGGCCCTCGTAATATTTTTGCCATAGAATCTGCAAACATTTTTAGTAAACTCTACGAGTATTTCAATAAATCACTTTGTAAAATGTTACAAGTTAAAAGAGAAAAAAATATACACGTATTTTTTTCTAAACTTCAACTGAAGTAATAATAATATAAACTTCGATTTAAGAACAATTTTTTTTTGGTTTTTTGAAAATGATTACTAAATAGTTCGTGATCATTTTGAGTACAATAAAAAGTTAATTTCGTTTATTATTGCACACCAGTATTTTTTAGGTTTCATTTTAGTTTCAACAATGCTGTTGTTATTGTATTCGTTTTTTATATTGTACATACAAACATACATATTTATTATGTTCATACACATAATTACATACATTTTTGAAAACATTTAATTTATGTACATGGCATAGAACCAATATTGTTGTGCATTGCACAGCTGAAACTTAAAAAAAAAAAAAACTGTTTTTTTTTGCAAAAGTGTGTCATGCGACAAAATGGAAAAAAAAACTAAAAGCTCAAAATAACGTTTCATAGAACTCTGTGCGAATAGATGTTTATAATATAGAAAACTTCTTACGAAAATATTTACTTTTATATGTATGTACATATGTATGCACATATGTATGTATAGTTTTGCTTGAGAGAGACCACAGTTTATGTATTTATGTTAAACAGGGATGGAAAATTGAGTTTCTTTTATACTCTAAGCAATGTATCAAAATGGGTACACAATATCGTTGACGACAATCCATAATAATAATGAAAATTATCTAAATATTGGAAGTAGAAATGTTCAGTCCTGTTTTCTTATTCAAAGCCGATATTATTTCTTTTCATATTTTAGAAGATTTTATGCAAATTTATGAATATTTTCAGTATTCTTTTTTCCAAAATATTTCAGTAAAGAAAAAATTCGGTATTCAATACTTCTTTAAAGTAGTTCGATATTTATTTTTACTGCTTTGGACCTAAATAATTAATAAAAATTTGTTAATTTGAAAAACCGTTTAAAAAAATTTCTTACTTACATTTTTTTGTAATCCAAAGAACTATTTAGAAATTAAATTTCGGCACGGCTGCAGTCGAACGTAAGCTCGCTATCGAGTACCATTTCGATGCTATTTACTCGGGTGATAGAAACCCGAAACAAACAAAAAAATACAATTTGAAATAAATCTCTATCAGATCGACTGCGAGGACAGGGATGGAAAATTGAGTTTCTTTTATACTCTAAGCCAGGGATGTCCAAAAGTTCTATATGGAAGAGCAAACACCAATACATTTAAGAAAAAAGCAATGTATCAAAACGGGTACACAATATAATTGAAGACATTCCATAATAAAAAAGATAATCCTTCTGTTTTCTTATTCAAAGCCGATATTATTTCTTTTCATATTTTAGAAGATTTTATGAGAATTTATGAATATTTTATATTTTCCTTTTCCTAAAAGACAAAATTCGGTATTCAATACTTCTTTAAAGTAGTTTGAAATTTATTTTTACTGCTTTGAATAATTAATAAAAAATTTTTCAATTTGAAAAACGGTTCTTATAATTACATTTCTTACATTTTTTGCAATCCAAAGAACTATTTAGAAATAAAATTTCGGCATGACCGTAAGCTCGCTATCGAGCTTATAAGGGCACTTCAGACTATCATTATTTATATAAGGACTTGTCAAAAATTCAAATAATACGAGCAAGGGTGATAGTGTGAATGTAAAGCATTATGAAAATGAAATAATACGATAAGAGATTTCACATCCACCATTTTTAGAAATTTGTTTAAACAATAAGATTTTTCATTGAATCAGGGTTGCAGTTTTTGCAAAAGCACATAATAAAAATATTAAAACCCGACGTTAAGCAAATTAGACGTTTATTTTGAAATCAGATTTCGTATTTTACTTTAGGTGTGATGGTGTGAAAACAAAATGTAATGGTACGTAAGATTTTTTGACAGTCTCAACAAATATCATTAGATTTTTGTACCACAAAAACCAATCAAAGTCTTAAGACTTGTATGATAGTCTGAAACGCCCTTTACTCGATAGCGAGTGACAAAACCTCAAAACTGAAAAAATGCGCAATTTGAAATAAATTTCGTATGAGATCGACTGCGAGAATACTGTTTTGACAGATATTATTAAAGCGTTTTTTTTTTAAGAATTTAGAGAATTTAAAAAGAAAAATGTTTAAATAATAACTGTCAAAGCATAGAAAACAAGCCTTTTCACTTATACAAGACTCTACGTATTTTGACAGGTGTTATTAAAACATTTTTCTTTTTAAATTCTCAATAATTTATTTGGATTGTTGGGATATAAAGTTGAATGCTTGAGAATATATTTCAAAAATTCCCAAAGTCTACTGATGATTAGAGTAGCTCCTATGAAATGTCGATATATAGACATCTGGGAAATATATAAAACAAGCTGTTTATAAATTTTTGATTAGTATCAATGCTAGAAACTAATATAGTGAATAAAATTCAATAACTTAATAACTAACCAAATATTTTTCTATAAAATGCAAGCCGATATCTCCAAATGCTACTGCTTTATAAAATCTTTATAAACTGTATGGAGGACATTTTTTGCTTTCAATCTTTAATTAAAACTTCAGCTCGTACATACTTGTACGAGTACATACATATGTATAGCTTGCGAAATTCTTTTTTAAATATCAAATACGCTCGTTTGGTAATTAAAATAAAAGAATTAATTAAAGCCATTAAAAATCTCTAGTTTTGGCGTTTTAGCCGTCCGTGTCTTGCTTTATTTAAGAAATAAAACCATTCCGCTACACTATAGTGTGTACTAATTAACAAAGAAATCAACAAATAATTAAACTGTTTTGTTTTCATTTATGGGAATGAATACTTTTCGCAAAAACAAAATCTTAAATAACTTCCCTTTCAGTTGAAGATTAATTAAGCAAAAATCAAAAATAAAGATAAAAAACTTGCCTGCTGTTGGTACATATAGTTTTAAAATTTGTTAATTAAAAGTTACTTTTGCGGAATAAAATAAACTATAAATTAAGAAAAAAAAAATCGCCAAACAGGTAAAAGTTTACAAAAACAAAACAAAACCTGATATCGGCAATCGTCATTGTTATACATAGATAAAAGAAAAATACTGCCTGCAACTCCTTATATACTTTCCAACAGTTAGAAACATGTGTGCAGATGTACATACATACATACAAGTTTATGTACTTAGTGTGTACATACAATACATATGCAAAAAAATAAGCATTTCAAATGAATACGTAAAGAAATTAAAAAAAAAACAATTACAAGTCCAAATATTCATACATATGTACATACAAACATACATATGTATGTAAATGAAAACGCTTGTAGTCATGTTTCAATATTTATTTTTATTTTTTTTTTGAAATATGTTTTGAAAAACCACCAGACACCTGATCTGCTGGAAAATAAAAACTAATTATTAAACAAAAAAACACAAAATAAAACGTGGCTTTAACTTTTAAAAATTTTATGCCGATATTAACATAGATTTTATGCGACAAACTCACTCATGTTCGTATGTAAATAAGCACACAAACATGTGTACTTACGTATAAACGTAAGTACATATCTGCATACAAGTGTACATATTTATTCGCAAGCTTGCTTGTGTTTTTGTGTTTGAACTCCTTTGAAGCAAGAGCACCGAACTTTGAGTTGAGTAGCTGGCATTAATGCAATTACACTGCACTTTAAAATTGGTTTTGAACAAAGTTTATTTTATTTATAAATGAAAATAGAAAAAAAAGAGATAAAAATATGAGCAACTAATATATTATTGTATAAAAGAAATAATCTTTGAAAACGAGTTAGAAAAGCTTTGCTGTTTTGAAAGCATAAAACATGTTGTTTGCTTGATAGCACATAGTACTCGTACCTGCACTTAAAAGATACTGCAGAATAACGCCATACAAAAAGGTCCACACTCACACATCCATAAGTTTATATGTATGTATGTATGTATGTATGTGTATGAAAAAAAAACAAACATAATCTTTTATTAATTTTTTAAAAATCTCACAGGTTTCACGAAATTTTTCGCAAGTTTACATACACGTAAACTTTTGACACTTTTTATGTTGAAAAAGAAAAATTACAATAAATCAATTTGTTAAGTGAAAACAATTTGAAATTTGTGTGAGGAGAAAATTTTGAATTTTTATCATCTTTTTTTTAACTTGGAGCTATAAAACTAAACAGCACATTCCCAAAATTTCTCTTGTGTAATAAGTTTTTAAAAACATGTGATTTAAAAACGACACTAAGCGGCATAAGACAATATATTAAATAAATGAACCAAAAGTCACCATGGTGTCATTTTGAAGTGGCTGAAATTGGCGGTTAGATCATAATCATTATGTTCGCAAAGATTTTGAACTTTAAATAGTTTAAAAAATTAAATTTCCGTTCCCTGGAAAATATCACAACTTATTGAAGATAATTGCTCTTATGAAATTTAAATCCTTGAATATCAGCACGGTCGAAGAGTTCAATTCAATCCGGAAACTAAACTCAATCCGTTTCTTCGTTTTTCAGAAACGATAACCTAAAAAGTTTTTCGGAATGAAATCATTTTTAATAAAAATTGTGGTCTGGGTGCTTCGATGGTAGATTTGGTAGAGTGCTCGACTCGCAGTTTTTGTGTTTGTTAAAAGAAAGCATTCTTGGTTATAAATATGATTTCATTACGGCAAAAGTTTTTAATTTTTCGTTTTCTGAAGAACCCAAAAATTTATTTAATCTTTTTTAAACAGAACTCTGAGACATATCTGGAGTGCAAGATCAGACATAGCAACTTTCGTTGGGCAACTCTTGACTTCATAGAAGCTTTCGGTAAGGGAAATAAGAAGGGGAAAAGATCCTCAGCAATTCCTTACTTTTCTCTCGTGTTTGTATGTGTGCTCGTATGTGCATATACAATGTAAATTGCATGAAATAAAAACTAGAGAAAGTTCAAGAATTGCCGAAAAAACTATTTTATTTTCACTTGTAAGTTTGCTTCTTTGTATGTTTGCAACACTCGAAATCCATGCCATTTGAGTGGTTATTATATATGTAGGCTTATAAAACTGTATATACAGTGTTGCTGCTTTAATGCGAAAATTGGAGTTGCCGTATTGCTTACGGGAAAGTGTGGGATTTTGGAGATTCATGAAACCGATTTTGGGACTTCACAAAAAAATTCGGAACCCCGTCGCTAACTAGTCTGGAAACGGTTTTTCATATTCCGTGAGCATTTTTGCCGTGAAACATACGTCTGAACTATAAACGGTCATTCGCTTTAGTGCGAAATTTGAAGTTGCTGTATTGTTTATGAGGAAGTGAGGGGATTTCTACGTTTCCTAAAGCCAACTTTGGGAATTCCCAAAAAACTTGGAACCACTTCGCTTTTCTACGTTTCCTAATTTCTACGTTTCCTAAAGCCAACTTTGGGAATTCCCAAAAAACTCGGAACCACTTCGCTAACCGAATCGGAAACGGCTTTTCATATTTGTTACTGTGCTAAATCAAACCAAATTTTACTAACACATACATAAATTTGATCAAATAGTTTAAAGAGCGGCCACGGTGCTCTACGCTCTTATATAAAAAAATATTTTAGGTTTGCTAAGTTCGAATTTGCTAAGTTTTGTATAGAAATTTGTGATACTAACATTATAAATAAGGCAGTTAATATTTAAAACAATCAAATATAAAACCCATTGTTTTGAAAATATCATTATCAGAAGGTGTGATGGAAAACGATCACACTTGAAAATATTTTATCAAGAATTTTTTGTTGATCGCCATTGGAAAACAAACAATAGGACACGTTTTCTAAACACGTTTTTTAGTACAATTATAAAAATATTGTAAACAGGAAACTTTTTAAACAATTTCTTAAATTTCGAAATGTTGAAAACTATAACTTTATTTTATAAAAGATATGAAAAAGTTTAGCATAAATTTTAACCAATTATTTTTTTTTTTTTATTGTTTTTTTTTTTTTTTTTTTTTTTTGCTTCTTTTTATAGACTTTAGTTATTTGGCTGTGTCCTTTTAAAAGCAGACAATATTTTTTGCTACTTTTATGACGCTAAGTGTCTTTTGATGTGACAAACTCTAAAACTTTGAATATCCTACACTGATGACAAACAGTTGGTTGTATAAAATATTCTACATATGTTCGAGTATGTATATGTAAAACATGCATGCAGCGAGTATATGTTGTTGCACGTTTGAACTTAATTGAATAACACAAAATGTTAATAAACTGCTTGTAAAAAGCACTTGACGTGCGCTAAGATTTGTTGTGTAGCCGCCGCCAGTTATCTCTCAACAATCTGTGTTCGACCTTTAATAACATGAAATAATCATTTTGAGGTTTTCTTATACTGTTGCCGTGAGGTAAAGCTTTCAATTTAATATAATTTTTTTCTTTTGCTTTTCGACAATGACATTATCAAAAGTCAGATGAAAAGACCTTTAATCTGAATAAAATGTTTTGCGGTATAAATCATGAAAAATAAAATCAATTTAAAATGATTTTTATTCATACATTTCCAATAAAATTTTTATTAAAACTCATTTTAAATACAGTTAAATTTTTTATGAATATGACACGAAAGACTTAGAGCTGATTTATACGATGATTTAAAGTCATATCTTTTTTTAAAATAATCTTTTAAAGCTGCTTCCCAAGTCATGTTACATTTTTACGATGATTTTAAGTCATGTCGTTTTTCGAATGTTTGTCTCTTTTTATCCATTTGCTTACTTAGAAAAAAACATGAAAAACATAATATGCGCATTTTAAAATTTTTTCATTAGAGAAAAAAGAAATGGCTTTAAATCATCGTGAAAACTTGCTCTTAAAATAGGTTCACATTAAATAAATATTGGATAAAATAAGAGTGACAAATAAAGGGCAATAGTAAGATTTCGATTGGCTTCTGTGTGACAGGAATCTAATGAGATAAATTACGACTGTCAAAAAATCTAATGTACTAATCAAAATGTAAGATTTCTCATCATCTCACCTGAAGTGAAAATGAACAGTCAATATGATCAACGCCTGGTTTTAATACAAATAATTTAAAAAAAAGCAACATAATTACTCTTATTGAATGTCAAATCTCTTACATTTTTATATTCATAAGAAAGCCGTAATGACACTTATATGGTGCTTGCGAGACTCGAATGAGTGATAAGTCTAGAAAATTTTTATGAAATATGCTCAATATATTGAGTGTAGTTAGTTTTTTTAACTTTTCTTAATCTAAGATTGAAAAAGAGAAATAGTCAATAATAGAAAGAGACGATTAAATAAATTACAACAAAATAACTCAAGTGCATATGAATATAATATTTGTGAATAAAATGATAAAAACATGCAATTTTTTTCAAAATGTAATTTTTTCGTGTAGTAAATTAATGAAAAATTATTTGAAAGGAAAGCCAAAAGCGTAAAGACAAAAGCCTTTTTAATTATTGAAGTGAAATAATGGTTTCGTCTATAATTTTTAGCTTATAGTTTGGCAAACGCTTATAGTTTGGCGACATGTCTGAAAAATTTTTATAGAAATCACTCAAATTATTGAGTGCTTTTCATATAAATTCATATCTTGAAAACTCGATTGCTTGTAATATGGAAACATCATATTAATGTGATGTTTTCACAAGCAAGCGACTTCTCGGAAATATTTGTATAGAAATCACTCAAAAAATTTAGATCTTTTCATAAAACATTTCTAGACAAGGCGCTTGCTTGTGATGTGGAAACATCATATAAATTGTAAAATATATATTTTTTTTGAAAACATTGAGTAATGCATCATCGTTATATGAATAAAAAAATCGTTTAGTTGCGAAAAAAAAAATCCCTACATACGAGTATAAAACTAATATGGTATTTATAGGACACAACTGAGTGATATGTCTAGAAAATTTTTATGACATACACTCAAAATATTGAGTATTTTTCACTACTAAAGTGTTATTTATAGAACACGATTGAGTAATACGTATAGAAAATTTATATGAAATATACCCAATATTTTAAGTATTACTCAATATATTGAACATTGTTTTTCATACAAATTTTCAAGACGTATCATTTATTGGTGTCCCATAAAATTCACGTAATTATCTAGACGTACCGCTCAATCCTGTCCGATAAACACCAAATAAAAAGCTAACTGCTCAGTAGCATTTTCAGCTTGAAACGTAACTTTTAACGAAACATTTTTAAAATTTTTTTTTACACTTTCCACTGTTTATCGATAACATGTTGAAAAATTTTGACGTTTTTAGATTTTTGTCAGTAAAGCTGAACTCTTTACTCTTAATAATAATTTTAATTGTGATATGTCTATACTCTTCTCCAAAATTTAAAAAGAATGAAAAAAGGAAGTAGCATTACGACTTAACGCTTTACATTCACACTATTCTAATTGTACGTACGAGTATTAAGTGAATTTTTGACAAATCTTAATGCAAAGTGTTATAGTCTGAAGTGCTCTTAAACAGATATATTACTAAGGCAGGAATTTCTCTATTTTATTCAATGTAATAATAATGGTTAATTTTATTTCATCATAGGCCAGGTTAACAATCTTAAAAAAAACAGTGTTTGGATGTAACACGTCTAAATAGTATTTTTCACCATTATACGCACGTATATATATATGTACATTAATAGTCCCTATATATACGATGTGTGTACTCAAAGTGTTATTGGTATTAAAAAAGATTAAAAAATATACAACTTAAGTTATTATTAAAATCAACAGAACACTAGTATTTGACATTAAGCATATGTTTAATTTGACATTTTTGAAAATAATAATCATGAGTCATAGAAAACATTTAAGACAAAAGTCTGCACTACCAGATAATAAACATTTAATTAGTATTCTAATCATAAGTATCATTTGAAATGATAGTTATTTACTTAAGTGTTTACTTATTTGCATGTATTTATTTAACTTGAATCGTTTTAATTAAATGCAATTAAAACTTAAAACTCTGCAATACTTAAAAAGAATAAAACTCAAGGACGTTGCAAAATGCTGAAGAATTGTTTTATCTATCAGTGAAAAAAAAATATCTCAATGTAGAATATTGAAGAATAGGTATACTTAATTTATAGGGTTATCGTTTTGCTGGTTGGTGTTGAAGAAAACATGTAAAGTATTTTGGTTAAAATGTATTGTTCTTAAATTTTTATAAAATGTTCATTCTTAGCAAAAGTTATTACCTAGTAGCAATGTTGTTGCTATTTTTTTTTTTTAAATATTTTATTTTATGAAAAAAAAGACGTTCTTTGCTCATTTCATTACCTTGTAGTGTGGAAGGTGTTGGACTAAATTTTGCTAATCTGATCAGTGTCGAGGGTATATACACTGTGCACTGATCAGTTTTAACTAATTTAACTCCAACATTTTAAATGCTGTAGAGTTTCTTTTAGCCTTTCATGTTGTTATTGTTACAGTTTAACGTCCACAAACACTACTCCCTCTTTCCTCCTCATCAATCTATTTTCCTAGTTCTAGTACAATGCACTGCATATGTAGGGGTCATCCCCTAAAAAAAAAAAGTTTTTTTTTACAGATGATTGAAAAAACACGTGTGGTTTTGATTCCATTTTAGAAACAAAACAAAACTTTGGGCCTGTTTGCCGATTTCGAAAATTTTAAACTGTCAAGATACAAATTTATAGCTCGAAACAAAATTGTTTTCTTATGAATTGATACATTCTTTGCTACGTTTTCTTACACTATATTGCTTTTCAACTAGTGCATCGGAAATAGAAGTTTGCGCTACTCAAAATGCTTGAGAATGTTAAGGTTTGAAATCGTGAAACACTCTTTTATACAAAGAAATCTTTTCAGCATCCCAAAAATGTAGCAAACAAAGATAAATCTTACGACCTGGCAATACGACTTCATGGCATTTATACTGCGATCTAAAGTCAAGTTTTAAAAGCATGAGTTTTATTCTTTTATACTGTCAAATTGTGTTAACAAAGACAAAGGCAAGTCAAATGGTTTTTCTTGAATTTTATAAATTTACCTTTTACTTTCATTTGTAATTTTGCTATAATGTTTGATTTTCATTCGCCCGTCAAGTCGGTTACAACGATACTAACGAAATAGATAAATATAGACAAAAATTGTTTTGCAATAACAATTAAAAGAAAGGCGTGTTTCGAAAGTCATTATTTAAATAAATAATAAAAATTTTAAATAATTTTAATTAGCAAACTTAAAAAAATATATAACCAATATGTCTGTAAATCATGGCATTAATGCCGCCTAAGAAATATTATTTTTGTAGCTTTTATTTTGAACTGAATTAATAAATAATCACGGCATACGAGATTAGAGGAAATTTTAGATTAACAACAAATTAAAATTATTATTCTAAAAACTCTATTTTTTCCATTCCATTATAACAAAGTCGAAAAAAATTTAAGACAAATGGCATTATTGGTCAAAATTGCGAAACATTTAAAACACAACCTGTGAAAAATCACATTAAATATACTCGCATGATATTTGTTTCTAATATTAAGAATCGTTTTTCGTACCTACAACGGACAAATACGAAAACAACAGCAACCAGTTTTGATTGCCAATAAAAATTGACAATCAATTAAATGCTAAAATTATTAATTTTGTTTGTATTAATGTTGACTGGGTCGGTTGTTTAAACTCACACATACGAGTACATCTATACTTAAGCGCATATTCTTGTTGCTTTTTCGGCAAAATTGTACAACTACACCAACACTGGAATGCAGTTTAACCGTTAATTTGGTCAATTGTTTTTTGTTTTTGTGCAAAAATAAAAACTCACCTTTAATTCAAACAAACTGAATTTAAAAAAAAAAACACAATCGTTTGGTTTAAAAGAAAAATGCTAATGAACGCCCCCGTTTTCAATTTAAAAGAAGTATTGAAATACTGTTTCAGGAATAAATAAATGAAGATTGTTTTTTGAGCGGATATCAAGTTTTATGTTCTTAATTTTGTTTTCTTCTTCTTCTTCGCAATCACAATTATTCACGCCGTTCAATTCACACGTTGAGATTTATGTTTTAAATACAATAAAATTGTTAGCGGTTCCAAAGCATATTAATTAGTATTCACAAGAGTTCTTAAAACAGTAAACATAATTTGAAACATTTTTCTACGGTTCGGTATATTTTTAATATATATGTGTGTATATATGTACATTTATATCAGACCGCTTCGGCTGAAAATATCATTGACCATAACAACAACTTTCAGGGTCACCTCAACAAGTTATTGTATTCATGAATAATAAACTTGAGGTTTAGTATCTGTAAAACACACTTTTTTTTAAATTTATTTATTTTATAGTCAATCATCTACATACGTGTATACATATATACGAGTATTTCATTTAAGTAAAACAACAGTCGATGCTGGGGAGAAATAAATACAAGTTAAGTTTTATTACATGCGAAATTGACTAAAGATGGGAGTGGTGAACCAAATAAATAATGATGTTTATATGTTTGTATGTATGTATGTAGGTGTTCGCAAACTACATATTTTCGGCATTTATTCTAGATAATAAAACTTTTTATTTAAAAAGTATTATACACTAGCAAAACAACTCCGAATTAATTCTCACCTTTTTTTTTTTTTGGCAAAGTTTCATTTTTGTTATAGCGACTTTTCTTAGTTGTCTTACCTTTAAAACATTGATCTTGATACAACTTTTAAACTATAAACCAGCAATGACCAATCTATAGGCAAGCATAAAATTAATTATAAAATCAAATTGAGTTTTATTCACTATATTAGCATTGATAATAATCAAAAAATTAGAAACTGCTTGTTTTCTATGTTTCCCAGCTGCGAATATGTCGACATTTCCTGGGAGCTACCCTAATCATCAGTGGACTTTGGATATTTTTGCTAGATATTCTCAAATATTCAACTTTATATCCCAATCAATCTAAATAAATGATTGAGAATTCAAAAAGAAATATGTTTTATTAACGCCTGTCAAAAGAGGTGGAGACGTGTATAAATGAAAAGGCTTGTTTTTTGTGTTTTGACAGTTATTATTAAAACATTTTTCTTTTTAAACTCTCAATTATAAATATATAAAATGTCTTTGTTTATTTAGAGATCTTTTGAATGGGTTAAAAATTTCCCGGTGTTTCGCCATTTTAAGAAATTTTTGAAGATATGCTTGCTTAACATTAAGTAAAACTCTATAAAACTCGACTCTCCTTCAAATGCTTTGCGTGCGGAAAACTTTTTTAAACCTGTGTGACATATCACAGAATAGCGCAAAAATATGTGTTTTTCTTAAAGCAGATAAAATTTAAATTAATAAATTTATTTAATGTGCTGTTCAGACATAATACATTACGGAGCTCAATATTCCATACAAAAATTCAACTAATATTGACTAAAATTTTAAAATCACTGCTGTTGCAGATGTGTTTAGTGAGCAAATCTATTCACAATAATAACTCAAATATCAAGCAAAATTAAATTAAGCAATAAAACACTTCAGTTTCACAAATGTTTTTAGAACTTTTATATGTTTTAATTTTTATGTCAAATTATTTTGGAATTAACACATTTGATTTTTTTGATCAATTCTGCGACAAGTTCCTTTTGAAAATAACATACATAAACATACTTAATATACAGTCATGATATTAATGATCTCGCTGCCGTAAAACTTTTTTAATTTTTGCCTTTGGAGGGTGGTTTCAATACGAATTTTATTTTCAATCGATTTTACATTACCTTCTTCAAGTTTAAATCGATTTACTTTATTACGATAAATTTTAATTTTGTTATTTTTAAGTTAACTATTGCAATACCCAAAAACACTGCCTCGTGTAAAGCAGATTGAGGAGAAGGGAGCAACATTTGAGATTCGCCTACAAACCTGCTAAGAAAAGGAATGTATTTTGTATGGGGTATTTCCGTACGGAAGCGCTACATTTGTGTTACAAAACGTACTCTTTTCAATGCCAAATTAAACAGGCACGATGTTAAATGTGAACCACACCTAAACGTCAAGTTTTTTTTTCTACACTTTATTTGATATTTCTCAATTTCAGACTAACTCAATTTGAACGCGTTAAAGTTATTTAAAGTTTTGTTATTAAAATGGACCTTCAAATTAAAATGCATAGCGTGCACTTCGTTATATTTCCCGTCAATTTACTCGTCCAAAAGTGTGTGCAAACAAAAATTCGTGCAAAAATTGGAGCAAAGCGGGTCTGCCGGTGATGGGAAAACACTAGTGCATACTCGTTCTGGAGAAAATATTGCTGCTGTTTGCGATAGTGCGGCTGAATAGCCATCTACCTCAACTCGTGATGACCAGTATGCATAAAGACTTGCATTTAAACGCTTACAAGGTGCAATTGACTCAAGAACTAAAGCCTCTCCATTCCAAGTGCAGTCAATGTTCAGAATGGTGGCAAGAAATGGCAACAGTAGATTATAAATTTTCGAAGAAAATCATCTTCAGTGATGAGGCACATTTTCAACTCAGTAGATTCGTTAATAAGCAGAATTGCTGCTTATATGTCCAAGAGTGATTGTCGAAAAAGCAATGCTGTCAGAAAAAGTGACTGTTTGGAGCGGTTCATGGGCTGGCGGCATCATCAGGCCGTGTTTTTTCCAAAATGAGGCCGGTCAGGCAGTTATTGTGAATGGTATTTGCTATCGTTAGATGGTAACGGACTTTTTATGGCCTGAAATGGAAAATATGGATGTGGACGATATGTAGTGTTAACATGACGGTGCCACTTGCCACACAGCTTTCTGCATGACAAATTCAATGGCCGTTGTGGCGATTGTCAATTGGCCGCCAAGATCAGGTGATTTGACACCATTGGACTTCTCTCTTAGGAGTTATATGAAAGAAAAGGTGTACGTCGTTAAGTCAGCAATAATTTAAGAGCTAAAAGATGAGATAATTCCGCACATTAACGGCATAGAATCTCAGTTATGTCTCAGCGCCATCAAAATTTTTAACCATAGGAAAGAAATTACAATAAATCCTAAATAATTTTATTCAAAATCAACATCGGCTGTTAAAATTTATATAGCTATTATCCAAAACTTATCGTAGCGTAAAAACAAGTCGATTTCGCCCACATAAACGCAAAAATTTTAACATTCATCATAGCTTCTGTACCTAAAACAATGTTTTTTAATTAGTTTCTGAGACTCATGTTCAACGCTGACTGTTAGCAATCCTGTATAATTGAATATCATATTTGTTCTGAACAAATATTTATAAAAACTGGAATAATATTATATATGTGGTATAAAAAGAAAGGATTGGTACTTAATTATAGATCCACGTCCGGTATTAAAAAAAGTCCGGTTTACTTGCTGTTTTTTTTTTATTTTTTTTTTTTTATTTTTTTGCTACAATACAAAACTTTTCCTGCAAACTGAAGCTATGAAACAAAACAAACAAACAAACAAAAAAAAAACAAGTTTTTATACCCTTCACTGTAAGCGGCAAATGTTTTATATTTCGAAGTGTATAAAATATTTATTGTCGTAGGTAGAGCTCTCCTTTTCTTGTGAATATAATACATATTTTATACACACATACATACATACTTATAAACAAATGTACATATACATTTCATAAGTTGATTGTAGTTATTAAAATAACAAAAAACAACAAGTAGAGTTCGTAATAAACGTGACGAACAAACATAAAACGCTTGCGGTCACACTTGCTGTGATAACAAAAACATATTACTCGTATTAGCCCATTGTATAAAATTTAAAAAACTTAGATTGTTACAGTTACTTACCTATCGCAATCATTTTGTTAATAATTTTTAATTCAAAAGCATTAAAATTGGACATTTGAATATGAAAAAAAACTAAAATTAAAAAAAAAAGAAACTAGTTTCGTAATCTAGTTAAATTTTTTTTTTTTTTTTTTTTGTAGATAAATAATGAACTTTAAAGAGTTTTATAGTAGTTTTTTTCCTAAAAACGAAGCTTTTATACAGCCCGGGTTACTAAAAACGAAAAATATACCTACAGGGTGGCGCAAAATTAATAACCCTATCATAAGATCTATTGCATCTGACGTTTTACGTCAATCATATTTGACATTTGCTAGACAGCTGAAAAATACAATAAAGCGCGATACTCCACTTGCAGAGTCATCCTCAATCTGAGCAACGAAGAGTCGAAAATCATGATGAGCGACGAGGCACATTTTCATATACACGATCACATCAGTAAACAAAATCTTCGTCTCTGGGGCACTGAAAACTCGCGTGTGAGAAATGAAGAGCCGTTAAATCCACTCAATGCCAGTATGAGGTACGCCACGGATAATGCAGTTACTATTACTGGTGAACACTACAGGACCTCTTACTGCTGGAGTTAAACGTGCGGGACATGGTGAACATGTAATTTCAAAAACACGCTGCAATCGCACGCACAGCAGGAGCCTCAATGGATATTGTGAAGGAATCATTTTCTGATCGCCCGCTTTGGCGATTTGATATTGCTAGCAAAATCGCCTTTTTTAACCATCCCATACTTCCGTCATTGAGGCTACATGAAGTCGCGGGTTTACATTAACAAGCCCTGCCAGACCTTAATGAAAGTAAGAATGCGAATCAGCGATGCAGGATGGATATTTTACCTTAATTTTGAAGAGTTTTCATGCAAAACAAGATTTGAAGAATTTTCCCCTTCAATTAAGATTTTTAGATTTAGTATTCCAGTTTTAACCTCTTCAATATTATGATATATTTTTACCTCTTAATCGCAATAGGAAAGGTACAAGTAAATAAAGAAACAGTCGGAGCTAGTCCAAAGTTTTCGAAAAGCGTTCCACAGAACAAGAGAAAACAAGAAAGTAATTATTTCCATTTCTTATTCAAAGTACCACGAACTTTTTCTTTGGATTAGTCTATACTAGAATTGAATAGTAATTTGTTTTTTTTTTCTTATATAAATATGCAATCGAAAAAGTAATCCGAAAATTTACAAATAGGAAAAAAGTTTTTGTCTAAAAGTTAACTAAAAGCAAAATGGAAGGTTATACATAGCAAAATTGAAGTTGTGAAGTTGTAAGGTGAACTTGCAATGCCTTTTATAGATATGTAATATAATATTATGTGTTTACGAAACCCCTATCTGAGAAATTTAGTATAGAAATTTGCCAGATAAGAGCTTAATAAATATATAATTTTTTTTCAAATAATTTTACAGCTGGTGAAAAATGTTAGAAATGTGTTGTTTTGATGATGTTATAAGTTCTAAGCATCTTAAATATTATTGATTGAAATATATTTTAAATTAATATGTAAACAACATTAGTATTTCACCATGTACAATTATGGTTTTGTGCGTTACAGCAGTTTTGGGTAAAAAGTAAAAAATTTGGGGAGTAATTTGCTTTCTAGCCCGAACACACCTAATATTCTAGCCCGAACACACCTAATATTCATAAACACAGTTAGTATACATAAATTTCTCACTTTGGGGAGAAATTTAATTAAATTGCATATTGGTTTTTATCTTCTTCTATTGGTGTCAAAAAGTCAACTGCAAAACTTTTTAAGAATTTTTATTTGAAAATAAGCCGTTTTATTTGAAAAGTTAAAGTTTTTAGACAAAAATTTCTGGTAACATTGCTGCGAATAGTTTTCACCAGAAACGTTACTAGGTGAACTTGACAGTTCAGGTGATTATTTTTTGCTTCTCGCGTTTTTTCCAATGAGCCTATCAAATTTTTTTTTTTTTTCTTTTCTTTACAAACATTTTCGTGCCATTTCAATCTGAAGATTTTTTTGTATGATTTAGTGCAATTTCAAGGAATTTGTGTGAATTTAAAAGTGAAAATCTAATATAATCTGTGATTTTAATTACAAACAATTATAAAACTAATTATATAAAATGTTTTCCCTGCTGAACAATCTTAGGCGAATTTAGATTATGACATTCTCAGGAACAAGGCGAATTAATTATTAGGTGGATGCATCGGTGAATTCAGGCGAATTCGATTAGTATGGCGGCACTTTCTCTGCCAAGTTTGGTTTACCTTTTTCGGCACCATTTAAATTTTTGTACATGTTCGTTATCAACTACTTTTGACAGCTTAAGTGTGAATTCGCCTTTTTACACAAAAAAAAATACCTGTTGTTTTTTTTATTGTTGTAGCGAAGCGGTTACCTTGTTTTTTGTATCATGCTCAGGAAGTTTTACAATAACAAAATACATAGTGCTGAATTCGCCTTTCCACCTGCATTACTTGTATAAATTCGCCTTGACCAGAAATATGGTAGAAAGTTAAGGAAAATGCAACAAAACACACAATAGCGGCAGCCACTTGACTGATATTATATTTTTGAATTAAGAGAAAAAATTGTGCTTATCCAAATAAAGTTTTCCATTTCGAAATATTTTTTTCTTTCTTAATTATAAAAGTTATTCAAAAACGAAATTGGATGATTAATTTTGCGTCATCTTATATGTACGTATGTACTTAAATATTTATGTATGTATACTTGTGTTAATAATACTTAAATTTAAATATCTCTTATCTTTACATAAGTATTAATGTGATAATTAGGTTTTTGTTTTTTTGGTGGCCTGTGGCCACTATTTACAGAACAAAAAAATTAACAAACTAGATGACCTTGGTTTTCCATGCCAGTCTGTTAAATATTCTACAGGTTTTAAATAAACAAAAATGCTTCAACATAAAACTTTTGTTTCTATACAAAATTGTTCTTATGTTCGCAGTTTCGTTTGTATTTTAGTTTATTTAACTTTAAGCTATAAAACAAAAATTTCACTACAATATTAATTTACTTATATTATATACATATACATATTTATATGTATATACCAACATACCCGTACATTCATATGTTGTGTATTTGTGCTGTAATGAATAAACTGAAAATAAGTAAAAGTAAAAGTGAACATTTACAGCAAAGTTTAAAATTACAACGACTTATTATAGCTAATCACACGTATTCGTATTCGTAGATGTAAATGTTTTTTGTATTAATTTGCATATCACAATACCCGGTAGTTCGTAGCCAGGGGAACGTTTTAAATAGCTTTACTTCACAGTGTATAGAGAGAGCTCTTCAGTCGTACAGTCCACCATGGTTTGCTTACCGCCACTTTAAAATATTCCCAAATCGAAAGAGGCAGACGGCTGAATTTACCTCTTTCAGGATTTAATAAAGCATTTCCATACGCTAAAGTTCCTGATATTTAATCGGAATATTAGCGTTAACGATAAAGTCACCAGGGTTGTCAGATTTATTTTGATCTTTTTCGCCAAATTCAATGTCAAAAAAATCGCCAGAGTCACGAAATAATTATTCTTTTTTTAGTTTTTGGCATTAAATAATAATAAATTGGTTTTTTTGCCAACTTGCCTCAAAAATGCCTTTATGGCGCTGAGGCTAAATTTAAAATTGTAAAATGAATTTTGTTCAAATAAAGTAGCAGCTATATTAAAAAAAAAAATTTAAAATAATAATTCAAATTTATTATTAAAAATATTTTTTGTAATTCGTAACAAAATAAATTTATTCCAAACTACCGAAAATCGCCAAAAATGAAAGAAAATCGCTATTATGTATATTCCTTTTTAATTTGATTTTGTTTAATTTTACAAAAATATATTTTAAAGCAACAAAAAATTTGTTTTTCTGATTAACATTAAACAAATATTAGATATATTTTTTTCTTAAATAATTAATTAAAGTAGCGATTTTGAGATTATTGCTCTTACAAGATTTTACTTCAACGACTACATTTGGTTGAAGTTCTATTACATAACTAAAATGCTTTACATTTTATTGTTTTCTTTTCTGAAATGTATTGTTGAGAATTAAATTTATTCAACATAATTGGAGAAGGTATAAAATATGTGCAACATGTTCTATTGAGATCCACATAATACTCGTAATAACGCATCAACATATGTAGAAATAAGTACAAATTTTTAATAGTTTTGACAAAAATTAAACACAATTAATAAATTATATCTTCTGATTGCAGTTAGCTTTCTTTCACAGTAAAAAAATAATTTCGACATATGTGGTAGCAAAATGAAGTGTTCTTAATACACCATCTACATATCATATATGGATATATCAGAAAAAACTATAATTGATATTATATAATTTCTCGAGTTTAAGGTCTCTTCTGATTTTATAGTTTTTGGTTTTTATTATTTTATTATCCGGCAATATTTCGCTCTCAGCCTGAAGAAGCCATCCAAAGGAGAGTATAATATTGCCAGATAATAATACAATAAAAACCAAAAACTATAAAATCAGAAGAGAACTTAAGCTCGAGAAACTATATAATATTAAGAAAAAAAGGGTCGAAGTAAAGAAATATTCCTATTCATTTTAACGATTCTCAAAACAAATTCATGGCTTAACACAAATAGCCAACAAAATTGAAAACTGCTTTATGAATCGTCAAAAAACGCCATGTCGCCAAATCGAAAATCAGCGTGCGAAACAAGTTTTGAAATCGCCAGAACTGACAGCCCTGATAATCACCATAAAATTTTTTTCAATATTTACAACAGAAGTTACTATACTTTCAGCAGAAAATATGGCAGCTTCAAATGATTAAAGTTCACTTTGGGATTTAACATGAGAATAAACCTGATGTTAAGATATCAATCAGTAACTTTTCAGGTTAATGTTAACTTGTAATAATAATAAAAATTTATGTTATCCTAATTTTCATTATTTGTCTATTGTAATAATGGCCCTAAGTGTTTGTTTTATTGAAATAAACATTTATTTATTTAAACATTTAATTGTAACGACAAATCAAACTCGAGGGCGATGTACAATAAAACTAGCGTTGAGACATTTGCCGGAGTAGTGCAGGTGTGAGTATGAAAATGTGATCGCATAACAAAAACCAATCAGGCAAAAGGAATGCAGTTCACCAATTTTAACATTCCAACTACAAAAGTAAAATGCACTCGAGCATTGTTTATACATGCGAATACTGCTATACACATTAACATCAATACACACATGCAGAAAATGCAAAATAATTGCAAACATCCCAGTTGGCCATGTCTTAAAGACATCTTAAACGATAGGTGCAAGAAAATAGAAAAACATGGAAAACATGTTGGCGACACCTCGAATAAACCAAATTTTCGAATAAATGGCCGCAAAATTAGGCAAGACCACAAAAGCGACAGTTTGCCTTACTACATCGTTAACGATTATATACACTACATTTTCCTCTACTATGCCGTCGACGAATACATAAGTGATAATATCCACACTACCTCGTAAACGATCGTATAGGCGACGATTTCCCCCACAGTATCGTCGACGATTGCATAGGCGACATATTCGTTGACGATTGTTCCGACGATATCTTCATGATTCAATGAAAATTATTAATTAATTTCTTTCAGCTTCCGGTGTCTTTTTAAATTTTTTTTAATTATTAATACAAAACACAAACAAATTGTCAACGAAATATTTAAAATAACATAAAACTCTTTTGCATTTTTTTAACTATTATTTAACTATATATTTAACTACGAAACAGCTTGTTGTCCCCCAGCTAAAGATTTGATTATTATTTTTCTTGTCTTCTTCAATCAAAATTATTGATCACAGCAGATTTGTATTGTAAAAAATCCTTCTTAAGAAAAAAAAACTTAAGAAAGAAAAAACCTGAACTATAACCCGTTGTACAAATGTACAAATCAAAAATTTAATTTAAAAAATTATAAAAGTTCATCAAAAATTCAACATAGAATAATTTGATTTTTTTTTTAAATTAATTTGTATCTGTCTTATTTATATATATTTTTTCAAGTTAATTAATTTGTGTAATAAGAGCTTAATACACATGAAACAATTTTTATAAATAAGACCGTAAGAATTTATAATTAATTTAAAAAAATGTATGTTAAATTTATTGAGAAACTCATTTTTGTTTCAATATTTTTTTTAATATACTTACAAAAGTACATAGCTATAATACATATTGTTTATTTCATACAAAAACTGTCTCGTACTGCTGTTGATATTCAACTGAGTAAATATTTATACACAAATTTTATACATTTTTGTTGTTCTTTTAGAGTCCCGTTAATTTTTTTGCAGAAGTATTTTACTTAAACGATTTTAACACTAGATTGAAGACATTGTCGTTCATGGTTTTGCTGATTTAAACACAAACATAAATGCTTGTTCTGCTTTTTTTAGAGAACAGTTGCTTTTTTGAAATGCCTACAGGCACAATTTGCCGCTCATCTATCTCCTACAGATGAGCGGCGAGGTTGAAGACATTGGCGCCCATATGATCCTCTTTTCATTACAAAAGCTAAACAAAAGAGAACATATCGTGCATACATTTTCGAAGACAATGTTGTCTAGGACGATTTTGCCAACTGGGATATTGACATGCTTACATTCGTATATGTAAAACTCTATGTATGTATTAATACCTTAAGAAAATGTTGGCAAACACCTTTTCTGAAACTATTTGAAAAAAATTGCATGCATATGTATAATTTCGGACTTATGGTATTTTGGAAAAAATCGCATTTTAGCGTCCAATCACACGACTTCTCTTATACGTACATACATACTATATGTATATACATATATACAAACATAAATCCATACATATTCACTAACATAATATCTATGTATATACATATGTATAATATCTATGTATATACTCGTACAAGTATATGCTAACAAACATGTGAACATTTGAGCTTTTATTGACAAATTTAAGATTTGACAGCCAAATGGCCAACTACACAATTCCATACATGCAAATACACCCAGACAACATTCGTAATACGAGTATTGTTTTGGAAAAGTAGTTTTATAATATCCATCTTAACTGTAGGAAAATTGACTAATCGTTTAAAAAGGAAAAACGTATTGGCTGCCATTGAGCTTTTGCTATTATTTATAATGCAACATTTATCTACAGAAATCAAGCAAAATGTAAAAATATATATACTAATATAAAAATATATGTCGTGCTAATTCCTTTTATTATACGTAAATGATATTGTTATTGCATCAATAAGACTGCAAACAGTGATGTTAACTTTAATTTTCAAAGCACTGTACCACTTCAAAAGGTATATATTTTAACCTCAGCAAAAACAGGTTGTCAACCCAATTAGAATACAATATTCACCCTGATAACTTAAAAACGCTTTATCTTACACACACACACACATACATATATACAAGTACACGCACACAAAACAAATTAACATTGGACAAAGTGTTAAGTTTTCAATACGCCAATAAAATGAAGTTAATATTTCATGGGCTAATTTATTTCATTGTAATAAAAAAGATGCAACTACAAGCGGCAAAGCGGCGTTTGTCAAATGGTGCGGTAAATAAACACATGTATTCATGTATTCTAAAACAAATAAATAAATAAAATCTTAATCATTCAAACTGGCTTACCAATCCACAATTGCTCTTATTAATGCCAAACACAAATTGTAAGGCCACTTTTGTATTATTTGTGTTTATTAAAGTTAATAAAAAAAAACAAAATTATTCAAGAATTAGTTTATTCTGTGAATAGTTTATATAAACTCAAAACTTAATAAATTTCTGGTTGTTAAAGACTTCTTTTACAAAAGCATTTGCTCGAACAATCAAAGAATTATGGGACCTTGATGTGTTAATAAAACTTAATATTACTAGTGAACGTCGGGCGCATCATGACATGAATGCTGGCTGTGACGAATGCAAAGTTTTGTTTTTAATAACATAATTATTGTTGAACAATGCTAAAAATATACACGCGTTAAATTTTATATGTTTGCTTGCATCCGGTTTTTATGTAGACTTTGGTTAAAAACTCATAACTAATTATATACATATATTTACATGCATACATACAATATGTGCAAATATATACAATGTTAATATAGGGTGTTTTTTTAAGCTAGATAGAACTTTAAATTGTAAAAAGTAACACAAAAAATTAAATTTTGATGAAACATTTTTTTTATTTGTTTCAGTATACTCTGACAAATCATCATGAATAGACTCACGCTTGAACAACGCTACGAAATTATCCAAATTTACTTTGAAAATCAGTCGTCGATTCGCAAAGTCGTTTTATCGCAAAATTGTGTTCAGCGATGAGGCGCATTTTTGGCTTAACGGGTTTGTTAATAAGCAAAATTGCCACATATGGAGTGAGACCAATCCACAAGAGACCCTACAGACTCCATTACATCCAGAAAAATGCACTGTTTGGTGCGGTTTTCATGCTGGTGGCATCATCGGACCTTATTTCTTCAAAAATGAGGCCGGAGCTCGCGTTACGGTCAATGGAGATCGTTACCGCACCATGATCAATGATTTTTTGTTTGAAAATATGGATGACATTGATCCGGAGGAGATGTGGTTTCAACAGGATGGCGCTACGTGCCATACGGCGAACGCAACCATCGACTTACTGAAATCAAAATTTGGCGATAAGTTGATTTCGAGAAATGGACCTGTCAATTGGCCTCCAAGGTCGTGCGATTTGACACCTCTCGATTATTTCCTGTGGGGCTACGTGAAGTCACTGGTTTATGCTGATAAACCAGCAACAATTGACGCCTTGGAGGCCAGCATTGTTCGTGTTGTTCGTGACATACGGCCAGCAGTGCTCGAAAAAGTGGCCCAAAATTGGACGTCCAGAATGCGCTTCGTCAAGAACAGCCGCGGTGCCCATATGCCCGAAATCATTTTCAAATGTTAATGTCACGTATTGATCTTTCGAATAAAAAAAATTTTGATTACAATTTAATTTTTTGTGTTATTTTTTACAATTTCAAGTTCTATCGGGCTTAAAAAAACACCCTATAAATATAGCTCACATTTAGACGGTGATTTAAAGCCATGCCTTTTCTTATTTCCTTTTAAAGTTGCTACCAAAATCATATTACATTTATTGTTGCTGTGAATAGACACCATTTATCTCTTTTCATCATTTTTTTAGGCTAATGCAACTTGTTAATAAATATAGCTCACATTTATACGGTGATTTAAAGCAATGCTTTTTCTTATTTCCGTTTAAAAGTTGCTACCAAAATCATATTACATTTATTGTTGCTGTGAATAGACACCATTTGTCTCTTTTCAACATTTTATTAGGCTAATGCAATTTGTTAATAAATATAGCTCACTGTTATACGGTGATTTAAAGCCATGCCTTTTCTTACTTCCTTTTAAAGTTGCTACCAAAATCATATTACATTTATTGTTGCTGTGAATAGACAACGTTTGTCTCTTTTCATCCGGCGAATGCAATTTGTTTAGCCTTTTAGATGTGACTTTAAACTCTTCACTACTCATACTTTGCTATTTTAAATGATTTTTCTATCATGACGATGCCATTGCCATTGAAGTAGTTACCAGTCTTGCTCACGAGTAACTATTTAAAATTGTCATTATAAAAAATATATTAAAAAAGCTATTTATTTAGAAAAAGAATTAATAAGTTGAAGTTAATTACCTGTTGAAACGTTGTTGATAAAAACTGTGTAAATGAATAAATGTAAATAAATAATGTAAAAAATATAATGGATAGGCTTATAAGATTTTATAAAAATACAATACAATTTTTATAAGGCTGTTTGTATTAAATTTTTATTGTAAAGTTAATTGATATATTTATATTATCAAATTTTGGGTAGATCTATATGAAAAGAAGTGTAAATTCTGTTTTCAATGGGTTAATTAAATTAATTTTAAAGTTTGTTTGTAATAACAACCTGCTTAAGCTTCGGAACAGCCAGGCAGCCAAAATGGTAAGCACCAAACCCGATGAGCAAAAAAGAAAAATAAAGTGAAACGCAATAATTTTCAAAAAACGATAAAGAAAGTGCGCAAATCACACATTCCTTGTACAATTTATTGCAGGATATATAGATACATACGTAAAGTAAAATAAAATACGAATGATTTTTCTGGATGCTAGCAGAGAACTCCAGTTAGCACAAAATTTAACCAGACTTTTTAAAGCACGAATTTCAGCAGCGCCCCTTAGATGTCAGTACAGTAGCCAGGGTTCGGAAATATCCACCATTCAAACTTGAACAAATAATGTGGTATTTTTAGTCGGCTTTCAAGGTGCTTTTCGTTTATCTTTATTTTTAAAAGGACAAATAACATATTTATTTAATAATTTATTTATTTATTAGTTATCTAGCACAACAAGATGAAGACATCTTATAAATGACAGTGCTAGTGATATATTATTAACCAAAGTGCTTTAACGTATACACGGTGGCAGCACTAGAACAATATTACAACAATACAACAAAAACAGGCATGTGGTAAGCTATGTTTGCCAAAAATATTTGTAACTATTTTCACGATTATAAACTATGAATGTACCTTTTCATAATTAAAAATTATTTATATTTGAATTATTTTTATGTTCACAAAATAATTTGTATATGTTTAATTCAGAATAAAACACTAAATTCTCTTTCAAAAATGTAAACAATACATTTGACGTAAATAGCTTACTATATTGCCAGTAGCACAAAACTGTCATATGCCGTAGTGCTGCCACCGTGTATACGTTAATGCACCTTGTTATTAACAAAACATATTTTAATTATTCCCAACGTTTCGTTGGGGTATTTCCAACTCGTTCAAGGACAGTTATTTATTTTTAATAATCTCGCAACATACATACATACATATATGTATATTTTCGCTGGGTATATATAAAAAAAGAAATGCAAATTCTGTTTTAAATGGGTTAATTAAATTCATTGTAATTTTAAACATATGTATGTACGAGTATATACATAAGTATGCACTTGACTTAAATACTCATAATGACACTTGTGAACTGGGTCAATGACATTTAACTAAACATAACGAATTAAACACAACTCAAAACTGTTAACTATTTTATAATTACATACAAACAATGTCGTTCACTTGTAACAACACCATCAAGAAAATTAACAACAAAAAAAAACCAAATTCAAATCGCGTGTCATAAACTTTTTCAATAATTAATTATATACATATGTACATACATACATATATACATACTTACATACATAAGTATGTTTGTCCACATTTTGTATCGAAAATTTAAAAAAAGAACTCTTTCAAAGTCAATTCAATGTCATTTATATATACTTATATGTACATATGTGCATATATAAGCATGTCTTTGTCTTAAGTTTTAATTATTTCAACCTGATAGTAAAAATTAGATGAACCGACGAACTAGATGATTGCAAAAATACCAAGAGATTCATACGACAACTTCTTCTCATTTCGTGTTATAAAGCTGGACTCACCAGAACAGATATTTTGTTCCGAACCAATTTTAGCTCTTTGGGGGTTTGTTGTGAAACGATTCAACCACTTTGAACATTTGCTCTGGACAAACAATGCTACCATATGAAATAAATATAGCGAGACATCTTACTGTTATGAAGTGGCGGCATTTCCATTTCTGAAGTAAGTTTCAGTGCAGTCGATACGATGAAATGCATAACAAAATGAGTTGTTTACTTTTATTTTTTATAATAATCAATATAAAACATTTACGTATACATTGTATTTTATTATACACGCGTGTGTACATATAATATGATTTGGCATCTGAGGTCAATTTTGCTAGAAAAATTAAAGTAGCTGGCAACACAGTTCAATTGATTCGGAACTGCGACGAACGACGAACTTTTGGTCACGAATATTCGTGGCCAAAAATAGAACACATTGGTGTATATGAAAATGCACGAAATCGTGGTGTTGGTCGAAATTCGTCATACTTAGCGAAAGTTGAAATAGATTTATTTCTAATTGTTTCGTCAGCGAACGACGAACAAGGCAGTATCAGATGACCAAGTATTTTTAACGACACAATTCTTTTTTTATAATTTATTTTAATCCATGTAGTAACAAATTTATGAAGATGTAATCAAAATATAAAGTACGTCAGATAATTTGTTCAAAAATCTCTCTTTCGGATGGGATTTATATAGGTTTTTATTATTATTATTTTTTTTTTTTTTTTTTTTTTGCACAGAATGTAAACAATTGATACTGTGCTTCACACGAAGACTTTATACAACTGATACTTGCCGGCGAGTTCGTCAGCATGGGCGAAGTTCGTCGTTCGTCGCAGTTGTGTTCCTAGCAACAAATTTTGCTCTCTTTCTCTCTCGCTCTCAAAAATAGAAATGTCAAACTACATTAAAAAAACATGTCTCAGAACAAAAATTTTGTTCCGAAACCATGGATGAATCCAGCTTAAGTTAAGGTAATAAATAGATTCAACCGGCCAGTGTTGCCAGAAACTTTCGTCAAAAATCTTCAGTTTCCAAAAAGAAAATCTTAATTTTAGTAAAAAGAATCTTAAAATGCTGTTCTTTTCATTGTTTATGTCAAACAAAGACATAATATCTTTTCATTATTACAAAAGCATGTTTATTCTAACATAACTGAAAGAAAAACGTTTCGTTATGGGAATAAAAAAGTTTCGTTCACCATTCTTTCGTTAAGACCATGAAAAGTCTCATTTCGGTTATGAAAGCTTCATTATTAGGATTTTTTACAACTAAATTAATGTTATAAAAAACTTTAGCATGAAAATGTAAGAATTTCTTTATGAAAAAAGTTGCAATGTTCTCTTTCTTATCTATTTCATTTTCGATTGTGCATACAAAATTACAAGTTACTAGTTAAAAGTTGGAGCTGCCAGCCTCGTTGTAGTGGAACTGGTCTTGCCGTTCTCTGTTAAAAATTTTAATTACTTAAGAAAACATTTTAATCTTGTGTTACGAGTATTTGACCTTGTTCATATTATGATAACCATAAATTTCGGTTATTATAAAAGTACGAGTGTATGAAAATTATTAATTATGTTTAATTAAAAGGAATTTTTTTAATGTTAATTTGTATAAATAGCTTTTATACAAAGCTTCTTTTTTTGCATAACAAATTGAATGACTGTGTTGTTTCTGTTTATTTTCTTTCAGTTACCTCCGCGAATATTTAAATTTGTATTCCTGATATGTTTAATAATTGTTTTGATACCACAGACGACAGACAGTGCCCAAAGTAAGTAAATAATTTATGTATACGTTGCTAAAATAACCAAAATTTAAATAATTAACCACTACACCATATTAGATATTATCCACTGTTATTTACGTATGTATGTGTTAAAATTAGATCTCTGAGGAATGTCTTTTCTAACTAACACTCTTGTATTAATTAGCTTCGCTTGTATATTTGTAAGTTTGAAACTCTCGCAATCCCTGTTGTTAGAGTGCATTGGCGAATTCATGCGAATTTCTTATCAGTTCGCCTAAAGGCGCTTTGTCAAATTTTATCATGCTCTTTTCTTCGCACCCACACGAAATTACTAACAATGCAAGTGCTTCTTGTCAGCAGCTTTTGACAGTGGAGGTTAAAAATTCGTCATTTACACAAACAAAACTTCTGTTGTTCGTTTTAGTGTTGTATTGTTGATGGGAAGTGGCTACCTGAGTGATGCCAGAAATTTTTGTAGAAATATCGTAAAAGGTTTTGTTTTTTACTTTTCTAACGCTACAAGAACATAAAAACAAAAATCAAATTCAATAAAATTTTGAGGCTGGGGCACATAGAATCCGTTGTACGTTATACGTTGCCTTTTTCAACTGACAACGTAAAGTATTAAAGTTAAACAACTTTTAACCTACGTTGAGAACTTTGACAACTATCTGGTATTATTTTTTGTATATTTTTATTTATTTCTTCGTTCATATATATTCCTAAATTATAAATATAAGGTATCTCAGTAAGAGCATACTTTTTAAATATAGTTTCATTATATTTGTGTGCAATTGGAACCCATGAAATTTGGCACATGTGCTTACTCCGCATATTACAAACAAGTGAAAAGATATAACAACATGTTTGAAAGTTTTGCTGACAAAGATGTCATCTCTGATGAAGCACATTTCCATACGAATGGTTTCGTGAATACATAAAAATATGACCCTCAGAATATACACATTCAGTCGCTAAGAAACAAATGCACCCCGAACGAAGTACAGATTTTGGTTAGGCGGAGTGATTGCGGTTCAATTTTCTAAGATGGGACTAAACTTGCAGTGACTCTCAATGACATTCGTAATAAGAAGATGATAACGGGACTCTTGTAGCATCAATTGTATGGCATGGATGTGGACGATAGATGATTTTAGCAAGACGGCTCTACTTGCCACACTGTACACAAAATATTCGGTTTATTACAGCTACGGTTTCCAGAACAAATTCTAGTTCAAATTGGCCACCAAAATGTCGGGCAGGCGTGTTGGGAGACAATCCCTTTTTTTGGCGGAAATTTTATGATTTTGACGTAGAGAATATGAGGTTTCAACTGGAGGGTGTCATTTGTCGCACATCCAGAGAAAAAATGAAAACATATATTTTTTTTTATTAAAATGATGCCCCATTTTAGACATCCTATACGAATTGTGCTTAAGAGGTAAACATTAAAAAAAGTTGAAATTCATTGAATGTTTGAAAATAATTTACGCACTATTTATTAGAATACTTAATATCAAAATTCTTAATTTAGACAAAAAAAATCGTCATATTTTATTTTGCATGAAAAATCTTCAAAGTTAAGGTAAAATCTTCATTCTGGCAATGCTGGGCTACCTTGTTTATTGTATCATGATGTGTGCTTTTGAGGAATTCGATTTTCCTCTGTAGTGCGAAAATGTAAGCTGCCATATTGATTCTGAGATTGTCCCGGGGAAGTAAGGGGATTTTAGTGTTTTCTGAAGCCGATTTTGGCAATTCCCAAAAAATATCTCGTAAATAGTTCGCTAACCAGTTCGGAACCAGTTTTTCATATTCGATGTGCGTTTTTTCCGTGGAACATGTATCTGAACTATTACTGGCGATTTTAGAACCGATTACAAGGATTATGATCTGGGTTTGCCGGGATTTTGTCTGTTTTTACCGTTTTTTGTGGGATTTTTTTGAATTTTTTGCTGGTTTTTGGCATTTTACCGAGTTTGTGCACTTTTTGTAAGTTTGTATGTTTGAAGCTCTTGAAACTATATTAGTATAAGTGATTATTTATAGGGAGAGATGTTAATATTGTTACTCATACGCATATACATATACGCTTTCATAGCACATCAAACCACTATTACTAGTAATACTAGTATTATAATGAAAATAACGTGGCTTGATCTGCAAATTTTAGGAAATTTCATTATATTGCAATATGATTTTTAACAACAGTAAGTTATTCATTTTTAAGAAAATAAAACAATTGAGAATCTTAAAAATAAGCAAATTTTATTGTTTGAGCAGTCGATTACTTTAGTAAGAAAGTGAGTCCTTTTAACTAAAATTTTTAAACGAATCTTAAATGCACTTGATGAAACACAAACAGCATCAGATTTATGATTGTAACTTTAAGTGACAAAGTAGATGGTCTCTAAATCGTACTTGCAATACTCTTAAGAAGTTCAGGTTACAAGAGTATTTCGACTAAATTCAACTATAAGGAAACAATAAAATGATGAATAAATGAAATCAGATGCGGGTTTTTATTTAAAACTATCAACTTCTTTTGAACATCTGTATATAGAAATGAATGTGTATCTGTATGTCCGTTATAGAATCGTAAACTATGCATTTGATTATGTGATGATCTTTAGCAAAGCTGTTGTGCATGGTCCCACAAAAGTTTTTAAGTTGGTACGACCATTTTTCGGCAGAGAACGCCACTGTTATTCCCATGAATTTCATGTATTACCGTGACTGTTTATGCTGAATTAAGTTACAGGATGACGTTTCGAGTTATGGGTGACATAAATGGCTCCCAATGAATCTACAATATTGTGCGTGTTTAAGAACGATTTTCGAATAGTTGTGTCTATTTCATTATAAACAGGTTTTTACTTTACTCTTATAGTAAAACAAAAATTTATTCTGAAATGCAACGCCGTGGGCATAACTAGCTTTATTATAAAAAAAATTAAAAAATATTCTTAGGTTTTGTAAAAAAGATATTGTATTTCTTGGAAAAATGTGTATAACGAATGTGCCTTATGCCACGTCAACGCAGTTTCTACCAGTATTTAATAAATAACCAAAATTTTGCAAAAGTGTACCCTGTATGTTTATTTTATAATGCTAGATAAAATACAAGAAATTTTAAAAGTATAAATTTAAGAAGTGACAGATCGTAAGCTAAACGAGCGTGTTTCAGAACCCGTGCAAATCAAATCAGCGTTTTTCAAATCATTTAACGATTTCAAAACTGACGACGGATAATTTTTTTCCAATGGCATTTAAGCAAACTTTTCTTCACTTCTACACTAAATCATTTATTAAAAAAAAAACGAAACCTATTTTTATGTACTTAGCTAAAACAAGAAGACGACTTAGAAGACCCACCAGCGCTCCAGAAGAATCATCCTCATCAGTCTCGGTATCCAGCTCTGTTTCAAGCTCCCGCAGTACTCGTGTTTCAATTAAAAAAGCCACAGAAAACTCTTCCGATCAAGAGTCATCGCCTTCAAGCGCTGTTACGCGTGCAAGAACCCGTTCTAAATCGAAATTGCGCAGTGATACCTCTATTGGCGGTCTTTTAGCAAGCGGTTCCAGTCTCAAAGGCAAGAAGACCAAGGCTGACGATGGTGGCAAGAAAATTGTTTGCTACTACACAAATTGGTCTCAATACAGAACAAAAATCGGCAAGTTTGTACCAGAAGATATTCCAGCAGATTTATGCACACACATCATATTTGCCTTTGGCTGGTTGAAGAAGGGAAAACTGAGTTCATACGAAACAAATGATGAAACGAAAGATACCGTACCGGGCTTGTACGATCGCATGATGTCTTTGAAAAAAGCCAATCCTAAACTGAAGGTAACGTTTTTTTTCCCGCTATAATGCGTTTTAAGAAAAATATAAATTTGTATTTCCTTTAAATAGATTCTTTTAGCCTTGGGCGGCTGGTCGTTTGGCACACAGAAGTTTAAAGAAATGTCGGCTACACGCTACACTCGTCAGACTTTCATCTACTCGGCCATACCTTTCTTGCGCAAGCGCAACTTTGATGGTTTGGATCTTGATTGGGAGTATCCAAAAGGATCTGATGATAAAAAGAATTTTGTGCTTTTGCTAAAAGAATTGAGAGAAGCTTTTGAGGCTGAGGCTCAAGAATTGAAGAGGCAACGTTTGCTGCTATCGGCTGCTGTACCAGTAGGACCGGACAATGTGCGTGGAGGCTATGATGTGCCTGCTGTGGCCAGTTATTTAGATTTCATAAACTTAATGGCTTACGATTTCCATGGCAAGTGGGAACGAGAAACCGGTCACAATGCTCCTCTATATGCTCCCTCCACTGACTCCGAGTGGCGTAAACAGTTGTCTGTGGACAATGCCGCCAATATGTGGGTAAAAATGGGTGCCCCTAAGGAGAAATTAATTATTGGTATGCCCACATATGGTCGTTCATTTACTCTAGCCAATACAGCCAAACATGGTCCCAATGCTCCAGCTACCGGCGGTGGCCGGGAGGGTATTTATACAAAAGAAAGTGGCTTCTTAGCCTACTACGAGATCTGTGAAATGTTATTGAACGGTGCTGTTTATGTATGGGACGAAGAAATGAAAGTCCCTTATCTAGTAGATGGTGATCAGTGGGTTGGGTTTGATGACGAACGCGCCATTCGTAGTAAAATGCAATGGATAAAAACAAATGGTTTCGGAGGTGCCATGGTTTGGACAATTGATATGGATGACTTCAAGGGGGAGGTTTGTGGCGGCAATGTTAAATACCCTCTTATAGGTGCAATGCGTGAAGAACTTCTGGGCATTTCCAGAGGTAAAGAAGCAAAGGATGTGAACTGGTCCGAGGTGGCAGCCACATTTGAGGACATAGAAGAGGTAATTAGTATTAATCAAAAATAAATATTGACTTAAGCAAGATTTTTTCATTTTCTTAGATTGAAAAACCGGAGCCCATTAAAATTTCTGTGGAAGAAGTGCTCGCCAAGGTGCGCAAACCTGTCAAAAAGCACAAAATTAAATCAGGCTCTTTGGCCATAGATCAAAACAGTAAGTCTTAAACAAAAGTAGTTTTAAACAAAACGGACTATCTGTTATTTATTTTGTTGTTTTTAGCTCGACCGGCACAAGTATTTTGCTATTTGACCAGCTGGTCTTCGAAACGTCCTGGTGCTGGCAAATTTGAGCCTTCCAACATTAATCCTAAACTATGTACCCATGTCGTTTATGCTTTTGCTACCCTCAAAGATCACAAACTGGCCGAAAATAGCGACGAAGATCCCGATAACTATGAACAAGTTATTGCTTTGCGCGACGCTAACCCCGACCTACAAATACTGTTGGCCATTGGCGGTTGGGCGTTCGGTTCTACACCATTTAAAGAACTCACTTCAAATGTGTTCCGCATGAATCAATTTGTTTACGAGGCCATCGACTTTTTGAGAGACTATAAATTCAACGGCCTTGATGTCGATTGGGAATATCCCCGAGGTTCGGATGATCGTTTAGCTTATGTCAATTTATTAAGAGAACTGCGTGTGGCATTCGAAGGTGAAGCCAAATCTTCGGGTCTGCCACGCCTGCTGCTGACTGCCGCTGTGCCAGCTTCATTTGAAGCTATTGCAGCTGGTTACGATGTGCCAGAAATTTCAAAATATCTGGATTTCATTAATGTAATGACATATGATTTCCATGGCCAATGGGAACGCACCGTGGGTCATAACTCGCCTTTGTTCCCGCTAGAATCAGCTACCGGCTATCAGAAAAAGTTAACGGTTGACTACAGTGCACGCGAGTGGGTTAAGCAGGGTGCTCCCAAAGAGAAACTGCTTATTGGCATGCCTACTTATGGGCGGTCATTTGAACTTATCAACGAGACTCAATTCGACATTGGTGCACCTGCTTCAGGTGGAGGAGAACCTGGAAAGTTTACCAATGAAGCCGGTTTTCTCAGTTACTATGAAGTTTGCTCCTTCTTGGCAGCAGATAATACAACTTTGGTCTGGGATTCTGAACAACAAGTACCTTTTGCTTATCGCAAAAATCAATGGGTTGGTTTTGATGATGAGCGTTCTCTGAAAACAAAGGTAAAATGAGAGTGAATCCATTCTAAAAATATAAAGAAATTAATATTTTTTGTTCTGCTTAAGACGGAATGGTTGAAAGAACAAGGTTTTGGTGGCATTATGGTTTGGTCTATTGACATGGATGACTTTACCGGTCGTTGCGGTAATGGCAAATATCCCCTATTGAACTCGCTGAATGACGAACTTAAAGACTATAAAGTAACGTTGGAGTACGAAGGTCCTTATGAGTCACGTGGTCCAAGAGGAGCATATACTACAAAAGATCGTTAGTATTTGAATAAATCATTTTACAAAAATTGCTTTAACATTAGATAACTTTTATATTCAGCTCATGAAGTTACTTGCGAGGAAGAAGATGGTCACATCAGCTATCACAAAGATTGGAACGATTGCACTCATTATTACATGTGTGAAGGCGAACGTAAACATCATATGCCATGTCCTGCCAATTTGGTGTTCAATCCCCAGGAAAATGTATGCGATTGGCCTGAAAATGTAGAAGGTTGTCATGTGCCTACCGAAGCTCCAGCCTAAAAATAGTTATTAATTTTTTTATTCTTTTATTATTATTCACTGACCACTACACTGCCCAGTGCAACCAGAATTGAAAAGGATGAAGAATGAATGTATTGTTTATTATTATTTTTTGTAAATAGTATTTATTTACACTAAAGTGCATATGTAAAAACATACACATATAAATCTGAATACTTTGAATAGTATAATCTCCCAAAACATATCAACGAAATTTTTATATTCTATATTTACGAACATTTTAACTGGCCACAATTAAAAAAGGAAACATCTTGTGTTCTTTTCTGTTCCCCGGTAAAGCTGAAACTTCATATAACGTGATACTAGACGATGATTCTTTTAATGTATTCCACGCTTTCTGCATAGCATATCACGCTCTTGACTCATTACCAAACACATACATATGTATTTAAGACCAGTTTACGGATATCCACCGTAAGCGTTCGTTTGCATAGTTACATTTGAAATCAGAATAACATTTAAAATGTGGTTTTTGTTTTAAAAGTAACTATACCAGCGAACAAGTTCGATATCCGTAAACTGGCACTGAATCAATTGTAAGCATTGAAACTAAAATATAATTTATTTATGCTTGGCATAGAATTTTTCACGCCAGAACTTTTAAGTTTTTTATGCTTCGCAATTTGCACATAAAACCTGTTTTAAAAACTCATAGAACGTGAACGTGTTGTGGACGCTCAGCTTTACTTGCACTTAAAAGAACTAAATAATACTCATTGACCTATAAAATTTAAGTAATAAAATATTCCCTCTGTATCCTGCATCCCTCTGTCCATGGTCATTGTGCAATGTTTTCATTCAATTGCATGATGGCTGCTCTACTATTAACTTAGTTTTAATTAAATTTTAGTTTATAGTATATTGCATTAAAAGAGAATACATACAACATTTTTTAATTTTCTGTTTAATAGCTTAATAATATTTTCCAGTTAAAGTGTAAACTAGTTTTTATAATTCTAGATTAAACAACTTAAGCCAGTGCTTATTAATAACTCGCACAGAATTTAAATAAAAATGTCGATTTCGAAATAAAATAACCTTTAAAATAGAACTTTGAGGGGTATTTAAAACAAGTATCTAAGAATAGGGCAAAAAATTAAACGGTTACATACCATTCTGTATTGGCTGAAATATTTGTATGAAAATCACTGAAAAATTGAATGCTTTTCGTATGAAATGTCTTGACAAGTCGCTTGCTTGTGTTATGAAAACACATATATAATAAACTGGCTGCAAATCAATCATTCAATATAATACGAATCATGGTGCAATTATTAGATGGTAGCATTACAAAACAGCAGAAAATCAAAAAAGAAAAGTTTATGTAAAGAAAATGAACAAAGAAAATTAGTATAATTGTTTTCATAAATTGTTTCAATGCATTTTAAACAATTAAACATGCATGTTCTGAGAAACGCAAATCGCTTAAATTTAACGTTTTCAATTTGAAAACGCCAAATAAGTGTTCTGAGAAACGTATAACGCAAGAAATATGATTTTGCGATTTGAAATCGCCAAATAGGTGTTCTGGAAAACGTATAGCGCCTAAAATTGGCGACTTCAACTCGCATGTATATATTGAACTGAACTGATTTAATTTGCTAAAACTGAACTTGCAAAAGGCAAAAAATATATTCAGAATTAAAATTTAATATGTTTTCTTATTATTTCAATAAAAAGTTTAAAGAATTTTACACATATTCATTAAGAAAACTAAATTGAAAAAATTTTCTATTTATTGTCAAATATTTTTTCGTTTTATATTACTACCACATACATATATACGTATGTAAAACACATATTGTATTTTTTCGGAAAAAAACTCTTAAACGCCAGTAAAACGAGTGTTCTTCAGAACACCTAAAAATCAATTAAGCGTTTTTCAAAACGCATTGCGGTTTCAGAACGCGCGTTCTCGGAACATGGCTGAAAATATTTTTGAAAACTTTTTATTGTGTTTCTTTTACTCTTTTTGAAACTGTTTAAAATCTTATCATTTTTTCAGTTTATGTAAACATAAACAACTTTTGACACCCTCAAGTTTATGAAGCAAAACTTGAAACTAGTGATGCCACCTAGTTAATTGCACCATGATACGATTCTCTTCTTACTTTGCTTCGAATTGTACGATGGCAACAGTATTTGTAAGCAAGCAGTTAACTTCGGTCTCCACCTGACATGAAAACACTAACTTTAACGCTAACTTCAAGTTAAAGTCAAATGTGGACCGCTCATGTTGAAATTTGGTTAAAGTTATAACTTGGTTGTTAAAACATTTCATTTGGAAACTCTGTTATAATTAAACAACAGCCTGCTATTTGTAGTTGTTTTTCACCATTTTTATTTTTTTACTATGAGAAGTTATAACTCTTAACTAAATTATAACTCTAACCGACTTAAACAGATAGATATTTAAACAGCAAGTTTTAACTTCATGTTTCAACTGCGTTTGAAGTTAGGTGTAGACTGCATGTTAAGGAAAAGTCAATTGTTTTATTTGCGCTCTTTGTCATTTCAAAAGTATTTGCTTTAGTTTTGCTCATTGTGCAAAAACAATAAAAATGTTTAAAAGTTTTTCTGGTTGGTGAAAATATTTTTAAAATGTATTTTTCAGTTTCATTTAGTGTTTATGAAAAGTTTGTGTTTGAAAGAATACATTTTCTTTTACAAAAGGTTCTTAAAAGACAGAAATGCTGAAAAAGAAAACTTTTCGAAAGAAAACATAAATTTTTTTGAAATGAAATTATTCGAAAAAGTAATTGTTTCAAAAAGTACATTTAAAAAATTTAGTTACACAAAAAAAAGCAAATTAAAAGCATTTTTTATTGCAAAATTTTTAACATATAATTTTTTAAAAATAGAAAATCTTTTGATAAATTATATTTTCAAAATATATTTAAGCAAAAAAGGACCTCTAATATTTCTTCTGCAGAACACTTTTAACAACCAAATATTTTTTTTCATTTCTAAAAAAAAATATTTTTTATAAAATGTATTTAAGCAAAAAATAACTTCTTCAAACCTTTAAAAAATATATATTTCAAAATAAAGCATTTCTTAAAATAGAATTTCTTAAGACTCTTAGGGCTATTATTACAACTGATGAATAATTAACATTAGGATTTTTTCTTATAGATAATTTTTTTTTTTGCTTATTACAAGTTAACATTAAACTGAAAAGTTACTGATAACTTAACAGCAGGTGTATCCTCATGGTAAATTTTACAGTGAACTTTAAGCATTTGAAGCTGCCAGCTTTTCAAATATTGTAACTTCAGTTGCAGAAATGACGAAAATTTAATGCTGACTTTATCGTTCACGTTAACTAATGTTAAGGTTAACTAGCAAGAACTTTATCGTTAAGTTGTAATAATATCCCTTAAATAAAAAATTTCTTAAAAAACGAACCGTATAAAAATCTGCTCATTTCATGCATTCTGTAACAATTTATTTAAAAACTAGTTTGAAAAATTTGACTGGAAAAGCAAATTTTGTTTTAAAATTTATTATATACTCGTATTTTAATATGTATTCATAATTGTATTTTTATTTTAAATCTGTCTGTATGTAAACTTTTTAAAATTACTTGCCTATATCCCAAGAAGAAAAGAAAAAGAACAACAACAAACCCAAATACTTTCTATTATCGATGAGACAAAATCAAAGAAAATTTCATCTAAACACAAGATCACAAAATAATGTTAATAAAAAATTCTCAATACTCAATGTGAAAGTCACGCTCTGTTGTACATAAAACTGTGATAATTCTAAACTTCATGTTTCTAAAAGTTGTTTGATTTTTTATCTCCCCATTTTTTCTTTCTTTTTTATTTTTCTTTAAAACAAAAATTATATTTTATGTTAGTATTCAGTTTGGTGTTGTTGATTTTGTTTGTTACAAAATTTTTATTTTTCTTCTTCCAAAACAAAAATGATTGTATTATAATAGTTTTATGTTGAAGAAAACGAATAAAACTTTATTACATACTTACATACATACTCGTACATTGTTTGGAAAAATTGTTTGATAAATTGTTAAGGAAGTTTAAAAAACGTACATGTTTTGATGCGAAAAGATTTTTAAATGTGTGAAAACGAAGTTTAGCCGTTTCTAGCAAAACGTGACTGCAACACTCTAGTCGAAAACTATCAAAAGAGATTATGGCGTTACGTTATGCATTAAATACATTCCAGACAGCAGGCTACTGGCTACATAGGTCGCTAGCTATAATTGTCAGCTATTTAGTGGCAGTTAACGTATAACGAAACTGTTTGTTCGTTCGCACAATCCCCCATATTCCAAGAGGCGTTATTGTTGTCACATCAAGACGACATCAAAAAACACTCGGTTATACAATCGTCTTCGACACAGCAATTACGTATTATTTGATAGACCTGCGATATTTCCTAGACCTAAGCGATAGAAGGCGGCTGTCGACAACATTCAATTGTTTCTGGCCATGAGTAAATAAATGAAACAATGTTTGTGTCGACTTCATGTGAAGACGATGACGCCTAATAGAATATGGGGTAATAACAAAATGTTTAATAGACGAACCCAAATCAATTTTCTTCCGCTTAGATTGCAAACGCAAGTACGCTGTCTAGATTGGTACATTGATTGTAGTTTTATGCAAGAAGTTTTAAGGTCTACCAAGCCGCCAGCCACTGAAAAGTCAGCCCACTTAGGTCTAACTTCGTCCCGTTGTGTTCAGTGTTTAAAACTAGGTCACAGTTTTATTGAAATACTAAATCTCAAAAAAAAAAATCTTAATTTTAATAGCGCATTTACACCAACTCAAAATCTAGTAGATTTGAATTGAAATCTACAACGAAATCTATATCATTTACACCACCGTTTTTTGACATCTAGCAAGATTTCATTTGCTCAAAAATAATTTATGCATGTGGGTTTGACAATACAATATTATCAGAGACTGAATACACCAGCATTAAAGTGTATATTTTTTGTGCCCAGAGACTGCATACACCACATTATAGTGCAATTTTTGTTGCAGCGTAGTATTTTTAAGTACTTTTTGCAAGAAATCACAGTTGCATCGCTTAGTACTGAGTAGATTTCAGGAGATTTCGTCGAAATCTACTCATAAAGTAGATTTAATTTTGTATGGGAAATCTTTTCAAAATCTACTAGATTTGGCTTGAAATCTCGAATGAGCAGATTTCGCTTTGGTGTAAATAGGCTATAAGAGACAAATCTTCAAAGCACGTTTACACGGTAATACAAGATATTCAGATGTTGTGGGAGCAAAATATTACGAAATTCTCTCCGTACTTAAAAAAAAGAGTGAACAAAATCGAAGTCTAATAAAATTACTGTTGGTTACATATGCAATACTTTTGACCTGCAATGTTTGGGTTTGTAAATGTTGCACCACCTTCAACATATACTTAAAGTGCTGTCAACACAAGTTTTAAAATACAACTCTGATGTGATGAGAATTCATAGTTTTCTGAAATGGTTTAGAAAGTGACGATTTTCCTCTTACTGAATAAATTTTTTTTTACACGATGATATTTTCTCCATTCTAAACACATTTTTGACAGATCTAAATATTTGTATTACCGTGTAAACAAGGCGAATTCATACCAAATAAATGTAAGTGCAATAAATACACTACAAAAAAAATATTTTTCAAATGTCAAGAGAAAAATATAAACACGAAAAGGATTTAAAAGAGATATTTCTAGAAAAGAAAAACTTTTACTGCCACTTTCTCTATTTCAAATAAATATTTTCATTCGCATAAATACATTTAAAACAAATTTTCAAATTTTGTTTTTGTTTCAAATGTTTTTATGCGAATGAAAATTTTTATTCGAAATAGTGGAAGTAGCAGTTAATTATTTCGTGGCACATTTGATTATTTCGTGAAAATTAAAGTCTTAGATCATAGAGCTTGGAAGGGTGAAAATGGCCAGCAGGATTGGGGAGGATTCTGGATCATACCTGGCTCTCAAGCTACAATACATAATTAAATTTTCAAATTTCTTTTAACTATTCCATTGACATCTCAAACAGATTAAAATTAAAAAAAAAAAAAGTTATCAGCTACGCTGTCAATTTCACCTGTTCTGAATACGCCTTGCATGTAAAGGTGCCTTTTTTGCTTTTCGTCACATTTTTTTAAATCCTTTTTCTTTAGCCCACTGTCTAAAATACTTACAAGACTCGAAAGAAATGAAATGCATCTGCTCGTATTTCACTTTACATTCAATTTTCTTTATTATTTTACCCTTCTAAAATCATTCGTTATGAACTAAAAGTGATAACTTTTCGTTTATGTGAATATTGTTTTGTTGTTATTATTAATTTTTTATTTTGGTTATGAAACTCATGATTGGTATTTAGAATTAGTTTTTTATTTAATTAGATTGGAAATGACAGTATAATATACTATATAATAATTGATGAGAAATACATACATAAGTGTGTATGTATGTATGTCATATGTATGCATGTATGTGTTGTCTATATGTCAGTTTATTTGCTTGTGTTTAACTTTTAATTTCTTTAACTCGTTTATTGTAGGGAAATAAATTTTTAAAACAAATTTCATTTTTAAATACATATAAATTATTTTAATGTTATATTGTTGCATTAAAAAGATTTTATTTATATTTATTTCATTTGCTATTTGATTTATTTGGCAACTTTATTGCCTCCTTCCTGTTCGCTTCTTTTAATTAACAATTTAAAGTGTGCTCAAAGTTTTAAAATTTTTGCCTTTTATTTTCCTTATTCTTAAGTTTAATTGTTTTACCTTAAATGATGAAAGTGGTTTCATTTTTCGTTTTTTGCTTTTCTTAATATCATTGAGCTTACGTTTCTAAAGTATTAAATAAAATTAATTTATAAAATTGAGTTATGCCCCCTTAATGCTGTTTGCATTAATATCATCAAAGAATTTCAAAATCATTCGTATGCATGTGAGTAACATGTTAATTATTTTATTACTTTTAAAAATATCAACTAAATAATTTACTATTATACAAACCGATACATAATTGTTAACTCACACATACGTACATACTTACAAGACTACTCTCTATAACTTTTTGCTGTAATTGTCTAACCAAAAACAAAATCGCAATAAACTGTAGTGCACTAGTTTTGATCGCTTCAAATTCATTATAACCTTGTAGACGTTAATAAAATTTTGCTTTCTTTTGCTGTTAACCTAGAGTTCAGACATGAAAGTTGCAATACACTCACACTTTGTCACTAACACACTCACATTTTGTTTACTTTCCACTCAGCTTACAAGAAAATTTCATGAAACAAATTTTTTGACGTTTTCTGAAAGTAAAATGACAAATTGCTCAGGGGCCAAATCACCGCATACGATATCGAGCAAAATTATCGAAATTTTTCATTTTGGAATCATGGCATACGATATCGAATAAATTGTATTGCAATAATATAAAAAAGCTAAAGGATTTGTTTTTTCTATTCGTACTTTTAAGAAACGTATGGTTGGTCTTCAATCTATTACATTTTGTTTAAATTACGATCCGATATCCATCGTTGGCTATAATCTAGATGTATCGTAATGTTATTCGATACGATAGTTCGATATCGTATGCGATGATTAGACCCCAGCACTGTTGCCACACTCAAAGAATTATACAAAGTTGCAGTATTGTAGTAAAATAATAAATAACTTCTTTTGCATGTATATGAAAAGAATTATAATATTTTTCCCTTTAATAGTCTTTTTATAAAAATAATCTCATAAACAAATTAATAATGATAAGTTTTTTCAACTATTGCCTGATAAATTTGTATATGTAATAAGTTAGGCAACTCTAATTGGCAAGCAAACAAAATAAGAATGGAGAGCAGTAGATTTTCCACTTTCCTGTGTAGGTGAAAAAGAAATTTTCACGAAAGTCGTCTATTTCATTGAAATTTTTATTTATAATCCGTATACAGAAATTTCGTGAAAGTACTTTCCTGTGTAAAGGCAACGTAACGAACAGTGATTGTCCAACACTGTTATTCGAATCCAAAGCTTGCAATTTTTTGTACAATATTGTTCGCGTAAAACTTGCTGCAAATGTACCCTGTTTCAGTGTGGGTGTAAAATTCTGTGCAAACCACATTACTTGCAATTTCGTTTAATTAAATAAGACTTATAGTATTGCATAACTAAAGATGCATAACAAAAGTTAAAGTAAGATGTATAAGTTGATTGAATATATTGTTCATCATCTGCCTGAACGGCAAGCGGACACTCTATATTATTAAATTTTCGTTATTATTTCCATTAACATTTCTTTTTTTTTTAGATTTTATTTTAATTCTTTATTTTCCATCTGACGCGATTATCTGCACATTCCTTTGGAATGCCTTAAATTTACATGTACTTATGCATATCCTAGTATTTAATACAACTATGGCTATAAAAAATAAAAATTAAAAAAAATAAAATAAAAAAATACGTTACTGTATTGTGTATTATCAATATATATATGTATGTATATTAAAACTGGATTTGATTTTTTGTAAAAAATTCAAATGTTCAAGTATTAATTTGAATCGTTTAACAATTTATTTATATAATTAAATGCATATTTATCATAAAAATTCATTACATCAATCAGTATTTTAAATGTTTGCAAAATACAAATTAATAATTATAATTATTCATAAAAAATAAACTAAATCATAAAAATTACAGTCTCACTGATTAATAATAAAATTTATAATAAAAAAAATGATTCTTCCGCGTCTCCATTGCTGGTTAGATTAACATAACAGACAGAATAAAATTGTCATTTGACATTGTTTCTACATTAATTTAACCAAATTAAAAATTTCATTTGCATTGGAGATATTGGTAGGTTTATAATATGTAAATATGAAAACATTTTGGGTCTATCTAAAAGTAGTTGGTACTAAATTTAAAAATTGAAATGTCAATTTTAAAGCTGTTGCCTTCACGATTAACAACCTCTTACTTATTACTGTAAACTCATCATTGTTATCAACAATTTTTATTTTAGTTATTATTTTGTTTTGTTTCTCCTCTTCCCGACGACTTTACTTCCATCCTTCCTTCCTTTCTTCCTTATATCTTTCCGTTACTATAAATTTCTTAATTGCAATGTAAATGACTCTACTTTTTTCTAATTTAAAAACACATTTTGGCAATACTGCTTTAAGTTACATTTAGTAAATAAGAGTTTTACAAAAGAGAAAGAGGTAAATAAAATGATAACGTACATTTTTTTAACAATAAATATATATGTATGTATGTATAAAACTATGATGGCTGTTTTTCGAATTTAGCTTCTATTCATCCGTTGTATTCGTTTGCATACTATCATTCCTTTTCTTTGTTTTTTATTATTATAAAATAAACTCCAGTACATTTTAGTTTTTGTTTTTGTTGCTCAATGAGAATACATCAGCTTAAAACTGAATTTCAATATAGATCACTTAGTCCTGATCTGAAGCGCCAGGATAATAATATGGAGGTGGGCGTTCATATTCGGAAGCTGGAGGAGCCATTGGTGGGTTTTGATATCTGGGTGGACCGCCATCCCAATGTCTAGGGAAAATACAATTCAAAACAAACAAATTGTTATTAAAAAAAACACCAACATAAAGATACAAATAAAATGTTATATGTATATGTACATTATTAATAAGAAAACTTTATAATAGTTTTTTTTTATATATGCATATATAGTGAGCAGACAAGCTCTTTCTTGTTAGTTATCGGCAACAATTGACAACATTCATGAATATTTATACAAGTTCTTATAAACTAGATTCAATGTACAAAAAATAGCCCATTATTAACAAAGGATTTGTCGGAATAACTATTTTTAGTTTTCTAATAGACAAGTAAATGAATAAAAGTTCCAACGTATCAAAAAAAAATCATTTTCGAGGCGCTCAAATTTCGTTAATAAACTAATTTCTTTAAAAATTATTCAGTGATAATTCGAAATAATAAACATGAAAACGCTAACAGAACCACTAAAACACTGTTAATGTCAAGTATAGACATCAAATGTAACTGGTTTCTTGGCGACTTAACAGCACTGTTACGACGTTTGTTTTAAAAGCTGTGTCTTAAAAGAAAATTACGTTTTAATATGACAACTTGTTTTTTTGTGTTGTTGAAAAATAAAATTCCAAGTTATTTTACAACATAAAAAAAAATATATATTTAAAATTAAGTACTCATTTTAGCTTGCAAATTTTGCAATAAAAATTGTTTTTTTTTACATAACCGTGATGTCTACTTGTTTACGGAATAAAAATAGTGAAAAATTGTGACATGTGTGTACTCCACCATTTAAAAATCGGACATTCAAAGATGTGTTTTAACATCATATCTTCACTGCATACGAGTATCATACCTATTAAAAATAAATTTCACTTTCGAAAAGTTACATTAAAAAAATTAAGTGAGCCGATTTTTTTAAATTAAATTTATGTGCCTTGAAAATAATTTTTCTTTAATATGTCGAAGTGGAAACTTTTTTTTGTCATGCCAAAAGCTAACGAAAACTCGATGGCACAATATTGACAAACTTTGATCCTTCCAATTCCACCCACCCTAACATACATATCGCTCCTTTATTGCAACATACGACTACGTCAAAAGCTTGTTTCGAGAAAAGCACATTTCGAATTTTTAGCTTCCATACAAGTCTTAGAAAAGTTTTTTTTAGAAAATATCTCTTAAAGGAAACAGTTTAAAAGTAATTTTTGACACAATATAAAAGGTGGTACTGTTAACAATTCTACATTGTTAACTCGAAAAGCTAATTTTTTGTGATATGACCATGTTGCAATAAAGAAGCGACATATGTAGATTTGAACTCACGCGTTTTAAACACTGACGGACTTATTTGTAACAAATATTTTATATTTATAAAACGCTTATTTGAGAAAGTTGATCAAATAACCTTGTAATGAAAATGAAACATATTTTATAAATTAATGCCAGGGGACATAGAATCCGTCGTACGTTATACGTCGCCTTTTTCAACTAACAACTAACATGAAATACATGTAGTCTTATGAGCTTTAGCACATCCCATACTTCTCCGTCAAAGTATTAACGTTGAACAACTTTTAGCGTACGCTGAGAACTTTGGCAACTATCAGTTAAAGGCCGAGACACATAGAATCCGTAATACGTCATCCGTCTCCATTTCGACTGACTTTAAGGTAAACGAAGTATGAAGCTAGTAATTATTTTAAATTTAAGACTTGCTGCTTAATCTTTATTTAATCGGGGCGTAAACTCAGCGGCATCCTTTTCGAGTTCTTTAAGTAGGGAAAGTTCAGTTAAGTCACAGCCGGCTAGTGCTATAATTTCTCCAATATTTTTAAACCGTAGGAAAGTCTTATATCCAAATTTCTTATCGTAGTTGTAATTGATACAACTATTGGATCTTCCTTATGTTCATATTTTTATCAGTCAAACCAATCAAGAATACGCCCCACAAATGGGGCAATTAGTGTTAGATTTACGTCCGCAGAAGCGACAGATTGCCTAAACGAAAACAATAAGGTTACATTTTATATTATGTTTGGATTCTACAATTTTTGCATTTTTTGGATACCCTCCCATGTTGAAGTCAATTTAATAAGAATGCGTTCCGTTTCGTATAAGAAAATGAACTACAAGGATTTTTTACACTTTTCTCGGTATTAAAAGAAAGCCGAGCATCAACCACCATTGAAACGCGTCGTAACCCAATCTTCAATATCGCAATAAATAACTGAGAGCATTATAATGAAAGCGTACTATAAAGGTCTCAACATGATTTCAAATAAAAAAAAATATATGTATGAATATCCATCCTATGCACACTAATTTCTGAAGTATTATTTTTTTTAAATCGGTGATATATGTAATTAGATAATACACGAGATGTTTTTAACAATGTAGATGTAATTTTCCCCAATGTAAAATGCCTACATGTCGTCTGTTACCTCAAAAATATTGCTTCTGTAAAAACATGAGCAAAGTCATCTGACAAAATTTCAAATTAGAATGTGTTCTATTTTGTTATGAATAAAACATCTAACATTACAGCTCTATGCCTTGCGAACAATTCAGCGGTGGTTGACTTTGGGCGGTATAAGTAGTGGGCTTGAGGAAATTTTACCACGTTAATATTTTGATGTTTGCAATAATTTTTTTTTTTTTTTTTCGTAATAATCACAAACATAAAAAATGTCAGACGTACATCTACACATAAACATAACGGGACCAAATTAGACCCAAGTGGGCTGGCTTTTCAATGGCTGAAAGCTTGTAAAACCTAACCTACATCTACATATACGTTTGTAAGCAAATTTTACAAACCGTGTGTAAAAATTAAAATTTTGACAAACATGAAAAAATACATAAGCAATTACATATTAAAAAAAATAAGGGTGGCTTTAGAGAATTTCATAAAAATACTTGGGTCTTGAGTTTTTAATTGCTTTAATTTTGTTTTAAAATTGAAAATTTGTAATTTTTTTTTACAGACTCTTGTTTTGTTGCAAAAATTGTATTTGATTTTGTGATTTTTAATTCGAGTTTATGGCTGCTTGAAAAAAGAATAAAATTTTGTAGTTGCGTAAAAGATTTACGACATTTACTACTGGTATTACTCATCAAAAATATTTTTTTTTATAATTAAACTTTAATAAATCAAATTTCCACACAAAACCACTTAATAAACTTTTAATAAATTCATTTTTTTTTTTTTGTTAATAACATTCTACGTATTTATAATTTTTCTACAAATTACCTTTCAATATTTATCAAATCACAATAAATGAATCATATTAATTTGTTACATAAATTTAAAGTTAAGAAAAGAAAATTTTGCATGTGATTACAGGGACAAGTTAAAATCAAGTCGAAATATATAAGTCAGATGCAAAATATTGCCCGTGTTTTCTAAATCACATGTAATTGTAAGAATATATAAGTTATAAGCACAATGTCTAAAACTTATTAAACCATAAATTTCTCGGAATTTTCTCTTCGTAAAGATTTCATATACATATAAATATAAAGATTGAATATTTCTAAAGAAAATAAGCGTTTTGACAACGCTGCAGTTTGGGTAGCAGATAAAAAATAGAAAAATTATTTTATTATTTTTTCTTTGTGTATTATTGGAAAGTTTAGTTTAATTATATTTTATGTTTATTATATTTATTTTGTGTTTTCAATTAAACATTTTAAATAAGAAAAATAACTGTGATGAACATGTTTTAATCATTTCGGAAATATTTAATAATGTGTAAATAATCATTTTTCTTCAGATTGGTTACTATCTACCTTAATTTTTTTTCTTTTGATGCTTATATAAAAGTGTAGATTTTCAAAAACGATCGTTTTCTATCACGCCTTCTGAAAACAAAGTATTTGAGAATGATCGTTTTCCATCACATGCCCGCATATGTTTATTTTATATAGATTTTTAAACAACACCACGAAGAATTTGACCTGCTACTATCCTTTTCCACTTTTTAAAACACATACTTTATTAACAAACTATTTGTCGGTTTTCCATTAAAGTGTTATTTCACGCCAAGTTGGTGCGTTTCTTTATAACGTCTATTATATAACCCCACCTTCGCAAAGTGTTACAGAGAACCTTTAGGTACAAAATACCTATAGTTCTTTAAAATGTTAATATGCAATTTCTCACGTGCTATAGAAAATGTGTAAGTTCATATTTTTCAAAATTTTTCAAATTGTGCACCAAGCGCTCACAATTTTCATTAAAAAATGTATTTAGATATTTGCTTAAATTAGTCAAACAATTTGTGATTATGTTAAGCAGTTTTGAACATTACCAATCGTTAGTGCAAATAACTTTAGAAGAAACAAATACAATATGGATAAATGGCCATGAAATAAGAAATGTTTTAAATGAATTTTCGACTGGTACATTAGGCTAGTGATATAAAAAAAATGAAATTATGCATTAAAACAAATGCGGTAAAGTTAAAATAAAAAATTATTAATATGTGAAAGCACACAAAACATCTTTGATCACATCATACCACATTAAATAGACAGACCCACACACTGTGGTGACTTAATTTTAAAATTATTAATACCTAAAAGAAACCATCTGCCGACAATGCTTTTGGTCTTGTATCAGAAGCCCCAACCACATTTCTGAGTATAAAAAAAAATTAAAAAAATACATGTATATAAAAATAAAAGTTTTAAATTATAAATTATTAAAATGGATTAACGCATGTATGAAAGAAAATTATATATTTAATTGTTATGTTTACATCGCTTTCAAATGTTTGCAACTTTTTGTTTATTCTGTAACTACAACTTAATTATTTTAAATCAAAGTTATTTATGTTTGCAAAAGTAACAAGTAAAAGAGGAGCATTCTCTGTTAGTTATTAAAACACATTGAAGAACAAAACTATTGAACGACATCAAGCTGTTTAAATTCATTCAAGTTTCAAAAAAAAAGTTAATTTAATTTTAAGAGAAAGAAATCTTTTTGGATAAGAAGAAATAGAAGTTGAGTTTTTTTAACATAAACTTACTTGGGTGCCATGTCACTGTAACGTGTATCACGTGCACCAGCTGCAGCCGGTGGAATTCCGTGTGAGGTTGATCCTACAGGATCCTCATAATAATCACGACGACGGCGATCTTTATTCTTGCGTCGTTTATTTTTTGGACCACTAAACATGTAAAGGACAAAAACATAACGTATAAAATGCAATGATTTTGTTTTTGTGCATAAATAATAAATAATAATCGAAAACAACATAAAAGTAAATGCATTTAAATAATAATAAAAGTCATCAAGATCAAAACTAATACTAATCTTACACTGAATCCTGTTTTTACACAGCACATACAGCGATTCACATGTTACTGTTTAAATTTTATAATTTTTAACAAATAATTTTATTATATTAAACCGTGACATACTGTGCAAAGATGAAATACGTTGACCTCCGTTTGGCGCGTTATTTGAAAATGGAACGAAAATAAATTTGTGTAAAACAGGATTGAGTGTAATGCATGAAAAAATTATAATTGTTATACTGAAAGACACATATAATAATAGAGTTTACAACGGATTCTGGAAGAAGATACTAAAAACATGTGTATCTTGTCTCAACTAGAGTAATGAAACTTCCATCGTTTCGTTTTGACAGAACCACATCACTCGTTAGACGTATTAACACTCATACCATAGTCTTTATAGTTTTAAATCCAAACTGTAGGTGTACCTTTAATGATTTTTTTCTTTTTGTGCAAGCAAAAAAAAAAACTCTATAAAATCATTAAGTCTGGACCGCGATATTTCACGAAGGTTTGGTATTATATATTTCCTTAAAAGTGTTCCTCTTAACTGCCAAGGCTCGGCATTCACAGAGGTGGGGTAGGCAGTTTCCATCTACCCCCTATCATTACAACTACAACAAAATTCATTGCAGAGTATTCCAAATCAACTTGGGTGTCTTTCTACCCGTCCACCCAGTACTGATTATTTCTGCCAGCAACTATTGCTTATATATGAATAGATTTGTATTGTAGCATTCAGAATAAAATGTCTAAGTATACCACTTTAATTAAACCCTATCAGACCATTTCCCGTTTACACATTTTTATAAACATTCGAGTTTTCGGTTAACCTAATTTTGCTAAAATGTCGCTTGATAAAGAAAAATTGAGTTTTTTAGTAAGTGAAGATCCAGGGTTATGATTTCTTAAATGAAAATTACATGAATACAATAAGGAAAGGTAATATTCGGTCAAAAATTGCAAATTAAGCGGGCAATGAAACGCTACTTAGGTTTAACAGCGTGCCAGGTCGAGTCCAATTTGGTGTCATTGAGTTGCCTGAATGTGAAATATAGCTCAACGGATCTACATATCACTGGTCCAGTTCAGAACTAACACCAGCCCTTATATCAGACGAAGTTGGACACCGACAGATAAAGGGCACAACATTCTCTTCTTTCTCCTCGTCCTTACAACTTCTAAAGAAATCATTAAAAAGAATATTTAATCTTCGCCCATGCGTCCCTATTTGGCAATGTCCTGGCAGAACCGCCACATTAGAACGCAAACGCCGTCGGGGCTGGCCCCTGAGAATAATAGTCCTTCTATTACATGCCCGAACCATGTCAGCCTTGATATTCGACAGGCAATCTCACATCTGTCCTGTGCGGTCCTAAAAGTTCAAGCTGTACTTGTTTCTTACAGATCTTGAGCGGGATTCCAACCATCCCATCTATATCCCGTTGTTGTAACCGGACATAAGTAAAATACAAATTTGGCCCAGAGTGTCTTGCTACTACTTCAGTTCAATTGCAATACACCAAGTGTCGCGTAGTTCTAAAGCAGTTTCGCGTTGCAGTGCGGGTTTACCTTAATATTTATTTTCACAAGGTTATTTACATTTGAAACGATTTTCTTGAACTTATTTTCGCACCAATTTGATTGATTTTCAAAATATTACATATTTTCCTATCAATTCTTTTCAAACCACACGCATGCGTAAAATTGTTTATTTTTTACCAGAATATTAATAGAAGTTATGAATGGTTCACTTCATTTCCCAGACTTGTTTTATTGGGAGCTCTACCAGAATCCGAAGGCCGAATCTTATCTTGTTATGTCTAATTTAATTGCTCAGTGTTATTATGACAAAATAGAAATAATTTAAAAATAATAAATATGAAAACATATGTATGAAATTTAAAATAATAATGAACATAATAAATTCAAGAAAATAATGTAAATGCTGAAATAAAAATCATATTTAAAACACTTACTTTGCCAATGGAATGTGATCACGCTCACTGTAAGCATCATATAAATACTCCCTGAAAAGTTATTTGTTTTAGTTTATGATACAAAGATTTTAACAAACGTTCTCAAAAGAAAAAAAAAACTACATGTTAACGATAAAGCTCAAAATGTGAAAAAGAGTCTACTTTCTAATCAATAAAAATAGATCTCACTGGAGAATTGTGACTGCAGTGAAAGTACAGCAAATACAGAAAGATGAAGCGTTTCTAAGAAAGCAAATGGTAGTAAATATTTAATATACTTACGATTCAACCAAAGGACCAGGATATGGATCAGATTTTTGATAAAGACTAGACAGCTTGACGGCAACTATTAAAGTTGGCAAGAAAAGTACAACACACCAGAATACACCAGCCCAGAAACCATTCTATACAAAACAATTAGAAAATATGTTTTTCATATGTTGGTGTATTCAAAAACAACAAGTTCACTGCATAACTTACCAAAGGATCAATAACACTATTACAAGTAGCCACAACACCAGCCTCATAGACTTTGGCCATTGGTGCACATATGCCAATCTTTTTCTCTACAGATGTTACGACCATTTCTAAATAGCGCATTATTTCTCCTGCAAAGTGGTTTGTAAAACTCTCTGCTGTTGCTTTAACAAATGCTCGTCCATCTTTCTGTATAAAAGCTTGTGCTCTTTCAATCTCCTGCACAAGCAATGGTATTGAATCTTGGAATGGCCTGTCCTTATAACTAAGAGTTTTATCTAAATCTTGAGCTAGTTTTATTAATTCGGATGATTGATTTTTCATAGGTATGACAAGATTTTGATCATAAGTCTCTAAATGCAAAGCTTGGTTACGCAGCGACACCTGTACGTCTTTCATGTCTGGACTTATGACCTTGTTGGCAGTTTCACGCAACTGATTGGCTATTTCAGTTAGAGAATGTTTTGTTATGTCATCATTTAAATTGTCAATGAAGTGGCTTGAGTCAAAATCTTTTAAGGCGGATTCTTTCAAGCTCATAATACGTTGTTTATCTGAGGCTGATAATATTTCAACACCTTTGTCATCAAAATCTATACCTTGAACAAGATTCTCAAGAGTTTGATTGATTTTGTAATGTGATGGATATTCATTAATTTCATTTATGTCGACAAGATTTTTAATATGCAAAACCTCATAAATCGTCTGATTGCTTTGGCAGGCCGCTATGACATGAGAAATTCTAAAGGGTGGCATTTTTCCAGAGGCAGCTTTGCCTTTGATTTTGGATGGATACATTATTTCATTTAAATCAATTAAATTGTCATATTTAGCAAACAAAGCATCGTTTTGAGGATCTCTGAAAATAAAACGCAAAAAAACAAATTTAAGCAAAAACGTTAATTAAAAGTAAACATATTTAATATGGAAAATTTAAACGTATATATTGGCGATTAAAAAATTACCAACTTGAGTGTAAAGTAAGCCATTAGAAAACTTACCTCAGGGGCACACAAACGCCTCTATAAGCAACAATGCCAATGAGAAAATGTATTAAAGCAATCAATGTTATTGCTGAAATCGTTAAGAAAATAATTGCCACGGCGCTAAAAACATAAAAAATATTATTATGATAAGAATTTTAGTAAAATAACGAACATATTGATTGAAGTGATTGAAAGAAAGAAGAAATTTTACAACTACTTACAACATAAGAAATCTCGAACCGGAACCTTTATTGCAGCAATCGTCGCCATAACCATCTGGACGTTTTCCACATATACCACATAATAAAGCAGCAACCAAGCATACTAAAACCTTTTAAAAGAAAAGAAAACGATTAAAATCATGTCAAAAAGCCGAAAACTTAACAATTTATTTATCAACTCAAAATGGAAAACATATCGCACTTTTATTGCAACGACGTCATAAATCAAAAAAGCTTGTCTCGACAAAAACACATTTAAAGTTTTTAGTTTCTATACACGTTTTAAATTTTTTTTTCCCAAAATATGTGCCTCTTCAAGGAGCCAGTTTAAAAGTAATTTGAGTGAATTTTTGTCACAATATAAAGGGCAGTACAATTCTAAATTGTTAACTCGAAAACATCAGTCATATGACTTTGTTGCAATAAAGGAGAGATATGTATGTTAAACCCGAAAATTCTGATAGTTTCTACACAATCACGAAGTAGTACTTATTAAATTTTTCATTAGAAACAGAAAATTCTTTCATTTAGAAGCCAAAAGAAATTTTAGTGCCATTAATATAAAGGGAATATCAACTTCTCGGCGTGGCTGTTTTTACACTATTAGTGTCATTATGTTCCCTGTTAAGTGAGCTATATGGACCCAAAGACTTTGGAGCAACCTCTGAATCTTCAGGACGGATTGTTATTTAATGGAGTTTCCTGTAGCAATGACCAATTGATGATTTCGCTAATAATCTTCATCTGCCTTGCCATTTCTTTGACAATCTTGATTGCCTACACCTTACTTTTTCATCATGAGCATTTGAGAAATATTTGCTAGTAGCAGAAATCTTTCATTTGGCCTCCCAGAGTTATATTTAAAATATTTATTTGTTTGTTTTATCTTTTGTTTAACTTAATTTTATTTAAATTTATCTGTTAACCCTTAAAATTAATTTATTTAATTTTAACCCCAGCAACAACTGTTGTTTTATATTTATTTACAAATACTAACAGTTCAAGTAAACAGAGATCCCAAGAGAATCTAGTCAGGTATTCCGGGACCGCCATGTTTAATCATAGTATCCTAAAGAAATCTTTCTAAAAAAATAATTATTGGCCTTTATTACAATAGGTAAATTTAAAAAAGTCTACTACAGGTCAAAGCGCACAAGCTTACACGTTCATTAATCTATTAGAAATGTGTCGTAGCCGATTTTTAATTTAGGGAAAATTATTATTCTCTTTTTCTAAACATATGTATGTATATGCATTTTTTAAAGTTTAGTAGGCCCGACGATCAAATATCCTATTTTCCGAATGTGGTCATGTGTTCCTTAGAATTTTTCCATAACATAAAATATTATACATAATTACTAATTATTCTTTTGCTTTGTAAATTGTTCAATTTTAAGCGCTATATTGAGTACAAAGCAGTTAACATATTAATTTAAATCTCTGTTGACACAAATTACTTATGCACATGCATTCTTTTTTCATTTCTGTGTGTCTTTCTAGTGCACTTTAGGGTCTTATTTACGTTGAGTTGGGTTGTGCAGCTTTTGTCTAAGGTTAAGAGTTGTGATTCATTTAAAATATTTTATAATTTTATTATTGCACGCTTCACACTGATCAAATAAGCATAAGAATAAGAATATTGAACAATACAATATTGGTTTTACTTACTAATAATAAAATTGAGCAAACACTGATACCCATGTAAAATCTATATGGACCATATTCGATACGATAATTATCAGCTATATTTGTATATTTGTTTGTATTTGTGCCAATAATTCTCGATACCTTCTGCAATTCGCTCTTGATGTCGTTTGAGGCTTTAAGCAAACCTTGACCTATAACATTTGTTCACAAGAGATGTTAATTGCTTACAAACTGAACATTTAAAAAGAGTTTACTTACCAGCTTTTGTAATAGCATCTACAATTTGAGGTGTATATATAGCGATTGTATCATTAAGATGTTTACGCATAGCTTTAAGGGCTTTATTGCCACGTTCTCCAGCTGATGCTATGTCATCGTTAATCAATTGTTCTAGATTTTCTATTATAATTGTTACATCAGGCAGCTTTTAAAAAATGAACAAAAATTGTTTTTTTAATGTTAAATTTCATATTTAGATAAAAGAAAAATCGTATTTATAGCATTTACTAAAATAATTGAAAAGGCCGTAAAGGCATTCAATTTTTAAATTAACTAGGATATTTTATTAACGTTAGAGAAGTTTATGTAAAACTTTTATTTAAGTAAAAATTAATGTGGTAAAGATCATATGAGAAGAAGAACATTTTTAATCAGTTTAGCTTTTTTCTGCATTAGTCTAGTTTAAATTGGGGAACCTTTGCCTTTGCTATTCTGACAAGGAAGAACGGAATTGAAAGGAGTATACACACATGTATTTACTAGTGCAGTTCGATTTTGAAGTGAAGTTGGCTGTAAGTCTATTTTGACATTGGTTGTTTTGTATATACTTGTATGTTAATGTAATTTTTAAGAAGAAACAGCAAAAATTTCGACAGTAAAATATGTACGATGTAAATTGAAAGTAACTTAATTTTTTTTTTTAATTTTTGCTCATAGAGTTAAAACTCAGTCAAATGTTTCTCTACACCCGACGAAATATCTCACTAAAATATGATTATCTTGGATTTGGATTTGCATGTATTTTTTTAATTATTCTGCACGTTTAAAATAATTTTTTTGTTTGTTTTATATTTCAATTTAAAACATACCTTGGGAAAATAGCGGTCTACCATCTTTGCAAATAAGCAGCATTAAATATACAGTGATTTAATTAGTTTTTATAACAATTTTATGCGATTTCATAATTAAATTTACAAAAACTATTTGTGTTGATTCATATTTAAACTCAGTTTCATTTTTAGCATAAACTTACTTGATCATAGTGTATTCCATTTGCATCCAATTTGCCAATTTCGTATCTATTCAAAACGTCTTTACAGGACTGGTCCGAACATTTATTAAGCATTACCAATAAATCTCGTTTCACACCCCGTAATCCTTAAATAAACATGTTATGATTTCAAAAAAAAGTGCAAAAAATAAAACTATTTTGCAAATTACATACCGTCACTTAACTGCGAAGCATAGACCCGTAAATCATTTGTTATTGTTTTCATTTTCTGTAGTTTTTGACGCAGATCGGGTAATTTCTTAAGAAAGTCGGTCAGATAACCCACAGAAACAGCCATTGATTTTTGTTCCAGCTGAGTTATAATAAAGTCCGAAGTTTCTAAAGAATGTAAAATTTATTAGATACATACACGTACTGTAGTGGATTTGTGTAAAATTCAAGTAAATACCTCTTAATATCAATTCTAATTGATCCGATAACTGTTTGTAGTTATTAACTAACACATATTCCAATTGCTCCGAGGTAACATGTAAAAATGTTTGAGTATCATTGCTGCCAGCCCGAACAACGCTAGTACTATCATCGATACCATATTGCATATAACTGTTAGTGGCAAAAGCCACAATTACGCCAAACCTACAGAATTTTTAACATGGCGTTAGTCTGAAATCCCTTACTTACACAGAGTTTAATTCCATTTGGAAGCGGAATTCAACGACCAAATAAAGTGTTTCAGAATGCGTTCATTTTTAACATGCAAATTCATTATTGAAATTAAAATGATTTCATTTCGAAACCCGTTTCAGTTTGTTGTATTCTAAAAACCAAAAAAATTTATATGTGTATATGGATTGAATTCCGTTTTCGAACGTTATTAAACATTGCGACAAGCTTCTTTAGTAATTACAGTATTCCTGTGGCTAGTACAATCAAAAAGAAACCCAGGAAGACTCGCCGGCAAGTGTCATGTTTTTTATCAAATGGTTCCGAACGACCGCCACATGCTCCGGCACAACGACAGCAGCAAAAACATAATCTTTCAATAAAAATAATTGAAAAATAAGTGTTGATTTTTTATTTCATATACATATTTATAAATGTTTACCCAATCACTGGCATTGAAGCAACTAATACACCAACCAGTAAAACGATCAAGATAATTGGCCAATAGTGGAGTATTATATCGGCCCACTCATTATTTTCGAACTTGGGTCCCAATATCACTTTTGAATCTTTAAACTCAAAATATCCTGTAAACATTATTCAATTTCAGCTTTAATCTTAACGTGTTAAAATTGAGCTTAACTTACCATCTGGCAAAGGTTTTTCTCCTCTTATCAAAAGCCACATCACCTTTTGGGTGATTTCATAAAGTGGTTTCATACCACGAGCATTGTATTGTGTTGAACTTTTATATGTTATATTCTTAGACCATTCCGTATATTTTGTGGGTTTTAAATTCAACTTTGTATTTAAATCAAATGCAGTTGAGGTTTTGTACAGACTGCCAAAAACCAGTAGAAACAAGCAAAAGCTTATTAGTTTCCATAATGACTTAATTTGACTAAATCGTGTCTGATGAACAACTAAAGTTTTCAGTGTCATATTTGTAAAATTTCTTGTGAAACAAATTATGTTGTCTTTTACTAATTATTGAAGGAATGTTCGTTTTTATTTTTATGACTTAAGCTGCACACTAGCGTAAAATTAAGGCTTAATATTCCCTTCTATTAAAAGCATTTGGCAGTGTGAGGTTCTCAAGACTTTCCATATATCCATTAAGAGATAACTAAAAATAAAAGAAATAAAAAAATCAATAAATTTATAAAAAAATTTATATTGAATAATTTTCTTTAAACATTTTTCATAAAGTTTGCAAATTAGTTTGTCATTAAATATTTAAAGCAAAAATATATTTTTTTTGTTATTTGATTTAGTATAATAAACGATACGCAACTCACTCATTTGCCACCAAATTTATAGCGTTTCAGAAATTAGACTTGTCGAGATAATTATTTACTTCCATAAAAGATTACAAAGGCGGTACTAATCGTTCGCCTTGAATGAAATCGCAATACAGATTTTTTTTTATCAGAACAAAAGGGAACATATTTTAGAAAACTTGCACTAAAAATATTACAGCAAATTCGACGGAATTTTGTGTAAATTTTCTATTTCCAGTTTATTTACACCAGTGATGGCCAAACACATTCATTCATAGTTATAGTCCTGTACTAATAATAGCAAAAAAAGAGAAGCTATATTTTTGAAATCTTATGCGATGAGATTTTACTTTAGCGAAATCTAAGGAGCAACTAATTTGAAAATCTTTGTTGGAACGTGTAACAGAACGTGTAACAGTATAAACTCGAGAGTGTAGGAAATTGAGATCTTGGCCTTGCCTAATTTTTACATAAACACTTTCAAAAATTTTTTAAATATATAATTTACAATAAGTTGAAATTTGAAAACTTTATATACAAAATAGAACACTACTCGTAATTTATCAGCTCGATATCTGCTGGGTATTTTATCTATTACAAGTAATTGAGTAGATTATATGATTAGTTTTGCATCGTATAAAATAAGATATGAATGTGCATTTTATTTTTATTTATTGTTTGCTCGATTGAAACTTATCAGGTACTTTTTTTAATGATCACTATAATTTTAAATCATTTTGATTTCTTGGAATTCTTATGACACTACTGAAACCAATGTTGTCAAGACATAAAAATGTTTTGAAAACCAAATTTAATAAAATAAAAACGTATGTTTAGAAAACTTTAGACATAAATTTGTAGAAATACGAGAGCGGATTGATATTGAAGCTACCTAAGTAGGAAAATAAACATTTTTTTTTTCAAAAACTATTTATTTCTCAACATAGTCTACTTTTAGCTCAATACACTTACTGCCAGTTTATGGATCACGAAGCTGGATCTGAAGCTGGCATAAATATATTTATTTATTTTTTTTTATTTTTTCAAAATTTTGTTTTTGTTTTAAATGTAATTTTGCAAACGCAAGAACAGCTTTGTTATCCATGAACTGGCACTTAGTAAGACGATATTCACACTTTTTTATACCAGCGGAATAATATGATTTTGGGAGCACCTCAACAAAATACGCGTTAGTTTCGGTAATCACTTCTTCGTTTGAGATTAATCTTTTTTCAGCGAGCCATTTTTTCAAGTTTGGAAACAGGAAAAATACACTAGGAGCTAAATTTGGACTAAAAGGCGGATGTTCAACCAATTCGAAGTGTATTTTACGTAATTTTAGCATCATATCTAATGCTGTGTGAACCGTTGCATTTTGCTGATTTTTCTCATGATGGTTACAATCAATCTTGTCACCCTGTTTCGGCTTAACGTTGAGTTCTGGGATACCCTGTATATGTATCTCTTCAATTTCTTGGCTTTCCTTCGTGTGCTATGCTAAGCTACTATGATAAATCGTCACAGATATTTATCATAAAACTCCCAACTTCAGAATATTAAAAAAAAAAAACTAAGAAACTAAAAATTTTTGCTATAAATTGTGTACGTGATGTGTAAAACACATTCCTTTTTTATGGATATGCTCATATACAAAAAAATTTAGCATCGAGTTTAAAACCAGAACGCTCGTCAGACTTCATATCAGGTAACAGGTTTATACTTATTTATAGAAGAACTTGTAACACGTAAAAAATTTAAGTGTTAATGAATTAATAAAGTTAACTTGAAGAATATTCGCCTTTTATTTAATAGGCTTGAATTTATAAATTTAAACAAATAAGATTGGAGAGCCTGTTTCACGATTTCGAACCTTAAAGTTCGCAAGCATTTTGAGTGGCAAAAGCTCCTATTGCCGATTCACTTTTGATCTGAAAGGCAACAGAGTGTAAGAAAGCGTAGCAAGGAATGTATCAAAATGTGTAACAGGCCCTAAATAAGGGATTAAAATGGTTTCTAAAAAAATTTGTTAGTTTCGTTTAAATACTATCATCATTATTTGAAAAAATTACCAATTACACTTTAAAATTACGAAAACGGCAACGCTGGTTGCGAGTCAACAAAAATAGTTTCAGATAATACGTGCATAATGTATATTTTTAGAAGTGACTATTTAGAAAAGTAAAACAGTGCATTTAATATCTGTAGCACATACTTCATTGATTTTCAAAATATTTCACAAAAATTCGCATTTTTTGTTCAGTTTTTTATTGCTCAGCAAACAAAACAAGCCAATTGGAAAAGTTGTTCTAGACAACCTTCAATGATTTGTGTTCTTTTCTTTAGGTTTTCTAGGCTTCAAAATTCCGATATCGGTCCATATATACCCGAGATATAGCCTAAACCGATTTTTCCCTAAAATGTCGTGTAAGCGAACTTAAACAACTTTTTTTTTTGCTTAAAAGCAGTTCCGATTATAAAAGGAGCTTACACAGCAAATTAAAATCTCCGATATCGGTCTATATATATCAGAGATAAAGCCTAAAAGCAGTTGTGCTAACAAAAGAAGGTTATATAATTTTAGAAAATGAAAATTTCCGATATCGGTCCATATTTACCCGAGATATAACCTAAACCAAATTTTTCAAGAAAATGTAGCGTAAGCGAACTTAAACAACTTTTTTTTTGCTTAAAAGCAGTTGTGGTAATAAAATACAGCTACTAAAATACAGAAATTGAAAATTTCCGATATCGATCTGTATATATCCGAGCATATACTACAACACTCTTAGAGCAAATTTACACGATGATTTAACGCCATGTCTAAAAGGCATGTCTTTTCTTTTGTACTGAAAAATTGTTAAAATTAAAAAAAAAACATATTTTCTGTTTTTCAAGTTTTTTTTCTCTAATTTCTTTTTGACTCGTTTGTTATTTTTTAAATTGTTTTATTCCATTCGGCTGGCAAGGTAACCACATCGATACTACCAAAAGGACAAAAAGAGACAAACGATTACTTTTAAGGACAACAATTAGAAAAACGGCATGACTAAAAAATTATCGTAAACATGTAACATGATTTTAATAGGAGCTTTAAAAGAGTATTATAAAAAAGACATGACTTTAAATCATCATATAAATCAGCCCTTACTTGTTTTCCTTAAACTTCTTTTTAGTATTTCAATGTTTCGAAATTTTCATCCAAAATCAAGGTTATTGTGAAACAATAAAAATTGTTTGTAAAAGTTATTAGAAAAAAGAAAATCACATCGCACATAATAATTGTCAACACAGTTAAATGAAAAAAAAAACTGTAAATTTTATCAAATTTATTGATTTGTTTACACTTTAAAACATGATAGTCAATCAACTATTGAACAATCACGTAGAAGAGTCTTAAAGCGTGTACGAGTAGAAAGTGATGAAACTGACACCCGTTAGAATTGAGTTTCAACACGATTTTGAACTAAAGCAAAATATTTAAGGCGGGATATAAAATGTACATATATACAATACACAGATATACATACATACATATATCTATACATATTTACAAACATTTACATTTTTGTCGTGCGTTTCACGAATCCCCTTTCTGTAAAGTTTTTGCGTTTTCTTTTCAAAATGTTTGGCAAAATATCTACAAAAATTTACATTTAAAGGATTTTTCTAATTCATTTCAGTTATGAAAGCAAAACCATCAATATATACATGTACGTATGTACATATTTATATACATACACATATATTATTTATCGACACTAAGAAAACTGGAATGGAAACTGTATGAAACAGTATGGGAGGAAACTATAACACACTGAAACTACGAGGGTTGATTGACAGCTCTGTGACCATTTCAATAGATTTTTTTTTGGCAAATAAGCAAGCGTTTTATTTTTCAATATCACCTTCTTTAGGATACATTTGGAATACATTTAGTCCCATGTGCTTCCAATTTTTTTATTACTTCTACATAATAGCTTTTGAAATTGATCTGTTTATTTGACCGAAATCTCTTGCCACCCAGTTAATTCTTCATGTTTTAGAAAAGAATATAGTGGAAAATAGTAGAAAATAGTGCTGGGTGGGGAGCAGTTCATAGCCCAATATATAGATGTTTGCCATAGTGAATGTACACGTGAGAGCATTCATAAATTTTTTATGAAACAGCACTTTTTTTTTTTTGCCAAATCAATATCTTGTGTTTAAAAGCTCTAAATAAAATTAGCGGGTGATTGTTCCAAGATTTTTTGAGTAACATATATAAATGAATGAGCAAATCAAAAAAAAAAAAAATAAACTGTGACCATGACCACCTCGGCCTTCTTTGGGGCACGCGAAAATAATTGTTTTAATTTTTTTTGTCATACCCTAGAAACAAAAAAAAAAAAAATAAAAAAAATAATAATAGATCTATGTTTCGTCTACGACTATTAACACTTCTTTGAAATGCCCACATAGTCGCGGCAACCAGTTTGTATACAGTTTTTTCATGTCAGAGAGTCAAAGGCGCCACTTTTGCTGGTATGACTACAACGAAACTCAGTAAGCCACTTCGCAACCATTGAAATTGATAGTGCTGATTTTCTATAGTATTTTGCACACAGTTTTTTAATGTCTATAAGGTGTGGACTTTTTTAGGGCGACCTGAGTGTATAGCACCTCTTCTGCTGGTACGACCATAACGGAACTCAGTAAGCCACTTCGTAACAATTGAAATTCATTTTTCCCCCCATTTTTATTAACGTGGCTGTCTGTTGCAGCTGCTCAAAATTTGACAGTATTCTTTTAATAGATGAATGGTGATGGTTGCTGGTTGATGGCAGTAGTATTTGATTTAAAGTTACTGTGCGCGAATTTGAGAAAATCACGGAGTTAACAAACATCCCTCGTATTTGTACAGGTAAGCATATACATACAAACATACAGATTCATGTGCTATTACCATTTGACTAGTATTTTCATTTAAAATATTTTCTGTTAAAGAAATAATGAACAAATTGGAAGTCATGCATTAAACATTTTACTTAGATGATTTTTTCTGCAATAAGAGAGTAAAAGACTTGCATTTTATCACAAGACATTTCCATAAGCTAAAAAAAATAATAATAAATTTTTTCAGTTAAATATATTTAGAATAAGCACGTTTAATTTTTTAATTTGTATGTATGTCTGTACGAGTATGTATGCAAGTAATTCGCATTTTTTTTTTTTTATTATTTAGCAGCTATTTTTTAATGCAACCAGATTAATAAAAAAAACATGTTTAATATTTATAATGTCAATTAAGAAATTGTTTTATTTCGCTGCTACAGACTTGAAGAGAATAACTTCACTGGATGATAATGAATACAAAACGAGTTCAAAATAGGAAATAGAAATGAAACTTTATCTTAAATAATGTTACTTTTAATACAAATTTTAATTCCCTTGGTTCAACAAGAATATAGAGATCAAAACGAAAGCGAAAAGAATAAATGAAGGGGTCGCAGATGAATTCATAGTAAACCCAGCGACATCATACATTGACATCCCATCGTAACTAAAACAGGGCGGCTCGAAAATACCGGCGGGTTAAGGTTTAATAGCTTTTACGTTTATAAATTTTTTATTTCCGAACAATTAAGTTTTTATTCGCTATTTTAGCTTCTAACATTTATACCAATTAAAAATTATAAATAGCTTGCTTTCTATATTTCCCAGCTATCTATATGTCGACATTTCATAGAAACTAGTTCCTATGAAAAGTCGACATATAGATAGCTGGGAAACATAGATAGCAAGCTATTTATAATTTTTATTTCCTTTTTCAGGTTATAAAATATATAATATCGAATGTGTTGTTAGTTTTCGATCAAGCTGTATTTTGTCAGGGAACATATGCAATTTTTTTATAAGTTGTTGAATTGATGCACCCAAGTTGAGATGGGCGAAGTTCCTAGTTAATGTTGTAACATTTCCCAACATATTCTTCTGCGCATCGAACATATGTTTTCATGTATTTACCACCACTCACATCAATACGAATATTTGTATAAAAATGAAATTTTTTTTCTTCTTCAAGATCTTTAGCTGGAAAATTTAGAAGAAAAAAATATAACAAAGATCAAATAATACGAATATCTAACTAAAAATGAAATAGTATTTTAGTAACAATTTGTAATTGTTCACACGTAATCTAGAACAAAGTCGAGTTCTGGGAGCGAATAAGTTTCTGAAATATAAAAATACAATATATTTATGGGATTTTAATCTGCCATTTTTCGAAGATGTTCCCCTGATAGATAGTTCTTCAAAAGTTAATGTCACAAAAATTGTTGTTATGCGGTCATTATGAAACCCTGATAATGACATCAAAAGTTTTCGTTAAACAAAAAGCACTCCGATTTTACTGTTTGCTTAACTACTCGTATACGAGTATAACTATCTTTAAAAAACAATTCATATCTTTAAGTAATGCTAGCAATTGGATGAAGTCATCTAAGTGGTGTCTGATTACTTGTTAAAAATTTAATTTCTTATCATAATTTATACTAATATATACATATATAGTTGCATATGTGTAGATATGTCAATAATTATCTTATAATTTACTTAAGAATTGACGGAAAAAACGGATGAAGATAAAATATAATTTTAGCTTCTGGGATGATATTGTGTGATTGTGCATGAAATATTTATAAAATGTAAATTTAAAAACTGCCGAAGTTTGTATATGTGTACAATATCTAATTAAGTTTCTAGAGAATAAAATTTGTGTGGAACGCACTAAATTTTTAAGTACTTTTCACACCTGTTTGTCTTCAGTAAGCAGTGCTAATATTGTTGGGTTTTAATCTCTTCTTTTCCGGAAGTAATTTCTCATATAAATTTTTAAAAAAATTCAGGTCACTCAGCAAGTAAAATATTGTTTTACGATGAGATGAAACCCTGTTAATGAAATCTAAATGTTTGTGCACAAGCAAAACAAAAAGCACTCAGATTTATCTGATATTTGCTTAGCTACTCGTGTACAGGTTGTCCCAGAACTCAACGTCAAGCCGAAACAGGTTGACAAGTTTGATTGTAACCATCATGTGAAAAATCAGAATAAAAAACATTTGAACTGAGTAAAACATTTTTTCTGACTTTTCTTATTATGGTTATAATCAATCTTGTCACCCTGTTTCGGCTTGTCGTTGAGTTCTATAACCATCTTTTAAAAGCAATCTATCTTGAGGAAGCAAGTACTAGCAATTAGATGAAATCATCTAAGTGTTGTCTGATTACTTGTTAAAATTTTCACTTCTTATCGCAATTTTGATATGCATACTTACTTACGTACCATTCATACAAACATATTGTCGTCGAAAATCCAAAAGTAAATAACATCAATTGTTCTAATTTTACACAAGAAGTAAAAAAAAAGTGTTTAAAAATAAACAGTACTTCGGATATAAAAACAAATAATAGAGTATGAAACTAAAGCTAGTTGTTAGGCTTCAAAAGAAGTTTAAAAATGAATAAAGGCATAAAAAGTTAACTTAACGAATCATAGTACTGGGGCCAAATCACCGCATACGATATCGAGCAAAATTATCGAAATTTTTCATTTTGGTATCACGGCTTACGATATCGAATAAACTGTATTGCAATAATATAAAAAAGTTAAAGGATTTATTTTTTGTATTCCTACTTTTAGGGAACGTATGGTCTTCAATCTATTGCATTTTGTTTAAATTACGATCCAATATGCATCGGTTGCCATAATTTAGATGTATCGTAATGTTATTCGATATCGTATGCGGTGATTAGACCCCTGTTCTGCAAAAATAGAATTATTTCTTAGTTTTCCTTTTAATAAAAGTATGTGGACTGGAATTTTGATACGCTTAATTCAAATCTGTTTTCAGGGTTTCTCTATCACATAGAGAATAAATGAATTTTATGGACCTGATTAGTTTTACCAAAAATATTGTCAATTACGCTAATTTAATGTATATCAATTTTTATCACATCTAACCCAATGTGCAGCCTTTGATCTGCTTTTTATAAATGTTAATGCACATCCAAACAAACATCTTAAAGCTAAGAACATAATACACAAACAAACCAACATACATGATCTAAAGATCTAACCCAATGTGCAGCCGTTGATATGCTTCTCATAAATGTACACTCACATCCACACAAACATTATAAAGCTATAAACATACTACACAAACAAACCAACCACTTTGGTGCCAAGTGTAAATAAAGTTGTGATTTACGAGTATTTAAGTACTGTGTATCGCAAAAGTGTTAGTGTCATTATTTCATTTGCAGTTAAAGAATCCGCAAATCGTTTTTAAACGTAACAGTTGGTTTCAAAAGTAAAATTGTAAAGTGAGATTTGACGAGCTTAAACTCAACTCAATTGTTTATATTTTTATTATATTTTTTTAATTCCTTTTTGTAATTGTATTTTCCCCCTGGCATTTAAAAAAAGATTGTTTTTTGTAATGTTGGTTGTATTGTTCTGCTGCCTTTATTTACCTGTTATGAATTTGTCTTGCACTTAACAGTATTGTAATTTGCCATAACTCTTACACTACTTCACCGATTTTAATAAGCAAGTCGTTTTTATTAAAAAGACAATTTCACTGACGAAAAATGTAATCAAATAAAAACTGTGTTTTGATTTTTTAATCATACGTATTTTTGGATTTCTGACGACGACATGTACTTATTTGTATATGGGTACAGGTGTCGGTACCAATTTGAATATGTACAGATACAAATTCGAACGTTTTTAAGCGAAATATTTTTTTTGTATTAACTAATTTTTTTTACTAAATTATAAAACTTTTTTATAATATTTATATACATATGTATGCACATTCTAAAATGTTGGGAGTTACTTAACAAAGATAAATTTATTTAATTAATTTTAAAAATTATTTTTTAGCTGTTAAACTTTTCAACACTTATTTTATTTTTTTTTTTAACTTGAATTTTTTTTATGACTCAGCGAACGAACGAGCGAACGGATGTATTAATTGGTACCTATACGCGCTTTTTTATTTCCTTTTATTTGCATTATGTTAAATAAAATTCTTTTTCAAAATGGCGATTTTTTAATGCATCACGTTCTTAATTAATAATAATTAAGAAGCAAAATAAAAAGAAAAAAAAATTATATTTACATCAAGTATTACACTTTTATTTCAAGCTCACTTGATATCCGTCAGATAAAAATTTTACGTACAAACAAGTTGTTTGTTGTTAGTCAACTGAAGTTTCATTTTTATCATTTAAAAGAAATTAAACAAAGAAAGAATAAAAAAGCAACAGAGAATAGAAAAAAGCAATAAAAAAAGCAAGAGCAAGATCTTGTATTTGGCATAAATACAGTTTTTAATGTCTGACACAACAATAAATAATAAAAAAAAATGCCTTGAGAAAAAAACTGTTACATCGAGAACTCTTTTATCACAATTCCATCGTTTGCTTTTTGTTCACTTGGTTGAATTTGAACAGCAGAGTTGCAGATAAGGGTGAAGAAACTACGTATACGATTTTAAAAATGGCAAAACATTGAATTTCAAACCACTATAAGAAGAAATAATAATATGGAATAAGATGATACAAACATATATGTACATATACGAGTATGTTATAAAACTTTCTATAGAGGGTTCAAACTAGATGTCATACTCGTACTAAAGAAGTGTGAGTGATTTTTGGCAAATCAACATGTAAAAATTTAACAACATTTGCAAATCTTAGAAATTTATTGCCAAAATTCGCGCTTTGTTCGCCGAAATTAATGAGAACTCCGTAAAATTTATGGTGAGCATAATCAGGGTTCCCAGATTTTTTTCAAGTCGCATTGCCAATTTGAACATTTTCATCCCCTAAATCTAATATACATACATGTAAATATACCCAAAAATCCCAAGTGAAAAAAGGCACTATTTCAATGCTAATGTGCCAAGTTATGAATATTTTATTTCAATACAATTGAAAATAATACTCCAGTTCAGATTATTTGTACATATGGTATATATTGATATATTCATACAAATTAGTTAAATTAATTAATAAAACAAAAAAGTGTGAACCCTATACGTTATTTGTTTATGAAACACAGACGAACGGCTCGTCTCGAAAATTTGTATGAAAAGCACTCAATTATTTTGAGTCGTTTATATACAAATTTTCAAATCGAGTCGCAAGTCTGTATTCTGTGAACAGCTCATAAATCTTCTTTATCGTTGTCTGACGAGCTTTTTTGTATATTTTTCTTTATTTTATTTATTTATTGAATATCGCATAAAACAAGAAATTAATACAGTTGTAAAGCAGCTCTGGGCTGGGGAACAGCTCTCGCGTCATCGTAATTATTTCTTAAGTGCGGTCAGGCTTGTTGTTTTTGTTTGGCCTTCGAGAGTTTTGCGTCTCACTCTCATTGGTTAGCTGTCTACCTCAACTAACTGTATTAGTTTACAGTTTTTGTGAGGTATTTCGTTGTTAACCACGCGGCAACTTCCTATGCGAAGGCATAGGTCGGTACAGTTAGTCACAGGGCCGCAAAAGAAATGCTGTTAATACCATCATGGGCATAATGTCTACGTTACTCCGCCCATGCTGTGCATCCTATACTTTGCAAATTTATTTGCAACTGTATAGTTATAAATACAAATACAATACAAATACAAGAAATTAATATTTTAAATTACAATACGCGATTCTATAATGATTACAAAAAAAATTGTGAGCAGTAGAAAAGAATATACAATAAAAATTAAAAATACATAAATGCTCTAAAGTTAAACAATTTCAGCATTTCTGGAGATGCAACAAGTGTCGATGCATTAAAAGTGTCAAAAGTTACGTTTCCATTGCTAGTGTTGTGGAAACATCACTTAGTTCTCAACAGAGATTCCAGCAATTTGTATTGCATTTTGTTTATAAATTTTATTATTACGGTGTAAATTGCTGGAAAAAAACCTCGTTCAAAGCAAGCTTTGTTCTGTGAAATTAAAGATTTAAAGCTAACTCCGCCAGACCTTTGAACAAACGTAAGCCAGCGGTATCTTGATACAAATAAACTTCCGCCGAAATGACATTATCATATCACATTTTTTCTACAGTGAATCCCTTAAAACATTGTTATTTGACGCTGTTTGTAGCATTTTTATGATAGAACTAAATTTGGACTATCCTAATGGGTTTGATGGACAACGGTTTAACATTTCTTGCAATAAACTTCTGAGATATTAAAACCCCGTATACTTTACTTTTAATAATAACAGCGTTAAACCTAAAGATTTCAATACTTCCCCAAAATCGTAGCAATGGATTGGCCACTGCATCCAAAGATATAGAGGATAAACTAAGCTCCACTATTTTAATTATTTTGCTTATGTTTTCTTCATCGCTTAACTTATTATGTAAAATGAAAATTCCCAAAAAGCTTTAAAAAATTCCCTCCATGAATTCCCCAATACCCGTACGAAATTTTCTATCTCCATTTCGAAAAAAATCAACGATTTGGTCATAAATTACTTAATATGATAACACTGTGCTTAATCGTTCATCTGAGCATGACCACATTTACTCTTTGACCATTTATTTTCTTGGACAATATTCTTCCAAACCGAGTTCGTTTCGTGCGTACAAAAGAAGCTATCGCCGATATTACTGTTGATGGTAAACGCTACAGACAAATTACTTTTGTTTTTTACTGCTCAAGTCATTGTAAATCATTCGGGTTAGAAATGGTTCCCTCAAGATGGCACTACATGCCATATATGTAGGTCGAAACCCATCACTATATTAAGTCAAACGTTTGGTGACTGAATTATTTCAAGAGATGGTCCTGTGAGATGGCTACCTAGTTTGAAGTACATTTTGTGGTGCTACATTAAATCTCCGGTATTTTCTGATAAGCCAACAAAGATTCACCATTAAAAAGCCAAGCTATTGAAGCAAATCCGGATATTCTGAAGCTAGTTAACCCACTCTTATTTTTATATTTTAATAATATTTTAATTTAAAGAACCGGTTATTTAAAAGTGTCATCACAATTAACCTTAACCTTACACAATGCTTAACTACAGTTAAAAATCATTTATTCATCTAAAAGAAAACATCAGCATTAAAATGTATGTCAGTGTTAGTAACATTTTATTTACACTTACAGCGATAAATACAGACATATGTACATACCCACATATTGTACAAATGTATTCGAAATAGTTTGTAAATAAACTTTTCATACCATTTTTATTTAAAACAGTCGTTAAGGTATTTTCCACGTGATGCCTCTAGTTTAACGAGTAAATTATGTATTTTTGTATTATTACGAGTATTAAATTTATACAATAAATTCTAAAATTAAATGGCTGTAAAAAGTCTGTTCTTTTTATTTTTTTATCCAAATCCCAATTATTTTAAACAGGTTTAGCGTCTTAAACAAGTTTTGAGTTTTATGAAGAAAAGCTTAATAAATTAAATAAGTCTGCAACACACAGATCAGTCACAGAAATCAAATTCGATTAAAAGTTCTTGAAATTCCAAAAAAAAAACTGTGTCAGAAAATAAAAGCCAGCAAATTTTTTTGCTGGTTGTTCACAGAATCGAGTTAACAGTTTAAACAAACAAATTTCAATGAATAGAATCACGTCCCGTGAGTGCTGGCCATACCTGGCCTTTGCCTAGTCACACTCTATGTAGTCTATAACTACACTGATAGAAAAATATTGATAGATATACCGATTTGTTGCATTAATGTTACGATTTTGTCGCTGTTTTTGGGCTAACGATCGTATCGTAATCGTAAATAAAATGAAATTTGTTCTTTTATGAAAACGGACGTTTTCGTTGCAGACACGAAAAAATTGTTTTTGTTTTAACAAACAAAAGCTGTTTTGCTTGTCTGCAGAAACATCCGGAGTTTGTGAAAGGAATCGAACATGTGTTAGCCGAGGACTCCACCGAATCAGCCATCGAGTATATACTAAAGGAATGGCATACAGTTGTGAAAAAGATTTACATCAGCACCTGCCTTGCGGCCTTATCTGATGATGGACCAGTTCCACGGAGTAAATTATTCACGATTCACCAGCTCCTCCGTGTGGCTTGCTAGGCTCACACAGGTAGTAATTTATGCCATATATTTGTAGCCATATAAGCAACTTCTTGTTAAGGAGTTCGGGCTTTCTAATCTCTCCTGTATGCAATTCCCCAATAATCAATGGAAGACAAGACTTAATGAGTTGCTAGGCCGAAGCCCACTAACAGCATCAGCTCTTAAACCAACTCACCCGTCAACCATCACCACTGGTTCCTTACAATACAGGTATCTGTTGTATAGGCAACAGATCTTCGGGAGATTGTTAGCCCCCGAAAAAAGCAACACACCAAACAATTATCAAGGATACTAACACTCCCTTCCTGCGTTTTAGATTTCAACCACAGCCAGCACGTTTCAGCCAAGGCAGGCACCTCAACCATGATCAGCCCGGATTGAACTGCAAGCATAACCATCCGGGGGCCATTCTGATCCTCGTTCTGCCAATTTATATCCTTGGTAAGGGTTTCGGAACACAACATAAGTCTTGCGGCTTTCTAGAGTTTTATTTGCTACAACAAACGAGGGACCCCTTCCCCTCTATACCCAAAAAACAGAGTGCCCTAGTTAGGAATACGCCAAGGCAAAACCTGTTCCCCGGGGGAAAGAAATGGCATACAGGAGGAATGAAAACGCCCCAGCTCTCCAGCTAGGTTTTTGTTAATATGGCTACAAACAAATGACAAAAAGTATCCACCTGTGTGAGCCATGTTCTAGTTTATACCCTGGTCTCCTGGCGAGCAAATATTTGCCGGATAAAGAGGGATGATAAGGTTTCCTCGTTTGAGCTAATAATCAAGAGTATAGGCACCGATGGTAACTGCATTACCAACTTTAACTTTATCTTCAACGATTAGTCACTTTCTTAAATCTTTAGTTATTGCCCCCGTATGAAATCGAGTTGCGAAATTTTACAAGTATGCGTAATAAAAAACTTTGTGTAAAGAAGATAATATACAAGTTTGTTAACACAAGGTTGTTAATTACATATAAGCGCCATAGGAAATATGAATGTGAATGAATAACAAATATAATTTATAACATACTTTCTCTTATTACCGCTGCCAAAGGGCAAAAACTATTTTAAATTATTCTGCTAAAAACTCTTATGAAATTATCTAAATTTCTAAAATCAAATGAAAGGCCGTACATAAGTTGACGATTCCAAATTTACGTTCAAATTAAAAAAAGAATTGTAGAAAAAAATAATTGATATCAAATTAAAATCGGCTATACTAAAAATTCTCATTAAGTTTGATTCATACAGTAGTTATTTGTTAAAAAAAAAAGATATACATAAATACTGAAATTAATAAACAGTTCTTTTTTTATTTCAATGTTTATACATATGCAAGTATGTGTGACCGTATATTTATGTGTATTTCTGTGTATGTGTGAATAAACAGATACCTTTATTGAGTTAAATAAGTAAAACTTAAGAAATCAAATTATATTCAATATTGAAAAGCGTTTGAAAGTAGTTATTTCATTATGTACATAAGTGATTATTGTGTTGAATACACTTGTTTATTCAAGTGGAAAATTAACCAATCGTAAATAACCCAGCAAATATAAATTAGCCAGCTTTACCATACACGTGAGTGTATGAATACTTCAAATTCACTTAAAAAATTAAAACAAGACATTCTGCCTTCCTAAACTTAATTCGTCTGCTCTTAAACGAATCGAGAATATTTACAATGATCCAACTGTAGAGAGCTGTTTGGATAAAAAAAAATTTGCATATGCGATGTGAAGTTTATTAACATTTCTTTTTACTTCCGGACATGTCCGGACAATTGCATTTCACTTAACATTTACGATAGTGACTTCTGTCCAGAGAGGTATTCTGTGAAGCGCCATCGCCAGACTCTTGACGAGTTCAGATCACAAAAGTATATTTAAGTGAACAGATGAATTTACACTAAACTCAACTTAAAATGGCGAATAAGTTAAATTCATTTGCATTACAATTAGTCAATTTTTCTTACAATTTGTATTAATGTGCTGTTCATAGAATACACTCGAGCAACTCGTTCAGAAAATTTGTATGCAAATTTTTGAGTGATTTCAATACAACTTTTTTAGACAAGTCGCTCGTCTGTGTTCTATGAACAGCACATATGTACATAAATATGTGAAAATTAAACATTATTCTTAACACGAGAGAGAGGCCTCACTTTTTCTGCGATTGAAGTGTCAGCCATTCTTGATTGTGGTTTAAGCTAACGTTTTCAACTTGAACGCTGTTGGCATTTTTCTGTTTGTTTTTTGTTCTGCTTGTTTTAGTAGAAGATATGATTTTGGCTTTCGAAATATACCATTTCGTAAGCAAAACGCGAGACTCATATAACGAGTTCGGCGACTTTGTAAACTAGCGAGTGTGAAAATATTTTTGTTTGATTATATTTCTTGGTGTTTTGAACTATGGTTATTAGCAAAGAAATTAATACGAGTAGCATTGTTTTAATCTAAAATTGAAATTTCAAATTAAGGAATCTATTGAAACAATTTTCTTACATTTGAAAGAAACTTAACCCAAAAGTAGCGTTGAATTCAAGCGTGCTTGATATAAACTTCATTTAACGTTTTATAGTGTCTATTAAAACAAATATTAAAACAAGTGTTCTGCAATTTTCATACACAGAAAAAATGTTTTTCGTGTTCAATAACGAAATTCGTTGAATCAATTAATAAATTGTTTGAATGCGGGCTTGTGCTTAATTTCAACCAGATTTTAGTTCCAGAAGGCATATCTTAATTTTTAGTTTTACGTTGTTGTACAGCCAATCAACGTTCTCTAAAAGAACATAATAATATACATTCGTATGTATATACAAGTAGTAACCGCTTATATGATGGTACGAGTATTTACATATGTACAAACTTACAATATTTGTGTATCTTGTTTGGAATACAGGAAAACTTTCTTATACTTGTTTCAACACTTTGTTTTTAATCAACAATAATTTACGATTTTCGTAACTGCAGATTTCCTTATAACAACCAAACTTAGCAGGTCAACATAAAAAATAATATTAATTTAATTAACAAATTACTCCATGAATAATAATGTTTGAACATTATTAATTATGGATAAAAGGATTGGCAAGCATTAAATTAGTTTGTAAGGAATGTAGCTACTAGAAAAACCTAAGGTGTGTTTTGGTTTTCATTAGCTTGATTGATATTTTTGCTAGAACATTATTTCATATCATATTCTAATTTCATTTCAACGGCATTAATGATATGATAGTACCGTAGTATTTATTGTAAGCAAGCATAGTTAGGAGAAAATTTTTAAATTAAGAAGTTGTATCTCATTGATTTTAATTTGACTTGGCAAGAAAAATTAAAGTTCTTTGAGATAACATAAAATCACTTTGTCTCAGGAAATGTTTTGCTATATTAAAAAGAAAATTGTTTATAGATTGAAGTATTCGTATATGAGATCACCTGAAAGAAATGCACATAGGACGACCAGATGGCAAATAAAAACAAAAATTATGAACAGGGAAAGAAAACAAAACAAAAACATAAAACCACAGCAACACCACAGAAAAAATACAACCCTTTTGCTTGCGCAACAAATGACAACCCTCACAACTCCAAACTATTTATGAAATGAGTTGTGTATTCAACAGCCAATGCATTGGTTGAAGGAAAGGGTCTGAAGCACAATTAGGATTTAGATTTTTTTAATTGTACCGCCACAATATTGAAACTACATATATCAAACTCGAAAAAAGAGAAGATACAAAACACGAGTCTACAGTTCTGAAAAAATTTATTTTAAAATATTTTTGTTGATTTGACTAGGAGTATTAATTTAGATATTGTAATGGCTGTAGAAACAAATAACAAAAAACCTAACGACACATGAATTCAAAAGTCTAAATGAGAATGATCCTCCTGGCAGTTTCGTGTGAATATATAAATTTTTTATAAAATAAAACTATAACCGAAATTATAATAAATAATACTAACAGTAACCTCGATTTTCATAAAACTATTTCCATAAAATTGTTATTTTTTAACAAATAAAAAGTGCATATGTGTGTATGTATGTATGTACGTGCAAACGTTTGCATATACAAGTTTAACTATAGAATATTATTACAGCGCAGGGTGGTAGTTTGCTTAAAATCGAGTTGAAAACAGAAAATATCCACAGAAACACAAATTAACGGCTCAAAATAAACGCCTAATTATTCAAGAAAAACTTGACAAACGTGACAAAAGGCAATTCAGAAAACTCCTAAAATCTGCTAGTTGCTCATTGACTGAATGCGTAACAACTGAAAAGGTCTACTGCAGCAGAGGATAGCAACAAATAGACAACTCTGTAGAAGTTAAAGCGTCCGTTAAAGTGAAATAAAAACACAATTATTTAAATATATTGATTGAGGATTTATGGACGTGTACAAAACGGCATCAAAGTACTGCGGAGAATAAAACTTTCTGTGGTGGGAAAATTTCTTGCAATTTGCCTTTAGGCTAGACGAAAATTAGAATGAAGTAAGACACTGCAAATTAACTAATTTTTATGATTCACTAAATATTATTGTGTATTGTGTCTAGCCTTGGCTACCAGTAAGCCGTAACATTTTTCATAGAGGTTAATTTTTGTATTTATTCACATTTTCTATACATTATTTGAAGAATTTTCCATGCTGCTTCCATAAATACATTGTTTGGACCATTTTTTTACCATTAACAAATGTACATCATTTCATAATTATTATACTTATAGAAGAATTTTCCATGCTGCTTCCATAAATACATTGTTTGGACCATTTTTTTACCATTAACAAATGTACATCATTTCATAATTATTATACTTATAGAAAAGTAATTAAAATGCTTTTAAACGATTTAACAAACATTTTACCGTCAAAAAGATTATTTTTATATTTTAACGAACAAAATATCTGTATACAATCATTTTGTAATTTTTCAAATTGTCTGACCAGCAGCAACGCAATAATTCAATGAAACTAAAATTTTTCAAGGTGTTTGAAGCAGAATCTACTTGAAACAAATTTTATTAATACAAGTTGTGCTTGTTAGAAACATTACTTTGAGAGTGGTATCTTACGCAATAAATTAAACAAGTTAATATATTTCAAATCAAATAATAACGCAAAAAAAATTTTTAATTAGCAAACTCCTGCTTGAAATATAGGGTGGGCCAAAAGTTTCTATGCGGTTTTAATAGTTTTTTCGTTTATATATTTTCATTGTTTTGTCAAGTTTATAAGTAACACCCGAAGAATAAACAATGAAAAGATTCACAACTGAACAAAGAAGCTGTACCCAGTGTCTTTAGTTTTAGTGAGAAGTATTCACATCGAGAACAATGAAACAAAAAATTCCTTAGTCTTTCGATTAGTGGAAAAAACAGCGTTTCTGTATTGCAAAATGGAAACAGACAACACTTTTATTGGAGTAGGTCGTTGTATTTAGCAGCTGTGAAAAAGCAATAAATAAACAAATAAAAACAATCAAAATAACAAAGTCAAAAGTAAATTGTAGCAGAGAAAACTATTTATAAAAAATTAATTTAGAAATTAATTCTTCTTTTTGCAGCTAAAGATCGTTTGGATTTTATATAGAAAACTCAACAATATTTATTTTCGATATTTCGATAACAATTTGTTATCATCGTCATCGAAACGATCTTTAGCTGCAAAAATAGGAATTAATTACTTAAACAAGATCAAATAACAAAATATTTAATAAATTTAAAAGCAGTGAAAGCAAAATATATATGTACATATATTCCACCAGCTTTTACGTTGGACATTTACATTTGAAATTACAAATTCATAAAATTTTTTGAAATGTACTTGGTGTACGACTTTGCTTCCGCCGTTTTGCAATAGATGGCTGTAGCGGTAAGTGGTAGTCGAAATAAATAGATCGTAGATGTCATACAATTAACTTACGTATTTGCAAACATAACTCGATCGAAATATTATTCTATTTGTGCCTGTATCATAGTTATTCTAGATTAAACATGTCAGCTTATGAGGCAAATTCACGTAATTTGGGGGAGATTTCAATTTTCCGCTTCAATATGAAGAAATCTGCGGCTGAGACTCATCGAATGCTCACAAATACCTGAGGTGAGGGTGCTATTAGTGAACAAAGTGCTATTAGTGAAAAGAAAATTATAAAAATGTTAATTATATTTATAATAATAAATGGACATTTTTTATAAACTAAATACACAATGTGTTTACGGTTACTTGAATCTTATTTTAGGCTCCCCAGTCAAAATCAATGCAATGACAAAATAAATACAACATACAATAAATATGACAGTCCCTAAAGCAAACAGATAACGACATGATATTCCCCCATATTCCATAAGGCGTCATCGTCATCACATGAAGTCGACACAAACATTTTTTCATTTATTTACTCGTTGCCGAAAACAATTAAATGTTGTCGACAGCTTCTATCTATCGCTTAGGTCTAGGAAATACCGAAGGCCTATCAAAGAATACAAAATTGCTGTCGAGGGCGAATGTGTAACGTATTTTTGATGTCGTCTTGATTTGACGGCGATGACGCCTCTTGAAATATGAGGGATTATTTCCCAAGGTTGTAAAACTTTTTACGGCTTGTACAAGCAAAAATGCGTTCCGGACAAAACAATATAACATATAATTTATGTTTTATATCTATCTGTGCGAACGAAACCAAATTGTATACATATGTCAAAATGAATGCAATGTATTTCATTAAAATATTTAAGAGGATATTTTTAATTCATTAGGAAGCAGACTCCATGAATGGAGAAACCTTCCGCAACGATGAATTTTGAAATGTTCACCAATTTCAGTGTTCACTTTTGATTTTTGAGCCCGCAATGGTGAGAATGAATAATTTTGACATTTAAAGTGTACACTTAATAATAATTTTTTCACTCAAAAATCTTCGGTGAATTTTAGTTTTTTGTAAAATATTTTGAACTTGAAAAAAATAAACAAAAGGATTATGTATGTAAATTAAAATTATCTATTCAACAACTTATGTGACACAGTTAATTTGAAAAATCAGCATATCATTCAGCCTGAAGAAACACATTCTGCGCAATAAAACTCATTGATTTTTACGGAATCGCTTTTTAATAAAAAGTGAACACTGTATCTGTCAGTGAATTTTATTTTGAATGTTCACTGGTAAAAAAAATTCATAGTTGCGGAATCTGGCCCCAGGTTTAATTTTTTTTATTATTATTTCTATTATGGAACAATTGCAGTTTACGTATACTTCTCCAAATTGAATACTGCAGTGACACTGCATACCTATGCAGGAACCATCCCCTAAATACTGGTCCAAGATAAAAACAATACTGTATTAAACAATTCATTCATAATCTAATGTACGCCCGAGACAATCTTTGAACTCCAGCCCAACATTGTTGCAGAAAAGCGAGCTCTACAGCCACAACTTTTGAAATGCTATAAATAAATCCCTTATCGCCAAGCTGAAAGCTGGGGTCCTTTTAAGTGACATGCTTTTCCACATTTAGTGCAAAATAAATTCTTGGATTTTATACATTTTAGCTATAAATCTGAACAAATACAAATATGTATAAACGAATAAGGTGTAACATTTTTAAGCGCCATGATGATCTTTGGCCCACCCTGTACTTTTCAATAATCAAAGAATAGTTTCTTCAGGGTAATAACCGAATTCAAGGCATTTTTGAAAGCAACTTTTTCATCTTGAGAGAAAATACATAAAAATTTGTATAGGTAAAAACAGAAAAAAAGTTTTAAATGTATCAACGTGTATCTAATATGTACTCGTATGTATGTATATAAACCTAGCTGGCAACTTGTTCAAATATGTTCACCGCGATAGACATAAAGAATATTTTAATATAGTTTTGAATGTTAAATGTTTTTTAAACCTATTAAGGTGTTTGCAGCACAAATATTTATTTATGTAATTAAGTTTTATCACACGTACGAACGAATGTATGAATGCGTTTCGTTTCTTCCAAATACTGTGTTTATGTTATACACACAATAACTTTATTTTGAATAAACTTTTCAAACCGAAAATGATTTATTTTCCAGCATTCACAAACATTTATAGTTTTCAATTTTGCCAGTTAATTTTAAATTATTTAAAAATTTTCCACATTTTTTCTTATGAATAAAATAGACGCACTTTTAATATGTACTCTTAATAATTGGTCTAACAAGAAAAGTGTCAATGCAGAAATAAAAACTAAATTAAATAATATTAAAAAATACACATGCGCTGTAGTTAAAATTTCATAATGAAGAGAAAATGTTCACTGACCCTTCGCAGGATGCTGCGAAGTGTAGTGAACCCCATAATGTGTGGAGTACATTTTAACTTCATTCTTTAAACTTATCGCAATTATTACAAAGCAGAAATTGTGATAAATAATAAAAATGTATAATTGATTGAAAAGCATAAGCATACCTACATATTTAAGTACACATTGGAGAAATGCTTTTTACCCAGGCTACTTAAATATGCTTACATATATTCATGCACATATGTACGAATTTAGTTTCTAATATCGTGTCATTGTTGTTGTTAAAAAAACTTGACCTCAATGTCTCTTAACTGAATCAATGATTAAACAATCACTTGTGCACCACCTATGATTCAAAAGTAAAACTCAACATTTACTCGTATTGGAAAATAATCTCAAAATATATATACTATGGCTTCTTTTGTGATTGTGGTACCCCTAAATCGCCATCCCAAAATATTTTAACGGCAAAATAAAAATAACTTACTTTAAAAGAATTTTTGTAGTTTTTAAGAAACGACCCTGAAGTTAATTATTTGTAAGAGTTTGTTTTCACTCAAAAACGTTACATTAATGTCAAATATATCCGCAACACAAACAAGCGACTTGTCTAAAATTTTTGTATATATGTAGGTATTTCACGCAAAAACTTGAGTGCTTTAAATATAAAATTTCCTGACAACTCGCTTGATTGCGATGTGAAAATATCACATACATTTGTAAATTTTTACTCCGTTATGGAACACAAGGGGTCGGAAATTGGACCCAAGTAGGCTGGCTTTTCATTGGTTGGCAGCCAGTTAAACCTAATTCAGTTCTCGGAAAAAAGACAAAATGCAAGAAATTCCGAGCTTCATAATCTTAGTTAGAAATACATCCATGTCGATTTTATTCATTATTTTGAGAAATGGGTTTTGTTAAAATAAAAATGGTATAGCTATAAGAAAATGTATCTTTTCACAAACATTTTCCCACTTTATCACAGATATGTGAAAATATCGCAACCTCGATACGGCGGAAAACGAGATGTCGATATATTACAATTGCCAAAAGTATTTTCAAAATCCGTTTAATATATGTACATACATATGTATGTGCATGCAAAATTGTATAAATTATGCACGTTTTCTTAATTCAAACATTGAAATCCTTAACGTCGAGTTAAAAAGAATCCATCGTACGTCATCCATTGCCTTTTTCATATAACTAAGTTAAAATACAAAGGGAACGACCTTCAGGACCCAAGTGAGCTGAAGTATCCAGGTACTCTTTGGAGAATCCAGCGGCCTGCCTACCTAAGTTAAAATGCATACATATGTACGTTATCTTATACGCTCTGTCGCATTCAATATGTATCCGTGAGCGCTAAACACAAAAGTTGAGCAAATTTGAACCTGCGTTCAGTACTTAAAAACTATCAGTTCATTTTTTGGCACGACTTTATTTAACCGTGTTGTTAGGTTGACAAAATATCCGTCAGAAAAACACTCATCATGGCAACTTTCTCCATTGTTACGTTACTGTCAGTTGAAGACAGCATTTAATGACGTACAACGACGCATTCAACGTATGGGTCGGCATTTATTGAGATCCTTATTACATATTCTACTTTTGAACTTCTTTTGCGTTCAGACATTATATTGCACTAATGGATCACATAGAATTCGTCGTACGTTGTCGGTCGCTATTTTAGTGGAACGGAAGGAAAGAGTTAAGACTATAAGTACTTTGCTGACGAATATTTTATCAACCAAAAAACACACAAAGCTGAATCAAAACATACCAAAAAATCAACTGACAGTACTCAACGTACGTTAAAAGAAGCCTAACATTTTTACTATGCGCTGCCGGAGACGAACGACAAAATTGATAAGATAACAGTAACAAAGTTGACAAGATAATATGTATGTACACATTTCGACTTAAGGCCAGGGCACATAGAATCCGTCGTACCTTATCCATCTTATTTAAAAAAAAAATGTAATAAGAAAACTAAGTATAAAATTTTAAATTAACAACATTTTCCCGCATATTTAACAACAACAATTTTTGTTCCAATCCATCACACACGAGACTAATTGATCTGGCATAACATGTATACTTATACACAGCATTGTATAAGGGCCAAATAAACTACACAAACTGCTTGCCAAACATGTCAAAATTTTAGGTTTGTACAAACATGTTTGTTCGTTTATGGGGGTGTTTGCTAGTTTGTACAAATATTAGAAGCACGGTTGGACGAGAATCATGCATTTTTGATTTTCGTGCAAACATTATGTGTGTGTAAAAAATGTGATCAATTTGTTGTTCATACGTGTGATCAAATTGCATGTGTTTGTATTTGTATGGTTTAGGTGCAAACGGAAAGCGTGTGTTTGCCAAACGAATTTTGAAATATGTTTGTCAAATGATTAGTTTATTTGGCCCTTTAGTGCCTTTTTATCCATTCGATTACTTGGCATGCGTTTGCATTGGTTTTGTGCTGTTAATACAGTGTTTGAAGATGGTCGAAAATTCTAACAGAATATCACTCGTATACCTAACAAGCTGTCAGAACATTGTTCTCGTGTGTTAAAAACCAAGAATTAAATGGCGTTACAAGTCGCTTAATAAGCTAAAAATCGCTTTATCTTTGTGTTCCAATACATGCAGATATACATAGGTATATTGCACATATTTATGTAAGATCTATCGTTTTAGCAATTTCATTAAAAACAATAAGCTGTTTGATTCCTATATTTGAATTGTGAATTGAAAAATATATCATTTAGTACCTAGTAGATTTCTAAACCTTCGTATATGAATGCAAAAACTGGTTGAGTCCTTTCAACTTCATTCAAAACTAGACATGTGAAAGTAAGTTTGTTTGTATGTATATATTTTCGAACATAACTTTGGCAACTCTGTTTTAAAAAAGAAAATCCACTAATCAATTTAACAACAAAAAATGAATGCAGCCTACATCGTATGCATGCATAAATACATGTGTATGTAGTTATGTATTTATTTATAAAGTCTTCATTACACACTCTGCAATGTTTACATATAATTATGTACAGTGTTATGGACAATGTTTCTATTTTATATGGCTTTCTCAGTATGTACATAGAATTCTGAAATTTTAATAAAAAGAAAAATAATGTAAAAAACTACCAATTATCTCTCTTTCTCGCATGAAAATTAAACAGCAAAGATAAGTTGAAAATAAATTTAATCAAATTTAAGAGCAAATCAAGGAGAGATGCGCAGTAGGTGGTTTCAATAAAAAATATCAGTGACACAAAAAAAAATTTACAAATAAAGCATAAATTTAATGTTGGGGCGATCTCCACTGTTTTTTGTGTTATTAAATTTAAAGATGCACATCAGTGTATACATATGTTTGTAAGGCCCATTTTTTAATTGAATTAATATATTTTATATACGCATATATACTATGTATTTATGAATTAATTGGCGAAAGGTGTCTTGACTTATAGTAAACTGGAACTGCATATTTGCATACATATATAGCTAACCACACAGGTTAGTACATAGTATGTAAGCAGCTTTATAATTGCATTTATAAAGAATATTTAATGTATATTAAAAACACTTTTTTGCCTACACACCATTTATTTAAACTCCATTTGTATTTGCTATTCAACTTTTGCTTTTTTCAAACAAGATTTATTTCATAAATTTTCCAATTTTTTAGAAATTAGTGTTAGTTATTCTTTGCTTTTCTGGTGAAACCAACACACACTCAACACATACACACTTAGAATGCAGAACGACCTGCAGCAACCGCAACGTCTCACCGACTTAACAACCTTTTACAACGAATGAACAAAATGAACTAAAAACACCAAAAAATAACACTAAAAGCACGAACAAAATTGACGCTCTCTAGAGCTGCCAGAAATTTTGTGTGTATGGTTTAACGGGCTAAATATACCTACAATTATATATGAAAATCTTATTAGAATACTTATAATCTTCTTTGTTCCAAGAAGCGTAATCGTATATAACCTCTTTGTCCACAACCATTGAACGTTGTCAACAGTTTCTGTTATATCTTAGGTCTTTGAAGTATGAAAGGCCTATCAAAGAATAAATAAATTGCTAGCGAAGATGAGTGGACAATAGTTTTTTGATGATGACTTGATGGGATGACAATGACGCCTGTTGAAATAGGGAGAAATATCCTTATAAGCCATTGGATTCTATAAATTATGTACTTCTTATTTATACAGCCGAATAAAATATTCAAGGAGATGCTTTAGTATACTAATTTTAAGTTGGGAATTGACATTTGTGATAAAAACAGATATAATCAAGGCAGCTTTATAATAGGCAGTGGCTGGTTATACCACTACCGTATTAAAGATGACTTGTATATAACTATGATTTTTATATCAGCGTATTCGTAAAAATCCAAGAGTACTTTAACGTACAACATTTTGTACCTTGGATGATGCCACACTGCGCACAGCTAGTATATAAAAATAATAGTGCTGCCAAGTTTAGTTATCGAATAAAAAAACGAAAAGCTACATACTGAACAGCGCTGCCAAGCTTCAAATATAATGTGTATGGGTGCCAAAAGAAAATAAACCGTTAAGTTTTTTATTATCATAATTAAGTTTGTTCAATAATAAGTACAAACTCATTGACATAAGTTAGGTTTGCTTTGGTATGCATAATTTCTACTGGACTCAACATTAAAAAAGATTTTAAAGATGTAAATAATTACAAAATCATACACATGTCTTCACACCGCAAAATGTGAATGAATATATGTATATACATATCGATTTAAAATTGTAAACGTCTTTCAGTCACACTCAAATTAAATTGGCCAGAGGTTTCAGCTTGTTAAAATTAGATGTTACAAGTAGAATAGCATGGTCAAATATGTTTTTGATCAGATAAAACAGGGTGGAAAATTACGTGTCGCAAATGTAGAAATCACTATGCGGCTTTAAAATGTAATAAGTATTTCGTTTATATTTTTATTTTAGATTATTATACATACATACAAAAAGTATTGAAAATAATATCCCTTAAAAAATAAACAACCCCAATAATAATATTGTTATAAACTAATAAATAAATAACTTTTTTTTTCTAGTCTATTACAAAATTGTAATATTCTTATGTATAAAATTGTTTGTCATAAAAAATGTCCGAACAGTAAAACAAAAATCGTATGTTAGCAATTTGTACCGAACTCGAAATTTTCTAATCTCATTTTTGAGACATACATGGAGTTAGGAGTGCGTCCCGAAACCCAAGGTACTTACGACACATATTTATCTCGTAGCTCGAATATAAAGACATATTTTTTGCAAAAACAGAAATTTTATATGTATTTCATTACATAACTTAAAAAAAATTTGTTGTTAACAAAAAATCAGTTGTTAGACTTTCATAACTTAAATTTATTTATAGAAATGTTTTCAATTAAGATAACCAACATACGTTGGAATGTGAACATGATCTGCTTAATTTAATATAATTTGCTATCCAAATCTTTGAAGACATTAAATCGGCTTACATTCATATTACCCGTAATCAATTAAAATTTAAAAAAAAAAATGTTTTTAAACAAACAAAAACTCGTTTAAATAATTGATTCAGCACCAACATAAGAGAAGTGTTTAAAGAACTAATTAATAATTTTAAATATAAACTAAAATTTTATAAATAAATTTGGAGATATACTATTCTATTACATTTAAAAATTCATGTTTTTGTGTATAAAGAAATATATATTTTATATTAGATGATTGGTATCCAAACAATTGACAAACTACAAGATTATTTACACAATTACTATCATTTATACTTTATACACACTAATGAATAAAAGTTTGTATTCGAAGTAATACAAAAGAATTCAAAAATAGTTACATGTTTTAATAATCATTCCGTACTACAAAACAAACATAAAATCATCACCTTTATTAATTGCCATTTCTACATATCATCACAGTTTGATAAACTTATTCATATGTGTACGTCAATCGTTGGATACAATTTTCGAAGATTATGCATTTGATAAAAATAATTGGATATTTGTTTTCAACATTTTATAACAGTTTTCTATACCTAATCTTTTTTGTTTATAATTATGTTATATTTATTCAATTTGTGTCTGTGTTACAACTAAATTTATAATGAAACAAGAAATACAAGCACTCATTTCTACTTATTTTAAGGTTTACACTTCTGAACAGTACTTTTCGCCCAGATAGCTCATTCATTACATCAAATGTATATGTACAATTACAAAATAGCTTATTGTCTAAATATTTTTAGGAAAAAATAATATATATATATATGTATAGTATTAGTAACATCGAGTTTAAAAACAAAAAGGAAAGCAAGACTCAAATTATTTTTGTCAAATAATAGTGGCAAGCTATTTCTGTGTGTGTGATGTTATACATACATTATTTATCTATTATTTCATTACAATAAATAAAATATAAAAAATTAAAATAATGTGTTACATAAAGAAATAAGAAAACATTGACAGATGATATCTGTTAAATGGTTTACTGGTAAAATTTTTAAAATTAGTTTCTTATTTTCCTATTCAATTAATGTTAAAGCTAAATTTTCCGGCACATCAATCAGCCAAGCGATAAATTAGGTGCCAAAGTATTTATTCCTTTGAATTTTAATTAACTAATTATTTCGCAGCTTAAAAATAATTTTGTGAAAGCATCTAAATTTAAACAAGTTTTACTTGTTGACAGTATGGTGGGATTTTAAAGAAGCACTGTGCATGAACTTAAAGCTTTTCTTCAACAAGCTGTTCAGGTCAACGTAATAGTTTAACATTTTTCCAAAAGTACAAAAAAGTCGCAATGTGTTTTTTGCAATGGAAATTCACGTTACCCAGCCTGTTAAAACATAAGAACTTCACAGTGTTGAAAGAAACATATCGTTACCTAAAATATTCTTTAAGAAAGGAAAATTAATTCAAACGAATTTTCCATGTAAAATTTATTTATGTTTTTAAATATATTAAACAAGTAATAAGTTTCATCAGTTGCGGCTCTAATAAATTCAGTTTTATTTTTAATGTTAAAAAATGAATATTAAATTAACTTGGATGCATTTTGATTGTATTGTGAATGAAAAACAAACTAACATTTGCATGCAAGCCAAAAAATGAATACCTAAAACTCGACCTCTAAACAAGGCACTTGCCTAAAAGCGAAATCTGTTGGCAAACAATCAAGTCTAAGAAAGTGCTAATTTTGTAATATTTTTGATATTCGTCTCTGTTTTACGATCCATGTGAAATCTTCACTTCGAAATTGCCAAAGCATTTTTGTTCCAATTTTTGTTCTTTACCAACACTGCTAATAAAGTTTTGAAAGTGAAAAGTTCGCGCGGAATGTAGAACATAGCCGATTGCTTTTTAATAACTGTCTGTTGCTAAGAATAGTTAAATTTAAAATTAAATAAAATTTATTGTTCAACATTCTTATAAAAAAAAAATTTGTTTGAAAATTAATTAAGCAAAACATACATTGTTATAAAGAAAAAATAAGCTAAAAATGTAAAATAACACAAAATATATACATATATTAGAGTTCTAGAGTTTTCGATTCACAAAAGTTGTAGCGCAAATAAGCAGTCTGAGATAGCCATAGTTTGGAAATACTATTAAATTTCATTGTGAAATTGAAGACTTACGGAAAAAATAAGCTATAATTACAATTGCATTGAAATAAAATGGTTAGATAAAGAAATTTTTATTTGAGATAAAAGCAAGAACTAGAATTAAAAGGTTTATATTTATTATTTTATTAACTAAAGTCGATTGGCGATATCATCTCTTATTGAAGCAGTTACGTAATCATTTACTACTCATCCCAGTCATCGTCATCACTTTCAAGTCTGGAGTAAATCAAAGTCGTCAATTTCATGTCTGGAGTATATCAAATTTGTGCGTAAAATGGCGCTTAAACAAATTACACTCATTGTCGTTCATGTCGAATTTGCTACACCTAGCACAAATATGTTTTTCTAAAGTAATAAGCGCTCGATTTAATATTTGGCATGTGGTTTTGCGGGCCAAGACCTCATCACTGTCTTTTAAAAGAGAAAAAAATTAAATAAATAAATAAAATTAAAAATATATTTTATGTCAGTAGTAGCTAAATTTAAATTCATCCAAGTTTTATTTTCCAAGTCCATTTCGAAGTTATATCGAGGTTTATTGTTCAAGATAAAAATTAATTTATTAGTTTTTGTTGTTCAGTTTTTCACTTATTTACAACTTTAAAAGACAATTTTCGCAGTTCTGAGATTAAATAGTTTCACTTTCAAAACAGAATTAAAAAAATCACGTAATAGAAGGCAAGAGAACAAAATGAAGTCTATATCGGGTCCGCCTGCTTGTCAAACAAATAATGATGAAAAAAATAGAACAAACAATATTGAACACAATTGCTCCATTCACTTCACTTTATTGTTCAATTGAAAGTTCATTATTGAACAATTAAAGTACAGTCTCATTCGTTTTGTCTTAACATATTCCTATTTTAAAATGAAATACTATTTAAGCATTTCTTGCATTTTAGATGACGATATGTATAGAAACTTAAAAACATATATATAAAAAAAAACAATAATTTAATAACAAAGTTATGAAGAAAAATTACCTTAATATCTGTAACAACAACGAACTAAATATTGATTTCAAAGAAAAAAAATTATTGATTTTATTTCAAACTATTGCCTCATAAAATAACATAACTGAAATAAATAATAAATTAGGAAAACCAAGTAAAATATAATTTTGTCACTAAAAAGTCTTTGTAATTCAAGTATAAGTTATTGGTTTCTAATTTGCGCATCAAGTATAAAACTTAAAAGAGAAAAGGCGATCATAACACAGAAATATGGTTTAAAACAAAAATGTCAATAACTAACTCTTCCTCAAACCATACAATAGGTGTGTTCCACTTGGTTATGAAAAAACAGCCCGAACTTACACAAAGTTATCTAAACGCATTCTATATAACAATAGGTGTGTTTCTTTACTTTTTGTGTGAATTTCATGCAAATGAGAGCAATAATAAGTTTCTCTCAAAAAGAGGAAAAATTTACCAAAACTACGGCAATGTAGAAAGCAAAATTTTTAGACCAAAGAGAAACATGCGATGGTTTGATGTTGCAATGAAATTTACTCATTTAATTTAACTAGAAAATAGTAATATTAAGCACACTTTTTGGTGTTTCAAGATCTTTTCCACTCATTTTTATTTGATATTAATATAAAAATATTGAAAAGATTTGTATATCGGCTAATACATATCCCTTTGTTTTCTTTCTTATTGTTTACTTTGTTCAACAGCCGATTAATTAACTACTTGCCCAAACTAGCCCGAAGAAAAAGTACGGGCTGTTTCGTGCATGAAGAAGAAGAAGCATACTGCTCTCTCAAAATGTCTCTCATTTGCCGAATTTTTAAGTGCGGGGACACTTTTCGGGCAAATTAGGATCCCGCGGTGATCCCAAAGTAGAGTAAAAAACACACCTAATTTTTGTGCAATTTTGAGAGAAAATGAGAGTAACTTTTTTTTATTTCCTGTAAAAAGATCACGAACTTTTTGTTTTGTTAAAACAGCGAACTACAGCTAACGAATCAGCTGTTTTTTTGTTTAGATGTTTACATATGCCACTGATGAAGTAATCAGAAAGTTTGCAAATAGCAAAAAATTTTCATTTAAAAATTAGCTAAAAGGCAAAATAGTTGAAAAAAATATGAAGTTGTAAGTTACATTGGAACATGAAGTCAACTATCTGGTCACGTTTCTATATTTCTAGTATCGAATAATTTTTCACAAGAAACGAGGCAATTGAAAGAATGTCGATGTGAACTAAAGCAAAAAATCGCTTCTTACGTACAAGTGCTTCTGCAATTCCTATCTGGTAATTGAGCTTCTTGACGTAAGTTATTAAAAAAAGTTCTCTTTACGAGCGGGTTTTCTAGGTCCCGTACACTGTGGAACATTTTTGCGTGTCCGATTGTCTTGAATATGACTCAGTGTATTGCACATCGTCTTTGTGGAGTAGTTTAATATAAAAGCAATATTACAAATCGTCTGGATTTATTTTTATGGCTGACTTTACGCTGCGCTTTTGTGCACCAATTACTTTTAGCAATATCTATTTTAGACCAATTGAAAATTTTAAGCAAGAAAAACTGTGAAAATAACGCAAAAATAGAATAGATAGAAAAATATAACGGTGCTTACTGTGAGTAAAATGTTTATTTAATTTTCACACCGTAAACAAAATAAACGCATTTGAATACATTATATTAAGTTACAATGTATTAAGCTAATGCCCACGCATGTATTTATGCTTGCAGGCGTACAAACATAAGAACATTTTGTACCATTAATAATTTACAAAGATGTGAGTTGACAACTGCTTTGTATTAAAAAAAAAAAACAAAGTCATCTTGTTTGCAGAAGTACAATTTTTTGATTAGTTGAACGTGTTAGTTAGAGTAAAGTTATTTAATAGCATGTTGAAACAGTTTTCTATTACACCTTTGCACGTCTTTAGTACAAATATGTATGTATGTTTTTTTGCGTTCCAGCAAATTTTGGGTAAAATGAGCAAATTTTGAGATTAACTTATTGTAATCTGAAGTAGAAGAAGATCTTATGGAACACACCTAATATTAGTTTTTTTATCGATAACATGCAAATTAGAAAAAGCACACAACTCGTATGTATATTTTTTATATGCTTTTTGCAAGCAACTACAGCAATTGCAAGTTCTGAATAAAGCACTGGTGAGCTATCAATTGTTCCAGATAAGCAAGCAAGCAGTTGTCGTCTGGTAACACGAGGAAGATAGATTTATGACATGATATATTCACCCCTTCGCTGTCATTTACAAATTTTTAATAAAAACAATAACAATTTAACTAACGAAAGAACATAGCTGACTTGCAGGTTAGTGTTAAAAACAATATTTAGAAAATATATAAAGATTTTGTGCTGTTTTATTAGAAAAAAAAAAAATGCATAAAAAAATTGAGAAAAATAAACAAAATTTATAAAAAAAAAATTCTCGCAGTTTTCTTGTGCATCTACATATCTAAAAAATAAAAATTTGAGTTCTGACAGCCTTTTCTTTTTAAAAGTTATACATTATAAATTAGTTTATGAACCTATTATTGGCAGGATTGGAAATAATAAATATTTTTATTTTGAGGATATTTAGAACCATTTTGAAAACATTAATTAATTTTTATAAAAAGCATTCTATTATTTTTCGTTTCTGGGTGTGTGTGTGTTTCTTTTTTTCACTTTTTGTAGCTTAAAATTTAACACAATAATTTTCTTATTAATAGGTAACAATACTACAGCTGCGCCAAGGAATCTGAACGCATTAAAGGGCTTGTTGGTTTTATACCACCTTCAACTTCATATTGTACATCTACTGAAGCCCCTTTTCCAAAACGGAGGAATTCAATTAATTTTATTTTATTTATACAGTATAACAAATGCAACAATAACAATATGTTAATTAATAGCTAATTAACTTACGTTTCTTTTCGTTAGGAGAACGCACAAAATGTATATCACCACGAACTTCTGGTATAAATAGAGCTACAAATATGGCAAGAATAACCATGAAGCCGCCGAAGACAAATGGAGGTCCCGGAAATTGAAACCAATTGTCGTCGCCGACATTTTCCTGCAGTGTCTTTTCGTTATTCAGATCAACGTTAAATAAATAAAATATTACACCAAACATAGCCGGACCCAAACCATTACAAAGACCGCGCATACCAGTAACCATACCTTGAACAGCACCTTTGGAGAGTTTTAAAATATTATTATCAGTTAATTTAATCTAAAGGAAAGAAATTCCAAAATTTAATTTAGTAGCACTAGCTGCATTGGCCATCAGCTCAAATTTCAAAATATTGCTAAATATTGAGTGTGAAAAAAATTTATTACCTTGACTATCTGCTGTTGAGTGTATGGATACAAATGCACTTATAGCTGGATATGTTATTGAACCCAAAGCTGCTAGAATTCCAGCAGCCCACATCATCCTTTTTGTTTTTGTAAATATTTTTCTTAATTAACTCAAACACATTTTAGACAAAATAAAACATATTCTTACCATTTCTGACTACCAAAACCATACCAAAAGAGTTGTGTCATTTCTAATATTAGACCCAGTACAATGGTACGTTTTGCACCGACCCTCCTGAAACGGAAAAAAAAGAATAATAATTTGTGGTTTTTGCTTTAAGCTCTAAATATTTTTAGGTTTAAGCTAAATGTTCTCAAACAGCTTCTGCATTCCATAATAAATTGAAAGTGAAATTGTCTTTATTTTATCTTGATATTTATTTATGGCATGATTTGTGTAAGACAAAGAGAGAGAGAGAGAGAGATTAGCAAGTTAAGGAAAAATCGTACATTACCCACGCTTTGTGGTACTAAGTAAGATGCTGATCTAGCTGGAGCTTAGAAGTTATTAAGAAAAGGCACACTATTGAGAAGATATGCGATAAGCTTGAGATACACGACTCTCTTTGCCACCCTAATGAATGTAGTTTTTTTTTAAGGTGGATATATTCGCGGTGTAAGCTAATACATAAGCAAAACAAAAAAAAATTCAGTCAAACATTGGAATTTCTGTTGATAGCTAGGCTGCTCACACATCTCTATTTCTCAGACAGTATAACTACAAACTGTCAAGACAGGGCCTTCTATTTAACATCACTATAATGAATGGGCAGACGAGCTGACCAAAACGTGATCTAGTTTAGATATCTCTATCGCGGAATCAATAAGATGATATTTATTAAAAGTTGACTATTTGAGCAGAAGACTGTAAGTAGATGGCAAAATCCGGACACATGTACATATGTCGCCAACGTTTGACGGGAAATGAACTAGATAGCTTACAACCTTATAACACAAAGGAAAAACGAAGTTTCTGACAGTAGTAACTGCACACTAGGGTAGAAAAACATGTAAGTTGTCTTGATTTACCCTATAATGAATAGTGTCTCAGTTGCCAGGAGAGAGAAATAGAAAGAAGCTATGGTTGTCAAGAGCAACACTTTTATAGGAAACTATATAATAGTTACCAGCCTTCGTGAACTATTGGGGTTCAAACTTAATCATCTACTGTGACATATTACAGCTATAAGATTGGATACAATACCATAATGATTGCACTATGTGCGAGCGATCGTACGTGGATCGAATGGTGAGGTTTTAACAAAACGGGGTTCTATCGACTCTACTTAGTGTTTGGGCGCAGTGCACTGCCACGTAAATCAACCAACCAGTCACTTTCGCATCATTTGAGGAATGTAGATAACAGACGATAATTACCTCATTAGATATCCTAGAGTTACTTGAACGCTTATACTAAGTATACCAACTACTGCAATGAAAATCGCCACTTCCATTGTATTAAAGCCCATTTTTAATTTAAGATAGACAAATATACAGGAATATTGTCCAGCCTCCGGTAAATAAGATAGCAAAACCGTAACACATTGCATTAAAATTGTATGATCTGTGCCGACTTTGCGCAAAGCCTTAACAAAAAGATATAATAAACAGTTTAGTTAAATATATACGAAACATATGATATTTGTAAGCTCACTGCAAAAGGATCTGCTTGTTCCCAATTGATGGGAGCACCCCATGATGAACCCCTTACTTTATCTGGCAAACTTTCGGGTACTGCAACTAAAATAAAGAAAACATCCAAAACAGCAATTGCTGTAGCTAAAGCAACCACTAATGTATCACTGTACTTTTCCATAAGTGCAGCTCCTAACGCAGGCGAGATTACCTATAGAAAACAAATTTTTATTAGAAAATATTTTAGATAAAAGAAGAACTTACCAAACTAGCGGCAAATGTTGCCGATACTAAACCGTAAGCACGCGATCTTTCCTCTACAGTTGTCACGTCGGCAACATAAGCAAAAACCACGGAAAATGTGACAGCGAATATGCCACTTATTGAGATCATTGCAAAAAACCACCATGTGTTTATTGTCATTAAAGGTATGGGAGCACAAGTAAAAAATACTGTTATAAGCAAAAAGAATTTCCGGCCCCAAATATCGGACAGCGCACCGATCAGTGGTGCACTTAGGAATGAAAGTATACCTTTGATTCCCATGACTAGACCATTCATAAGGAATGTGTGTTCGGGAAACGTTTGATTTAAGACCTAGAAGCAAATTTATATTTTATTACTTATTAATTACAAAAATATTCTTTTTTTTTTTTGTTTGTTTTTAACTTGCCGAAATAACGGGCATTGTAAGCAAACCCCAGGCAAAAAATTCTAAGAAGATCACAACCAAAGCATGATGTACACTTGGTTCTCCAATACCGGAGCTCTGAAAAGAAAAGTAAGTAATAAAATTTCGTATCAAGAAACGAAACATATGTACATATGTATAATGTTAACAGTCAGTTCGTCGATATCGAAAGGCTAAGGTCGTTCGCATTTGTGTAACTTTATTCTATGCGAACGATGTGTCAAAATTGAATTAAAATATAGGGTGTTTTTTTAAGCTAGATAGAACTTTAAATTGTAAAAAGTAACACAAAAAATTAAATTTTGATGAAACATTTTTTTTATTTGTTTCAGTATACTCTGACAAATCATCATGAATAGACTCACGCTTGAACAACGCTACGAAATTATCCAAATTTACTTTGAAAATCAGACCCGTTGTTTTATCGCAAAATTGTGTTCAGCGATGAGGCGCATGTTTGGCTTAACGGGTTTGTTAATAAGCAAAATTGTCGCATATGGAGTGAGACCAATCCACAAGAGACCCTACAGACTCCATTACATCCAGAAAAATGCACTGTTTGGTGCGGTTTTCATGCTGGTGGCATCATCGAACCTTATTTCTTCAAAAATGAGGCTGGAGCTCGCGTTACGGTCAATGGAGATCGTTACCGCACCATGATCAATGATTTTTTGTTTGAAAATATGGATGACATTGATCCGGAGGAGATGTGGTTTCAACAGGATGGCGCTACGTGCCATACGGCGAACGCAACCATCGACTTACTGAAATCAAAATTTGGCGATAAGTTGATTTCGAGAAATGGACCTGTCAATTGGCCTCCAAGGTCGTGCGATTTGACACCTCTCGATTATTTCCTGTGGGGCTACGTGAAGTCACTGGTTTATGCTGATAAACCAGCAACAATTGACGCCTTGGAGGCCAGCATTGTTCGTGTTGTTCGTGACATACGGCCAGCAGTGCTCGAAAAAGTGGCCCAAAATTGGACGTCCAGAATGCGCTTCGTCAAGAACAGCCGCGGTGCCCATATGCCCGAAATCATTTTCAAATGTTAATGTCACGTATTGATCTTTCGAATAAAAAAAAATTTTGATTACAATTTAATTTTTTGTGTTATTTTTTACAATTTCAAGTTCTATCGGGCTTAAAAAAACACCCTATACATGCAAACGAATAATAATGAGATAGACATGCCCAAATTGATTCGAATATGAGCTTTCTTAAGTACACATTTTCTTTCGAAATTGGTAAACTGGCTGTAAGTTTTTGTCACTATTCTTATGCGTTAAGTATGCAGAGTAAGAAAGATATTTAGTTGACAATACATCTGCAGAGATATGTTAAACATGTATAATAATTAAAATATGTATAATTTAAATCATATGCTGTATGAATTTAATTACTTTAAGGGGTTTCAATTGGAGCCTATAGAGTCTGGCGGTCTGTGACCGCCATTTTATTTTGGTGGCGTGTGCATGATTTTTATTTTGTATATCTATTAATTATGCAGCTACTGATGTCAACGCATTTTACACGAATGAGCACCACGTCCATATGATAAAACTTTATTACCAATTTGACGGCCGATTATTGCCGAAAAATCATGGTTAGTGGCGAGGCGTAGTTTCGGATGAATAGGTATATAAACAAGCAAAATCGCCGTATGCGTAACAACGCCAGACCACACAAGATTCGCCAGGTGGTAAAAAGTTACCATTTAGTGCGTGGTTTACGGCGACGGCGTCCGTCCGGTTTCAAAACGATATTGGTACACTCATCACCGCCAACGACAAATACAAAAAATATATAAATATCCATGCACAGAAAATAAAATTAAGAGCTCTGTGGCTGAGTGGTTTAAGCAGCTTTACAAAAAACCAGCTTGTTTACTATTAATCGAGTTCTTGGACAAACGGGTGCTGGTGAGTAGCGTAGCGACCACGAAACAGCTAGTTGTCCCCCAGCTAAAGAACGTCTTCAAGTGTACTTCTTTTTTTTGAGTTACTTTTTAAAAACTTGAGAGGTCATTTCACATAAAATATAGTTAACAACTTATTTAAATTTTTGCAGCTTATGATCTTGTGTTGGATCTTTTTTTTATAAAAAAGTAACCGGTTTTTAATTTTAATTTTTATTTCGATATTTCGCTAACAGTTTGTTGGCATCGTCAGGAATTGCTTTTTTTATAACATTTTAATTTTCCTGACTATGATAACAAACCGTTAGCGAAATATCGAAATAAAAATTAAAAAACCGTTGCTTTTTTACATAAAAAAAAAACAACACAAGATCTTGAGCTTGAGATCTTGATAACAACAGGCGGGCCAAAAGAAATCACCCTATTGGAAGATTATCTTATTTTTACAAAAGGCGGCCAATGTCAAATCTGTTTTGACATATGAACTAGACAAATGTAAATAGTAAAGTGCACAAGCCATGGAGCGATGCACGCCCCAAGAACCTACGCCCAAGCCATCCTCAATCTCGAGAACGATTTTTCGACCAAAATCATAATGATGACCGATGAAGGTGAACAAGCACAGCTATCGCTTTGGGGGCATCGAAAATCCACAAGTTATACTCGAGAAGCCATTACATCCGCTCAAAATAACTGCATGGTGCGCTGGAGGAGACATCGAGGCATTTTTTTCGAGTACACTGTTGGTGAATAGACAACAGTAGACGGTGCGCGCTATAGAGCAATGTTAACAGAGTTTTTACTGCCGCAATTAAACGAATTAGGACTGGAGGACATGCGAGTCCAACAGGACGGAGCAACGGCGCACACTGCGCAAGCCACAACCGATATTCTGAAGGGGCCGTTCTCTCTCGCTTTGGCAATTTTCACTGGCTCGCAAGATCGCCCAATTCAATATATACATATATGAATATGTATACTAAATTTAACCGCAAAACTGCCGAAATGGCCTCGTTGGCAGTGGTGCTTCTTTAATATTAGAGGTTTAAGCTGTAAGCTAATTTACAACAAAATTAAAATGATTTTGAGATATTTCTGGCTATTTATAATTTAGTGTTCGATATAATAATACAGGGTGTCCCAGACCTCAACGTCAAGCCGAAACATAGTGACGAGATTGATTGTAACAATTATGAGAAACAATCAGAAAAAAATCTAAAAAAAAATACAATGGCTTGTTTGTGCGAAGAAAAAACATTTGAACCGAGTAATATGTTTTTTCTTTACACCCTGTATATATGTATAGTTGCAGGACAGCATGCATATAATACTTTATTTAATTAAAGAATTGGCTGAATTCGACCGGAGGACGAACTCTAGTTGCTTTAAAAATAATAAAGATAACAAAAACTACTGAAATACTGAAATGTAAAAACTAAACTATAATCTAAATAAGAAATTAGCTGCAAGTTATTATGTAAAAAATGATACTTATGACCTATCCCATGATTTCAAACATTACCAGTAACGTTCGCTAATATTTGAACAACAAAAAACTGTTTAATGAAGACAATGAATGAAGACAATCGCGATATGTCGGAATTCATTAATGCGAGCGATAGATGAACTTGTGGACAGAAAGTTCCCAAACAGGATTCAAAACAATTTTCTGATCCAAAAAATACGGGCGAACGTTAACGGTTGATATCCGGGAACAGGTAATTAGAAATTGCAATAATCTTATCTAAAACATAAAACCGAAAGCTGGGGTCTAATCACCGCATACGATATCGAATTAACTATCGTATCGAATAACATTACGATACATCTAAATTATGGCAAACGATGCATATTGGATCGTAATTTAAACAAAATGTAATAGATTGAAGACCATACGTTTCCTAAAAGTAGGAATACAAAAAATAAATCCTTTAACTTTTTTATATTATTGCAATACAGTTTATTCGATATCGTATGCCGTGATACCAAAATGAAAAATTTCGATAATTTTGCTCGATATCGTATGCGGTGATTTGGCCTCTGGAAAAATTGGCCATCACTAATGCACTATCTAAGTTGCCATAAATATTTCTTTTACAAAACTGTGAAATGATTGACACAACCAATAAATATATGTTTCCCCTTGCATGATAAAATATTAAAATCTCTTCATCTTGAAGCATTTTTGATCGATCTGTGCCCAAAATGCATGATTCTTAGCAGCTACGTTTTGTGTTAATCGTCCACACATACGGATGTATGAATTTTAATATTTTTAGATAATTTAATGTCTCCAATAAATCGAAATCACAATTTAAAAAATTAAAATTATTTAGCTTTTATTCAAGTTTAATTCGTGAACACATTTATCATTTTTATTGTGATGACGATAAAATGAGACAGACACACAGTACAATCAAATAATCGCAATGATCAAGTAATGTAAATGACCATGCCGGTGCAGATACTATTTTTTTCCACACACTCTTTACGAAAATTATTCTAAATATAGAGCAAGTTGTTGCATTATTTTATTTCACATAATCAGAGATCAAGGCTTAAAATAAAATATTATTTAGCGCAAAAAAAAATATAATAAATTAAAACAACATTAAAGATACCAGCAACAAACTATTTTGTTTGGTCATAACGGGTGATATTAATATGCAAGTAACTTTTATCGTAACGATTTGAAATCGTTACGATAAATGCAAACGGACGTAACTACACTTTTACTCGTACACATTTAACAAGAAAAATGTCATAAGACTAATTGTCATAAAGCATTTTTGGCGTTTGAATTTCTTTAATAAAGTTACCATTTTTGATCTCAGGGGTCTGAAAATTTGCCTGATCATGCAGTTTAATAAAAAAAATACAACATAATCAATCGAAAACTCGATTTTGATTTTTTTTAGTCATGGCCGTTTGAATTTACAATGACGATATGTTGTTTCTACACAAACTAATATAAATCGCTTTAGTTTAGGCATATTTACATGACGATACAAGTGTTTAGATCTATCATAAATTTGTGTAGAATGAAGAAAATCGTATCGCGTAAAAGCAAAATGTATTGAGTGGTAAATCTCCATATTCTAAACTGATTCAAACAACTCTGTGTTCTCATGACAGTTATGCACTGCCTACTACCACCATATTATATCTTTTTAATGATGTGTGCAGTACTTTGCATTCAATGAATGCTAACTTACAAAGTACTCGAAAAGGGTGGTTAAATTTTAGGGGCCGATCTTGATTTTGAACCAAACACAAATTATATAGTAATTATTGTCATTTCTTTATTGTGATAATATTGATATGGTTCAATTATGCATGGAACAAAATATCGACCAAATCGCCGCCGCGACTTCGGCGGCACACCTCCATCCAATGGTCTAAATTTTCAATGACACTGAGGCTTAATCTTCTTCATCCTTTAGTTTTTGAATTGTTGCTAGCTTATCGACGTACACTTTTTCTTTCAAATAACCCTAAAGAAAGAAGTCCAACGGCGTCAAATCACACGATCTTGGCGGCTAATTGACATCACCAATACGTGGGATAACACGACCGTTGAATTTGTCGCGCTAAAGAGCCATTGTTTCGTTAGCTGTGTGCCAAGTGGCACCTTACTTTGGAAAAAACATGTCGTCCATATCCATACTTTCGAATTCGGGCCATAAAAAGTTCGTTATCATCTCACGACAGGAACATCATTCACAGTAACTGCCTGACCAGCCTCATTTTGAAAAAAAAATTCAGGCCAATGATGTCGCACTAAGCAGTCATTTTTTGTGGGTGCATTGGTTGTTCGACTATTATACTATATTGAATTTACCTAATATCAATCCGCCATTGTCTTGAAGAAAGGTCACTTTTTTCTTCTTTAAATATAGTATTTTGTTTATTGATTGCATCAATCAATTGATCCAATAATGCACAATAATACTTTCCCACGATTGTGAATCATTTTTCAAGGTAATCAATGATTAATATTCCTTGTGCACCCAAAATACCTCGGCCATAACCTTGCCAGCCGATTACACTGCCTTCGCCTTCTTGGGAGCACTTCCACTAGCTTCCAGCTATTGTTTCACTTGATTTTTGGTTTCAGGTGTGTAGTGGTGGACCCACGTTTCATCAGCAAATATTAATCAATGCCAAAAATCAACAGGTTTACGCTTTATCACCGCTCCAAACACCGCTGTGAAGTGGTCTGTCGAACTCGTTTTTTTCGACACTGGACAAACGCGGCATCCATCTTGCCGATAGGTTTTTCATATGCAAATTCAGATGCAAAATGTTGAACACACGTTCATATGATACGTTTAACATTTCAACAATAATCTCACGTAACTTAAGTCGGCGATCAGTCATAACGATATCGAGGATTTTCTTGATATTTTTTTCAGTAACCACCTCTTTTGGCCTTCCTGTTGATGCTATTGTTGCAGCGCTTGTTCGGCCGCGTTTAAATTCACCAATCCAATATTTTACCATGTGATCTGACGGAGCAGACTCCCCGTAATATTTTATGAAGTTTTTCTTTTGCCTCTTTCGCCGTTTTCCCTTTCAAATAATAGTGTTTAAACACTGCGCGAAATTCACTTTTTTGCACTTTTCAAGAAATATAAAAGTTGCTTATTTTAAACGACTACAACAAATAAACTAATCGATGAATTTGGGTGAAATTTTAACATCTGACGTTTGAAAGATCGGAGTTAAAAAAAAAATCGTTGCTATCTAGCCAATCCGCCCTCGTCATATTAAATATTTTTCCACCAGCAAACGTCAAATTTGATAGCAGAGAGAATTATAGCACGTGTAGCTTTCAAAATTAGTATTATTGCAATATTATATCAGATATCATGATATTGTTTTGATAATATATATTTAAAAAATTATGTCATGATTGAACTGTTGAAAAACGTAAACAAAACGACTAAATATAAAATTTGTTGAAGAATTTTAGAAAAAAGTTGAATAAAAACGTCACAGAACTTTAAAATATTTATGAAAAATCGTTTATTGTTCTTTTTATGGTTGGAGTGTATAAATTTGTTTAAGAAACAAAACAAAACACATCACTCAACGATATTCACTGCCTGGTTGCATAAAAATTAGGAAATATTATATTTGCAAAAATATGTGGCGCTATGCTCCAGATATGATCGAAAATATAATTTTTTTCTCATTAAACTGTTGACGTTCTCTCTCATATAACATCAGAGTTAACATCAATTGTAGACACGGTGTAATAATTAACACCCATGATTATTGTGTTTGACTTAAAAAAAACAAAAGGAAAACATTTTAAGATTTTGGTCTTAAGATGTTTATTTAGGCAAATGAAGTTTTTTCGACAAAAACTTCTGACATCACTGCAGGGAATGTCACAATACGCATTTTACATGAACGATACGAGGAAGTAGTTATCTCCCGCAGCGCTGACATGTCATTGGCGTATCTGTGCGGCACAATCATTGAAAATTTTACCACTCGGTTCCTTGCCACACCATAAGAAGTCGCACTAGACTTTGAACTATATTATATTCTACACATAATGTCAAGCTTGTGCCTTTTAATAGCTGGTTATATTCCATTTACCTGCCCCTACTGAAAATTTCTATATATCTTAAATAGTAGCATTGTTTCACTCCAAAAATTTGCTAGTGGGCATCGGTAGTTTTCCCACTAAAACAAACAAACAAACAAACATTAATTTAGATTTAGGAACTTGTAAAACAATTTGAAATAAGAATTCCTTTCTGCATTTAGCCGTTTTTCTCATAAAGAATTGGCACCACCGTAATCCGGCGGTATCTAGTAACAATAAGTGCAAATTATTACAAATAATCAAATACGCAAACAACACTTTAAATTAAACGAAAATGCAAAAAATAAGTCCATTAACAGTTTTTATTGGATTTTTCAATAGGTTTGTATACAAATTTTATTTCAATTAACTCATTTAAAGCATATAATGCCACTTAATATTAGAGATGATCTACATAGATATGTATATACGAGGGCGGATTTATATTAAAGCTACCTAAATAGGAAAAAATCATTTTTTTTTCATAAACCGTGCATTAGATACAATGCTGAAATTTAGGTTGTACAGGCCGCCAGTTTCATGAAACCAGCCCACTTGGGTCCTTTTGGTCCCGTTGTGTTGCCTGATGGAGAAGTGCAGCCCACGAGACTTACACTTCCCCCGACGGTTCAGATTCAAACCAACCCGACAGCCGGATAAAGGAATCCAGTCCGTTCACTCGGCATTCCGATATATCTGCCAACCCGTGCAGTATCGGTCCGCCTAGATACAGCGCTCTCATAGAACTGAGGGCCGGACATCGACAGAGGAAATGCTCAACACTCTCCTCCTCGTCCTCATCCCCTCATGCGTCCCTATGAGACAATGTCCTGTCAGAACTGCCACCAAGGTACGCAACCTTTGACGGGGAAAACCCTTTAGGATCGCAGTTCTACTACGATCATACGCAGGCCATGTCAGCCTTGCTACTCGGCAGGTGACCTCACCAGACCATCTGTCCTGCGCAGTCCCTACAAGTTGACGCTGTACTTGGTTTTTACAGCTGTTAAGCGGGACTCCTACCATCGTATCAATGCTAAAATTACGTGAGATGCATTTCGAATTGGTTGATCGTCCACCTTATAGTCCAGATTTAGCTCCTAGTGACTTTTCCAGATTTAGCTCCTAGTGACTTTTTCCTGTTTTCAAGCTTGAAAAAATGGCTCGCAGGAAAAAGATTAATCTCAAACGAAGAAGTGATTACAGAAACTAACGCGTATTTTGAGGGGTTCCCAAAATCGTATTATTCAGATGGTATAAAAAAAGTTGGAATATCACTTTACTAAGTGTATTGAGATAAAAGGAAACTATGTTGAGAAATAAATAGTTTATGAAAATCTTTTTTTCCAAGTTAGGTAGCTTCAATATCAATCTGCCCTTGTATGTTGTTCTGTTGCATGTTAGAACACAGGACATTTCTGCTTTCTAGAACGTACTGCGCATCCGATGCAGCGCAGTGAGGAATAAAACAGCTGTGCATTCTACTGGAACTAGGAAAATAAATTATGAGGAGGAAGAAAGAGTGGGTAGTGTTTGTGGACGTTGATCAATAACAACACGGAAAGACCAAAACAAATGTTAAGACGGTATTTAAAGTGTTGGCATTGGATGAGTCAAAACTGTGTGCCCAGTGTATATACCTGCGGCACTGCTCAGACTAACAAAAATTAGTCCAACCGACACCTCCCACGCCGCAAGGTAATAAATTACATTGAAAATAAACTATTAATCAATTTTTTTAAATACATGGACAACAGTGAGTAAAATACGTGTACACAGGATGGAAGACAAAATACTACTTTTATCTTTATTTAAACATTAACACTGACAATCTGCTGAGCAATCTGCAGCTACTATCTATATTCTTGTTGTCAAAATAATAAAAATGGTTGAAGCGACAATATTAATGTTTAAATAAACCTAGAACATAGTCTGGGGCCAAATCACCGCATACGATATCGAGCAATATCGAATGAATTGTTTTGCAATAATATAAAAAAGTTAAACAATTTATTTTTTGTATTCGTACTTTTAGGAAACATACAGTCTTGAATCTATTACATTTTGTTTAAATTGCTATCCGACATGCATCGTTTGCCATAATCTAGATGTATCGTAATGTTATTCGATACGATAGTTAATTCGATATCGTATGCGGTGATTAGACCCCTGTTAAAATTTGTGTGTGTTGTGTGTTTTTTTCTGTGAAGCAAGAAAATAGTGGCAAGATTATAAATCAGTATAATATTCACCTTAAACCTTAAGCAAATCCATCTCAAACACGACCATATTCGACTTTTAGGTTGCGTTATTGACAGTGTTGTATTGGCTGTGTGCACTGAGTGTTGCGAGGCGATAGAGCGTTGTGAAGTCGAAGACAATGTTCGCTGATGGCGATTGGTGCGCGCAGAAGATATTTCAATAGCACTTGAATCGGTTTCTTGGAAAGCAGCCGAGGGATGTGTTAACAGCACTGAAGGTATGGAATGCATTGTGGAATTGTACATAATATTAGAAGTATTTGTAACAGGTTGAAGCCGTGTATTATGAGGACTACTTGTTGAGGGCGCATTTTCCGTTTCGAGATCAGTCGTTGTTGTTTCTAGGGAACCTGAATAATTGTCATCTGTTGCTGATGTTATATCATTTACATTATTTGTTTGCACAGCAATGACAATGATATTAGCAGAGGGAGGCAGTCGCCTACTGGGCTGTCTTATAACTTTGCCGCAGTTGTTGTTCGCACCATGAATTAAAGTCACTGCTGTTACGTCTGCCACGTCTGCAGTGGTAGGCGTTGAAGAATATGTATATGAATCGTATGAATAATCGGAATCTTCATTGCTCTCATCAGGTATATCAATTTTGTGTTCAACTGTGCATTTTATTTTGCAAGAAGATACACTATCATCTGGTGTCTCCGCTTGCTTGATACTATCATCTTCCTTTTCCTCTGCATTGTCTTCAATCGGACAGTTTAAATGTAAGTGTAAGTGTATGTCATTAGTTTCATTTGTGGGTGTATAGACAGCATCATCTTTTACTTCAAAAATTGTTTCCTCGTCTTCAGGTTCATCGATTTCAAAACTAGTATCATTACCATTATCTTCTGCATTTCTCTTAAGCTGATGTGGTTCGTCTTTTTCTATGGACGGTGCAGGCTCATAGGAACGTGTCATCACGTCAATTGTTTATTCTTAATAATAAAATTTATTCTTCCTAACGCCGCTCTTGCTTGTTTAATACCTAACATATGCTATTTTTAGTAACGTCATACAAAACCAATAACAGCAACAATAATGTCCATTTAATGAATTATTGAATATTTTTAATTGCACACAATTTAACAGCATTTGTTTAAATGTTGTTATTTTTTATATCACACGATTTCCTTTTCTTATTTTTATTTTTACAGTAGTTATTTAAATTAATAAAGTTTCTTTTTCTATTCTTAGGTAATGCTTTAAACAATCACAGACCTTTTTTAATTAAACATTTCAAATGAAATAAAACCAAGGTACTCCAGTTGCACTTCCTTCTGCATGCACTTCTTCCTCCACGAACATGCGTTCAAATATTGTCTTGTTTCTTTTTTTTGTGAATGTTGCTAAACAAATTTATTATAAATATGTGTACATTTCCTTAATTTCGATAAAGGTCAACCAACACTTATTGTCGTTTTAAAATTTCACTAGCAATGTCACATACCTACTCCTTTAAAATATATGTATGTACATATGTACATATATGCATTGATTTTTTCTTAATTTGGATTTCAGCCAAAATTCTGTGCTAAAAATTATTAATGGTGCAAAATTTTTGGTTGAAAAAGAATTTTCAAAACAACTGCTGCTTCTTTTTAATTCTTTGTGTTGGTGTTTGTCGATACCGACATCCACAGCCACTTTTCAAGGACACTATTGTTCTTTGAAGTTATTATTTTTTTGGTTTTTTTTCTGTTTAAGGTAAACGGAACTGAAGTAACGAAATTAATACACAAATAAAAATATATTTTATTTAAGACAAAATTAGAAACAAAAATTTGTATAAAAAACTTCACTGAATGGGCACTAGTGTTAAAAGAAGACAAATAAAACTATATTCAAGTTCTTAATGAAAGCGAAAGTGCTTTGAGGAGCAAGACAATAATGTCCTTACTACCAACACTTTCATTTGTAAAAGCTTTTCGCTTGAATTCATGCTCTCGCACACAGGCTGGCTGTGACAATACAAAACCAAGTACACATGTCCTTAAATGGAAAAATATATGCAAAAGAGACTCAGGAAAAGGTTTTTGTTGTTTTGATGTATTTATATTGATAAAAATACTTTTGCTGAAAATCTATTTTCGCGAGTTTAATGGGTACAATATTTTATACTTTATTTGCTTGCCTTTTCCGATACATTGAAAATAAAATTTGTTTATAAATTATTTTTATATGCAGCAAGTCATAAAATAAAGAAGCAGGCATGTTGGAAAGCATTTTCTTTTTTCAATTGACTTAATTATATCATCACTTTAGTCACTACCACAATACACATATTGCCATTGATTCGTTCATTCATTCATTCAGTTTTTCTTTATTTTTATCTATTGCTCGAAATTGTTGTTACAAACCTTCTTACAACAACATCTGTACATTTTATTTGAAAATTACATTTTTTCTTTGCGTTAACACAATCTGAATAAATTTACAAACAAAATACATATCGATACTATGTTATGCATAATTTATATTAATTCAGTAGCGACGTTTTTCCGATTATCGCGAAGTTTTTTGTAACATTTTTATGTTTTTCTATATTATTAAAATTATAAAAATATGTTCTTGAATTTATTTCGTTATAGTACGCGTTCATGTTTCATTTTCATCTGATGAAAGTTTAGAAAAAGAATTTTGTTCACCTTTCTTTTCACTTTTCAACGAGCAAAACAATAACAACAACATCGCTACATATGTGCATGTTAAAGCTTTTAAGAGCAATTGAAAGCTTTATCTAAGTTTCTGATAACATAGCGTAGATAAACATTAGGTTTTGATGTTTTCTTAGATATTCAAACATAATCATCATACAATATATAGCTGATTATGAACTCATCAGTCATCTCCCTATCTTCCATTGATAAAAACAAAACAAAAATTCTAAGTAAAGTAAACAATTTTTTTTTAGAAATAAAAAAATTAACACGACGGATAACTTTTAAAACCTGTAGAATTTTTTCCGCTTTTCAATGCATTGGTCCATAGTGTTTATCACAAACGTTTGCATAAACAAAACAAACTTTTAGCTTAAAAGCACATATGAACCAGGGATGATAAACGGCAATGGACAAATTCGCACATGTACCGAATTAGAGCATCCAGTTAAAAACGCTTTAGTACTAGTTTACATATGCCGATGCCAGTTCGAAAAACTTTATACATTCACAATTTTTTACTCACACTTACATTTTTCGCAATCGCCGCTCCAGTGGCAGCAAATTTTGCATTCAAGTGCAAATTTGGCAAGTGGCATGCACCGAATATAAAAATATTAAAAAATGTTACCCTGCCAAGAACTTCATAATGCAAATTAACTGGATTAGAGCAAAATGTGAATACAAATGTTAGCTTTTCATATGTATTACTAACAGTTTGTTCGCCGATATCGAATGAAAATGTATGCGAAAGAAAGCTAGTCACTCACATTCGAATCATTTTGGGTTTGTCTATGTCACTATTACCCGTTCGCACGTACTTATGTATTTTTATTGAATTTTGACACATCGTTCGCATAGAATAAAGTTAGACATTAGCCTAAAACGCGAATGAACTTATCCTTTCGACATCGGCGAATTGGCTGTAATTGGTATGCAGTTCTTATGAAAATTCAGGTTCCCATAAGAACTGTGTGTAAAAAAGTTACGGAATTTCAGGTTGGTAAATTCCTTTTGTAACAATGCTCACTTGGAAAATTTGTATGAAAAGCATTCAGTTTGTTTAATACTTTCCATACAAATTTCTTAAACATGTCGCTCGCCTGTGTTATGTAAGCAGCACTTTAAGCAAAAGGGAAAATTCTATGCTTTTAATAATTTTGAGCCTCTATGACAAATATTTGATACATTTTTTTTTAACAATTTTGGGAAGAGTTTATGAAATAAAGTAAATAAATATTTGGTGATCTTTTTGTACATAACGTATTTTCCCCCATTTTGATGTACTTTGAAATTTCAATGTTGACAACGCTGGTTAGAAAAAAAATAGTGCAACCACAAAGTACACAGAGATGATTCCGCGCTTTGTGTTTTTATTCGCAAAGAATACTTAGAACGGGTTTTCTCTTTCAAAAATCCGGTTGAACATCAGTAAGTATCAACAAAATTCGAAACCACATGTTTTAAGTAAATACTCGTATACACATCCATATGTAGGTAAGTAAGTGAACCACAAGTTCAAGGCGCATTTTTTTGTGGCATCACTAGCGCAGATGACAATTTCTTGCTTTAAGTACTTTATTCCGGTCTTATGTCAAAAAGTTGATGAGATAGATGTTAAAACAATTTCAAAATGTGAATAAGAAACATACGTATAAAATATAGATTTGAAATATATGTATTTAAAAATACATATATATGTGTTTAAAATATGTTTAGATATGTAAAAGACAAACTCTCTGGGGATTTTAGCATTTCCATAGAAATCTGAGTTTCTTACGCCAACATTTATGACAACCAATAGCACTACACACAAACAAAATATTATGCATTTTTTTGTATTCTAGTCACCCAATGATTCCACCATGCACAAATTTAAATATGCATATTTTTTAATTATTTTTGTTTTATTATAATAATTTGCATCTATCTTCTTAGGAAGATATTTCAAGACTAACTTTATTTATTAACACGGTTGTAATTTTCCAAATGTCCGCAAGTAGCCTAAAAAAAAGTAAACATATTTCTGCTGAGCTTGCTTTAATTTCAAAATAAAAAAATAAAAAATGTTGTTCCATAAATTTAGAGTTATTTACTTCACAGTCTGTACAATTCGTATCAAAGACGACAGTAAATGCAAAATGAGTTTATTTTAAAGTCAGCTAATTGTTTGCAAAAACAAGGAAAATACAGGGTGGCTAACAAAAGCCGCTACAAAAAGAAAACTTGATAACATTTTTCTATCTAAGTAAAGTGGATTTGTGTTTTTGCAAATTATTTTATTTATGTGCTGTTCATAGAACACAGACGAGCACTCGTCTAAAAAATTTTATATGGAAATCACTCAAAAAATTGAGTAACTTTCATATAAATTTTCTATCAACAGCAGGTTATTTTATTTTATTCATTCATACTACCTAATACTAAGCCCATAGGGCCATAAGATACATTAACACCTGATCAAGCATGTATTAGCAAAATCAAAATTTGAATATATCATATAAAACATTACATTTTATCTTAATATTCGTTGATCTTCGCTTGATAAATAAGTTTTATTTTTGCAACTTAAACTCTTGTTATTATTTTTTACTAAAAATGAATAATTAATAATCTTTTATCTTTCAATATTTCGCCAACAATTTGTTAACATCGTCAGGAAAAATTAAAAATGTTATAATTGTTTTTTGATAACAAAAAATTGCCAAACAGTTTTTGGTTTCCAAAAATGCTAACTCGAAGAAAAATTCTTAACAATATTAACAAACAACTTAACATAACTCAATAATATTCTAGGTTAGGTTTAATAGGCTGCCAGCTATTGTGAAGCCAGCTCACCTGGGTCCAGTCTGGTCCCGTTGTGTTATAATATCTTAAACAATGATACTCATATACATTCAATGTATTGATTTTTTGTTAATTCAATGTCTACAACTCTGTGCTAAATTGTCAGTGTCGATTTTAAATTTAATTTTCTGTATTAATAATCATGTTTCCTAAAATGACTTTCTGTTTTTATTATTGAAACATTTTCAAATTGAGGGTAGTGATTCAATTAGTAACAATGAAAAGCTAACGCTTTATTATTTTTTTAATTAATATACCTATATATTTGGTCTGAATTATGCCACGCAACTATTCTCCTTAACATGTTTTATGTTTCTCCTATATACGAGTGCACTTTTCATACAATTTTCCTAATCGTTTCGCTGGCATGGAATTTTATAAACTACTCGTATATATGTAATATCAAATTTACTCAGTTTATTCTTAGTCTTACTAAATAATGTACTTAATGAATTTAACTTCTATGGGCCAATCTATATTTTTCCCTGTTAAATATAACAGAACTTGCTAACCTTTCTGTTAAGTCTGGTTGGTATATACGTTAAATTTCTATAAATTTTTGGTTCTGTTAAATTAACTACATTCTGATTATTTATATTTCAAAATTGACTTACAAATTTATGAATTAGCCCAGCTGGAAAAATGCTGTCTTCTAGCAAGCTCCTAATTTTAATAACGTTCTCGCTATGGAATTCATCATCACTTATTCTAGTACCCTTTCAACAAAATTTCTAGCGATATGTGTAGTATGACCACTTTTCTTTTCAAGGAAACCAGATTTATTAAATAGCCTTTTTTACTGTTGTATACTTTTAAGACAAAACTAAAAAATATGCATTCTGTAGAGTATTTTCCAGTTTATTATTTACTGTCAACAGACCTTAAACAGATAACAGAGGTCCGTAAACGAAAAAAAGTTCAAATTTGGTTAATCTCTGTGCTCGTTAAATTTAAAGCCAATTCCCGGATAACGAAGTTGTTCATTCGCGTAATTATATTTAAAACAAAAAAAACTCGAAATGTTTGTGTTTTAAATGAAATCGTGCGAACGAAGGAACAGCTTTGTTATCCGGGAACTGGCACACATATGTATGTCAAAGTGAGCTTTAAAATTCAGCTGATTATCAATGATAATGCCTAAACAATTATGTTGGTTAAGTCAAGTAATACTACACAATAGATGGATACATGCACTCGTTATACTTATAATGGGCAAAAAATTTCTAAATGCACAAGACCAATTAAAATTAAAAGTAAGACTTTTTTACGGCAAATGTCAGCAACCAAAAAACGCGCGTTTTTAAACTCGCAGTGTAGAGATAAACTAAGTATGCATGTGGATATGTGCATGTGTATGTAAGCAACAAAAATTTGCTTGTAGATTCTACAATGTAGAATATGCAAAAGGGGTTGAGGCGCTGAGATAGACATCAAGCCACAAACTTTGCAATCTGCAGGACACAATCACATTCAAGAATATTGTCATTTTGAAAAGGTTTAATGTAATTGTGAAGTATTAAAAAACATATAAAAGCAATATGTGTAATAAATGTAAAAATAGTTGCATATAATTATAAAATAAACTCATTTTATTCAATTGATTATAAATAAAAGAACATGCTACTTGTTGTATAATATCCGATCAAATCCAGATACATTTAGTATATAAACATACATATGCATATGTATGTATCTTCATAGGTATACGTGTATTTCTGTGATAACTGCACGATAAAATTACTTACCGTGATAACAACGTCTTTGATGTTGTTTCTATTTCTTTTGACCATATTGGTCAATGGCTTTTTCATATATATCTTTGGCATCTTTTTACATCTGTGGCGTTCTTATACAGGAATAGTTGGTGGATGGGATTTTCTAATTCAAGCGCTAATATTTTTGGACACAAAGATGCAAACACAGCATTAAGAGAAAACTTTTTGCATTCATGCACTAAGAACACAGATTTTAAACGGAAATAGCGACGATAACAAGCGAAACACTTAATATCTTTTAATAATTCGAATTATTTTAGTTCAATGCTCGTAACAACTCGACAATTTATTTACACATAATTCATGAATTTCCAGACATTTTCATTCCTAAATTGCTCACAACTTCTTGCAACAGTCTGCTTCATTTATGCCCGTATCTTTTGTTCTTTCGTAAACAACGTCACAGGTTTCTTGCGATACACGTTTAAGATTTCTTTCTCAAAAAATACCTCAATTTTATTAAATTTATTAATTTCTTTATATTCAATTTTATTTATTTTCCTATCCTTAATGACAAAGCCTCACAAAAAAAAGTTGTGAGAACAAAATACATGGATGGAAAATTGTGTACTAGATTTCAAGAATATCTAAGCAAAGTTGTACCGTTTGGGAGCTATATGTTAGTATTCGGCTGGATCTACTTTCTTCTGTTGTAATCGAATGAATCGTAATTGTTTATTTGTTTCAGATTATATATTCTATAACGTCGACTTTCTGAATATTGGCTTAATTGATTTAAAAACAATCTTGACTGCACATAAACAAATTATATTTTACGTAACAATTAACAGTCATATATAAAAATACTGTAATAATATACTTTTTAAAATATTTTGTCACCAGGTGTAGTAAAACATTTTCCATACTTTAAACTTACCTTTCTTTAAGGTCTATTTTAGAATAGATTTCACTTAAAAAAGGCGTGCTAATTTAAAAATATATCTATTTCGTATCTACGCGTATTTTTCGTATCTGCGTATATCCTATTACATATTAGGATTTTCCCTTTTTTCCGAATTGTAAATATATCTGGCAAAATTCGTTAATAATACCTATTTTTAAGCTTTCTACATGGAAGACGTTAACTTAATAAATGACATACATTTCTCACCAATTTCTAAATAATTCAAAACCGTTTTAATTAAATACATTGCTTCCGTTTTGTAACTGCAGTTCGACCTAACCTTTAATAGCTTAATATGGAAACAACTTGCTTGTATTTTATTATCGATTGTATCTAGAATAATCTACAAAATTTAACCCTTCAATAATGCGCAGTTCTTAATTAACTTAGCACTTGTTGCGTAAGTGTTTTTGCAAGTTTAAGCTAAGTTTAGATATTTAATAAAAAAAAAGAAGTTCATATTTTTATATGTTTTCATAAATTACGTAGAAAATTTCCGTGACGATAAAATTCTATAAAAGGCAAAAAATTAATATTATTTTTATTTATTTTAATTATTAATTCTTATTTTAATTAATTATTAATATATATTCCATTTTAATAATACATACGATATATATTTATTTATTTAATAATATATATACGTATGTGCACATAAATAATATTTATTTTTATTCATCGTTGTCTTCACTACAGTCTTCGCTTTCTTCACCATCATCATCTTCATCATCTTCCTCACTTTCCCCTTGGCTTACTTCAATATCATCGTCACTTACTTCATCGCTTTCTTCACGATCCTCTTCGCTTACATCATCATTATCGCTTACTTCACTATCATCTGAGTTTTCAAGCTGGACTTGTCTTTTCGATTTCTTTAAAGGTGGGTAAACGTCACCAACGTCATCATCGCCACCCTCCTCGCTTACATCATCATTATCACTTACTTCACTATCATCTGAGTTTTCAAGCTGGACTTGTTTCTTCGATTTCTTTAAAGTTGGGTAAACCTCACCAACGGCATCATCATCATTCTCTTCGCTTAAATCATCATTATCACTTACTTCACTATCATCTGAGTTTTCAAGCTCGACTTGTTTTTTTTTCGATTTCTTTAAAGGTGGTTCAATTTCATCAACGTCATCACCCTCAACATTTTCTTTTGATGTTAGTGCTTCTCGAGTTTCACGTATCTCTTGTTTACGTTTGGCTTGCGTTTTACTAAGTTTAACAAACTCTCCTGTTTTACTCATACTAAATTTGGACAACACATCGTTAGCTTGCTTCTTCAACTTAAGCATCCTCTGCTCCCGTGGACCTATTATGTTGGGAACTTCTTCCGGTGCTCCAGTCAAACTCACGTATAGTGGCAAAGCTGATGTGCCGGTGATATCGATTCTAATGTACAAATTACGTATATTGGCATAACCACCCGGGTAAAGCAACTTCAGTTGATAAATAACTTTTCCGACATTCTCAGCCAACTGATCCATAGTAAATCGATGATTGCCAACTAGTATCGATGATAAATTACCTTTTTTTAGCTGCCTGAATGCTGTGCGTTTGAGAGCATCTCTTATTTTTTGTTTATAAACCTTGGGATTGCTTAAATTAACTGCATGGAAAGTAGCGCCGGGCTTTTGAAAGTGCTTTCCGCAGAAGCCAACTACTTGGCCAACAATACGCCCATCACACAGAAAGTGGTCATAAGTATTATAAAGCTTTCTTTTAGCTTCAAAAGACGAGTACTCATTTCGTAATTGATTAAATGGCAACACTTTGATATTTTCAATCTTATATTTCCGCAGTATATCATCATAATGTTGAATGGTGGGTTCGTAATCGACTTTAGAGCCCCTTTGGAGGTCAGGAACAATCAATACTACATCATCTACTTCAGTATCCACGAGAGCGTGTTTAAGATTTCTATAAAAAAAGAATTTAACTTAGTAATAAATTCAAAATAATAGCTAGGTATATCTTTCTTATTACTCACAATTTAACCATTCGCTTAGGGCAATTGGGAATTTTGTAGCAAGCTACGTTCAAATAATATTTGTAATCGCTGAAAATAACTTTCTTCTTTTCAGAAACTTCTTTTTCTACTTGATCTTTAAGAGCTTTGCAGACCTTTTTAATATTTTCAAAGGAAACAATCTTTCTAAATTTATCCTCGTCAAAATTTTGTTGCTCGTATAGTGGTATTTTCTTTTCTTCAGATTTTATAATTTCGCCTTGATCTTTCTGAACGATTTTTTTTACTTCGCATATATTTTTCTGAACTTTGTTTTTTAAATCAGTTTGATTTTTCTTTTCAACAGAAAGTTTCTTTTGAACTTTGGAATTTATTTTCTTCTGTCCAGTTTTATCAGCTTTATTTGGTTCTGCCAAAACAATTGACTTCTTTCCTGCTTTTTGGTCAGCAACATGACCATTCGCATTCATTAGCTTCTTCTTTGGAATAACATTTCTATTTGCTTCAGATAATTCTACTACAGCCGTACTTTTTTTAGTTACAGGCTTTTTAACAAGCTTTCGATGTTCTTCAGCTACAACTGAAGTTTTCCGTAAAGATTTCTTTTTATCTACATCAGACTGTTTTCCGAAAACAGAATTCTCATTAGCAACATGTTGTTTGGTACTTTGTTGCGCCTTTGCTTCTAGCGGTTGTTGTGATATTGCAAGTTGGGTTTGCTTTGAAAGATACTTTTTGCCCGACTCTTTCTCTACAGCAGAATTTTTCTTAACGACAGATTTTTTGACAGTTTGCTGCGCCTTTGCTTCTACGGGCTTTTTCTTTGGAGCAGACGACACCTTGGTTAAATCAGAATTTACCAAAATTTTTTTTAATGAATTCTGACTTTTTGCTACGGGAACGTTATTTGTCGCAGGTTTTTTGACCTGTTCCGACTTTTTTTGTGCAGTCAGGGGTCTCTTAACTTCGCCATTTTTGACTGATTTTTCTGCCAGTGGTTTCTTCTTTGAGACGGTTTCTTTTATCCGTTCCAGCAATTCAAGTTTCCTGTTCAGACCAGCAGTTTTTGTTTTGACATTTTTCGGTTTATTTATACCTGCCACTCCCAATGGTTTTTTCAACTTATTTATAGGGTTCGCTTCACCAATTTTAGTTTGTATTTTTTTTAATTGAGGACCATCTTTTTTAATGGTTTTTGGGAATGGTTTATGCACTTTAACCATTTTTGCTACAGATTTAAACAATTGATTCCGCTGGTGTTGAAGCACGTGTATTAGTAAAAGAGATGTACAATATTAAAGAGTTGTCAATGTTTCAAATAAAAAAAAAATGTGTGAACCACACAAAGATGCCACACGAACAATGTATATTTTGCCGCAAAGAATATTTAATTTTAAGTGTACCCTGTGCTGGCGATTAGTGCACTTTTACATTTAGAAAGACGATGGGCAGACATTTTTTCAGTTCTCTTTTGGTCTTGCCTGAACCATTTACATTTAAGAAATTAATAGACAGACAGAAACTTTTCATTTCTTTATTATTTCTTCTTCGTTGTAGTTTTTTAAAGCACAGGTAGTGTGCTTATATGAAGTTGATGTTGATATGAGAATACTGATATGAAGCAACTACATAAAATATGCGGAAAGTTACAAAAGAGAAACAAAGAATGTTCACAAATGTCTAATACAGTGATTAGTGTATTAATGTTGGGCAAAATCTTCCATTTGTGTAAATTATTCATTTTCTTCCAGAAAGGTTAAGTGCATTAACACATTATTTTCTGTCATCTTTGCGTTTGCCAAACATAATTCAGGTGGCATAGAGAAAAAATACAGAAATTTTTGACTTTCACCTTGAGAGAATTATTCAGTTGAATTAATTCACAAGTCTATCCTATGCCCATCGTCTGTGCAAATGAAAGAGTGGAACCAATGAATCAATTATTTGCGTTAGTGGCCTTCTTGTCTCCAACATAATTTCACAAAGCTATCAATTAGTGCTAATTTTCTTTATTGCGAAGAAGAAGAGACTTTTGCTTTAATATTGTGCACTGTTTAAAATTGCAGTTTCTAATCTACTTTGTGGTTTTTATTGACGTGTATATGAAATTCAAATATTTAAATGGTTCGAGTACTATTTTTACATCCTGACCTGGGGATAGGTGGTGCTGAGCGATTGGTTATAGATGCTGCATTAGCGTTGAAACTTAGTGGACATGAAGTTAGCTTTTTAACAAACCACCATGATCCAAATCATTGTTTTGAAGAGACTGCAATTGGCAGTTTGAAAGTACGAGTCGTCGGTGATTGGCTTCCCAGAAAAATATTTGGCCGGTTTTATGCATTTTGTGCTTACTTTCGAATGTTATACGCAGCTTTTTTTGCGTCAATTTTTCTATCCCGTAGTGAGCAAATTGATGTAATATTTTGTGATCTAATTTCTATCGGCATTCCAATTTTAAAGTTGGCTAAGGGTAGACCAAAAATTATTTTTTATTGCCATTTTCCAGATCAACTGTTAAGCGCAAAAGGTGGTTATCTAAAAAGTTTATACCGCAAACCTATCAACTATTTAGAAGAAGTAACAATGAAAATGGCTGATGTGACTTTGGTAAATTCAAAGTTTACTTTGCGCATTTTCCATGAAACTTTTACACGCTTAAATACTATTCCAGACGTTTTATATCCATCATTAAACACTAGATATTTTGATGAAATGCATTTGAAACATACGTTTAGCAACGAAGAACCATTAAAGTTACTTAATTTAGATTTGCCACGTAATTCTTTTATTTTTCTTGACATAAATCGTTTTGAACGAAAGAAAAATCATAGCTTGGCTATTAAGGCTTTCTGTCGTCTGGCAAATAATTTGAGTCCCAGTGACGTGAACCGTTGTCGTCTAGTGATTGCAGGAGGATATGATAAACGAGTTGTAGAGAACGTAGAACATTTTTCTGAGTTGGAAGGCCTAATTGATGAGATGAATGTTAAAGATACCATAAAATTGCTTAAATCTCCTACGGATGAGCAGAAATATATGCTGTTAAAGAAAGCAGACTGCCTTTTGTACACTCCTGAAAACGAACATTTCGGAATTGTGCCATTGGAAGGCATGTACATGTCAAAACCAGTTATTGCTCTAAACTCCGGTGGGCCAACAGAAACTGTAGTAAACAACCTAACTGGCTATCTTTGTGAGCCAAATGTTGAAACGTTTACCACGGCAATGTTAAAAATATTTTCAGATGAAGGCTTGCGTGAGCGTATGGGTGTCATGGGGCACAAACGTGTACAGCAAAAGTTTTCTTTCGAAGCTTTTTCCCAAAAATTGGACGACATCATAAAAGATGTTTCGAAAAAGGAAACCCAAATAAAGACTGGTACCCCAAAAAAGCAGGAGTGAACTAGAATATTTTCAAAGACACTAAATGATGTAAAAAAGTTTGTGCGTATTTCGCTACTATTATTCTATGTTTGTAAAATATGTATGTATGTACCTGTTTAAAATAAATTTTTATGCTCATAAATAAATAATAACATACATACCACTAACCATATCTTTTCTTTGAGAAATAGGTGTATTAAAAGAAAGTTACCTTTACAGGTAAAGTAGCCAGTACAACAAGCTTCCAATAGCTCAAGTACATTCGATTTTTTTAAAGCGAAGTGTTAACACCTAATCCGACATTCTAATTTTTATACGTTACATATGTATCTGCACTTATTTTTTTGCAATTTAATAATCTTAGCCTTAAAAACATATTTTTTGCTGCTTATAATTAATGTCTACATTCAAGTGTGCGATGGAAATCAATACTCAAAACGATATATTCTAAAAAAGAAATGTGTGATTAAAAAATTTTATCCGTTTTTAAAATGTTTAAAAAATTGTAAGTAACCACTTTTCTTCCAAATAGCTTTTTTACTTCAGAGAAATACATATGTTTGATTGTTAATTTATAAAAGTGATTGTTTTTCGTCACATCTTCCGAAAACAAGATTTTTCAAAACGATCACACACCTAATTACTATTTATAATGAAAGACTTCCAGGTTTTTATTGAATTATTCAACTAAGAAGTTTTTCTTTTCCAAATTATAAAAAAAACAATATTTTTTCATTTAATAACCCACTTTTTTATTTAGAAATTTATGTTAAAAAGGCGTTATATTTTTCAAAGCAACTAGTGAATGAAATCATGCATTTACTTGTCTTTAGTTTTCACGTTTGTATAAATAGAGATAACCCAAATTTTTAGGGGGATTTTGAGATAAAGCTACTTTGCTGTCGTTGAATATTACCCACTGGTCGTCTTTTTTTATATGGCAAACATAGTGACCAACCTGAGCAGATGTGCCCATATGTGAAATAAAAGCAGTAAGTTTGTATTTTCCACTACCGTCACGATAATTTTTATTAGAGTTAGTCGAGGGAGCATTTTCAGTTGTGGCAGCTTCAGTTGTGTCCATATCATCTGCATGAGAAAATATCCAATCCGTGGCACGTTCAATATTACCGTCAGTTGCTTTAAGAGCTTTTGTTGCTTGACGCTCATCAAAGCCCATGCTCATTAGCATCCCGAGACTTTCAGAGTTAGGTACAAAATGTACACCATCCCCGGCAGGATTAGATTCAATAGGTATAATAAAAGGATCGGAGAAATCAGCATCCCCTATATGTTCCATTAGCCAATTTGAAGCTACTTCTAAGCCCCCATTTTTAGTATGATAGGCTGCTCTTTTGCAGGCTTCTTGAGGGAACCCCATTTGCATCAATGAGGCTACCATTTTTTCATCACACACAAATTGTATGACATTTTCAGTCTCTGGCAATTCTTCCTCATCTGGTTGTTTACCTGTTGATCGCCAGTTGGACAAATCTAACTCATCGGGCATTTGAATTTCTACATCAAGCTTTTTTGGAACCCAGTCTTCACCAAGTGTAAATTTTCGTAAATGCATCATTAAATAATCTGGCATATTGACAAGGCGAGCAGTTTTTCTGGCAGTTGAAGTATTTTTTATAGCTGAAGAATAAAATTGTTCAATAATTTCATCCGCGAAAAACCGTTCTAAGCACGCTTGAAATGGAACATTGTGGCGTACAATTTCTTTGTTGTTGGAGGCTGTTGGTCCGTTTGCCTTTTTCTCCAAATACTCCTTCACTTCATCAAGATTTGTAGCCTTCTCTAAAGGTATTATCAATGGCAAACAATATTCTTCGCGTCTTGTGTATTTAACCTTTTTACTGGTCATACATTCAACTCTATCTTCTATACTAAATGTTAGCGCATCAGCTGGATTAGGCTGATTGCGAGAATTACGTTCCAATAAATTTATCAAATGTAGAAAGAAATCATAAGCATCTTGTTGCTGTTTTGTGCCAAAATCTGGATGATTTTTACCTACAATATGTTTAAACATTGCTGGAGATATACCGGTTGTATCTAAACTATTTTCAGTAATACTGCTGTATTTTCCCGACCATAGTCCATTACCTAATTTAGACATTTGAATATTAAAATCATTGGCTGGGTCTGCAGGAAATTCATTAAAATATAATTCAGCTCCTTTTCCTACGAAACGGCTTTTAAAGTCTGGTAATGTGAAAAGCACTTGCATTACACTGTTTATATAACAGGAATTGCCCAAATTACGCATACCAGTAAAGCCAGGCCCAGCCAACGGTTTTAGCTCACTATCGCTTTCTGTTAGCAAAGACCATTCTCCAATGCGTTGATTGATTTCTATCTCAAGTTCAACCATTGACTTTTCGCTTTTCTTCATAGCGGCCATATTAATACCAAAATGGGCTAAATGCTCTTCCAGCTTCGAGTCAATTACCATGTCGTCCTCCGGATAAGAAAAAACATCAGACTTTCCGTCAGCCGTAATCGTTCCAAGTTTAACTGCCAAAGGATAACCAAATTCTTTATAATATTCGACAGCATGATCATTTCCTCCAGAGCCGTCGAAAAATTTACGACCACACAATATGGAACCATCAGTTAAATTCAACCAAAGGTTGTTAGTAAGGTCACATTTTTCGCATTTCCAACCAGAAGGTGGGATTTTTTTTCCATTGTTTACTTGCTCCAAGTTCTCAGAAAATTTTGATACTTGACGAACCTCACCGTCCCAAGTGCCTGTTGCAAAGAAATAGATATTTTATTTTTGATTTTTTACATGTATACAAAGCCATACTTTTTATGAATATAGTAAAATTCTTATTTTTATGTAAAAAAATTACTCACAAAATTGTAAAATATTTAGAATAGCAATATAAATGCTAAATAAATGGTCAATCAATGTATACAATTACCTGTTAACATCTGTTTTTCCAATTTGGATATTGCAGAATCCTGGGCCAATATATTTTCAACCGATTGTGTGACTATTAAAGGCAAATCATTGTTAGGAAAGGGAATTTTCTTGCTTATATCTGGCATAACAACAATACTATAGTTGTTAGTGTACTCATAGTTTTTGGTATCGTTATCATTATAGCCTCCTTCCACTCCAATGGCGAGACGCGTAATCTTACGTTCAGGGCCTGCTTCGTCGTCACACTTCGGTGCATCATCTTTAATATGCTTTTCTCGATAAATATGTAAAAATACGCAATTACCACTCTTTTCAGCATACTTTTTTACATACTCCTCTCCAAATCCCAAAAAGCTAGTCAAGCTTACATATAGACCAGAAGGAGTTTCTGGATTGTCGTACGAGTACATACATTCATCTTTGTATATGGGTTGGCTGTCACAAGGAACTCGTATCTTCGATAAATGTTTGGAAAGCGCTTCCATTTGGGCACACAATTAGTATTTTATTTAAGTTGAAGTAATTATATTCCAAATAAGGTGTAAACGTACTTTATGGAGTATTTGGCTGGAGTTTTCCGCTTATTTTTAAGAAAAACTTTACTTATTCACCGTCATTCCACAGAGTTGATTAATAGCGCCATTAAACCTAAAGGCGTTGCCAACACGAAATTTCATAATATTCGTTTGTTTTGCTTGGGCTGTTTACAAATTGAATACATGAGCAAAATGGAGAATTGTGATCTTACGGAATTCGCACCTGCTCGTTCGTTCGCATGCAACAGGAAAAAAATTGCTGATGTTGTTCTTGTTTGAAATTTAATAATCCGAAGGAACGAGCTGGTTTGATATCCGCGAGTTGGCGCTAAGCATTACGACGACCTCAACTAAAGCGGCTATTACGTGGTCACACTTGGCATGCCATCATACTCGTTTAAGGGCGTTTCAAACCATCATACAAGTCTTAAGATTTTGATTGGATTTTGTGAGACAGAAATCGAATGATATTTGCTTCGACTCTCAAAAAATCTGACGTACTGTTACATTTTGTTTTTACACCATCACACCTGAAGTAAAATGAAAAATATGTGTAGTGCATAAACAGGCACTGTTTAATATTTTAATTATGGGTTTAATATTTTAATTATCTGTTTTTCTAAAATATGCAGCCCTGATTCAATGAAAAATCTTACCGTAATATATCTCATTTTCATAACGCTTTACATTCATACTTGCACGTAATATTTGAAATTTTGACAAGTCTTAATACAAAATGGGATAGTCTGAAGTGTCCTTTAAGGGCGTTTCAGACTATCATACAAGTCTTAAGATTTTGATTGGATTTTGTGGGACAAAAATCTAAAGATATTTGTTGCAACTGTAAAAAACTCTAACCTACAATTACATTTTGTTTTCACACCATCTCACCTAAAGTAAAAGAAGAAATATGATTTGAAAATAAACAGCCAATTTACTTAACGTCTGGGTTTAAACAAAATTCTAAAAATGTTAAAGTGATATGGGGTGTCAAATCTCTTACCGTATTATTGCTCATTTTCATAACGCTTTACATTCACACTATCCCACTTGCACGTATCATTTGCATTTTTGACAAGTCTTAATCTGAAATGCCCTTAAAGGGCATAGCGAAAAATTGTAGTGCCAGTTTGGCACAAGGCGCATTAACGTCTACAAGGTGACAGCACTACGGCATATGACAGCGCTACGGCACATGCTACTGGTAATAAAGTTAGCAATTTTCGTCAAATGTAGTGTTTACATTTTTGAAAACGAATTTAGTTAGGGGTTTATTATAAATTGAACATTTAGGGCCATATCAAAAAAAAAAAAAAAAAAAATCTTACATGAGTCTTAATGCATACGTTAGTTACCAAACATATTAACACTACCATAAATTTGTTAAAAAATTTTATACAAAACAGTACGTTAAGTATTAAATTTATATAAGGCGACAATTAAAACAACTTTACTTCTTTCGGTATCAAACTAAACTAAACTCTTTATTTCATCAGCGTACAAGCAAAGTGGATGATGCAATCATGTTTACTAATACATACACAAAATGAGAGATATACACCAGAATGTCTTATAAAGTGAATGTGCACAAAAGAGTAAAACATAGTTATCGTTTATAAAGTAAATCGAAACATAAGTAAAGTTAATGTATTTGTATAGGTACAATATATATGTGGATAAAGTATATAATATAATTCACAGTAATGTTCATGTGCGCATATAAACAGAACGAATGCGCGTTGGATACAGAAAGTGACTACCCAAATAGATACACATGCTACAACTCGGCCATCCTGACCAGCGAGATCACCTGATCTCGCGATGAATGAATTCGATTTCTATCTCTCAACCACGGACGTATATTGCCGACGGCCCACACGCCCTTGTAGGGATTTCTTTATCGCCAAACAACTCCACTAATTCGCCAAACAGCTTACCCAAATCATCTCACAAGAAATTGGACTTTGAATGCAACCAAATTTGTGCCTTGCCTTTTACTTTCGACATAAGTAATGCTCTGACTGTACTTATATCTACATGATACAGTTCCATTATATTTCTCACTTGCGTAACAAATATTTTTGGTGAGGTGGAGGCATCGTAATCTGGCAACATCTCTTTCATGAGCGCGAAAGATGCTCTGCCACTTACAGTTTCGTTTGTCATCAAGCTATTGCTTCCAACGGCACTACACTCGTTGACGCCATCATTTTCCTTATCATTTGCCTTCGGACTATCATTCGTCTTTTCACTATCATTTGTCTTCTCACTATCATTCGCCTTCTCACTATCATTCGCCTTTTCACTATCATTTGTCTTCTCACTATCATTCGCCTTCTCACTATCGTTCGCCTTCTCACTATCATTCGCCTTCTCACTATCATTCGCCTCGTCACAATCATTTGTTACGATACAATCATTCGTATTAACGCTATCACTGTTCATTGTGTATCTTTTTCGCCACTGCACCGTATTTCATTAAACCTTTCGAGTTCTTCCATTCTTTCATACAATTTATTTTCCCTTTCCAACAGGTATTTTTCTCTCTTTATAATAGCCAGTTCCCTTTTCAGCAACTCCATGCCTTTATCTACTGTTTCTGCCTCTTCTCCACCCACAGCTTCTTCAATAATAGGACATTCACCTCTCACATCTGCCGCCACCGCATTTATTCTGGATATCAACATATTTCCGTACGGTTTGTTATAGACCCAGCTTACTAAGCCACCCTTTTAATTGCACCACATTATATTCGCCAGCTTCAATTGTCTCCATTTCTTTTTATATTAGTGTTAATAATGTATACATATATATAAAAAAAATTCTGTACAGTTTTTATTCTTTTCAACCGTGTTTCTTTATCTTTCTTCTTAAAAAAAATGTCTTGCTTTTATCAGCCTTAGTAACACTCTTGATAATTCTTATTCTAATTGTTCAAAATTTTCCACTTTATTCAATTCCTCTTTTTTTTCTCTGTTGTTCATGGAAAAATCCCACTTCTGATAAAATTATAAGGCGACAATTAAAACAACTTTACTTCTTTCGGTATCAAACTAAACTAAACTCTTTATTTCATCAGCGTACAAGCAAAGTGGATGATGCAATCATGTTTACTAATACATACACAAAATGAGAGATATACACCAGAATGTCTTATAAAGTGAATGTGCACAAAAGAGTAAAACATAGTTATCGTTTATAAAGTAAATCGAAACATAAGTAAAGTTAATGTATTTGTATAGGTACAATATATATGTGGATAAAGTATATAATATAATTCACAGTAATGTTCATGTGCGCATATAAACAGAACGAATGCGCGTTGGATACAGAAAGTGACTACCCAAATAGATACACATGCTACAACTCGGCCATCCTGACCAGCGAGATCACCTGATCTCGCGATGAATGAATTCGATTTCTATCTCTCAACCACGGACGTATATTGCCGACGGCCCACACGCCCTTGTAGGGATTTCTTTATCGCCAAACAACTCCACTAATTCGCCAAACAGCTTACCCAAATCATCTCACAAGAAATTGGACTTTGAATGCAACCAAATTTGTGCCTTGCCTTTTACTTTCGACATAAGTAATGCTCTGACTGTACTTATATCTACATGATACAGTTCCATTATATTTCTCACTTGCGTAACAAATATTTTTGGTGAGGTGGAGGCATCGTAATCTGGCAACATCTCTTTCATGAGCGCGAAAGATGCTCTGCCACTTACAGTTTCGTTTGTCATCAAGCTATTGCTTCCAACGGCACTACACTCGTTGACGCCATCATTTTCCTTATCATTTGCCTTCGGACTATCATTCGTCTTTTCACTATCATTTGTCTTCTCACTATCATTCGCCTTCTCACTATCATTCGCCTTTTCACTATCATTTGTCTTCTCACTATCATTCGCCTTCTCACTATCGTTCGCCTTCTCACTATCATTCGCCTTCTCACTATCATTCGCCTCGTCACAATCATTTGTTACGATACAATCATTCGTATTAACGCTATCACTGTTCATTGTGTATCTTTTTCGCCACTGCACCGTATTTCATTAAACCTTTCGAGTTCTTCCATTCTTTCATACAATTTATTTTCCCTTTCCAACAGGTATTTTTCTCTCTTTATAATAGCCAGTTCCCTTTTCAGCAACTCCATGCCTTTATCTACTGTTTCTGCCTCTTCTCCACCCACAGCTTCTTCAATAATAGGACATTCACCTCTCACATCTGCCGCCACCGCATTTATTCTGGATATCAACATATTTCCGTACGGTTTGTTATAGACCCAGCTTACTAAGCCACCCTTTTAATTGCACCACATTATATTCGCCAGCTTCAATTGTCTCCATTTCTTTTTATATTAGTGTTAATAATGTATACATATATATAAAAAAAATTCTGTACAGTTTTTATTCTTTTCAACCGTGTTTCTTTATCTTTCTTCTTAAAAAAAATGTCTTGCTTTTATTAGCCTTAGTAACACTCTTGATAATTCTTATTCTAATTGTTCAAAATTTTCCACTTTATTCAATTCCTCTTTTTTTTCTCTGTTGTTCATGGAAAAATCCCACTTCTGATAAAATTATAAGGCGACAATTAAAACAACTTTACTTCTTTCGGTATCAAACTAAACTAAACTCTTTATTTCATCAGCGTACAAGCAAAGTGGATGATGCAATCATGTTTACTAATACATACACAAAATGAGAGATATACACCAGAATGTCTTATAAAGTGAATGTGCACAAAAGAGTAAAACATAGTTATCGTTTATAAAGTAAATCGAAACATAAGTAAAGTTAATGTATTTGTATAGGTACAATATATATGTGGATAAAGTATATAATATAATTCACAGTAATGTTCATGTGCACATATAAACAGAACGAATGCGCGTTGGATACAGAAAGTGACTACCCAAATAGATACACATGCTACATTTACTAAAGTAGATAACACACGATATGTTTTTAAAAATGTAGATGTCATTTTTCACAATGTAAAATGCCTACATGTCGTCTGTTATCTCAAAAACATTGCGTCTGTAAAAAACATGAGCAAAGTCATATAACAAAATTTCAAATAGAGTTTGTTCTATTTTGTTATGTTTAAACATTTGACATTAGAACTATATGACTTGCGAGCAATTCAGCGGCTGTTGAATTTGAGGTAATTTTAACGAATTAATATTGTAATGTTTTAAATAATTATTTTTTATAATAATAAAAAGCGTAAACAGTGTCAGACGTAAATGTACATATAGGTTTGTGAGCAAATTTTACAAACCGTTTGTAAAAACCATGGTACAATAATATATAGGTAGTGTCGAAACGGTGGCCGACATTTTTTTTCTGTGATGATAACTATCAAAAGTGCACACATACACACACATTTTTTATTTTTGTTTACAAATTGAAAAAGTTTTTGAAGAAAAAAAATGTTCCAATAATAATTTTCAAACACAAAAACAGCTTCAAACACAACATACAGCTTTTTCTTGATCTTTATTTATATATTTAATTTATTGCACGAGTTTTAAATGCAAAAACTTCTTGAAAAATTATTTGTAAAATAAAAACAGGAATAATAAAAATATACGTTTGTTTTTTTTATTTTCTTTTGTTTCTCTGACAGTTATCAACGCAAAGCAACAATAAAAAGCCATGTTGTTTTTTTAATTGTTGGCTTGTTGTAGTTCCGCTTTTACCTGTTATATTATTGTACCACGGTAAAAACTATAGTTTTGACTGACATGCAAAAATACATGAGGAATTACATATAAAAAAAAAACATACGTAAAAACATGCCGTCTATGGGTGCCTTAAGGAATTTAATTGTTTTGTTCTGGCAATGTCGTTATGTACAGTTGTAATTTTCGAATAGTGATGCATGAAAACTAACGTCTAATTTCACGATAACGAAGCTGTTCGTTCGTTCGCAAAATTACATTTAAAACAATAACAAAATTTTGAATATTGTTTTAAATGTAATTATGCGAACGAACGAACAGCTTCGTTATCGTGAAACTGCCACTAAGATTCGAAAACCGAAAAACAAATTAAAACAAAAAAAAATATTATTACATAAAATAACACATTTTTGATAATAATTAATTAATAAAATTGAGAAAAATTGACAGGATTACTTACGTCCGTATTGAAAATAGCTTAACAAAGCTTGGTAAGCAATTGTTAAGAAAAATTCTTGTCTTTAAATTCACAATTTTGTGGAAAATATTAACAAAATCAATGTATTATGATTGTTAGATATTTTATATGAATTGAAAATATTAATTTTGAAATCGAAACATAAATTTTTTTCTTCTAAATAAAAGATATCTGCCTGGCTCACGATGTCGTTTCGTTAACATTCGCTAATGTTTTATATTAAAAATAAGCGACTTATAGTCAACTATTATTCAGCTAATGGATATATCGAAGGTAGACAAGGCAAATGATACAACATCAGTGAAAAATAAAGCTCATAAATGTCATCGAAATAGGGTTTTTTACCTTAAAAATTATGGCGAACGTTTACGAAACGACATCGTGAGCCAGGCAGTATGTTAGTGATGCGCTTTTAATCAAACGAATACAATGAAAAACGTTATTCGAGTAAAACACATGTTTAAAGTATAAGGGCCATACCCCAAAACAATTCTTACTTGAGTTTATATAGAACAACTTTTTTGTGATTTCAAGCCATATTCACAAAAAATGATTTACAGAACAGACATTATTTTGTAACAATATGAAATCCAGGAGCTAGAGATTGTGTTCTACTCCTATTTGGCAGGTGTGTGTGCTTCTTATTGGCAAGAAATATAAGCAGATTGTTTCTACTAGACGAACCCAGAACTACTTCAAAACAATCTTTTCACTTTCAGGTTCGCATATGCACGAAATACAAACGGACTTCTTTATTAGCCTAATACGAGTATTTTTTAACATCTTTATTGTAGTTTTTATTTAGGTACGTCTTTCAAAAACAACGCACTTCCTTATGAAAAATTCAGAACATTTTTCTCAGCATTTTTAGTGGTTCGTTCGGTTTAATACTTGTAGAGAATTTTCTGCCCATTTTAAGAAATGAAATTGTACCAAAAGAAATACAAATGTCTAATTTTATTTTTATAATTATTTATTAGTTCTTTACTTTTAACATATTTATCATGTTTTATTTTTTGGAGCTTTAAACACTATTATTTATTATTTTCTTGGGAAATTTTAATAAATGTTTTTAAATGATTTGATCTTTTTTCGATTTTTAATTTTTTTTTATTTGAGTATGAAATATGTATATATAAAAAAATAAACATATAATTACGAAAAATTTAAAATAATAATAAATAAAAAAATGTACATTTATTTAAATTTGTTTTTTGTTTCCATTTTTTGTTTTCTTTTTATATAAAGATAGATTAATGTTATTTTATTTGAAAATACTTATTACTTAGAATCACTCAAACAGCACTTAGACATTACTTGCTAAAAATAAAGAGACATAATTAAAAAAAAAAAAAATATTGTTATGGAAAAAAATTAATGTGTATATTTATGTCTATAAATTAAAGTATGTAAAACAAATTGCTTTGAATAATCGTAATCATAAAAATATGCGGTAGATTATTTAGTTTTTTTTTTTTTGTTTTGTTTGCAAATGCAAATTATAAAAAACACGCACACACACACAAAATTATATATGCAAATTAAACCTAAATTAAATATATGCATGTAAATGTAGTCGTATCTATTAATGTATTTATATTAACTGACAAAAGAATAACTAACTTTTCTTATTGTTATGACTGGCGATTTGAAAGGAATTAGATAAAACAAAAAATTAATATATAAAATAAATTTCGTTTTGCATTGCAGAAATAATACTTTTCTTCAACATTTTCATTCTGATGACGACGACGACGACCACGTAATAATATCTATAAAGTTGACGTTTCTTTTTATCCAAAAGAAATAACTTAAACACGGGCTTTTAAATGAAATACTTATATATGTACACAAAATATTTCATAGGGCGTTTCTGGCTGCACGCTACCGACCGATCTCATCCGATCGACTTAACTTATATTGTATGTATGTTACATTACACTTTTGCTAAAAATATATATATTTATAATCTTTTCTTAAACGGTAAATTGATTCACATTAACTGAGTATAATAACTGAGCACACAAAATGTTTGCAAGTTATATTTATGTATCTATGTATGTATGTCTGTATGTATGTAGTTATGAATGTATGTATTTTGTTTTGTATGCTTTAAATAATTTTTGTATTTTTGTCACATTTTTATTTAATTGTTTTTGTTTTTTTGTTGTTTTAGGATAGATACCAGAATACCAGAGTTTAGCAAAAATTTATTAATAAATTTTTCTTACGACTGTTTCGTGGAAAACAATAAAGTATTTGGTTTTAACGGCATGCATTAGTTTATTGATTATAATCTGGCTATAGCTGCTCGCGACTGTGTTCATGTTTAAGTTCGCTATGATTGTGTTTTGTTTGTTGTTGTTGCTGTTGTTGTTGATAGGCGATGGGTCGTATTAAGGCGTTGAGAAAATCATTTTGAAATTGTAACTGTTTGCGTATGGTGTCGAGCCATTCACGATGTGAATCAATTGTGGCCGCATAACAAATCATATTTAAATCTGGTCGATTTGGATCCGTAGACTTAAGTAGGAAACGATTGTTGGGCCACTCATCCAATTGCATTTTATTGACCTAAGATGTGAAAGTTGCAAAAAAATAATATATATAAAAAGGATATTTGAAAAAGTGTTAAATGATTGTCAAAACTCTGTTTTCGCATATTTAGCTTTTATAACGAAACATTGAGAACTAAAATGTTAAAGAAAGAGAGAGAGAGAGAGAGAGAGAGAGAGAGGTATCGAAGAAGCTTATGACAGCGTGGCCATACCCAAATATATTTCACAACTAAATCGGCTTAAAAATAATGCTAAAAAAAAGCTAAAAATAATTTTAAACTGCCAAAAACTAATGCTAAAATTTTAACTGAATGATATTTTTGTTAATTTATTTAACATATTTTTAGAAATTATTTATTTTTCATGATTCTTTCTTATGAACACTTAATTGGTCATCATTTCAATAATACCAACTGATTAACAAATAACAAAATATTTATTGAATATAATCAGAAAACTATAAAACAAATATATTTCAGCCAGAATGTGTGCAGAAAAATCGAAACAGGAGCTGTTAGCGATACCAAAAAGCGTGCTTCAGCAATATTTCGAGGATTGGAAAAAACGCTGGCATACGAGCATTATATCTGTGGGGGATTATTTTGAAGGGAACAAGACAGTTATTGATGAATAAATAAATTAATTCGTTTTGAAAAATTTGAAAATAAGGGTATTTTTTACCAACTAAAGCTAAAATAATTTGTTTTATTTAAATATTTTTGAAAATTATTACATTTAAAACAATTAAGTAACTATGGATCAAAAGAATATTACTTTAGTGAAAAGAATTACATTTTGTATAAAAGGTGTAAGAAATTTTGCAGATTTCTAAATTATTAATTTTTTTTGGTTTTTGCTTTTTTAAATAAGAAAATTTGTATGAAAATTTTGTATTCTTAATACCAATGTTTTTCTTTTGATTATGTTACACTGTAAAAACAGCTGAATTTTTCAGAGAAAAAGTAATTGTAAAATATTTGCTACAGAAAAGAACGACAACTGCAACTAAAAACTAAACAAGCCTTTACTCTGAGATAATGGATCTTATTCTCTTCTTTTATTCTTATCGTCCAGAGCACATCCATTTGTGTTCAATTGCCCACTGAATCTTACAACGCATAACAGAGAAAATTCGTTTTTGAGCCGTACGCTTCGTCTGTGGAACAATATGCTTGAAGACGTATTTTCTGTCTGTTATAACGTTGGTAAGTTCAAGTCACAATGTCCACTAACACTATTCCCTCCTTTCTCTATGATGGGGAAAGAAAATCAAAGTTGGTATTTGAATTATTGGAATTTGTTGTATTAAGTAATTCAACGTAGTCGTTTATTGCTTTATTGATTGAAAAAGCGGTTGTTAGTAGAGTTGGGTAGTTCGCGAACGAACTAGCACAAATGAACTATTTACATGAGATAGCTAAGTGAGCCGATCAATTCTGCTAGCTTTTTTAGCTCCATAGTTCATGTTTATTTTTGTTGTCTTTCTTCAAGTTATCCTATTCGTTCATGTTGCTTTTTTTTCTACTATACAAATATAGTAAAAAAATGTATAGATCCTATAACTTCTATTTAGAAGTATTAAAAACAGTGAATTTGATTTAGTAAATGTGTAAAAATTTAGAAGTTTATCTCCTTGATTGTTCTTATAATTGCTGCTTTCAGCTATTTACAATCAATTTGTTTTGTTTTTCCTTTTTTAACATATCGCTACTTTATTGCAACATAGTCATAACTAAAAAAAAGCTTGTGTCGAGCAATATACATTTCAAATTTTTAGTTTCGATACAAGTCTTAGAATTTTTTTTAGAAAATATCTGCTATAGGAAACAGTTTATAAGAAATTTGAATACATTTTTGGCACAATATAAAAGATAATACTGTTAACAATTCTGCATTGTTAACTCAAAAAGCTAATTTTTTGAGACATCACTATGTTGCAATAAAGGAGCGATATGTTTATTATTCATGTAAACTGAAACAGTCTTTCGATGATACTTATTTTATATATCTAGCACGGATCTATTGAACTAAAAGAAATACATATTTCAGTGCAAAGAGCTGAACTAGGTAGGCGGACGGTTGGATTCCCCAGTATTTCCTAGGTTTTCCAGCTCATATGAGTCCTAAATTTGTTCCCTTTGTATTTAAGAGCTGCACTAAATTAAACTTAATTAATTTAAAAGAGATCATGAACGCAACTCTTGTAGTTAGCACTCAATATCGAGCTGAGGACTTCGAAAACAGTGCTTTTCCATTTTGTATTCACTTTGTTGTTTTTACATAAATGGGTTATGTTACTTACCTGTATGTGCGAACGATAAATGTATGTTGGGCTGGAAAATTGAATTTTTGAATTGTGTCTTTCGGTGAAGAAAATGCCTTGTTCGAAAAGAAATACGTGCAATTCACGCATTTTTCCTTCGGCTGTGTTTTTTCCATTTTCAATGCAAGTTAATGGCCCGTGCAGCAACAACTTGCCTTGGGCTGTAATATTGCCATCGAAATTTTTCAAACGCCGCAGCACCATAATATCGTTAACATCTTTACAAATGGCCTTTAAAACAAATTTATTTAAAAAATTTGTATTTTTGTTTATTTATATTTTTATAGTGCTTTATTAACAAGAGTATAATAGGCACTTACATTCATAACATTACAGGCTTCCTTCATTATGGGGACATCTTCCACCTGACCGGCTTGCTCAATTTGTTTAGTGATAGTGTGTAGTAGCAGAACATATTTGGTTAATCTTTGAACGGGTTTTATTAACAAGTCACTCAACTATAAGTATTTTGAATAAAACAAGAGAAGAATTTTAAACTTCAAATGAAAAACTTTGAACACAAATTTACTAACATCCAGACGATGATGCAATTTTTGTCGCACCAAATCAAAGTATTGGGCATGTTCGGTAACAATGTGCTCGGATTTTGGCTTATTATTGCAATAAGTGATGTACATTTGAAATTTGTTTCCATAACGTTTAATTAATGAACCCAACTCGGTTGGCGTTTTTTGACTTTGTATTAAGGCCTTTAAGAAATAACTAAAACGAAATAAGAACACATGATTAGTTTTTCTACCTGTCTTAGCGTTTGCAGCACTTTATTACTTACTCTCTGTGCCACTCATAAATGGCTTCGATATTAGCAAAAACTATTTGTCCTTTGGGCCCTTTTAAATCATTGGGCAATGGTATATCGCTGTTGGCGTTCCTCATTTCAGTTATGTAACTGAAAGCAAAAATTTATTAATCTTCTTATCAAGTGGTTCAGTTCAAAGATATTTTTATTACTTTATAATAATACTTTATACTAATATAGTTAAAAATAATAGCCAAGGCGTAAATTAACTTGGTTTTTGTTTTAGATAGGATTGGATATCAATTTTGTGTAAAATTCGTTTGACTTTTTTTTTTAACAAATTACTGTTTTTGACAGAGAATCAGTAGTTAGAAAAAAATCCAGCACAAAATACTTAAAAAGAGATCACACTATACATTTCAAATGTGGTTCGTGCTCATTCTGTAGAAAATATTGCGGCTGTTCGCGATTGTGTCGCTGAAGAGCCGTCCACCTTAATTCGTCGTTGTGCCCAACAATTGTACCTCTCACGTTCATTGTTGATGAATATTATGCATAAAGACGTGCATTTTACAAGGTGAAATTGACTCAAGAACTAAAGCCTCTTAACCATTCCAAACATCGGCCGCAAGAAATGGCAACAGTGGATGATAAATTTTCGAAGAAAAGCATCTTCAGTGATGAGGCACATTTTTACCTCAAAGGACACGTCAATAAGCAGAATTGTCGTTTTTGGGCGAAAGATAATAAAAGAGTAATTGTCGAAAAACCAATGTACCTGCAAAGAGTGACTATTTGGTGCGGTTTGTGGGATACCGCCAGGGTGAATGGTGTTCGCTATCGTGAGATGATAACGAACTCTTTATAGCCCGAATTTGAAGACATTGATGTGGACGACACGTGGTGGCGATGTCAATTGGCCGCCAAGATTATGTGATTTGCACCGTTGGGAATTCTTTCTTTGGGGTTATTTGAAAGAAAAGGTGAATGTCGTTAGGCCAGCAACAATTTAAGAGCTAAATAATGAGATAATTCAGCACATTAACGGCATAGAACCTCAGTTATGCCTTAACGTCAACGAAAATTTGGACCATCGGATGGCAGAAGTAATAATAATTCCTAAATAATTTGTGTTTTATTCAAAATCAACCTCGACCCCAAAAGCTTAACTACCATTTAGTAATATGTGTCAATACATAAATTATATAATTTTTGGAAAAAATTATTTCATGCATTTAGAAATTTTCTGAAGTTTTTCGATAATACAGAACGAAAATATTTTATCCATATTATTTTTCTTCAAATAGAGAAAAAAAAATATGTAAAGAATAAATTATTTCATTAATTTCACGTTCGTTTTTGTATATTTAACATTGTAACTACAAAAGTAAAACAATTTTTAATAGATTTTTGCGCCGTGACAACAGTTTAAAAATCAACTTGAACTTGTCTGTGTGTTTTCGATATTTTCGAAGATAATATGTAAGGTACTTGCATGTGTAAATGTATTGTAAGGTATCCTAAGGTTGTCATGTTTCTTTTTTTTTATTTTAATTTTATTTATTTATATTTAGCATCAAATGGTACACCTTTATTTGAACGATTTCACTTTTACTGTCTTGTTTTTTAATATAAAAGTGACGAGTACATTTCATAGTATTAATTTTTTTTTTAATTTTCCATTGTTTTTGCAACAGTCAAAGCAAAACGGCCTTTAGTTTGACCCACTTAATAGTGCAAATAAAGGTGTTATACTATTTAATTTCCCTTTGTTTCTGCCATAGTCGCAGCCAAATGGCCTACAGTTTGACCCACTTCATTTTTTATTTGTTTTTTGACTTACCCATTAACAATATCGCCTAAATCTTTTATATACATTTCCTCCGTCGACAAGAGTTCCGCTAGTGCCGGAAACCTGTGTTTATGCACAGATTCACTATCACTGATTTCGTTATGCGTGTTCTGTGTGTAGAGTTTTTAGGAGAATTTTTTTTTGTTTTTTAGAAATTAATATATAATTTTATAATATTTGCTTTAAAAACAAGAATTTACTTCGCCATTATTTTCTGCTTTAATGCCGCTCTCGGTATTTGCATAAGTGTAATCAGGATTGTCGGTAGCGTTAATTCCACCTGCTCCAGCACTACAGCTACTACTGCTGCTATTAACTCCGCCTGCTACGCTGCTGCTATTACGGACATTGCTTTCGCTGAAAATTTTTGATTTTTCCTCATGTTTTTCCTAAAAGGCAGCAAAGAAGAAATAATCTGTTTGTTAAACACAAGACAGTTTAAAAATATTTTCGTTAATTTTTACCGTTTTTTCTTTGACAATCTGTTCGATTTCTGAGAGACCGTCCATTTTACCTGTATTGGCCTGAAAAAAGGGAATATATACTTGTGTTATTTTGCATTCTAAAACAGATATTTCATTTTTTTAAATTAAAAGTAAATGAATATTAATTATAATTTCACTCCCTTTAGTTCAATATTAATTCCATGAATTTCTTGTACGTACTCTTCTGTTATTTCAATCACAAATTAGACACTTGCAAACTCGACGTGTCGTTACAAAAAAAAAAAAAAATTAAATTATAACATGTTTTGTTTTAAAACTTAAATAACAATTGTTGATAACGAACTAAATAATAAAAATATTTTTCTTATTATTTTAAATTGTTTAAGGCTGAGCAAGTTTCGGAAATAAACAAACAGAAAAAATGAGAAAAAAACAACGCTTATTTTTTATTTATCTACAATTTAGAAATTCAAATACAAAAAATAAAACCAAAATACTTATAAATAAACAAAAAATTAAAGAAACTAATACGTTAGTCAGATAAGAGTTCTTTCAGTCAGTTTGTGTTCATGTGCATGTGTTTGTTTTCGTATGCGTTTCTTTATCGAATCACAATTCTTTTATTTTTCTATTTGTCTACAAAGCACTTAGTTATTTTTTTTTTATACATTTCAACTTAACAAAATCAAACAAAATACAGAAATGATGTGAAGCGTTTTGTACTCACTCGTATAATGTTTGTATTATATTTTGTGCAATTTCTTTTTTATTCAAATTTATTTTCAGAATACACAAAAGCACATACGTACAATGTGTAAACAGCAGAACAACGCATCGCCCAGCCTTAAATTTGTGAAACACACAAACATAAAATTTCTATGAGAAAGTTTGATAGTGGACAGAATGTCATAACTCAGAAAAAACAAAAAAATTGCTAAGCGAAATGTATACTTGGATACCAATTAAAAATTAGTATTGCGAAAACTTTTTTAAAATGTTATTATCAGGCCTGTTCTAAAAATCACCTGATTTCAAAGCACATGCCGTTTCAAAAGCACAAATGTGATTTGTGCCTGTTCTGCAAATCACAATTTTTTGTTATTTTCGGTGTAATTTATACTCTTCTGAAGCACAAAAAAACAGCTGTTTTTTGCTTCAATTTACTGATATTTTTATTTTCAGATTGAATTTTTTTATTCGCGGTAATTTTTGCAAAATAAGTTTAATTTCTTCTAATAAATATAAAAGATAACATAAACCCAATCAAAAAACAAATCATGCAACAAAATAAGCGTGTCTAGTTTTTTCTTAATTTAGTGAATTATTTCGTATAAAATACATGATTTTACTTAAGTAATCAATAGAAAACACCTTAAGTTATTTATTAATGTAATAAATTATGAAATTCATAATAAAGTACGTTCAAAAATTGGGATGTGATTTCAAATTGATTGCAAGTTAGCTTACCGATTTAAAATCACAAAAAACAAAAATATTTTGTGTGCAGAACATCTTTTTTGTGATTTCAAATCACTTTCACAAAAAGTGATTTGCAGAACAGCCCTGTATGCAAGGCAGTTTTACCAAGCAATAACACGCTTGCAAAACACATTACAGGTATTTTGCTGATAGAAAGCGTAAACAGAGATAGGTTAGGTTAGGTAGGCAGGCCGCTGGATACCCCGGAATAATCTAGGTTGTCCAGCTCACTTGGGTCCTGTAGTCATTCCCTTTGTGATTGCTTGATAAACAGAGATGAAACAAGACAAGAATATATTTATTTCTATAATTTTTTCTCTCTGCCCTTTATGCTTTTATGCGCTAAAAAGAATTTTTAACCTCAAAGGCAGACGTAAGTAGAAGAAATCAACATATCTTTTCTTGAATTTCAATTGAAAACAGCAATAATAAAGTTCGAAAACTTGTTTTACATCTCTCCGTTACCAGAATGTTGAACGTTACTGGAATTACAGTTGAAATTTTGAAACAAGAGGGTCTTCAATCTACTTTCTTTTTAAAAAACAAAAACTGCAATCCATTTTACTTGTCTAAAGTAAACACCCTGAGTCTTTGGCAGGAACCGAACCTGCGACCTCGAGACTGTTAGGCGAGAACTGCACCACCTCGCTCATCGAGGCACTAGCGCACCAAACGGTGATAATTTTGCAAATCCAGATTAAATTTTTAACTTTTTGGAGTTTAATAAACCTTACCAAGTGGATCTAATATTCAGTTTCAGTTTAATCTTTAAAATATATTTTGTAAAATAAGTTTATTTCGCACGAACGACTGTTTAATTTTTTAATTAATTTGTCTCCCATTCATTGCTTGGCTGATATTCGTATTCCGAAAATAAAAGAGGTATCGGCTGGTCGAGTTTTTTAAATAAATCAGGTTTGCTTTTACAGTTTTTAGTTACGAATTGAGACGAGTTTAAATAAGCTTAGTTTTCTAAGAACTATATTGCCGAATGAATGATTAATGTTTGTTCATACCGTCAAATGGATTTCATAATTTTTTAACTTATTCCTTTTTTGACATTGTTTAATATTTCTTATAAGTATTTTTCTAATATTTATTATGTTTTTTTTATAAATAGTCATAAGTGGATACATGACGCATTAGTTTTAATTTATTTTCTTCGTTTTTGTTTGTTTTGTTAGCCGCATAAACTAAATACAAGTTTGTGCGGCTAACGAAATAATGATACACTATAAAAAATATTAATAAAAATCAGAAAAACTCCTTCACTTGCAAAGAAAATAAGACAAACTGTTTGTGAGGGAGGTGGTGAAAGCTTTTATATACTCCTTTTAAACACAAACAATGTTTTACATTTTTAAAAAGCCTCCGTCAAAAAGGCGATATATTTATTTCAGAACGTTTTTTTTTGTTTTCGATAGAAAAATTAAAACTAACCGTTGGAAATTCGATGGAGAATCGTCGAATTCAGCAAAGCTCACCCGGACTGAACTGTTTGTTACCAAGAATTTCCAGCTTATGTATAAACGTTACTTCGAGCATGTTTGGATGGCTACTGCATAACAAAATTTAATACTTTGCAAAAATTTCAATTGTTTTTCGCAATTTCAATTAGTTTTTTTCTATGTCTTAAGACTAGACATTAAAGATATTTATGACTGTGTTTTTTTATCGTCGTGAAAATGCAAATTGGTTGACAAACTGATACAACGACAGTATGTAGTAGACAGTATGTATGCATGCGATTTATAATAATCAGTACTTGTTACAATTTAATGAGCCATGAAATTTTTGCAAAGTGCATAATATAGATAATTTTTTTTTTTGAGTTATACGAACAAACATTCATTTTCAAGGAAGGTTTTAAAGTGCAATTTTAAATTTACTAAAAATATTTTTTTTACGGATATTTAACTCATGAAGCTTTGATAAAAAAGTATATATGTATATACAGCCATGCACTGAAACTCAAGCTCGCAAAAAATGTACGACCCGAAGTCACATAATTGGTGTGCTGAAAGTCGCCTTTACCAAAAATGTTGCCTTTACTAAAAATTTGCAAGCAAATGATGAAATAAACTGTAACTGAACTAATCAAACTGTAGAACTGGAAGCGTCAAATTAAATTTAATACGTTTTTAAATATTTTCATAAAAAAATTTATAATTTTCATTAATTTTCATAAAAAAATTTGCAATTAAAAAATACACTTTTTATACGATTGTTGCGTTGCTTTTGCTTATTGTAAAAATGGCGATTTTAGACGGCACAGCTCTTTTTTCCCATACAAAAAGCAAGTGCTACCAATATATATTTGCTCAAACAAAACGCGAGATCTTTAGCACACAGAAAAATTGAAACATTTTATAGCTTTATAATTAATAATGTGCTAAATTTCTTATAAAAGAGACCTAAAGCTACAAGTAAACCAGGATAAGACGAAGCAGTACGTACGTAAGTAATTCAATTTAATAATAATGTCTATATTAACGAATCTCAAATATGACAAACATACATATATGTATGTATATACACTGCAGCTTTGTGATTTGAGAAAAAAAAAAACTATTTTCAATGTTGTTTTCAATCCTGCATATAATTCTTTAGATTAGTTAAAATCCTACGAAAAGCAATCACAAAGTACACGATTTTTGTACACTTGCCCTGCATATTATTGGACATTACGTTAAAGTAATTGTCTTACCATTGACGAGGGATTATCCTTCATATCCTTTGTATACGTTGGTGGAACATTTGAGATCAAATGGGGTTCCTGTATCGGTTTCATTGGAGGCGGTAATTCAAGACCAACCTCTTCTTCGGCTTCATAGTCCTGTTGTGATATATTAAGTTGTGATGTTGTGTTGGATGTTGCCAACTGTGATGTATTGGGATCATCCGCTTGTTTCGATGGCAACTAAAATAAAAGAAACATGTTATTTTAGAGTGTGAAATAAGAGAATTTATATAAGGATATACCTTGAAATTTTTCTCAGATAATTTTTTGACCAATAATTTCTCGGGTGTTTTCTCAACTTTATTTTGTGTTGGTTTGCGACCAATTTGTGGCAGCCATTTGCGCCTACAAACAGAAAAAAAGAAAATTAAGTTTGTAGAAAAATCTCTATAATATGTGTGTAACATAAAATAATATGCGTATGTATTCATTATTATAAGTTTCCTAAAGGAAAACAAGGGCCAGGTATATCCAAGTCACCTCTTCTATTTACTGTTTTGGTGACTGTTGACTTTAGCACAAATCAAACAAAGTGTTTACATTTTTATATTCGCCTTTGATGAGAAAAAAAAATTAGTGCCTCTTCTTTTTTTATTTATTTGTAATAAAACTCCAAAAGTTAACAAAATACATACATATGTATCTGCTGTAGAAAAGTACCAAAAGTACTAAATTGTACTAGGGAATCACTGGTTTCAATATTTACATATGGACGATACATAATCACGTTGTCTAAGGCCATAAACATGTCTTATAATATTGTGATATAGTACTTGAAGTTTCTTCTTACTAAGTATAAGTAATCAGAATTTGAAAACAACTCACAGCCATATGTAAGACTTGACACTAAATAGGCTTTTGCTAATAGACCATAATATTCTCAGCTTCATGTATATTTGTCCTACCAGCGAATTACTCGTAATATGATTTGCCCAACTAAGATTGTTGTTGAAAACTATTACTAGATTTTTTGCAGTTGTCACAATGTCCACTTTTTCACCGGTTATTGCAATGTCTTGTATGATTTTCGTGCATAACAAGATATTTCGATTTAAAAGGAGTTAGACATAGACGATTTGAATTAAAATTTTTGTACAATAATATCAAACACAGTTTTCCAATTTTTTTTATGTACATATTTAGCAATTGACCTGTAAAATATCCAACTATATTTTCAATCCTTTTACTCCATTTGAAACAAAATTAAAACAAAAAAAACATTTTTCAGCAATAGTGCCACAAAAAATTTAATTTAAATAACTTTTCAGTTGTGCCGTTGTAATTATTGATATGTTTACTTGAACTTTAACTGGAATCCATATTATCGTATGAATAATGTGTATTTTGAATTAATATTAAGTATTACTCATACGCGGTGGCAAATAACCTTAAATAAGAGAGAGAATAAGCGTAAGGGAACATGTTCAAAGATATTTTAGTTTTTTTTTCATATTAAGCATAATTTTTCCACAAAAAAAAAAAAAAAAAAAAATAAAAATAATAAAAAAAATACAATGTAGGCGCTCACATCAACTGCTATACAATTTTGCGTTTGTGAAACACTTGAGACTGAAACACTTATACTAATGAACTTAAACAATAATCATGGGCTATGTGTAGTTTATTTACCTCACTTTAGCTAAAAGAAAGGATGTAAATACGACGAAGTAAGTAGTTGCTGTATGTAAAATTAAGATTTCTCCTCAAGCGGATGCCTAACAAAATAATATCATTTTGATAATTTGTCTATTTCTTTTAGAGACATTAAACAAATTTTCGAGAGATTCTCATAACTAAGTAATTAATCGTTGTTTGTTAAACTTTGTTGAACTTAGCTAAAACAATTTCACATCGAACAAATATTTGACATAATAGACATAACCATGACTGGATTTTCTGATTTTTAAGGACGAAAATGATTTTTAGGTTCTTTTTAGTGAAATCATTTAATTTACTTTTGTTTTATTGCTCATACATTTTATTAAATTTAACATGTTACGTCAGCATAAAAAATTTACATACACGTTAACCAACACATATTAGTTAGTTTATAAAGAAATGTTTTTATGACATTATGTATTTTTTACAATCAGCTCAACAATGTAAAGATGTATACACATTTATTGCTTTCCATAATGAATGCCATTCTCAATAAAATTTTCGAGGTTTTTATTATTTTTATTAGCAATTTATTAACTGTTGTAATACACATAAAAGGCTCCTGGTGTCTAATTAATGTTAACTTTATGACTCTTCAGAAAAAAATGGCGACAAGAAAACAGGAATTTAAAACAACAATTTCCACAATTTGATTGATTTTTCATTTTCATATATTTTAAAAACTTTAAAAATTTTTTCAATCAACGCTGTTAATTTCGTGAAAGTGAAAACATACGTATGTATATTTTCCAATAATGGAATGCCAAATCACATTAACAAATCTTTTCAAACTAGAGGAAAAAATCCAATTTAATTTTAAAATTTTCATAAAATCGAATTTTATCTCATTTATATAATAGATATTCTGAAAATTACATATATCATATTACATATGATTTTAAAATTCAAGTGCGATTTTTTGCTATTCTATAAATTATGCCAGTTTTTACTTTTTGTTTTGTTTTTCGACCGTGCCGAAATCATGTGTGATTTTAAAATCACATGTCAGGTATTTTACTATTTTATAAATACTACTAGTTTTGCATTTTGTTGTGGCTTTACATTGATTTTTTGTTTGTTTTGTTTTTCGAGCATGTCGAAATAAATTTTTTTTTACTATTTTATAGATATAATGGTATTCGCATTTTTCTTGTGATTTTAAGTTCTTAAAATCACAAAAATATTACACACCTAAAATCACATGCGATTATAAAAACATAACATTTCTGATATTTTGCTCGTCTATAAATTACATGACTTTTTAATTTTTCTGGTGTGTTCTGAAAATCACGTGATCTTAAATCATACGCGGTTTTATTTCACACATATAATTATTTGCTGTTTTGTTTTTCGGTTTAATTTAATTGTGTCATTGTGAATCTTTTGAAGCTTTTAATAAAATTAAAATATTTTTAACAAATTCTAAATTGCAATTTATTTTCTGTTTGAAAGTTATTTTTTTTAATAATAAAAGCCATCCAAATGGTTTTTTGTTATTGATCAAACTTGTTAATAAATAGATAGTAAAAATATTGTAAATATTTAACGCAACCATTCAAATTTAATTTTCTTGTCAGCTATTAAAAACTAATATCGTTTTTTGCTGTTAAAGGAGTGTCTTAAAAAAAGTTTATAAAAAAATATTTTTTAATAAACTAAGTAGTTTGTACAGACAAATTCAATAAAATACAAATTATGTAATTTATTGAACCAACTCTATGACATCCGCACAAAGGCAGGCATGTAATTTGAAATTGAGTGATTATGATGTGTGGTTTAAAACTATGTATTGAAAAACTATTTGCACATAGTGCCACCTATGTGATTTAAAATCGCTTTTGATAAAATATGCTTTTTACATATCTGGCCTATAGAAAATAAAAAGTTGAAAACATACTGCAGTTGATTTGGTAAAAACATTAAAAACTTATTTGTTTAGTTGATGAAAACTTAAAATCAATTTCTACAATTAGTTTAATTTCAGAAAAGGGAACATATGTATACGGATGACGGATTGATATTAAAGCTAACTAAGTAAGAAAACATTTTTTTTTCAAAAACCATTTATGTCTGCATAGTTTCCTTTTAGCTCAATACACTTAGTAAGACGATATTCCAACTTTTTTATACCATCTGAATAAAACGATTTTGGGAGCCCCTTACAATACCCGTTGGTTTCGGTAATCACTTACTTCTTTGTTTGAGATAAATCTTTTTCTTGCAAGTAATTTTTTCAAGTTTGAAAACAAGAAAAAGTCACTAGGAGTTAAATCTGGACTATACTATGGATGATCAACCAACTCGAAATGTATTTCACGTAATTTTAGCATCGTATCTAATGCTAATCGATGAATTTGGGTGAAATTTTACCAACTGACATTTGACAGATCGCAATTAAAAAATATGTGTGTTCTGCCATCTAGCGCTAGGTAGCTTCAACATCAATCCGCCCTGGTACATATCTACATTAATTAGAGTGGTTAAAAAAAAAATTGTGTCAGTTACCTTCCAGGAATAAAGATAATGTAAAAGCAATTCCAAAAATTATATCTTTATTATGTGTTTTTATACCGATCATAACATTTTATATACCGGGGTTCACGGCTCTATAAGGACTACATTTCTGTCTTAAGTAGTTTTACAAAACCGCGTCAAACTTTAGTCATGAATTTTAAAAACTAGGTTCAAAAATATTTAGCATCGACTTCTTAAATTTATAGTTTTGGCATTTTTTTTACGTTTTTCAAGATTTACAGTTTTTCAGATTTCTGCAGGTTTCTGCTTTTTTTAGTTCCTTTATAGATGTCTTTAGCAATTTATATTTCTCTTTAGATTTTCTATACTTTGGACCACTCTAATTAATGCACCGGTTTTTGTCATCTTATCTGTTCAAGGGACATGTGCACGAGTTAAAAGGTCCTTACAAGATATTCGTTTTTCTTTTCATACTATTGTTTTATTTTTTAATAATTTCTAGACTAATTAAAAGCTTTTTGTGATGCTTTTAAAAGTTTGCTTTGATTTTTTCTTTTTCTAACTGTCCGTCTCTTCCACTATATCGAACGACTATGTTTGTATTTAGGATGTCAGAAACTTGATTCAGAAAATTATTATTTTTATATAATTATAGTATTATATAAGTCACGTTTAGGTTTATTAGTTAGCCCTTAATCAATTATGTTCAAAATATTTGCCAAAGTCAACGTTCATGATGGCTAAACAGTCTCACTAAGTTTTTGAAATTCATTTGTTAATCCAGATTTTTAATTAAATTTTGCATATTTTTTAATGTTTTTCTCGATGATTTTTAATCGCTTAAGTAGAAACGTTTAATAATTTTTTTTCATATGACCACAGAGCTGTTTTTTTTTTTTTTTTTTTTTTTTTTTTTTTTTTTTATATTGGACCAGTACTCAGGGGATGACCCCTACATATGCAGTGCATTGTACCAGAACTAGGAAAATAGGTTGTGAGGAGGGGGAAAGAGGGAGTAGTGTTTGTGAACATTTGACTTGAACCTTCCAACGTTATAACAGACAGGAAACACGTCTGCAGGCAAATTATTCCATAGACGAACCGTTCGGCTGAAAAACGAATTCTCTCTGTAATGCGTAGTGCGATTCCCCGGGCGATCGACCACAAATGGATGAGCTCTGGACGATGAGCGCGTGCTACGTAAAAATGTGCGAGTTTCGGGAACAAGATCCCTAATCTCGTCAGAGCAAAATCCATTGTAGTAACGATAGAAGAGAGTAACGCACCCCACACTGCGTCGATGCTCCAGTGAGTCAATAGAGTTGGATACCCTACTGTTTAGTTGCAACATGCGACGGTTAGCAGTGGTCAACAAATAAAGTACCAATTATACTTTTATATACATATACACACATGTTCCAAAAAATTGTTATCTTACGAATTAAAAAAAAATAATAATAAATAACATTTAATTTGGGGGGTAAAATTTGTCGATAAGCAATTGTGTATTTCATTATTATTAATTATTGTCATTATATTTCTTGTGACTTTTTATTGAAATGTTGATAAAAATTAAAAATAATATTAATAGAGAAAGACGGGGACTATTTACAAGTCTGACAATTGACTTTATTGTATATATTTTGATGTGGTTAAATTTGTTTGAATTTTCTTCGCCAGTTCGTTAATCGAAATCAATTTTTGGTTTGCTATTTGTGCATGAGTAATGAAATCGAATAGAGTTGACAGCCTGTTATTTAGAATATCTGGCCGTTACACTTAACAATATTGAATCGACAAATTGTGCTATCACACTAAAACTCCTGTTAGATTTGATTATATTATATGACCATTTGGATTGTGAAATTATATGTGTTGGCTCAGCAACAAACATATATTTTTGTGCATATAAATGTTAATATACGGCAAAACCATTTTTCTCTTCAATTATAAGTCTTCGAGTTCGAATCCCAGTGGGTGCTGATGAGCAGTGTAGCGACTATGAAACAGCTAGTTTGTCCCCCATGTATATGGTATTCAATTATTTTTTCTGTTCGTCTTTGGTCTTATTGCTGTGATAGCAATTATTGTTATAATTAAAAATATTCCATCTTCTTAACTGAAGTTGGACTCGAACTCACAATTCCTTAGTTAATATCGTACATATGTATATATATATATATAACTAAATATCCACTTATTAATGATTTACATATAATAAGTCTTGTTAAATTGTTGACAATTTTACGGTATTTTACAAAAAAAAAAAAAAAAAAATTTACGTTTGGTTAAAATATTTGTAGGTGCAAAAATTAAAAAATAAGTTATTGAAAATTATGTCCGAGTTTTGGTTGGGTTGCTCAGCAGAAAACAAGCTGATGCCGTATTGGCAAACTTTAAAGTTTTAAATTGAAAAAAAATACAATTCGCAATTATTTAAATATTTTAAAAATATATATTAGCAATAAATTTTATTTTGGGTACTGGATAGTATCATGCTGCTGTATAAATTCTAAATTTTGAGTGCAATAATCAAACAAATAGTATGTGAATTAAATTTTTTAAAAGGAGTCCTATTAAAACAATAACTTTATTGTAGTAAGATTTAACCGGTTAACTGAATACATTCCTGACTGTCATTAGTTCGCATTTTAACAAAAGAATTTTGAATTAAAATAATATGGAAAATATTCTAGGCGCCATATCACAGATGTATGCATTCAAAATGACTTTTATTAAATTAATTATTTAAAAAAAAAATACTGAAATTGTATGACACTGGAAAATAACTGGATAAAACATCTGTTCTTTCTTATTTACTATTGATAACTGCAAAATAAAATGGATACAATATTGTTTTCTTTTAAGTGATTTTTAATTTAACCCAGTTTTAAAGAAATGTGTTTTTAACTTTGCTTAAAAAAAAAAAAAAAAAAAACAAGATAAAAAAGAATGTATGTATATACAATTTCTATAGTTAATACCATGATTTGCGGTGATGCTGATGATGACCATACATTTGTTCGCTTTCACTGCAGCAAAAACATGAGAATTTGTCTGTGGTTTCACAGGTTAATGACATTGAGACGGTCGTACGACGTTTAATTACACTTGTATTATCATACATTTTTATAGCTATGATTTTATCTTAAGTTTTTCTTTATTTGGCAAGATAATTATTATGGTAAGTTTTCCTTTTTATGATTAAATGACTTAGGAACACATTTGTTTGCTTGCGAATGTTGCGGATTTATTACACACATTTATTTAAATAAATAAATTTTCTTAACTTTACTTTTTCATTGAACCTTAATTCATCACGTTTAAAGAACAACTGACTGATTAGAAAATGAGTGTGTCGACAAGTAAACGTTCACAAAAATAAAAGCTCACACTCCAGTTCAATCACAAGGAATACGACAATAAAAATAACCCAACAAACACAAGCATTTATGATAAAATAAAAAATTAAATTAAATCTACTAGCTTCCTCAAATATCAGAGGTTTCACTTAAGAAATAAGAAAAAAAAATTGTTAAGCAACTTATTTATTCTAAAAAATATACAAGTGCGTGTGCGAAGAAAACAGATTTGGACTGAGCAAAATGTTTTGTCTTCTTATTTTTATTTCTGGGGTGATTAGCACCGCATACGATATCGAATTAACTATGGTATCGAATAACATTAAGTGCTCTGGAGACGAAAAACAAAAAACACGTCAATCAGTGCATATATATTTAAAACGAGACGTACAAATAAAATCGTCAATCATCATTTTTATTTTGACTTCGCTGCATTCGTTTCGAAACATGTGATCATCGGATGATGAATTATTGCTTCTTGTGCAATTTTGTTAAGAAAAAAACTATGTATGAAAATTAATAATATATGAACAAAATAAAATTCAATAACCATAATAAATATAGGTGTAGTTTTTTATTTTCTTATTATTGTTCCTTTCGATAACAAAACGGAAATTTTTTATCGTCAATCACAACTGGAGACTATCAAAATAATAACATGTCAAAATAAAATATCAAAAGTTTTTGATTTTCATCAATCAGAGCCGACAACTAATAGGTGTACCCGAAGACTGCACGCACCCACTTAGAACGTTGATGTGTTTTTTTTTATTGTCTCCATGTCACTTTACGATATATCTAGATTATGGCAAGCGATTCATATCGGACTGTAATTCAAAAAACCATACCATGTGCTTCATAAAATTACGAATAAAAAAAAATTGTTTGATTGTAGTAATAATATTTTTGGCCAACGTATTTAGTTATTTGTTTTTAGTATATACTTAGCTGGTGAGGCCTAACTTTTTTTATGTCAATAAAAATGCAAAATCTGTATTACATATTTTTTAACTTTAATTGTTTAACTTTTTTATATTATTGCAATACAATTCATTCGACATCGTATGCCATGATACCAAAATGAAAAATATCAATAATATTGCTCGATATCGTATGCGTTGATTTGGCCCCTGACTTTTCTCATGATGGTTACAATCAATCTTGTCACCCTGTTTGGGTTTGACGTTGAGTTCTGGGACATCCTGTATTAAGCACATTTACATTTAAAGTGCTAACCAACAATATCTTTCAAGCGATAAAAAAGTGGTTATTTATAAATTTTTAGATATTTCTTAAACGATTAAAGTACGTTCACAATTTTTTTCTCTTTTAAAACTAAACTTTTTAAATTTGAATTATTTGAAATTTTGTTACAAATCAAAGGATAAAAATACATGTCATATCAAATGTTTGCTGGGAAGTTATAGAAATACGAAATTGCTTATAAGTGTACGTGCCAGATTGTATTCATGTATGTGTATACACATAATTTGTATGAAAGTAAATGAGTAAACAGAGAACCTCGTCGTAATCTTATTTTAGTCATAGACTTCATGCCAAAAGAAAAAAAAAACTTTCAGAGGTTTGATAAATTTGTAAACTTTTGATTTTTTTTTCTGCGAACAACTAGTAACTTGTATAAGATACGAATACTTATTAATCCAAGGAATATATTTTAATTTAATGCTGCTCGTATCATTTGAGTGTGTTCCTTGCAATGCAAACTTTTCACCTTTTTATTACAGGCGGAAACAGATTCCTTTTAAAAATTATTAAAAACTTGTAACAAACTTTTCTTTTCCTTTTAATGCAATTAATTACACAATAAAACATCACAAATTGGATTAGCTTACTTTTAGAACTAATAGACAATAAAATATTGCATTTTTTTCTGACATTTTTCTAAAGTGCTTGTTTGAGTGATGTACTTGTACCAACTTTTTTCACTAATATAAATACGAGGGCGGATTGATATTGAAGCTACCTAGCGTTGAAATTGCGATCTGTCAAACGTCAGCTGTTAAAATTTAACCCCAATTCAGCGATTAGTTTATTTGATGTAGTTGTTTGAAGTAACTTTTGTGATCCTTGAAAATGGAAAAACGTGAATTTCGTGCAGTGATTAAACACTATTTGAAAGGGAAAACGGCGAAAGAGACAAAAGAAAAGCTCGTTAGACATTACGGTGAGTCTGCTCCGTGATTAAACACTATTATTTGAAAAAGAAAACGGCAAAAGAGACAAAAGAAAAGCTCGATAAACATTACAGTGAGTCTGCTCCGTCATAGACAATATTTAAACGCGGCCGAACAAGCACTGCAACAATATCATCAATAGGAAGCCCAATAAGGTGGTTACTGAAGAAAATATCAAGATCAAAGCCTCGATATCGTTATGAATGATTGCTGAGTAGACGTGAGATTGTTGGAATAGTAAACATATCATATGAACGGTGTGTTCAACACACACAGTCTGTCTGGTTGGAATTTGGTCAGGAGGAATTATTGCACCATACTTTGAAAAACTATACGGCGATATCGTGATATGATTGAAAACTTTGTAACGTCACAACATCACGCTTTGGTCTTTATTAACATGTGATATTTGCCTTATGTATCAACAAGACGGCACCATATCGCATATAACAAGGATTACAATGGAATTATTGCGAGTAGTATACTGTATGATAATAAACTGCGTCCACGCAACACCCTTAATTTAGGCGGTCACACTGGGTTGAGGAGAGATGCCTTTGCCACCAGGGCCATTTGAGAGATAGAAAGGTGATTTTGCAGACATAGTACTCGTGTCTAGCACTGGCTAGACTTTTTCTATATCAATTATATTTTTATTTATTATTATTATATGAAGAGTTGTATACATATTGTTAGTGCTTGCTTCTTGAAGATTCAATATGAAAAATAAATAAAATTTTACAAAAAATTCAATAAGTATATAAAATGTAAAAAAAAGTATTTATTTACAAACATACACACGTTTTTATGCGTCAATTTTTTTTAGTTTTTAGTTACTAATCTTTAATGGTATTTTTGATTATAAAATTAAAAGCCACAACGCATTGCGTTATTACCCAAACATAATGTTCAACAAATGTTTCCTTTAATTCAAATATTTTGATGAGTAATAAATAAGTAGCAAGTATTACAAGTTATCAGAAATGTGGACAGTACGAACTTAAAACCACCAATAACAAAGATAAGAATTTAACGCGTCGTTACGTTTTACTGGTCTCTTTCGCTTTGATTGTCGCTTTAAAGCAGCGTCTGTAACCACCAAAACACTCACATTTTATTATTATTTTTTCTTGTTCAAAAGGGGAGCCACGAAAATAAACGAAATCTGTATCGCTGAAACTACTTAAAATAAATAAGACTTATTTTATGTTATAATGAATTGTATCCAATTTAAAGCAATTTATATGAGCAATTTATAATAAACAATAAACCGTGCTGTTCTTATTTTTTATTGTTATTTTCATTCGTTTATTTAGTGGCGAAAGTGATACTTAAATGTACTCACTTAGGAAATTAAATTGTTAGTAAAACTACTTAAATTATTTCATTTGCATCAACAAGAAATTCTATATACACACATATGAAAGAATCGCCCATTGGCGATTACACAAGAGTTTCAATTATACATTTGCGCTTTTAGGAAATATGAAATTTATCTGAAGCAACCAAAACATGTTTTTGTTTATTTGTTCGTTTCGTTTTTTTCTGATTAATTTGTTTGGCGTATTCTTGTAAAATCACGTTTTTTTTTCTTTTGTGGGATTTTCAGGTTTTATTTTAGTTTGACAGTTTTTTTTTATTAAATAAGGTCTTTAAGAGATTAAAGAGGCAAAAACAAAATGACAACAAGTAAAAGGGCTCTATATTTCTATGCCGAAACTCTGGTGTAATGGTTTTTCTTGTAAAATACATGGATTTTCGAAATCCCAAAGGCGTATTTAACTATCCACAGAGATGGAAATCTGACACGATGATTTGCGATGAAAAGCTTGTTTTTTCATCCACCGCCATTTGAAAAAATATAGCATATTTCACTAGGGTGACGGCTTTTGCGCCACTTTCTATTTGATAATACGTTCATGCATTTTTTCCTCCAAGTATAGAAGATATATTATTGTGGATGGTTATTTACTTCTACATCATATCAATGAAAATAAATGAATCGATATTTTTTAAGAACACCGTTATTTAGATATAATATCATTCGAAAACTAATCACCTAAAAATGTTGTTAACATGTTCCAAATTTAAAATTAAATACATGCATGGTGGACGTTATTTGAGTTTAAAAACAGCTAACAATGCCCAGAATATTGTTACGAATTTGTATCACATTTAACCCAGTGTGCAGCCGTTGATCTGCTTTTTATAAATGTACAGCACATTCACACAAACAAGATAAAAACTAAAAATATAATACGCAAACAAACATACATACAACATCATTTAAAGTACGCAAAATTCCATCAACTACAAATGATCTTATTGTTGTTCTTGCATTATTAATATTTTGTTACTTATTATTTGTCGTTTTTACTTGCTTATTGTTCGCAAGCATGTGTGTGTGTGTGTATATGCGTAAGAATTATATTTGTACATTTGAGTCTAGAATTATGAATCACTAGAAAGATCATGGCAGGTCGGCGGCAACGAGTAAGTTTATTTTTAAACGTTGTGCAAAACAGTCATAAGTCATAAAAGTAAGTAAGTCTAGTGTGTTTTTACACAATAGTATTAAGTATAAATAAAGATGTGAATTATTTAAGTACTGTGGAAGAATAAACTGTAAAACAGCACTTCTTGTGGGCATATTAATCCCCATCCTACCAACTAACCCTTGGTGAGAGTTTCCGGAAGCTCCAACACAATCCAAGTCATGTTGGGGAAGAGTTTTATTTACTAGAATAAATGAGGGATTTGTACTCCTCTATACCCTAAAATGCAGACTGTCATAGATAGGAAAACGCTAAGACAAAACCTGTTTCCCGGTTTCCCTCTACAAAAATTTCAGACTTCTGGACATGGTGCTCTGCGGAACAACGTATTTACTCGTCGAATAAACAGTGATATACATATAAGAAAAAAGGGCATTAAAAAATCATTCGTTGGGAACGTCTATCCACGTTCTAAAAAAAAACAAAGTTTATGAATTGTGTTATCCTGTTCTCTTTTACATATTAATCACTTATTTATAAATATTACTGATTACATGCTGGCAATAAATTTAGAACATGTTCAGTTATTCCTTTTAACTATTTATTGCTTTTTATTGTATTTCAAGAGACTTGCTGCTTAGAGCATCGTTAACTTTTTATGAAACTGCTAATAAAAGAACTCAATTCATTTATAGAAGATATAAAACTACAACTTACCCTCCAAGACCTCTCCTTTTAGTTGACGATGTAAGGGAATCTGGTTTACTTCGATTGTTGGCTGAAAAAGACAAGTATATGTATGTAGTATATAAATAAATCAATCAGTTTTATTTTTATTATTGTATTTCTCCAAGCTCTTGTGTTGTGTAAACAAAATGTTTTCTGTTTAACAAAACAATAACCTCAAAAAAAGAAAACAAAATAAAACACTCACTTTGGTCTTGTATGACATCACTTTTATCTTTACGAGTTGAGCTTGTCTTTTGGGTACCAGGTGGTGGTTTAAGTATAGACACTGGCACAATACCTTCCTGCACAGCCGCATCTTCACTCTGTGGATTTAGACGGACCACACAGAAATCTGGCTCACTTGCTGTGGGCGGTTCAACAATTTCAACTTGTTGCCCTTTGCTGACACTGAGTTCATTCGAGCCAGGTGAAGCAATGTAATCAGATATAACCCAAGTGGCTTCATGGGCACCAATCTGCAAAGCAATAAAATTAAGAAATCAATAAATATGTATAAATAGATTTACCTAATTTATTATTCGCTCTAGTGAATTTATTTCATTACATTTTATTTTTATATTTTGTTTTATTAATATGGTAAAAGAAATTAAACAAGCTCGTGTAGAGTTTGTTTATCCCTTCCTTACTGATCCACCATCCAATTATTTTATTTACTATACATATCATTAAACTTATGTTTACAAAGACATATCGCTCCTTTATTGCAACATAGTCATATCTTAAAAAATTAGCTTTTCGAGTTAACAATGCAGAACAGGTAACAGTACTACCTTTTATATTGTGCCAAAAATTTATTCAAATTACTTTTAAACTGCTTCCTTTAGAAGATATTTTCTAAGAACTATTTCTAAGACTTGTATGGAAACTAAAAATTTTAAATGTGTTTTTCTCGAAACAAGTTTTTTTAGTTACGACTATGTTGCAATAAAGGAGCGATATGCATGCATATATACAAGGGTTTTATTGTTTGTTTCTTGGGTATTCAAGAGGCATGCTTATTCATTCGTGCCTGCAAAATTCGAGGAATAAAGCTCTTATTGATTTTTGAGGCTCATTTATCATGTCATGTAGTTCAAAAGGTTTCAATAAAAAAAAAAATAAATAAAAATTCTTATTAGGAATATATTGTGAAGTATTTACAAAACCGCTTAAGTTTTGCACAAAATGAACCGTCTTAAAGCAAAAATAATGGAATCTTTGAAAATGGAGCCAAGCAAGTTTTTAGGAGATTTACGTTCTTTTTTTTTGCGAATTGAAATACATTTCCGTTTTGGTGGGAATAATATATACTTTATATATGTATAATATAAACTTTAGTCCTGTAAGAAACGTGTAGTTTATTGAGTGTTAATATTTTGTTGGTCGACTTGTTGAATTTTAAACTTTGTTTTTACATTTTAAGCTGTTCTACCACAAGACAAAACTAAGTTTATCAGAAACAGTAATGAAAATACCCAGCTAGCATTTTCAATTGTTGAAGACTCTACTGGCAGCATCATCGACCAGTGTGTATACCTTCGACACTGATCAGGGGTCTAATCACCACATACGATATCGAATTAACTAACTATCGTATCGAATAACATTACGATACATCTAAATTATGGCAACCGATGCAACCGTAATTTAAACAAAATGCAATAGATTGAAGACCATACGTTCCCTAAAAGTAGGAATACAAAAAATAAATCCTTTAACTTTTTTATATTCTTGCAATACAGTTTATTCGATATCGTATGCCGTGATACCAAAATGAAAAATTTCGATAATTTTGCTCGATATCGTATGCGGTGATTTGGCCCCAGACTAACAAAAATTAGTCCAACACCTCGCACACTACAAGGAAATGAATTACATAAGTGGCACATTCAAACGAAATTAATAATTAACATATATAGAAAACACGAACGACCATAAAATAAAAACATAAAACACGTGTACACAAGCTGGGAAACAAAACTCTACCTATTCCAGTATAATTTGGCGTTCAACGAATTAAAAATGACCACTTATGTATAGGAAACAGAATGTAAGACAAAACACTACTACTACTTAAGCGCTATGTGCCATGTTTTTCATATATCGCTTTTTTCACAATAATACTATCTATTATTTTTCGTTCACTATTGTTCTAAGCTTATTTTCAAAATTACTTTTTACTTTTTAGATCGATATCGAATAGTGTGTTCCAGTTTTTTTTTTAACTATTAATTGTGAATATCAACTACAATATTTTTTGAATTAGACGTATTTAGCGATTTTTTGGTGTCATCATTTCTTTTCGAGAGAAACTTGTGCTAAATATTTCACAAAAATTGTTTAGTGAAATAACGAAAACATTTGGTGAAATAAGTTTTGTTTTGCTTTGAGTTACTATATTTTTTCAAATATTTTGTGTGAAATAATTCACTGAAGCAGCAAAATTTGTGTCTGAATGCATAAATTTCGCTGAATCGAAATATATGTATGTATGTATGTATGTATGTATGTATGTATGTATGTATGTATGTATGTATGTATGTATGTATGTATGTATGTATGTATGTATGTATGTATGTATGTATGTATGTATGTGTGTGTGCGTATGCTTGTATGTTTGCATGCATGTATGTATGTATTCTTGCTGCCAAAAACTTATTTTTGCGTTGTAGGAGTAGTAAATATTTTTACTGAAATCTTTTAAAATTGTGCAACCTAAAAACTTTTATGATTATGTTTGCTGGGTTGCATAACTAAATGATCCGATATCAGCATGTTGTCTAAAAGGTAATAAAACATTGTGGTTGGTTGTTTTTGTCTTGTTAAAGATAAAAAAAAAAATATTGTAACTCGTGTTCCATCCTACAACACAACATCATTCATTATGTACTTACATACTCGTATAAGCATGTGTGTAAGTGGTATTTATTGCATTAAGCTTAATTAAGCGAAATATTAGTAATATGTAGTGGCAAAACAATTAGAATATTTGTGTAGTGTCGATGATGTCGTTGGTTGACTGCATGTTTAAGATACTCATTGAATTAATTTTTTATTTTAATTCTGCTGAACAAAAAAGAGGAGAAAAAAGCATCTACATGTTGGATTCGATTATGTTGGTCGTTGAAGCATAAATATTAAAGGAGTTGATGAAATTTGAAAAAACATATTAACAAATTACTTAATTAAATGGGATTTCTTGAAGCAATGATAAATTGTCCTTCTGAAACAATTTTGTAAGAGGAATTATATAAAATTGATTTCAATGTCATAAAGTTCCAAGAATATGTTTATAAGTTAAAAAGAGAGCAAGGGTGTGCTGTCAAAATCATAAGTTATATTTTTAACAGACGCTCAAATTTGTAATAGCGTTTGCAGCAGTAGGCAGAGAATGATGGTAATGTTGGTTGTCAAGTAAAAGTTATATGTATGTATGTTGTTAATTTATTTATATGAAATAAGGTATAAGATGACAAGATTAAAAGAAACGTTTGAATTTCGTGTAATTTTGTATTATTTTTCGCATTTCCTGTAATTAAGTTAATTAGAAGGCTCAAACATCGTGTGTGGATAATCAATCTAATGATAAAATACAGTGTGAGCAAAAAGTTTCCATTGGGTTTAACGAATTACTAGATTTTACTTTTATTTACACATTTTTTTTAGATTATACACGAGGGCAGTTTGCCAACAGCTTTTTCCCAATTTTTTATTCCTTTCAAATAATAGATTTTCAAAGCGCTCAAAATAAATTTTCGACAGAATTCTCTTCGATTCAAATCGGCATTGATTAGGTTTCCAAAAATAAAACGGTGCTATATCTGGAGAATAGGCTGGATAGGGAAGCAATTCGTTGATTAATTTATGCATTTTTGTCATAATGACTACACGCGTGTTAACTCGTCCATTGTCTTGATGGTATAGTATTTTTTTGTTGCCATTTGTGGTCGTTTTGCTTGAAATCAATATAGAATTTAACTAAAAGCTCTGAATAAGATTTGCCGATGATGGTAATCTTTATGAATAAAATCGCATCGATTTTTGTCCACCATTTAACTTGCATTTGCCCACTGTGCACCTCATGTTTACATTTACTCGTATTTCGACTTTTTAAACAAAATACCTTGCTGGCAGGCCCATCTTCGATTTTCTGCTTTCTTGGTATACGTTCATCCGCTAAAATTCACTGTTTTCTTTGTTTGTTTGGTCTCATGTTCCGTCTACGGCTGTGTAACAGCGTCAAAACTCGTCCGGATTCCAATTGAACATTGCCAAACACTCCTTTGAAGTGATCATACGGTTGGGTTTATCATCGGATATGAGCAATCGTGACAGTCATATCGCAGATAAGCTGAATTTGAGGTCACTTCACATACTTTCATACCCCAATATTATCCCGTGAGTTTTATTGATGATTTCTGGCGTGATGACTTGATTTTATCGACCTGAACGTACAGGAACGTACGTGTGATCTTATACCCAACTTAGTAAACCATTTCTTAATTATTCAAATAGCTGATGCAGTGTTCGCCTATCAGGTCTTGTTTTGATTTCAGAGTTGGTTTCTTCACAAAAACTAATGCTTCCTCAACACACGCAATTCACTTTTTCCATTTTTGTTAAAACTTACGAAGTTGTTTGCTTTTAATGGCTTGTCAATCACAAACAAAGTAAGGCAGATTGCTGAAAATTTGACAATAGTCTACTAAAAGACGGTGGAAAATTCAAAAGGTCAGCAGTTATAAATAGCCCTCATATATAACACCTAAAGGATAACGAATGCAGATTAATAACTGAACAAATAGCCCATCCGCCAGATTTGTCAGCACTAGACTATTATATCTGGGGTTATTTGAAAGAGCTCCTCAAGGGTAGAATTGTTACAGAAACTTCAGCGCAACAGGCACAAATTTTTATTATAATAATAATACTGAAGATGTTCTAAAACTTATAATCAATGCAAAGCAAAAAACGGGGAACAATTTCTTTATTTTCCACCTAAGAATAAAAAAATAATATATTAATAAAAGAAGTTATTAAAATTTTAAGCCACACTGCGTGGTAACTTTTGGCCTACTTTGTAGTAGCTGCCGAGTAATAAACTTGAGTGCTTGAATTGTTGCATAATTTTAATGAATTTATAAAATTTGGGGTTATAGCGAATAAGCCATCACATTAAAAGTAAAATTTAATAATATAAAGTGTTTGCCATCCAATATAATTAAGCCCAGTAATTTCTTGTCTTTGCAAAAAAAAAGAGGTCCGTTCCAGTCTTAAACATATGCTGCTTTCACATTTTGGAATATCATTTCTTATATTTTTTTAATTATAATCGATTAAAGTAGCTCTAGGACATAAAAAATTACATATGTATGTACGTACATAGAAACACAAACCTTTAGTTTACTACTAGACTGTCGAAATATCCGAAAAGAACTGGGCGTGTCAATGGTGTATTGACGTGCTAGTCCCAAATTTTTTGCAATACTACTCTGACGACCCCAAGGCAGGGAAATCTTACGACGATTTTTTTGTTTCGGATTTGTTGCTGTTGTTGTACTTTGGGAAAAATCAAAGGGATTTGATATGGATTTTTCAGCCGATAAATCATTGGGAGATTCTACATTTGCAGGTGTTGTTGTGGTATACATACATACATTTACACCTTCTCGAAAAGCCGTTTGAGAAGTTAACGAAGGATTAGAGGGCGACTCCTCGCCCGAAGCCGAGTTGCCCGATGTTGTTGAATTGCCATCGGTACTTTTGCACGACGATTTTTCTTTGGTTTTGCTATTCACCGTATTTGGCTGCTCGGAATTGTCTATGCTATGCAAACGTTCTATAAAGAAATTCTTAACACTCTTCATGATTTCCACTTTTAATGCATTACTATATTTATATGTATGTTATAGGACGGCAAGTAATATTTCAAAAGCAACTGGCATTAAATTGGTGTTTTTTGTTTGTTTTTTTGGTACATTCAGTTATCACATAAATTAAATCACAGGCACAATCACTCAAACTTAAAGCTAAACGTTGTTTTCTAAATACACAATAAACTCAGTCGCAAACACTTCATTGTAAAATATAGCAAATTGGGCTTTGGCATCGTCATGATTCTTATATATGTAGGTATGTGTGTTCGATTTTTTTAAAAGCACTTTTACTTGTGATTAAACATTTAAGAGTTTAAAAGAATTTTATATGAGTCGTAATGTTTAAAAATATATAACATTTGCAATTTCCGTGGTAGTTCAAATTCTCTAAAATTTCCAAAAAAAATATACATATATTGTACTATTTGCCAGTTCACAAGAAAGTTTATTAATTCACACATTTGTACGCGTTTCTTAATCATACATACATACATACACTTTTATCATTTTCATGCTGTATTCCTATAGAATAAAAATTTGTTTTTTTGAAAATCAAGATTCTATCAATGAATTTTGGAAAGTGAATGAAATACATTCTAATTGGTGGTTTGAAGAGAATACGAGGGGTGGAGGTTATTATCCCCTTTTTTTTGCATATTTTTACATATAGTTGGCACAGGAAATTATATTTCTTTTACGTATAATATTAGATGTTTTTAAGAAATTCACAACCCTGAATTGGCAGCACTACTTTAATATTTTTTAGTTTTGAATATTTCTGTTTTAGGATATGCGGATTTTGACCATTTCATTGATATTTGGTTTATATTTATATATAATAGTTTAATTTATGAGTTCTTATAAAAAGGTGTTGGATATATTAGTACGATGTTTATTTTTTATAAATTTAATTTTTATAAATTTCGTGACTGACGAATTTAGCAAACGCTTACGACAGTTTTGTACTAGATTAAAGAGAACAAATTCACTCGTTCATTAAGCTGTTGCAAATCTGTCGAAAGACTTTTTTTTTAAATTGGTCAACCACAATAAGGAGCATTGTCTCAATATTGTAAGTTATGTCTAAAATTGATAGCTAACGATATGCTACTGTATTTATATAGGTAAATAACTTCCTATGTAAAGATTTCCAAAGAGTTTTTGAGCGGCCTTACAACATGTAGCCGAGCGTTGTCATGATGGAAGATTAAGGCCTCGCACCTGGACGAATATTTTGGTCGTTTTTTGTCGATTGCTCTCTTCCAAAGAATCAATTGTCTTCTTTACAGGTCGTTTGACCCGATTTCAATAGCTCATAATTCAAATCACCCTTCTGATCCCATTAAATATAGAGCATTACCTTGGCGTCATGGATATCCGGCTTGGGTGTTAATTTTGATGGTTGGCTGGTCTTTACATATGACCTTTTGCGCTAGGGGTTATTGTAAAGTATCCATTTTTCATCACCAGTAACAATACGATGTAAAAACGATTTATTTTTCAGCAATCAAACATCTTTTCGACGTCTCTCGGCCTCAATTCATATGGGACCGGATTTCCGTGATTTTGAGTGAATCCCAATGCTTTAAGACGCCGTTGTTATTTGGCTCCCAATGATAATACAAGTTATTCTTGCGTTTGACAACAATCTTCGTCGACAAATGCTGTCATTACCTCTCCTTCTCTTCTGTGTCGAAATCACCACTGTCAAATCACGCAAACCATCGTTCACAAGTATTCTGAGTTACTAAATGCTGAACGTAAGCTTTTACCAACAATTAATAACTTTCAGTAGCCGTTTTCTTCAAATAAAAGAAGATTATCTATTTTCTCTTTAGGCACAAAATTTTACATTTTATTAGCGATAGAAAAAAGTGTGTCTACACTTTGGCATCGATCTAATACTGATTTATAATGACAAATGTTTACCCTCCAAATAAAAATATTTGTTATTATTGACACAAACCATATGTGATAGTTATGTCATATCGCTCCTTTATTGCAACATAGTCATAACTAAAAAAAGCTTGTTTCGAGAGAAACGCATTTGAAGTTTTAAGTTTCTATACAAGTCTTAAAAAATTTGTTTAGAAAATATATCCTAAAGGAAACAGTTTTAAAGTAATTTGAATAAGTTTTTGGCATTATTAACTCGAAAAGCTCATTTTTTGAGATATGACTATGTTGAAATAAAGGAGCGATATGTTGTCCAAATATATGTTATTAACTTGTATAACCAATAGTTTTAAAGGCCGTATATCTAAGAACTCAAGTCTATTGATGTTTACTGTTTATGCTTTGTTATTCCGTTCAGAGCAGTAATGCTGTTAAGTACTTTTTAAGACGCGGAGTAAAGTAAATAAAGAGAAGTATAATTGTTGGTTAGTAAATAATGCTGATGCATTGATTTTGGTTCCATCGTGTGTATTGAAATAGGAAACACTGTAAGAACAACGTGTTTCCTTACATGTTTCCGTATGATACATAATTATTTCGTACACTAAAAAAAATTATTTTAAAGTTTTTATTCATTTTAGCAGAATTTCTCGGACTCTTGTAGTGCTTTCTGGAAAACTATGAACAGCGGTGAGACAAACGTACATATTTATATGCTTCTTTTATCCAGTAATTTAAAACTATCAACATTACAGAAAATGTACTCGTATGAGTGTGTGTAATTTATATGGTAAAGTTTTTAGCCATAGTGTTGGCAACAATCGATCAGCCAAAACATGAGTATGTGGCAACGTTGTTTGAAAGAGTAGAGAGCATTGAGAGTAACAGCATTGTTTTAAATATGAAAATATTTTGTTTTAAATATGAAAATATATTTTGTGATTAAATATAAAAAATCTTGTTAATTACTTCATACGATATACATAGATTTTCGCTAAAAACCATTTTTTTTGGCTTTTAAGATTTTATTGTATTTTTCAAGTAAAATCTAATGACTTAATTATTGCACTTTTACATGCACAAGTTAAATGCACATGTATGTACGTATGGTACATATATAAGTACATACTAACGAAAAATTATTTACAAATAAATTTGTATCTAAACAACTTAGCGGCGGCTGCAAACAAACACATGTCATAATCTCCAAAATCATTAAATTCAACAACAGGTGTATTTCAATAAATAAAAAATATGTTTTTTTTTTTGTATTAAAAATATTTATCCCGCTGTTGTCGTGTTTTTATTTGTTGCCTCTTATAAGTTTGTATATTGTTTTTTTATTACAGTAATTAAATATGTAGAAAATAGATTTTACCACAATTCATTGGAATAAAAAAACCACTAATATTTTATTTATAAAACAGAATTGTGAACAAACAGTGAAGGGGAATTAATTAGAAATGAAACGTTTTACTTATTTATAGTGAACTAATACTTTACATTACATATATACACTTGTAATGTAAATATAATAGTATACACGAAAATACACTAATAATTCTTTTTCAATGAATATTGCACTACAACATGCAACTAAAATATATGGTGTATAAAAAAAAAAGTAACAAGCAGTTTGTATCTATACAGGCGTTTCATTAAAGATAAGATACATGAAGATATAGAGACATTATGCATTTATTCGTAGTTCAGAATTTAAAAAATTTATTTAATTTCTTAAATGCAAAACTCGTGAATGAATTAAAAATTTGTTGTAATCAATTAATTTTGAGTTTGATCCTGTTATTTAACATTAGTACTTTTGTTTGTCCTAAGCTGTTTGTTTAAATAAATTTAATTAGTAATTAATTTGTATTACACTTAACATGGTATTTATTGGAACGAAAATTCTTGGAATTTCTCAGTATATAAAAAAAAATGTTTATATATAAAAAAGGAAATACAGAAAAATAAAATGCAATTAAGTATGTTTTTTTTCTTTTTAGTTGAATGCATTACGAGTACAGTCAAATGCATTTTAAAGTTTATGTTTAAAATTTCCTTTTTCGAAGCACTTGTTCTTCATGCGCATGAAATCAATTATAAGTCACATTAAATTTTGAACCTTGGGCATAGAAAATGTATACGAAGTAATTAAAAAAAATTTAAGTGCAAATTCACTACTTGTTTTTCATTCTTGTGGTTGTTAACGGTTGGCTAAAAGGTCAAATTTTTATGTTGATGCTAATTTTAAGTATTAAGTCGCAAAGTTTATATAAGAAAAATAGTATAACAAATGAAAGTAAAGGTATGAGAAATCTATTGGCATGGTGGGATGTGCGCTCACCAAACGCATTAAGGTGTAATAGATATGCGAAAGGCAAAAGGGTGTAATGATCACTTTTTTGCATTCAACGGAGGTTGCGTCCTGCTGTGGCGGTCCTGAAGGGGCATTGTCACATAGGGACGTAGGCGAGAAGGTTAATCTTCAATTTAATGGCCTCTGAAGAAGTTGCGGAGACGAGGGGGAAGTAGAGAGTGTGGTGCACTTCATCTGTCAGTGCCCAGCTCTTATATAAGAGTTTTGTATTTAGGCAGACCAATGCTCCATGAAGAAGTTGCGGAGACGAGGAGGAAGTAGAGCGTGTTGTGCACTTCATCTGTCAGTGCCCTGCTCTTATGTAAGAGTTTTGTATCTAGGCAGACCAATGCTCCATGATATGGCTGAGGATCGGAATGTGATGTAAGTGGATTGACCCCTTTGTCCAATCCTCGGGTTGGATCTGAACCAGTGATATATAGATCTGCTCAGATATATATATCACACTCAGGCTACACAACGAGACCGAATTGGACCCAAGTGGGCTGGCTTTCCAATGGCTGGCAGCCTGTCAAACCTAACTTAAATTGATTATAAACACTATAAATAAAACACAACAAAGCATAAAACTAACAAACTTTATCTTAACTAAACTTGAAAATTTTTAAACAAAGCATAAATTTAAAAAAAATGAACTTCGAGCAGTTAAAGAAGTTCCTATTGAGCTTGACTCTCAAGGCAAATTTAAGCAGCTGTTCAGTTAATATAGAACCGTTTGTAATATCTATTCTAAGGCTTCAAATACATAGATCTTATCAAGCATTATGTTAAAGTATGTACACACATTTAGTTACTTGAGTGAGCTTATACAAACTTAAAATTTTTCAACGAAAATTATTTGCTCTTATTCGATTGATTACTCGAATAATTATTATAATATTTAACAGCAATATTTACACAAATCTTTGTATGAGGAACATTTTTATTTTATTAAAATATTTGAATATTTATTCGAAAATTCTTTCGGATATTCATTACTTGAATAATTATTCGAATACTTAACGAGAATATTTATTTAAATCTTTATATGAAGGATTATTTTTTTTTATTAAATTATTTGAGTATTTATTCGGATATTCATACGAATAATTATTCGAAAATTCATTTGAATATTTATTCTAATAATCATTCGAATATTCATTTGAAATAACAAAATGAAGAATAAAAAAAGAGAAGATATACTGGATACCATTATATACATATGTATATGGATATTTTTCAATATATTTTTTTCAATAATTATTTGGGTTTTAGGTTTTTGTTTGCTATCAACTACTTTGTCGTGCGATATTTCATCTTCCTTGGCAAAAAGTTATTTAGAAAAAATAAAAATAAATAATAATAAAGATCGAATATAACTCCACTCAATGTTTCAATGCTTAATGATTGAATTTGGAACGTGTACATGATATGATTTAGTTCAGCTCTTCTTGCATTACTCATTCGTATTTATTTTGTAGCCTATACAAACCTAAATTAAAATTTATTTTACAGCTTTCTTATACTTTGAAATGAATTCTAAGTTTTACCCCCGTCAATATATTGGAAAGAAATTTTAGATTTATTAATGTATCACTTTATTGTAGAAAAGAATTAAACGACTGAAATATTTTAATGACTTGTTTATTAACAACAAAGATATACAGTTTCCAATCAAATATTTTTCAAACAAAATTGTTTATTATTTTTTCTTGCATGATCCTAATGTGTTCAAATGTCACGAACTAAGCTTTTAATTATATGTAAATAATTGATTACCTCCCAGCAAACATATAGAGGTAAAATCAAAATCGGCCATAAGTTGACCGATAGTTTTGTAAAAAATTAAGAAAGACGCACTAGCTAATAAGGAGTAGGAAGATCGAATTTAAATAGGAATTGATCAGATGTTATTATACATTTTAATAAAAAAAATAATAAAAAACAGCATTTGAAATATTTTACTGGAAGACAAGAAACGGCTCGCAGTGAAAAACATGTTCGACATGTAAAGGAAACGGCATTAAAATTCAAGTACAAGAAATTGCTGGTATTCTATAAAACAGAATGTGCTTATGATCGCTGAATCTAATTCTCAATTAAATATCGTTTCCTGGATGCAAGCGTTTTGAGTTTGAATGTATTTGTTATAACGTGTATGTGTGAATAAGTCACAGCATATCACAACTTAAAAATAATATTCTAGCAGAAAGCTCTAGTGCCTTGAGAAATGAGCTGGCACAGAGTTCGGCCAATAACTCCTAGCTTTGCAGTTTTGTGTTTGTTTATAGAAAAAACTTGAAAAAAAATTAATGGAGAACTTCCCTTATAGAGTGCGACTCTATGCGGCACGCGATGTTAATATTTTTCTTAATATATTGAAATAAATTCCCAATTGATACATACGAACATGTATGTATATGAAAGGTAACAAACAACAATATTAAATTGCCAATTGAAATTATAGCATATTAAAGCCCTTTTGTGTCGCCATGTATGTTTTCCAACTAAAAGTATTGTAGAACTAACTACGTCTAATACTAAAGTTGTTTAATTTATCATTATACTTCCATATGAAATATGATATTTAAGGTGGTGTTGGTTGGAGTTGTTGTTTAAGTAAAATTTCCATTAATAATGTACCTACTTACTTATGTAAATACAAACAAGTTTGAATGTGTTTGACATCATTTTTGTATTGTATGTATGAATGTCAGTATGTATGATAACTTTAGGTTAAATACACACTGCTTTTGCAATTTGTCCTGCTAGTTGATACAAATGACATGCATGTGCGTCTTTGTTTCGACCCCGGTAAGCAAAATGAATATGCGAGTATTTATGTGAAATTCGATAAACTTGAAATAAATGAGAAATTGTTTTTCTAACTAGTATGAGTTCTAAGTAAATATTTACATAAGTATAGGGTGTTTTTTTAAGCCCGATAGAACTTGAAATTGTAAAAAATAACACAAAAAATTAAATTGTAATCAAAATTTTTTTTTTATTCGAAAGATCAACACGTGACATTAACATTTGAAAATGATTTCGGGCATATGGGCACCGCGGCTGTTCTTGACGAAGCGCATTCTGGACGTCCAATTTTGGGCCACTTTTTCGAGCACTGCTGGCCGTATGTCACGAACAATGCTGGCCTCCAAGGCGTCAATTGTTGCTGGTTTATCAGCATAAACCAGTGACTTCACGTAGCCCCACAGGAAATAATCGAGAGGTGTCAAATCGCACGACCTTGGAGGCCAATTGACAGGTCCATTTCTCGAAATCAACTTATCGCCAAATTTTGATTTCAGTAAGTCGATGGTTGCGTTCGCCGTATGGCACGTAGCGCCATCCTGTTGAAACCACATCTCCTTCGGATCAATGTCATCCATATTTTCAAACAAAAAATCATTGATCATGGTGCGGTAACGATCTCCATTGACCGTAACGCGAGCTCCGGCCTCATTTTTGAAGAAATAAGGTCCGATGATGCCACCAGCATGAAAACCGCACCAAACAGTGCATTTTTCTGGATGTAATGGAGTCTGTAGGGTCTCTTGTGGATTGGTCTCACTCCATATGCGGCAATTTTGCTTATTAACAAACCCGTTAAGCCAAAAATGCGCCTCATCGCTGAACACAATTTTGCGATAAAACAACGGAACTGATTTTCAAAGTAAATTTGGATAATTTCGTAGCGTTGTTCAAGCGTGAGTCTATTCATGATGATTTGTCAGAGTATACTGAAACAAATAAAAAAAATGTTTCATCAAAATTTAATTTTTTGTGTTACTTTTTACAATTTAAAGTTCTATCTAGCTTAAAAAAACACCCTATAGAATATATCTAGCCTGTTATTTATATCAGCAGTGTTACCGTGTGAATTTAAAAATTTTGACAAAATTACAAAAAAAAAAAAAAATGTTGCGGATACACAGAAAACATTTTTTCTCGTGTTCAATAATGAAATTCGTTGAACCAATTAAAAAATTGTTTGAATGCGGATCTGTAAAGGAATTCGTGTATTCAAACAAAAGTTTAGTAAAAAAAATTATTGATCGAAAACAACTATTTTTTTAAACAACAACAAAATACGATATCCAAGGTTAAATTTTTGATATTTTTCTATATGCGTACAAATTATTTTTTTAGACAATAATTTTGTTGATGTTATTTTTTTTACTATAATATTTTCTATCATAATAGCCCTTAATTTCACTTGTGGTATTTTCTTATAAATACTTTGTGGAAACAAAACTACCAAAATAGCGTTTAATTTCAATTGTGGTCTTTCCTTAGAAATAAAGAAAAACATAAATTTGTGCTAGTAAGCAAAACCGTATCTTGTATTTGCGCCACGTGTGTCGTTACTTAACAAAACGTTTATGATGTTCTCTTGCACTTTATAACCTGCATAAATTGAGTGTTGATAATGCCCTGCAATACCTGTTGCAAGTGACCAATAGATTCTACAGCGGCTCAGCATATTGGCTTTTCGTATCAAATAAGCTGCTTTCAGTCTTTTACAAATGTACCTTATTCAAAATTCAAACGTAACGTATGAGATCTGGAAGAGTTTCCAAAGTCAAATATGAATAAAATATAATTCGGTAAACCAGAAGTTTAAAAACTTCATATTAGTCTAAGTTTTAAGAAATCATCAAAAGAATATCCTAGGAAATCTTTCGCATAAACAGGCACTTGATCTCTTGCCTTGTAAATATATCTGATTATCCTATTGAAATATATTTTTAGTTTTTTGCAATATTGATTTCGGTGGTTCCCCTGTATATCTCTAAGCCATAGAGTATGAGCGTTGCATGTTTGCAAAAAGTTTGCGAATGTTTACTGGCAATGCACAATTTATATTATAAAGCTTTTGCAGTGGAAAATAAAATCGGAAACATATAGTTTAATTGGTGGTTAAATGTAAGCCTATCGTCAATAATAATACCAAAAGTTCTGATATATAGCACATATTTCATTTCACCACTTGTACATATTTGAGGCATATTGAATACCGCAAGATTAAAAGGTACATCTCTTGATTTCTTAGGATTGACTACAATAAAATGTTCCTCACACTATCTAAGTTAGTTATTATGAATTGCTACTGCATAAACATTTTTTGAAGAAAACAACAGTTGAAGGTCATTTGCATATAAGTGGCTGCAAACATTAGAGAAGCTATCGAAAATGTTATTAATGTAAATATTAAAGAATAGCAGGATAAGAACGGAACCTTGAGGTACTCTACGAAAAACTTATCTAAATGTTGACACGTTTAATGAACTGTTGACAGCTTAATAGCCATCGTTTTACACTATAATAGCGTTTTTAGCTTGCATGTATAGCACGCAAAGTATGTTTGATTTAAAAAACGGGGAGAGGGAATTGACAAAATTTAGGGGATTAGAGGAAGAGGTATCGATGAACGAACGGTAACACTGCTTACCATCATCTTATTAGTATAATACTAACTAAGACACTCCCCCAACTCATCGTACGCTTTATGGTAAATAAAAACTGTAACAAATTCTTTTCTGTTCATTTGTAATTCAGCTCAGAGTGCGTCGAATAATTTATATGCAATTCACTTGAAAATATTAAAAAGTTTTCCTCTAAAGATATAGCAGGTAAGTATGTATGAATGTATTTATGTATGTATGTATGTGTATACGTTTGTTGTATGCATGCAAAAGTGTTAAAGTGTGATTTTTATTACATTTTCTTGTTGGCCATAAAAAATTGAGTTTCATTACTTGACACTTTTCTGACACTTGTCTTAAATTATTATACGTATTGTATGTACTTAAAGATACATTTTAGGGATTTTTATGTGTCAACTTAATGGAGTTTTTTTTTTCGCTTTTGTTATTACAGTTGTTTTTGTTTTCTTTCATTAAAAGATAAGTTACATAAAGATGTTAAATGAAAACGAGTATAACTGATATTTTATCTATTACATTGCAAATGCAAGCAGTATGTGTGTATGTATCTATGATATTTTTGTATGTACGTTTGTTTATTTATACTGGCAAGTACAGATGTATTTTTTCAAAAACGCCAAGACGTTGTTTTTTTTACTTGTAAATTTAGTTTGTTGGTGTGTTTCTTTTTTTTAAATTCATCTGTTTTTCTTGCTTGAAGATGCATTTTATTTATTGATAAACACTTATCTTTTTATACACTATAAACTATCTGATATTGAATTTTCATTCACTGCTAGATTTTTTTTTTTCATTTGCTTCTTTGGGTGAGACGGGTGCAGAAATATTTTTAATAGGACAAATTTGCTAAGACATTTGTATACCCGTATGTATGTATATAAATATTTATTTATTTTTCAAGAGTTTTCCCCCTTTTAAGCATGTATATTTTTTTTTACAGATTAGATACGAAAGTTTCAAATAAAAAAATTATATGATTTTTTTTCTAACTTAATACATATTAATAATAAATTTTCTTGTTTATCTTAAAAGATGCTTTTTTATATTTAATAATTTGAGTTAAATTCGCACAACATAAATTAGTACGTAGTAATAATATTTAATAACAAATTTCTATTTTGAAACAGATTTTTAGAAATTGACCGACCGACCGACCGCCAGACCAAACGACCAACCGACTGTCCTTTTTTTTTATTTATAGAGAAAGAGTGAAACATAGAAGCAGAGAGATTGCTTGAAAACTGTGTTATCGGACGTCTGAGGACGGATAAATTGAAATTTATTTACAATTTATCAATTTGAACCTTTTGCAATAAACGGTGAGCAGCGACTGGAAGTACTTAACAGAAGTGTTTGGTGCTATTGTTGACGGTAGCGCGGTTGACATGTTTTTTCATTCTTATTTGTATTTTCTCTTTTGGGAATCTTGCCAATAGGTATAATAAGAAAAAGTTGTATTAAATATTTTTATAAGAGCTTAGCTGCGTGATAAAAGCTTTTTAATTTAAATAGTAGGAATATATTTAATAGAAGCTTCACAATAAACAATAGAAAGCTTTCACAACAATATAAGAGAAATAAACTTTAGATTAATAAGTGTTGTCAACTTAGCTGTTTACTTAACCATAAACTGTTGTCAAACAAACTTTTTTCTACAGTAAGCAATTATTTTTATTGTGAATTCTTTTTAAACAAATAAGTTTATTATTAACTTCAATAAATTAAACTGTAAATAATTAAATAATTGGATAAAATTTATATACAAGTTTATAAGAAAATTGTTATGAAATATGAAAAGACCACTACAGGGTTTTTTGTGGGATTGATATATGTATCATCAGAAATATAAAGTTGTATCAGGATTCTTATATTTTTTTTCTTTTTTTTTGAGTCGCATTCACATATTTGAAAATGTTTAACCCCAAATCACAATATACAAATATTATGTTCAAAAATATCTAAAAAATTTATTATTATGATTATAATATAATTATATAAAAAATAATATTCACGATGTGTAACAAGTTATCTGAGTTCGAGTTCAACTTCAGTCAAGAAGAAGAATTATTTTTTTATTATAACAATAATTGCTGTGAACAATAACACCAAAGAAGAGAGAAAAACAATTGAATACCATTACTCGTATAGCTGGGGGGCAACTAGCTGTTTTGTAGCCGCTACATTACTCATCAGCACCCACTGGGATTCGAACTCGGGATCATGTGCACATGATATATTTTTAACAAGACCAACTCAGCCAGCGAGCACCTTTAATTATTCGTTCGTCTAAGCCGCATATTACTCACGTGTATGCACTTGCTATAACTCCAGTTGTTTGTACAGGATTTTTCTATCACTGAACAAACAGTTTTAACTTTATTTAGTAATAATTCTCCATACTCTGAGACGTATATATTAATAATTAATAGGCGAGCATAGTTATTAAATATACCCTATGTTTAACAAGTTATGAGTTCGAGTCCTACTTCAGCCAAGAATAACACATTTTTTTTATTATAACAATAATTGCTGTGAACAATAAAGCCTTTTTGGCTGAAGTTGGACTAGAATTCCTAACATGTTAAACATCATGGAACATGTTTGAAATTGCGATCTATCACACTTCAGCTGTTAAAATAAGTAAGCAACTTTTGTGTTTCTTGAAAAATGGAAAAAAGTGAATTTCAAGCAGTGATTGAATACTATCATTTGAAAGGAAAAACGGCGAAAGAGAGTAAAGTTACGTAAGATTGTTGTAAAGGTAAACATATCATATGAACATTTTGCATGAACATTTGCATATGAAAAAGCTATCAGCAATATTGGTGCCGCGTTTCCTTAGCGTCGAACAAAAACAAGTTCGATAGACCACTTCACAGCAGTGTTTGTACGTGATAAAGCGTAATACTGTTGCTTTTTGGGGTCGATTAATAACTGTTGATGAAATGTGGGTCTACCACTATACATTTGAAACCAAAAATCAATCAAAACAATGTAAGCTGGTGGAAGTGTTTCGAAGAAGGCGAAGACAGTGAAATCGGCTGTCAAGGTTTTTTTTGGGATGCACACTGAATATTGTTCATCATTATCTTGAAAAAGGATGCACAATCACAGGAAAGTATTATCGTGGATTGCATCAATTGATTATTGCAATCAAGAAAAAAAACTACCACATTTAAAGAAGAAAAATGTGCTGCTTCTTCAAGACAGCGCACCGGTTCACACATCATTAGATACGATGCCGAAATTACATGAAATACACAATTTGCTTCTGATACTTTTACGATACGCGTATATAAATTTTTTCTGATTACAATGTTTTGTCTTTAGTTGAAACTGGGAATGAGGGCCGCAAGCAAATTATTAAGGGCCGGATATTGCACGCAATTTGATTGATACTTCCTCCGGTATTTCTGTTTACGTATATGACGTTAATGGAAAGATTGTTCCGAAACAATAAATTTTACTGCATTTTATAATATAAAGGTAAGTATTCTGTTCAAATCTGCGAAAAATGTTGATGTACACTAATAATTTCACTCGGAAAATATGACATTTAAAATATAGTGCCTATTTCGCGTTTTAGGCAAATTTCACGGTTTTCTTGGTTTTAGGTATGCCACATTGTTCAGCTGTTGTTTGAAATTTCGCGCGAAATAATTACCACTTATATTATTTCACAATTACAACACCGTGTTGCCAGAAACATTTCATAAGTTTTTCACAAATTGAGCAGAGTGCTACTTTAGCAACATTATTTCATATCTATGTATATCACACAAGTTTTTTTTATATAGAGTTTTGACAGCATTACGCACGAAATGACGAACACAGTACTTAGCTTAAAAGTGGATAACTTTGCGTTTAGAAGTCGTAATGCAAAACTGATAAACTGGCACTTTTATTTTAACATACTGCACGCATTAGGTTTGGTACTTTTTTTAAATTTTTTTATAAAAATAATACTTTTATAATTAATTAAATTCTTTGAATCCTGCTTCCTAGTTTCATCTAAACGAAGTCGCGGCTAAAATCCGCGAAGTCACAAGTTGGGTAAAATGCGTTTTAGTTAAATAAAGAAAGGTTGGCGACATTTTTTTGTACTCAGAATGCTTATGCAAGGACACTCGCTCCAAATTTCTTTTTTGCTTCTATTAGAGAGACAAACAATGAAGAGGGTTGGCCACAAATAAAGATGAAAACAAGAAAGCTGCATATTATTCAACGTATGGCGCGAGCAAGTGGCAAGTGAGTATTTAGCATAACTGTGTTACTCGAACACAAAATGAATACACAAACATATTAAATTTTATGAGTGTATCCCAGAAAACATTGCCTTTAACAACTGCATGAAAGTAATTTTTCTGTCTACAAAAACTAAGGCATCGTAATATACATAAATATGCATGTATATCTAAAATAAAATATTTTTTTGAATAAGTTACAGTAAGGAGTATTAAAAATGAACAGATTAACAGCCTTATTCAAAAGGCTAATATGCCCATGAAAGCTACATGGACTTCATGTACATACTACGAGTAGTTGGCAAATGACTGTTATTAAAAATTTACATTCAGAAAACACATATTAACTGATAAAAGATTTAATCAATTTTGAAAATTTGAGCTAATAACCAAATTGCCCCTATGTTCCACGAAAAATTGTGGTTTAGATCAAGACAGCACAGCTATCTTTCGTTAAGGTTAGGTTTAACAGACTGCCAGCTATTGTAAAGCCCAGTCCAGTCTGGTCACGTTGTGTTGTTCCTTTGGGTAAATTTGTCAAAAACACATAGACGTCCTTGCCTTTTCAAACAAAACTAAAACAAAATTTTGACAACTTTTCGTAAACTCTATCAACAAAATACATGTGATGTTTTTTGGTGTTGTATCTATTGTAATTCTGCCACTACCTGTAAAAGCTTTTTTAATTTTCCGCGATAACTTCAAATGCAACACTGCTGTCATCAACCACTACCATTTAGCAGACCACTGTCGACGGTCACAGGCAAATAATTTTTAGAGCGTTTAGACAGATTCGGTATTGATTTAAACCAAAAAATGAATGTTTCATCAAGTAATTGCACGACTGTACACGTGTGTAGTCACTATGTCAGAAACTTCATAAGTAGGTCTACAAACTGCTACCCCATTCAGCATATTCGTCAGATTTAACACACCGCGACTATGTTCTTTTCCCAAGCCGTGGAAACGGCTAGGTGGAAACAAATGCCTACTTTGAAAGCTTTGAGAAAATCTATTGTTTGAAAAATTGGAAAAACTCCGCACTAAATGTATTGATCTTAAAGACCAAATGAAAAATCAACGCTTATTAGAAAAAAAAAAAAAATAAATTCACTTGTCGGAGTTATCAAACAGCTTTCGTAGTCTGTTAAAAAATTATTTAAAAATAAAAATGTTCTTTTTGTTGCAAAATAGCTTAAAGTATTTGTTTTCTGATTTTATATTAATTTTTTTTTATTGTCAGCTGATTTGGAGTTTCGATAATAAACGGATTCTTGCCAGACGAATAAATTTTCACGACTGCGTAAAATTTTGCGTAACTGCTAGTCTGCTATTAAAGAGGATGTCAATAAATTTATGAGACTGGTTTATTTGATATTTTAAGGCCATAAATATTTGTGCCATGCACTGTGAGAACAAACATTAAATAAAATTCTACTGTAGCTGCTCAAATGTTATCCCTCGCAGCAATCTTTAATTTTTCTGTTTTTATAACACGTGTAAGTTAAACACACACAACAGCTCACAAACAAAGATTTCTCTAATAACAATGTTGTGTTTGTTTAATTAAATATCTAACCAATGAAGCATTTGACTTTTAACAGGATTTATGCGTATATGTACTTGTATGTGTGCATTTACACACGCATGGTATGTATGCATGTATTTTTTTAACATTGAGTGCAACGATTAAAAGATGCTTATTATAAAACAATAAACCACAAATGTTTAGATTTTCATATAACGTTTTTAAATGGTTAATGTACATGCACGTTTATAGAAATACACGAGCATAAACATACATGCATACGAGTGTGAAATAAAGTATTTTAAATTAACTCTTGCTGCCTTAAAATTTATAACAGTTATGAAACGGAATATACATTATACATACTTATACTATATTGTAGGATTAAATGCAGCTGGGTTATACAATCTCTTTTTATTAAACGAAGTATTAAAAACTTAATATGTTATTAAATACTGAGTATTCGCCGGAAAGGTATATTACTTTGTTTTGCCGCCATCTTGGTAAACATTAGTCTTGACAGTTCATATTTGGCAGTCGTGAAGTGGGCATGTGGCAAATTTATTACGGAAAAATATTCGATAAACCAACGTGTTTTAATTGTTAACACATTTATCAAAATTAATCATTGATTGCTGTGACAATGAGAACGTTACGTGAAAATTTTGGTAGAAAAAACGTGCCAACAAAACGAACTACACTATCGTGTAGTGAATGATTTCGAAGAAATCATTCTGTTTGTGATAGGCCCAAGCATATACCACAACGTACTGCAAGATAGGCTGAAAACAGCACTCCTGCTCAAGACAGTGTTCGAAACAATCCATCAACCTCAATTAGACGCCGTGCTCAGGAGCTTACTCGCATTATTCAAACAACAACTTTGACCACAATTTTGCACAAGGATTTGCATGTGTTTCCGTTTAAGATTCAGTTGAAACACTCGTATTATTCAAACAACAACTTTGACCACAATTTTGCACAAGGATTTGCATGTGTTTCCGTTTAAGATTCAGTTGAAACAAGAGCTTTTTCTACAGGACAATTTACGCCGCTGTACATATGACAATATGATGGTACAGCTCGTCCATGACAACCCCGATTTTCAGGAAAAAATCATAACGTTTCACGAGGCACATTTCAATGGACATGTGTATGAATGGATATGGATATGAATAAACAGAATAGTCGTTTCTGGGGAATGGAAATCCCTCAAATTGTTCATCAGTCACCTTTGCATCCATTAAAAGTGGCAGTCTGGTGTGCAATTTTTTAAGGAGGAATCATTGAAAATGAAAACGGCGTAACGGTTACTGTGAATATGAACGGTTGAAAACTTTTTGACACCAGAACTGCACGCCTTGGGCTTGGTCAGCATGTGGTATCAACCACATCGCATACAGCCAGGATTATAATGGAATTGCTGCGAGGCTTATTTCCACAGCCAGTTATTTTAAGAAACGGTGATGTTGATTGACCTTCATGGTAGCCTGATTTCACTGCTCCGGTCTTCTTTTTGTGGGGATATTCAAACAAATCGGAGACGCTTGGCCAACTCAAACAAAATATTCGTGATGAAATTAATAAAATACCGCGTGAAATGTGTGAGAATGTAATGAAAACTGTGCTCAAAAGGGCTGCCGATTGCCTACATTAAACAAAAATTACAAACAAATAAAGTATACCTTCCCGGCTGACACCCTGTATAACAAAGCATTCTAACAAATTTGCTACATCCTTAAAGTTTATTTTATATTCTTCAAGCGTATAGAAAATATTCATACAATACGGATGTTAATTTGTTTGTGATAGCAAAAGAATATTTGGCAACACAAAAAAAAAAAAAAAATGAAAAGCTTTTTTGTCTACTTTTTTTTGTGTTGATAATAACTCATGCAATAAATTAGGGCTGCGATATGCTGCTTTTATGCATTGTATACAAAAGCTACTGCGGGTAGCTCGATGACTTAAAGCGTCGACTTGTGGTCAGCTGCATAACTATTTTCAATACGACAGGCTAGTAATTGATTTTGAAACACTTCATTTTATGTGGAGTGTCTAATATAAAATTAACTATAACCAGTACTTTTTTGGGCAGACTGCGGTTCTTCGCCAGAAGTATAAAGAGTAAAATTATGAGTGTTATTTATACAAGGTGGCCCACAATGGGCGAAGAAATGGTGTTTAAAAATGTATTTATTTCTTTGTTTAAAATTTAATAATCTTTTCGTTTAAGTTTTTGGGAAAAAAAAATTTTTTTTTACGTTATAAAATATATAAACTAGCGGCCTTATGTATAATAAAAAACCTTGTGCTAACTAACTTGCTGCTATCTTTCCCTTATGAGAATTTACACATAAAAAACTTGGCAGCTAGTTAGTCAGCATTAGACTTTTGATTATACATAAGGCCGTAGAAATTTTTTACAGAAAGTATGGGAAATAATGTCACTTGAATGACCGTCGTCATTTAAACTTTTCAGCCGACTATCTCATAACTTTCATGTCGTAATGATTTTCAATAAAGTAGAAATTTTAAAGTAAGGTTTATCGATTTGCTCGGCATCGGGAGAGAATGCATGACTGTTGTTGTGCAGGAACTTTCGAAGTATTTGCCAAAAATTTAATTCACAGAAGAGGATCAGCTTTGTCTAGAGGCCATTTAGAGATAATGGTAGTTGAAGTGATTGCATCTTGGCCGCAACGGTGGGAACTCCTGAATATGAAGGTGTAATACCTTAATTTGGGATTCCTAAATGTCTTTGAAGTACAGTTGCTTTGCAACAGATTTCTGCAAATTTAATCAAACGAGTCTAGTTAAACCTTGGTTTTTATAGATTTCGCTCTACCAGCTCTCTGGTGGCTTGACTTTCTCAATTATCTAGGAAATTACTAGCAGAAGGTATTTGCAAGCGAGGCGAGTTCTTTAGCAAGAGGTTTTGTTATACAAGATTGAAATTTAAAATAAATAAATTTTCCTCCTACGTGTTTTAAGCTTTTCGTAAGTATAAAACCACACTTATAATAAGTTCAATTTTAAAGGTGACAGCTATAAACGTTGTAGATTACCTTTCAAATATCACAATCCAAAACAACCTAAATAAAATATGAGTAAAACTCCCAGTAGAACAGAAAGTTTACATATGCATCCTACAAATAATAACAAACTCAAGCATAAATAAACTTTTCATAAAATGTTCACAATGTCATGACTAACCCTCGCAACACAAAAACAATTTACGTTTGAAGAGAATAAAGCAACCCAAACCATGTTATGGTATTCGTATATGCAAAGTAGCTTAAGGTGGGGTATTGTTTATTTTAGAGGGCATATAAACATTTTGTGAAAAAAACAAGGTTAACATTTCAGTTTTCAAATAACCGGAATAAACTTACTTCTTGATTATGTTTAACGCAAACACTTTACTTTTGTGTTAAACTTAAGGCATAATAAGGCTTATAAGTACACATGACCTTTCTTTCAATCGTGCATTTATTTTATTTGTCGTCGGCAGGCATTTTCATTCATTTTTGAATATTTAAGATGTTCTACAAACACGTGCAAGACTAAATAGCCCAATAGAAAACCAATTGGCATCTGATGGCTCTAAAATAGGCGAGTGATAAAAGAAGAGAGTTTAGAAGCTGATATTGTTTTTTTTTTCTTATTATTAGAATGGACGCTTTATGAAATTCTTGACTGATTAAAGGTTGCAAATTTTGTATACTTTTATATTGTTTGGTCAAGGCGATGAAAAAAAATGAAAGCTTCTGAATTAGATGAAAAGTTTTTGTGTAATGCGCAGAAGCAACAGTAAAACAATCTTCATTAGAAAAGTGGGCGTGTCAGTTCTCGTATAAAGTAATATTTAACTGCGTTCCCTTGTGGCATGAACCGATGTAACAGCTTTTTGTTTAGTGTATATAAAGTATGTTCCACGAGATCTCAGACTAGTTCGGACTAATGAGAGTAAAAAGTAAATTACTTTCTATATTTGCAAATTTTACCAAAAATACTCGAACTCAAAGAACCACAATTGAATACATATATTGAAATACTAGTGTTGCTTACTTCTTAGATTAAAGTGTATTTTAGTGATTTTAAACGTTTAAAATGCATAAAATAATAAAAACAAAACATTTGAATTAGTAACAGCTGTAAAGTTAAAAGCAATTTAAAAATTTGAATAGATAATTCCAGTACATATTTATAAATATAATTTTTAGTAGTTTGAGTAACATTCCATTTTGCTTTTAGTTTTTTTAACAAAAACTTTTTTTCTAATTGGAAAATTTTCTGATTACCTTTTCAGTTTCATATGTAAACAAAAAACAGCTGATTATTCAATTTTAGTCCGAACACAATGAATAAGTTCGTACAATTTTGTAAAGAAAATTAAAAAAAAAAAAAAAATTACTGTTTGGTACTCACGAGGAACACAACTATAAGGCCAGTTCTGTATGGATAACAAAACATTTCCAACTTGCACAAAGGTGCACGAACTTTTTCTTTCGGTAAGTTCGGACTAGAATTCAATAATCAGCTGTTTTCTCTTTACACACATTTGCAACTGAAAAGTGATGAGAAAGTTTTGTTTAAAAATTAGTTAAAAAGCAATATTTTTGGGTGTTCAACCTTCCGTGAAAATGCAATGGTTATCTGACTTTTTAATATATGAATTATATTAGGTGTACAGCTTTTCTTTCGCCGTTTTGCAATAGATAGATTGCTGTAGCGGTAAGTGGTAGTCGAAATAAATAGATCGTAGATGTCATACAATAGGCTTAGGTATTTATAAACATATCCCCGTCGAAGTATTAGTCGATTCGTGTCTGCTTCATTAAGTTATCCTCGATTAAATTTTCATCATTTGCGTGAGGTTTTAATTATCTGCTTTAATATGAAGAAATCTGCGGTGGGGGCTAATCAAATACCAATGGTGAGGATGATATTAGTGGAAGAACATGTCGAGAGTGGATTCAATGTTTCAAAAACGATTATTTTTCTGTGCGCACCAATCAAGATATGGCCGCAAAACATTGAAAAAGATTGCCATCAATCGATTCAGGGGAGCTTCGAAACATCTGCTTTGTAAGTTTTTACGAGATTCTTATTTACGCACTAGCTTTAATCTGTTCAAGAAATAAAGCTAAACGGTCATCGAAAATTTCGCTAATTAAGCTAATTTACTGGTATTGATTTTGTTCAACGATTAATACCATTTCGTAAATCGTAAAATTTTCGCATTTGGACTGAAGATAACTTGCAAGCTTTTTCACAAAAACTATTACATCCACAAAAAATTAGTTTGACGCGCCATGTGGGCCCTTGGAGTCACTGGCCATGTTAAAGGCAGATCAACATTCTAGTATGTGATACCAGCGCTGAACAGTACAGAGAAATATTCGACCTAAATTAGACGGCATTAATCTTTCTGGGTTGCACCATAATTGTGCAAAACTTAAATTTTCGGATTAGGTGGATGCAGTAGTTTTGTTTTTCTCACCACTTTGAAACTTGCTCAAAAAGCAATGTTATTCGTTAGCTTACCTTATTGTCACTGTCAGTGGTATTGCCAGAACCAAAGCTGGCCAGGGAACATCTATCGGGATCATTCTCCGTCAAAGGATCATCAAGATCCCTCGATGATCGTTGAGATGAGCCAGAATTTTTCGCCGGAGATTTGGGTAGGGTTAGAGAGGTGCCAGAAAAGCAAGTTTCCTGCATGACTTCACGAAGTTTTTTAGTCCATATCTGAAAATAATTAAAAGATTGCAAAAATATGTCAAAACAGCAGTAAACAGTATTACTATTATAGAGCAAAGTTCTAAATAAAACCACTCTTAACGAATTTCAAATGGAAGAAAATGTCTGCAATAAAATTGAGCATGCAGATGAAGCTTTCGAACTCTAACTTACTTGTTTTGTTTCTAAACTATTGGCCTTAAGTACAATACGGCAATCAGATAACATGGGCGAACGTCCTGTCCAAACAGCAAATTTCGTTTCATCACCTTCAATGTGCTCCGTAATTCCAAGATCTTCACGAGAAAAAATATATGTATATAATTTCCCAAATATGAAATATTTGCTTTATTTATTTACCTGTTGTCATGAGTTTACTTTTAAACTGATATTTAACAGAGCCATTTGAATCCTTGACTTCCTTTGCAAATAATAAATACATATCGAACAAAAATACACGACGTTCGCGTCCTTTACGAATCAATTGTTTAGTATCCCAGGCCTGAAAAGCATCTTGCAAGACAACTTCTCCCAAACCATCTATTGACACATCACAGTTTTCCAGCAGCGATAAATGCATGGCATCGTTTGCTTTCTTCGGAACATTTAACATGACTTCAAGGCCTTCTTTAATTTCACCATGACTTTCTTCACAGCACGAAAGCAAGTCTTTGAGTAGCAGTTGGTATTTGGTAATGCGTTGTACCGGTTTTATAAGATAAGCTGGAAGCGGATGTTCTACCTTGTGTTTGTGTTGCAGTTCATCGAAAAATGTGCCGGCATGTTGTACCAACATATTGTTTGATGTCGGTTTGTTTTTGCAATAGTGGACATACATGTCAAATTTACAGGCCCATGTTACAAAACAGTGGCCAACATCTTCAGGCATAGTTTCATATTTTTCCAATTCACGCAGAAATATTTTGTGATGAAAATTGTAGATTTCTCTAATATTACCAAAAATAATATCTTCTTTGCCAACCAGAGCAGATGGCGCAGCCTGACCTGAACGGAATTCTTCGAGAAAACATTTGATGCAAGTCTCCAAGTCTTTAACATATGCTCTTTCGGTCTGCATTAATTCTGCCATTATGAACTCTTTTCTTCGGGCTGATTTACGTTTCTCTTCGTTAATTTCTTTAGCTGCTACTGTTGTAGATGTTGTTAACTTTGCTTCTAGAGTTGGATCTGAGTGTCGATCAGTTGAAGTAGATGAGCCTGCAAAAGTTATAAATTAATTATTTATTATTTGAGTATTAAAATGAGTAGACGAACTGCATCATTATAACTTAATTATTAAATAAGCTCAAATTCGGAAACATTTGTAATTATTTACATTTGAACGTTTCTTCTTTTAAAACAATAAAACGACTTAAGGGATTTGCGTAAAATTCAGTAGGCAGTTATTAAAAACCTCAGATCAAAATATCAGCCACTTTTTAAGGGGTAACAATGGTTGAAATAATCCTACTTTCCTACTTTAAAAAATTTTGGTATTCAAATAGTATTGTATGCAACATACATTAACATGCGGTTTCCTTGCGGGAGAAAAATACACAAAAGTTGATGCTACTCTTTACTTTTTACATATAAATATATTTGGAATTTGCTATTTCAATTTTGTTTGGAAAAAATAAACTCGAACAAAGGCAACCTTAAGAGCTTAAGAACAATTTTAAAAATTTATTTTTACTAAAAAAATATAATTTTAAAAAAATCGCAGGCTTCCTCAGGTTTGTTTAGAATTTTTTATTGAATTATGAAAACTTATGCGAAATGGGTTTTTATATTTATTTAAATAATATACATTAGTACTGAGCATCGTTATCAGTGAAACTCTTTGCTTACACATGAACACTGATGAGGGGAAATATACATATGCATGTGGTTGAAGTTTTGCCTATTGTTATTTTTTTTTTTTAAAGAAGTTCATAATTTATGTTATTTAAAACTATGAATGAAAACTAACTGGCATAGAAATATAAGTCGATATAAAAATTAAAACAAGTCATAGATGATAGTTCATATCAAAATCCGTGAACTGAATTCAGACAAGAATTTCAATACAACGTACGGTAGAAATCTTATATTTTGACATGTGATTTTACAATATACGAAATAATCGTGAAACCGTCTTTCGTTCTGTTTTCTCGCTGTTAATAATTAATGTTTCACTTTTTACCTGGACAGAAAGAATCGTGCTATTTGAAAACAATAATTTAACTTTAATTCTAATCTAATGAATCACAGAACATATGTATTACTTGCATACTTTATAAAACGATCAAAAGGATTTTAAAATTACATGTCAAATTATATGAACTTGAGCTTTAACAATAAACAAAAAAATTGAGTAACAACAATAAATAATTTAAACCTATTTATACAAATTTATCTAAATAAATGTTATTTACCAGTAATGGAACTTATGGAGGTGTTGGCATCGGATTCTGCCACCATTGACATGCCTAAGGACTTTTCCAACTGTTCTCTATACGAATCCATACGGTTGCTAAAATCTTTATACCTACGAACAAAACGAAAACAGTATATTTAAGAAAATGTGAAATTGATGTTAAAACATTACCTTTGGTCAACGGAAGCAACCCATTGCTTAATTGAACTTGCATGAGCATGCCCCTTTTCCACCAAGCTGTCGGCTAATTGTATTAGTAGTTTTACCCGTTCTCTTGTTTCTTTTGCGGTGCCCCTAAACTCGTTGTGTTCTTTGAGCAAACCTTCAGTCTCTTCACGAGTTTTACCTACTAAATTTGTGCGTGATGACAAATAGGCTTCGCCTGTATTGTGTATCCACTCAATGGCCTGTTTGGCACTCCTTTCGAACAGCACAAATTGTTGGCATTGATCAAGAGATTTTTTGCGCTGTGTCCAAAATTCTAATACTTGATTTTCCTGAGTAAGCAGTTTGTCCAAAATAGTTTTAACACGATTTTCACAATTGCCTTGAGATTGATATTCGTAGTATTGTTGCGATCGGTTGGCGTACTTTAAGAAAGTTTCTGCTGTTCGTCTGGCCAGAGTACAGGCTTTGAGAAAAGCCTCTTTTTGTTCTTGATGTTTTGAAATGAGCTGGACAATAGTTTGAGCTTTGTCACTAGAACCACCACCGCCGCACCAATCATCCTCTCTGCGATATTCTCGTTCGAGACTGTCTAAAACTGAACAAACCTGTTCGGCTGTTTTATAGAAATTTATAGAGGCTGTGACCAGTTTATGACGTTCTTCGGCGTAAGTAACTAATTGCTGCCATTTTTTTGTGACATCATCAGAAATTTCTCGTATAGATTGTGGATCATAGTGGTTGGCATTGATAAGAGCATCGGCCCGGTATTTAACCTGTACAGCAGAGGTGTGAGTTTTTTCTATTGCAACCTGAAATTGTTCGTGTTCTTTGCGCAACTGTTCTGCTTCCTGCAGACTATTGGGTGTTACAAAACTTGCCACCAACATAGCTTCACCATTCCGTATCCATGAAATGACTTGGTTAGCATCATTTTGAAATTGACACAATTGTACAGCCTGTTCTAGTTTTGCTCGTTTGGCTTCTGACAATTCTTCCAAGTCAATTTCCCGTTCCCGTAAAAAGTTTAATAAATATTCAATGCGTGCCTGAGCAGTGTGTGTGGCGTCAGCCATGGAAATAAAACCGGCCGATTCAAACATTTGCAAGAGCTCCTGTCCTTGTTCCAGTACCTCATAGGTGGCGTTTTGTATATCACTCACAGATTCGTTGTGCATGCGTATAAGTTGTTCTGCCTTTTGGTAGTCGCGTGATAGATCAGCATGTTGCAATTCTTCAGACCAGATTTCCAGCTGAGACGATAGTTCCATAGCATCACGTTCAAAGTATCTTAAACGTAAAATTAAATCGGCTCGAAATTTGCGTGCCGACCATAGTTCTTCCAACTCAATTTTCTGCTTAGAAAGTTTTTCCAGTGCAGCTTCTAATGCAGAAAGTGAGCCGGTATTGTCTGAGTATTCTAGTGAACGCATTTCTTGCAAAAGCGCTTCACCTTGAGCTATAGTTTGCATGCAGCCTTTAACTGTATTGTCCTGCTGTTCCCTGTACTGTTGCAACAGTCTTTCAATACCCTCCAGGTTTTCCTGCGAAAGCATTGTTTCATCAGTTGATACGTCAGCTCTTAATTGATCGATCCAGGCTGTAACCTCTTTCTCGTGAGTATAAAAGATCACTGCCATGTCAAGGCGCCTTCTTCTCTGTTCGACGCGCTCTGCAAAACTGGCTACTTGGATTTCTAGTTCGTGAGCCACTGAGTATATTTCATTTGGATCTGCCTCACCACTGCGTGCAAGTTCATCCGCAGCTGCCAAAAGCTTTTCGGCATTGCTGTATGTGTTCTGAGCAACGTTTTCAAAATGCTCATGGGACTTTTGATAAACACGAGCCTTCTGCAGGTTTCTACCAATACCCGTATTTTTTCGTACAAATACTTCACCATGATTTTTTAACCAGTCAAGAACCTGTTTAACATCTTCTTGGAACAGTCTTAAAGCCAGAGTTTGGTGAAGACGAATTTTTTCTTGGTGCCACTTTGATTCCAAAGAACGATGATGCCCAAGAATTTGATGTATTACAGCCAATACATGCGAAGCACCTTCACTATAGTCAGCAGCGGGATTTTGGCGTCCGTATTTGTTGTAAGTACTATTTTTGCGGTGATCGGGTACACCTGGTGGCGGTGGCTGATTACAAACCTGCACCAAATGATCTAACTGATAAAGTAATTTTTTGCTGGTAGAATGGACTTCAGTATAAGCCTGACACATAGCCTCATATAAAGATTGATGAGTGCGTATGGCCGTTTCTAAACTTTGAATATCCGAGGGCAAAGGCTGCGAAGCCTGACAAGCAGCAGCCCAGGAAGCTACACTATTGCAATATTGTTCAGCCTTGTGATGAAAAAGTACACTTAATTGCAGCACAGCAGTTCTCTCATCCAACCCAGCGGCAAAATCCTTCCAGGTGCGATCTAACCGTGTAGCGAGAGTCTTGATATTTTGAGCAGCATAATGTTGACTTTCAATAAGTCTAGAGGCGACTGCTAAAATCCGATCAATATTAACGGATACATTCATAGAAGCTACGGCAAATTTTTGGTGCTCATCTTGCAATGATTTTGCTACCGAATAGTTATGGCCAATTTCTACATAGGACATTTGAAACACATCTCTGTTATGAAGTATCCAATCGAACATTTTTTCACAATCCTGTTCAAACAAGCGCCACTGAAAACATTGATCCAATTTCACTTTCTTGTGTTGCCACAAAGTTAGCAAGCGCTGTTGGCCCGAGTGTATAAGATCAATTTGGCGTAAAGCTTTACTTATAGCGGCAGACATATCCGGATTATTACTGGGCACACGAGATTGTGAGGACGTGCCAGAATCAGTACCGCCACAATCTCCACCACTGGCGCCCTGATAATAGTAAGAAAAACGGAAAAGTTAATAATTATATATCACACATAATTTCAACTCACCGCTCCTCCACTGCAACCCGAGTTCATATTGATTTTCGTTAACAATTTCTTCCCCTGCACATCCAAGTCTTCAATAGGCAGCTTTAGGATTTTCTTTTTCATTTCATTGTGATGATCTAAAGCATGACGCGCTCCATTAACATCTTCAGCAAAATCGTTGCGCTGTAAGTCTTCTTGCACGTCATCTATACGGTCTGCCAAATCACTGGCCTGCCAAAAGAAATCCTCTATCGCCAAACGAGAATCGGTCCATTGCTGATGGTCATACATTTGATTACCATCAAAGTCTGCTGTTAACTGATTTGGCTCAGCAATCTTATTTAAAGCTTCAATCGATATTGTGGATGTTTCAAATTTGTATTTGTGTGAAGATATTGAAGCACGCTGTTTTTGCCAAAAATTATCCGGTTTAATAATGACAACGTTGTGTATATTGGCACTAAAATGCTCTTGCAACACTTTCAATATGGCCTTGACATTTGTAGAACAATTGCCATTGCCGCGCATATCAATAATAACAGTGAAGCCTAAATTTTTGGCCGAGTCGCTAGAAAAGAAAATTAATTGTGCATTTTTATTTCTTCTTTATGTTTAATGTTCTCTTTATAATGGGGTTTTTAAAAGTAAAATTCAAAAAAGAAAACGCATGTAAATAAGAACTTTCTTCTTTTTAAATAAAAGGTGGATAGTGTTTTTTACGAGTTTATTTTTTTTTTGTCAATATTGTTAATAAAAAAATGTTTGAATTTATATAAGTACATAAGAGGGATTTCTGTTGGGATATTTTTTGTCATAAGACAAGCTTGAATTAAAGAACTTATTAAAGAAAAATAAAAGCTTACAAATCAAGTTACCCTCAAGTTTTGGCAGTCAGAAATCAATGCTTTTGTTTATTAAACAAATATGTAAATGATAAATAATAACATTATAAGGAATAAATAAAACAAATCTACTAATAAAAATAACGGCCATTTTCGAATTTCAGCTCCAATACAGTCAGAAGAATGATCGACTAGAGTTAACACTCTAAACAAAAATCGAAAAATCTAGCAAAAGGTTTTGAAATAGTTTCGCGAATTAAAGATGAACGGTTTTTGATCAAAACTTCTTCTATTTTGTTGATTTTGTTATAAAATTTATTGTATAGAACCTTGTTTTAGTAATCAATTTCAGTTAAACGTGTTGGTGTGCAAGGAATTTAGATCCCTTTGGGGCTTTTGCTCAAAGCTGGACATAAACAAATTTTATATACGCTGCTTTTCATTATCTCATTACAGCATATGAAAATTTTTTCGTAATATTGTAACCAGCGTTGCCAGAAAGATTTTACTTTAATTTTGAAGCTTTGTGATAAAAATAAGATTTACAAATATTTCTTTCAAAATTAAGATTTTTGAGATTCTGTATGCAGCACATTAAGTTTTTGATTAGCTGATTTCATTCCGAAAAATCTTTTGGTTTCAAGTTCTGAAGAGCCAATAATGCATTAAATGTCTTATTATTTTGATATTATTTTCACAATATCAGTACAGTGAACTTACATCGGGCATTTTTTTTCTTTTTAAGGTCATTCAATAGTTATTTCTACTGCATGCTCATTTTAATGCGCTAATAGTCTATGTATTATTTTCAGTAATAATTACTGTTCAGTTTTGCAAAAAATTCATTAAATATGTATAAAACACTTTTTTTGAGTGTTTTAAATCGTGTTAAACAAAATTATAACAAAATTTTTGCTTGCATTTTAAAATTTTTAGTGTAATTTTGTGTTTAACATTAATGAACATTCACCCAGTTATTAATACAAAGAAAAGAAACTGAAAGAGTCACGCATTGTTTATAAATTCTTTTTAAAAAGCAAACCATTCCATATAAGTAAACAAGAAAAAATCCTCTTTTTTTATGTGCGTTTAAAGTTTCATTTTATATACAAATTATTTATGTTAATTAAACAAAGTAAAACTTTTGTTTTCATTTTTGGTCGCAAATATGCCAAATTAGTCGCCATTGCAATGAACAAATTTCATCGCATTTATTCTTTTTACTCAAAACAGTGTTTCCCAGCAAACATTGGAAAAATCCATTGAATTGATTAATGTAAATTAAAAAGTATACAAATACCTATATAAAACCAAAATAAAGCTAATTTTTCCGTTTTCTTGCATCTACATTTCGCAGGTGCCACCTTACTCATCAATTTAAACATTTTCAGTTGTTTAAATATATACTCGCGTATATTGTTACTTATAAGCTCAACCTAAAATATATTATTAAATTTCTTAACAATTGAACTTGTATAATTTTTTTTCTATAACATTTCATTCGAAGCCCCTTCCACATTTTTGTACATTTGCATTTTATAAAGTACAAAGTACAATATTTGCATACAACTGACTGTTGGAGTTGTTGGCGAACCATAATGGGATGCAATTAGAATAGTGTCGACGAATAAGAAAACATACAAACATTTATTCTTGTGCATATTAGGGCGGTACATACTGATTATTTCTTAGTTGCATCGAAAGGCCATATTGTGTAAAAGTCAAAAGTTTATGATTTAAACTGATGATATTAATTGGAATTATAATTGAATCACATTATGCCAAAGTTTTAAACAATTACGGTTAAAAAAGAATGAATGTTTATTGTAATGTAATAATTTTTACTTTTTAAACGTTTTTCGCTGGCAACAAATATAATTTTATGTTAGTTGGGTTGAGAACTGAGAACCCTGTACGGTGCCGGCTCTTGTTGTAGCTAATGTGTTTATTAAAAAAGCAAAATTAAACAGCAGGATTGGTTTTCGAAAATACATTGTTCAGTTGTTTACACTACAAACATCAAAAACCTTTTCCTACCATATGTTAATTAAAAATCAAAGAAAATAGGTACCTTTATATTTGTTATATTTCTCGATGCACAATTTTTTCGAGAAAAAAAATCAAAATTCAAGCTGGACTGAGTTGTGACGAAATAAAGTTGATATTAGATATGTTTCATATGCATTTGCCAGCAGATATTATGTGATGATGGCATTCGGCCACAATTTTTAACACATCGAAAATTATTTTATACTTCGGATTCTACAAGATTTTTTTTTAATGTCATATTTTACACTAAAAGAGGTCTATACTGTGTATTGGTTGGATTTTATGTTATCATAACTGCCTATTTCAGTTCAAAATAAGGACGTTACTTTCTGATTTTCGTACTATTTGAAAAAAAAAACAATGTTTTAAAAACTGGGAATATGTTGTCTCTGTTTCCTGTATCAGAATGCTTCTATACTGACCCAATAAATCTTAGAGCACAAAGTATGTGCCATGTTGCCACGCCCACTTAAAATTAGGCGTAATCACAAATCAATTTATTTAACTATTATTCAATTGCAAAATTTAGACTTGAGTTGAAGAGTAATGCGCAAAATAAAATAAAATAAAAAAAAACACTTTTGCTAAAATAAACAGTTATTTATCTGTTCTTCATCGAGCTTATTAACATTTTAAATTAAAAAAAAAATGGATAACTGACTTCTGTAATCTGTTTATCTCCTACTTACCTCGGTATCATAATTAGGTAGCTTAATAGTCGCCTCAAATCGTCTGGCTTCAACCTTTCACGTCTGGGCGTTGCCGGAAAGCACAATAAGGGTCCACCCCGACGATCTCGTCCACCGGTGAGGAAAACGACGCGCTCCTGCAACAATGTTAGAATGTCGCGAGCGCGTTGACCATCCATTTTGAAGTGTTTAAAACAATCGTGGTTGAAAGTTTCTTAATTTTTGTTCTTCTGAAGAATTATTTATATTTTTGACTTAACTCTTGACTTTTTCACTTTCCACTACCTGACTATTATTCTTTTTAGTATTTTTCATATATCGTATTTATTGATTTATTCAAATATTTGGCAAACATTTTCATGGTCAACACTTTTTTCCAATTAGAAATTTAAATACTGCTTAACATTCATACAATCATCATCGCAAAAAATACATAAAACTACGAAAATCAGCAAAGAAAGACAATAAATGAAAGATATAAAAATATAAACAGCCAGAAGTCAACACAAACATCCACGCAATGCAGTTTTTACTTTTATTATTTGGTCTTTGTTGATGCTCAAAACGACGACGTCAGCGATAATGTTAATAATGATGTGGGCTTAAACCAAACAATATTATTAATTATAACATTAAATGCATACTGACAGAATAAATATATAAGTCGGTTTTTGATATCCAAGTCTTTGTTATCATCTCTGTTTCTTCATTTGCAAGTATGTATGTAAGTTTGGTGCTTATTGTTTGTTTCTATCCATCACTTTCTAGTTTAAAGTAATGGAGCAAAAAAGGAAATTAAATAAAATGGCATCGATATGTAAAAAAAAAAAACAAAAGCCGTAGTTCAGTTGGTCCTGTTTTTTAATATCTGTAAGATGCATTTAATAAAATTCTACCATTCTATAGGTATATTTATTACCTACTGGCGACATGACTGCAAACAATATTGTTTTCTGATTGATATTACTTATGGCTGGCAATTATCAAGTTGGTGCATTATTTCCACCCCCTTGTTTTGTGCAATGCCAATACCGACCGACAAGGGGGTTTAAATAATCATTTTAGTCGATACCATTAAGAAAACTTAATTAAATTGAAACTATACAAGCACAAACTACACATATGATTTTTAAAATAAAACTAGTAGAGTGGTGGAGAATACATTAATGGAAAACAGCCGATCATATGTAAGGCAGAATATGCATTCGTTGTCGCTGTTTGATTCCTGAGTCAAGCGCACATACACACACCTACAAGTATAAACGTGCGTACAATGACAAGTCTTAAATCAATGAAAATCAATTTTGCAAAGGGAAGTATATAATTTCCAATTGCTTTCAAATTTCCTATTAAGTTTAAACATAGAAATGCACTTTTTAATACGTGTTTCGTACTGGTTTCAAGATATTTTCACACATATATACGAAATTAAAAACCGTCAACCACACAAAAGCCAAGAATTTTTCTTATTGTTGGTGAACTGGTGTTTGAGCTTTTGCCCTGGTGCTTGTTCTTAATCAAATGATGCTCATTGATTTTTAATTTTCTTAACTAAGTTTCGGCTACATTCTCATTGTGAAATACATATTTTGCTTTAAATGTTATTTTAGTATTACAAGTATTTAGAAAATTTACATATTTTCACTGAAAAACAATTGAAAGTACTATAAAATCACTCAATTTCGCAAAAATATTTCACGCGACGTCCATGTCTGTCTTAACAAATTTTTTGTGAGTACTCAAAAAAGCAGTGTTGAAATACGAAAATATTTTCAGAGTTGCATTTCAAAAGGCATGGAAAACTATTTCAACGACTGAGAATAGTAGCATTGACTACTATTACCTTCTACATGGTAGTGCTATATAGAGCCAATTAAAATTTTGTAATAATTTTAATTGCCACGAAAACAGTGGAAATGTGTTTTTATGGGCGATTTATCAAATAAATGTTTGATAAAAAGCTCCACGATTTAAACAAAGTGGCTGTATTTGAATGCTATGATTTTGTTTATTTCACCTTTTAAAATTAACTGACGGTATTTTGTAACGGAAATTACATTTAGTCAAGCTCTAAACCATAACAAACTGCCTTTTTTAACATTCGCTCGATAGCTGCTTTGATATATGTCAAAATGGCAGCTGTTTATGTGTATAGAAAAAGGGCTGAAAGCTAAAATCCCAGGCCAAACAAAACATTGAAGTTCTTTACACAATAAGTTGCTTTGTTCCTTCCTTTTTTCGTTTGTTATAGTTTTTAGAAAAGTTGCAAAAATTCTGCGTAAAATAAAGTCTACTTTGCAACATCGTAAAAACAAATCCCGTATTAAATCTGAAACACCAAATCAACAAACGTTGTCATCAGTAAACACATCAGGATCATCATCGCCCTTCTTAATACACAGTTCGTCGGAGAGTGAAAGCCTCCAGCAACAATATTTAGCTCAAACAGATAATCAAGACAATCAGAATAAGATATTAGGTAAAGAAATTGAAAGTGGGTTAAGGTTTTCAATTGAATTTAACGAAATGGAGACAAACCTAAATAAGGTGCTTAATCAAAGTATACGACATCAGCTCAATGGGTTGCTCTGCAAATACACCAATGTTATGAAAGGTATGTATGTCAACAGCTAGGTTAAATAACAACTTATTATTAAACCATAATGTGTTATAACATTAATTAAAAGGTTGGCAGTATAGGTGGTTTACAGTGGATCCACAAAGTGGTATTCTAAGCTATTATTTGTCCGATTGTACATCTGCTGGCGACGATGTACCCCCACCAGCTCACGTTCTGACTAGCTCTCCGCGTGGCCAAGTTCATTTAGCAGGAGCCGTTGTTTGCCCGAGTGATGAAGATTCTAGAACTTTTTCTATTGGTTGTGCTTCCGGTGATACTATAAAATTAAGAGCAGCAGATGCCAGGGCACGCCAAGAGTGGGTTGATGGCCTTAGAGCTGTTGTTGAGAGTCACACAAAGGCAATGGATATAAACAATTCAACACCTTTGCCACCGCGTGAGTTGTTGGCGGCATCCGACGCCATGGTTTCTGCAAGGCAGGCTCTTTATTTAACAGAGCAGTGGTAAGTCATGGTATTGCTTGCTTATTTAATGATTCCCTGTCGTTATTTTTAACATTTAGTAACGCTTCTTTGGCACGGGCGATAGAAAATATAGACTGTGAAGCATTCACACCAACAGATCCAGATTTACTGATGTTAAAAGCGATATCTACCGCCAGTACCCAATGCCTGCACCAGTGCCTAAGTCTTTTACAACGCCATCAAGAAATCAATACACCGCGTTCGGAAACAACTAGTGTTAACTAGTTGACAAAAGTTTTCAACTAACTTTTGTATAGCAAACTTATTTTCTTTGCTTGTTATTTGATTTGTTAATCTTCCACATTAACCTATTCCACAACTCCTCTATTCCCACTTCAAGTGCAAGTTTTAAGCTAAATATCTTAAGAAGAATCTATCAATGTGTATTTTTTTTTAATGAAGAACATACATGATATCTTTTTGAATAATAATACAATAAAAAAACGATTTTATTATCAACTACATATCGTTGGCTTAATATAAAATGATTTATTGCGGGTATCACAAAACAACATGACCCGTGTGTGGATATTTTAATGGGCGCTCGCTTATTAAAGGTGCAATATATAAAAGAAAACCGTTGAACTGAGTTAAATTTGGCTTTGTTGAGATTGCCTATTCCCTTTTCTGTAAGTCTTCGATATGAGTTTTCTATCTATAATAACAAATATTGATTGTGAGACATTGTGTATTAAACCTACAATTACTATAACATATTTCAATAAATGTCCGCTAAAGATAAGACAAAAAGCAGTTTTTAATGTGCATTTACATATATGTAGTTGTTTTTTCCGTTTCCGGTCTTGTTGTTTCCGTTGTCTATTTAAGACTTCAACTGTTCTCAGTTGTTTTTGCGTATTAGCAACTCTGCTTTATTATGTTCCCTTTATTTTATGTAGTTTGTTAACTTAATTGTAGAAGTATAGATGTGTTTTGTGATGAAGTGAAATTAATTCAAAGTGTAATAATAAAGAAATAATTGAAAAGTTTTTGAGCAAATAAGATTAAATAACACATTTTCTACGGTTATCGGTAAGTTTTAATGAGTTTAAAGTTTAGAGTTATGATTAGAGACAAGCAAGCTTGCCATAATGAAGATTTTACTTTATTTTTAACTATTTTTAAAGAAAAATAAGATTTGAAGACCTTTTCCTCAAAACTAAGATCATTGATCTTTAGTATTGTGACGTTTTCTCCAATGACCTATGACTAATTTAATTGAAATTTTATATAATTATAAGACGTTATAATTGCGTAGGGTTCTCCATTTTTAATAATCGGAATAAACGTTTGTGACAGCTGCCAAATTTCAGAGGTCCTCTTTCCACACAGAAATGATTCTACATTTAAAAAGTACACCCTATATATATATGTATATATATTTTTTTTTTGAAAGAAAAGTTTTTGAGTTTTGATTTTTGTGTTCTTGTTAAAGTAATCATCTCTTTATAATAAATCAACACATTTTTTGTCTAAATTTAAGACGTATTTTTGGAAAAGCGAAGATTTTTCTACACAAATTTCTGGCACCACCGAAGGCAAGTGAAAACTTACCAGTAGTAGGACTATTAACATTTCCCATTTTGGAAGACTGTGCGTAAACTGAACCAGTTCCCAGTTTTCTCTTTATAAATTTTCGTCTCCTGAAATTTTATGTTGAAATAAATATATTTTCAAAGTCAAACCTATTCATACTCGTTCGCACTTCCCTTCCCAGTTTCAGATGAAAATTTTCTTAGCCCCTTCCAAAGATAGTTTTACTCGTATAACTTTAATTTTTTTTATTTCATGACAAGATTTTCTGTTGAATTGTGGTATAAAGTGTGTGGTGTAGTTTTTTTATTTTATTTTATAATTATTTTATTCATATTCTTATTTAGTTTATTTTTTATTATTTGTTTTGTTTAGCTTTAGAAATAAATAAAAGAAATTTAAAATTACATTTGTTATTGTAGTAAATACATCATGACGAATGCTGAATATTATTGAGACAATTAATATTTGATACAACGTACATACTAACAAATTGAGTAGAATCAAAAGTTCACATATTAAATACAAACTACATTTATTGTTTACAATATCATAAATAATTATTATGGCTGCTAGTTTTCTTTTCATTCATATGGATTTCATTACAAGTTCGCATTAAAAAGTGTGTCTGTGTGTCGCGGTAAGTAACGTATAAAAATTTTCCTTTAAAAAGATTAAACTTTTTCCTATAAATTGTTTTTTTTAGTTATAACATTAAAACGGAAGTTATTTTTGTTTTTTCTTTCATTTGCATACTTTTCTCATTACTCTTGCAATTCCTATGACCGATTTTTGTGGCTGAATTATGCTTCCCTCGGACTTTCTTTGCTATTTTCTTTTCGACCGCTTTTTTTTTTTTTTTGAATTAAAAGAAAAGAAACAAGCCAGCTTTACTATATACTATCAGTTCTGCAATAAATACTAAAAAGGTAAGTACGAGGCGAATTCATAATAGGTGAAATTGAGAGTGCACCTCAAGGCGAATTGATAACTTTTTTGTGTTTTTATCTTTGGCGGATGTCAATGCAAAAATTAAAAGAAACTTAAAAAACAAAAAAAAAAAAAAAAAAAAAAAAATAATAATAATAATAATAATAATAAAAATTTTTAAACAATTTTTTAAATTATGTATTGTAGCTTGAGACCCAGGTATGGCTGGCCATTTTCACCTTTCCAAGCTCAGATCATACAGACTTTAATTTTAATTTAAAAGTTTCCGGAAATAATTAAAAGTTTTGCTTTTCCTGCAAATATTTTTTCATTTTATTTTTTTGAATTTCTTTTTGTGTTTATATTTTTCACCTGACATTTGAAAAGGATTGTTGTTTCATAGTGTTGTATTTATTTTTCTGGTGCATTTACCTTGGTCATGTGCAAGGCGAATTCATATCAGGTATATGCAAGAGCAATAAATACAACACTACAAAAAATAAATCTTTTTCAAATGTCAAGGGAAAAATATAAACACAAAAAGGAATTAAAAAAATATACAATAAAAAAAAATTACAAGAAAAGACGAACTTTTAATAATTTCGTAAAACTTTTAATTATTTCGTGAATAATAAAGTCTCAGAATATAAAGCTTGGAAAAGTGAAAATGGATTGGGGAGGATTCTGCGTGATAGCTGGCGCTCAAGACACAAAACGCAAATTAAAAAATTGTTTTAAAATTTTTTTCAAATTTCTGTTAAACAAATTTACAATTAAAGAAAAACTTAATTATTTCGTGAAACTTTTAATTATTTTGTGAAACTTAAAGTCTCAGATCGTAGAGCTTGAAAAGGTGAAAATGGCCAGCCAGATTGGGGATGATTCTGTACAATATCTGGCGCTCAAGATACAATACATAATATAAAAAATTGTTTAAAATTTTTTTTCCTATTTTGTTTTAATTATGCCGTTGACATCTGAAACAGATTAAAATTAAAAAAAAGTTATCAGCTGCGCTGTCAATTTCACCTGTTATGAATTCGCCTTGGTCATGTGCATAGAATATTCTGTTGGTAGAACCATACCAACACAATGTCAAAATTATGTATATGTATAGCGAGTAAAGAAAATTGCGACATTTTGATATACCAACAACTATTATTAGTTGGGGTACCTAGTAAAGTTGCTTTGGGAAGAAAGATTCCAGGCGCGAAATTTCGATTACTGAAATGATGTAAGCACACCATCTCATATACGAACCTAGAAACCATTTTGCAATATACTCCCCCAATTGTGGATTGAAGGAAATCTTCGTCTTGCATGCAATGTAAATGAGACACTAAGGTGTCAATCCAGCTAACATAAAAGCTTAGTCTAGATGTGTTAACGTCAATAAGGTGGCAAAGCTAGAGAAAAATTACAACAAAAACGGACGCATCAAAAATATTTGAAACTATTTTTACGATACGGCGAAAAAATCATGTAGAAATGTGTGGGCATAGTCAAGGCGAATTTATACAGGTGAATGCAAGCGGAAAGGCGAATTCAGTACTATGTATTTTGTTATTGTAAAACATATCGTGAATGTCAAAATCTAAATTCGCCTAATATTGTTCAGCTGGGAAAAAATTTTATATAAACGTTAATGTGCATATTCATAAAAAATTAAAACGTATTTGAAATGAATTTTAGAAAAATTTTGTATGGAATTTTTGTACTAAAACACATTTCAAATTCATTTAAATTTTTATGAATATGCCCATAAATATAAACTTTTATAATTGTTTGTAATTAAAATCGCAGATTATATTAGTTTTTCACTTTTAAATTCACACAAATTTCTTGAAATTGCACTAAATCATACAAAAAAATCTTTAGATTAAAATGGCGCGAAAAAGCTTGTAAACAAGAGAAAAAAAAGTTGACAGTCTCATTGGAAAAAACGCGAGAAGCAAAAAATAATCACCTGTGCTGTTAAGTTCACCTTGTAATGAATTCGCCTTGGGCATAGTAAAGTGCAAAGAGAGATGATGGGCGTACTTTTTAAATTTCGCGTAAAATTCCTGCAAATGAGGGCAAGCATAAGTTTCTCTCAAAAAGAGATACTACAGAAACGCAGAAAGCCAAATTTCTAACCCAAAAAAGAAACATATGCGATGTTTTGATGCTGCAATAAAAATTGCCATATAGAAAAATAACAATATTTTTCACTTTTTTAGGTGTGCAAAGCCTTATTCACATACTTTTTATTTAGTAATAAGATAAAAGCAGTAAAAATATTTGTGTATGAGTTGATTGACATGCATTTCACTTCAAGTACGGACTGTTTCATGCAATAAGAAGACGAGGAATATTGCTCTTTCAAAATGCCCCGCATTTATGCAATTTTAAACTCTACAGGTCCGCTTAAGGCGCATTTAACCAGGTGGCAACACTAGTGTAGCTGCACGTACTTTAGACCCAGTCGATGGTAAAAAAATATTTATGTTTTTTTATAAAGAGAAAAGAAAAGTCTCTACAAGATTTTAAACAATTTTATTAAGTGGTAATAATAAATTAGTATTGAAATATATAAGTGTTTAATAATATATATGTGTTAAAAAATACATATAAGTGTTTGAAAGTAAATGAATAAGAATTTTCATTCTCTTGATCTCACGTTTGTGACAGCAAATAGAATTTTATACAAACAAAACATTAAGAGGTTTTTGTATTATAGACCAACAACTCCTAATGCTGCTACCTAGTAATTGCAAAATGGGAATGCTTTTCGTGAAAATTTTGGATTCCAAAGTAGAGTAAAGAAACACGCCTGTTATAACAAGTCTAGGGTTGAAAACGGGATATATTTGTAACCTAGTATTCCTCTTCTTTACCAAATGGCTTAAAAACAATAAAAAAAAAAAACCGTTAACGTGTGAGCAGGAAACCAACACTAATATTTTATTTGGTGCACACACACACACACACACTTCCCTTGTGCTCTTGTATGGTTGTTGCATTTGATTAAATGATATTTATTTAAATTTTATATTTTATTGATTTGAGTATATTTTTGTTATTCCACTATTTCGTTTTATTGTATATTTTTTTGATTTGAATGTATGTTTTGAAATTTGACTATTTAAAAATAATATTTATTAAATATTGTTTTTTTAATACTATCTTAATAAAACATCTATTAATGTTTACACACACACACACACACTCATGCTGTTAAGCATAAGTTTTTTTTGGTATGCAAAATTAAAAATTATTTTAAGTTTATGGGTTAAGAAGTCTTGAAAGTTAATTGAAACAAAATGTGGCAGAACTCATAAAACGAATTAAATGTTTATGAAATAAAAATATTTTAAAAAACTAAAAAACACACTTTGATATCAAACTAATTATCCATATAAGCGGATAATTATCCGTTTAACGCGTTCCGTAAAATCTTCCACTACCCCGGAAACAATATGGCAACTTCAACTTTCGCACTAAAGGCCCTGTTACACTATCCTACTGGATCTAAATAAAACATGTGTGCTGAAAATGCACAAAAAAATGCAACTGTGTTCCAGAGTTTTTGACAAATAGTGCGATTTGAAAAATTTTATGAAAATTTTCAAAATATTATGGTATCTGTGCGTTCATAATGGTATATATTGTGAAAAATATGAGAATATTGTTGGGGTCTTGGGAGAAAAAATTTAAATAATGTAAAATTATTATGATAATAAAAGCTTTCAATTATTTTATTGAGTACATATGTATATAAATCACGGCAATCGTACTCATATAATAGTGTGGACTACAACTACAACAGACTTTTAAAACATCTTCCTGTGAACGAATCGTGCGATCGTGTAAGATAGTGAATCAGGGCCTTAAATGGAATGATCGTCAATAGTTCCGATACACGTTAAACGGCTAAAACGCGCAGCGAGTATGAAAAACTGTTTCCAATTCGGTAAGCAAAGCGGTTTAAATAACTAAAACTGTTTATAGACCTCAATCGATCCAAGCACAAAGTCGATTTTATGGGTGGCCGGTTCACGCAAACAATCGAGTAGAGTAGAAATGAATGCGTTTTGATAGGATGCTAACATTCGTTGGATGTAATGTCACTTTCCTCGTAGTGTTATTATTTTGATATTAGATCTAGTTTGTTGCCACGAGACATATCAATAGGTCATTAAATCTCGACCCTGATAGCTCACCAAAGTTGGAAATTAGATAGTTGCCTAAAAAGAAGTTCTTACTTTTCCGCACAAAAATTGGCGGAATTGAAGAGCAATTGCATAATTATTTATTTTATTATTATTAGTATTTCGTATACCTTCGGTATTCTTTTTCCGGAAATTATCGTAGACCACATTTGTCGGGGATGGATTGCCAACAATTCCTCTCATAACGGGGTCAGTAACAATCCATCTCTGGTAGAAATGGTCGCAGACGCCTTACCTATGTTTATATTCCTGAAGAAGAATACCAAAGATATCCGAAATATCAGATAGTGTCTGGTAAAAAGATTAACAGAGAAATTAACAATTCAGAAGGTCGAATAAACAAGTAAAATTATTCAAAATAAATTATGTTTAACCACCATTATTTTCAATTTCATTTCCAAAACTTCTTTTACAAAATGTTTGTGTTGAAACTGTGTGCTTTTAATTTCCATTTTATAAAGAAAAAATTAACAATTTATAAAAATCATAATAAAATATTTTATAACTTCGCCAAAACGTTTTTCCTAAAGTTTTTTATTTTAATATGTAACCTTAATCAAAATTTATAAATGAAATGAATGCAAGCAATACAATCAATTTGTCTTTCATTAAACGTGTTGACAAAATATTTAATTAGAGATCGTAAAAAATTTAAAAGGAATTGCAACGGCTGCAGCAATTTGCCTTGGAATAAAGCTGCAGCAACACTATTTCTATGTAATTGCTAAGATAAAATGAAGTGAAAATAAAAAAGAGGACCGTCATAAGTAGTCTTCGTCTTAACCTAAAAACTTAAATATTTTATGTTTGTATTTTATTTGAAAAAGAAGGCACTTTCTACTAGACGTCATGATAAAAAATATTTTTTTTTTAGAAAACTTGTTTAAAATAAAAATAAATGGAATACTTATTAAGCTGTTTATAGAACGCAAGTGAGCAATTCGGCTAGAAAATTTGTACGAAAAGCGCTAAATGTTTTGAGTTATTTTCATACGCGTTGCTGTTCTGTATTTTATAAACATCATATGTAAACTCATTTTGCTAAAACTTCACTTTTTCATTCCGAAAATAGATATATACACAGATATATTTATATATCGCATAATGTTATATAAATTCATAAAATCCTTAGGACCTATTATTAAAACTTGGCGTTAGAAGTAATTGCGTTTCAATACTACAATTTCCCTAAGCGATAAGTTACTAGAAAGACAATACTACCTGTAACTTTTAAAGGGAGATTTCGTATTTGAAGTTGCCACACTTTCTCTAATTGCTAAATAAACAACGGCATTTTAAGAAATTAACCCTTTCAGACGCATAATGTCGTATACATTTCAAAATCCTTAAGGCCTATTATTAAAACTTGGCGATAGAATAAATCGTGTTTCATTATTACAGTTACATATTTACCTTACCCATGAGAGTTTGTGTGTTCAGTTTAAGTTTTTACACACTCATACTCGGTAAGCGCATTCGTCTTAAGGGCGGCGTTGCCACAAGCTTTTCGTATTTTCCAGAAAATATGTGCACATACATATTTTATTTGAAAATTTTTAGCACAAAATCGGTAAAAACAATAACATTTACGTTTAAAAATAGATTTTTTGTTTTATGAAGCACATCAGAAATGAATTTGTCCTTTTATTTTATGTTCCTTCAATTATATATCTTTGTATTAACCACAATAAATGTATAGTTAAGTATAATTAATTGTCGAATGGTTTTTTCAGCCAAAATGTTCATTCAGAATTCATTCTGTAAAATTTTGCAAAAGTTAAATTTGATTTTTTTTGTAACTAGGGCATATGACACGAAGTCTTCAAAATGAGTACATTAAGCATTAAATTATATATAAAATAATAATTAATTTCATTAATACACACAATAATGAAATCAAATCGATTGTATTTATAAATATTTCTTATTTAATAATAAAATCTAAATTAAAACACCCAGAAAATTGTTTAACAACTTATGTATATAAATTTTTGCCAGAACGCATAAGATCAAGAGAAAGTTATTTTCTTCTTTTAACCTTTACAATTATTCTATAGAAAATATTAGCTATGAAGCTAATCTTGAGTTGTAAATGTAAAATACGATTGTAGTTTGAAAAGCACGTGCCTTTTACGTAATAGCGCAATAATTTGAAATCAATGAGGGCTGAAGCGAAATCGAAATTTTTAGTTTAGCAGTTTGTTTTCAGTGATTCACAGTTTTAAGATGGCAGCACTGTTTTATTTGACAACTCATTTAACAGCTGATAGTTGGTTTTTGTTAAATTTGGTTTGACGACGTTGCACCAGGGCTGCGCTTTAGTATTGGGAAAAATGTTTCATTTGTGTGGATCTTTCATTCTCTTTCAAAAAGGTTAAGTGGATTAATTTATTCTTTTCTTTCATCTCTCTTATCATGAAATATTATACAGCAGGTTGTTTAAAATCCCCTTCCCCCTCCTCAAAACCTATTTCCCTAGTAGGGGTTATCCCCTGAATACTGGTCCAAGAAAAAAAAACCCAATATATAGAAAAAAGTTTCTTAATATTAATTTTTAAATTAATTTGTATCAAAAAGTATAAAATAAAATGAATGGGGATTTATTTCCTTAATTGTTTTTCAGTGTTTACGGGCTCTGAATGAAGAAAAAAATAGCGAAAATATTGCGAAATATTTCATTCTTAAATTTGAAAGAATCATTCAGTCGAAGCAATTCATTCATGATAAATGACACGAGTCACCTACGCTTGCGAATTGTTGAAATTAATTTGATCAAAATGTTGGTTCTGTTGATCAATTGATATTAAATATATAATTTATATTCTATTTATAACTGGATTCTTCAATAAAACGTATTTAAATAAACTGACTTTTTGCAGGCTTTGATATAGAAAATTACTGGTTGTTGATAACGCTTTTAAATTACTGTTTTGGGCGAAAGTCTCGTTTACAGCAGCAATGTTTTCAACAGGCCGATCAATACGTTGACGCCCAGTAGTCTTACAGTCCATAGCCGACCGAGTTACTTCAAGCGTTTTAAGTACACTTGGAACGGTTGACAAATTATAAACTTTCTCGATTTTCCAAGTTTGCGGGCGACTTCAGCGCAACTGTCCAAATTCTCATAATAAGTTGTATATAACCACGAGTCCGAAAAAAGTTCCGAAAACCTTTAATGGCTATAATGCGGCTTAAGCGTTTGAACACGCAAGAGAGTTATTCGCAAGGTGTTAAATATAAACAGAAATTATACTAAAGTTTTTTAACAAATTGACTGAGAACACACAGCTTTTTAACATACATATATACTCGTTCGTTACTTTTGGCTAAAGTATTATATATGTATGTATCTTCCCTGCCAGCGATGATATATGCACACATCTACCTTCTAAAATCAATTTGTATAAGAAGTTTAACTTTTCTCTGGGCGTTTGAATTCAAATTCCTCTTTTTAAAGGATTTCCCAATTGTGAAGCGATTGAGAATTATTAAAATTAACAAAACTAAAAACCAAAAATTTATGTTTTTTTTTTAAACTTATGCTAAATTTCGATTTAATATACTACATAAATATATGTAGTTGTTTTTGAGTAAATTTTTTTTTGTTCGTTATAATTTCCTAATGCGTAATTTTGTTGAATTTTATTCCGAAAGGCAATTTTAGTTTTTGTTTTTAATTTTAATGTTCTAAAATTTAATTTTGGTTTCCTAAAAGTTTGCAATTTTTTTTTATCCAAAAAGATGTTTTTCTTTCAGTTTTTTGTACATATATATTTTTTTTTAATTTTGTAACATTTTATAAAAAATAAAAAATCTTAAAAAAAATACAAAAATTTATTTAAAGAAAATTTTAAATACATATGAGTATAATTTTGGGCACACATTTCGTAAATTCATTTTGATTCGTGTTTTCATTAATTTGTTTGGTTTTTTTTTTGTTTTAACTTTTTAATTACAGCTTAATTAAATTGGAATGATTTAAAATTAAGAAATAAAAAACTAATAATACATTTTGAGAGATCTTTAAGTTTAAGTCTGTTTTATTTATTTAGTTTTTATTTAATGGATCTACATTTAAAGGAGTTGTTACATTCTTTGTGTTGCTAAATGTAAAATGTGTATATCATATGTACAAGTGCATGGAGGGATGGATGTATGTATGCGTATAAGATTAAATACTAGCCAGTGGTAAAATTGTAGAGTGCAACGAACATAGAATAAAAAAAAAAAATGATAGAATGGGGATCGGCTAAGCCCTCGGGAGGTTTTGCTTGCAGTGCTAAACATGGCTGAAGTGCCTATCGTGTTTTGGCTGTGGTTCAAACCTAAAATTGCAGGGAGGAGAATTAGCTTCCCTGATAACTACGATGCAATGCCGCACCAGGTAACTTTAGTGTAAAGAACTAGTAGTAATGTTTAAACGAGAGAGTTGGTAAAGGGCTAATGCTCTTAATGGACTTCGAGCTACCAACTTCTTAAACTTTATTTACCTTTGGCTGTCTGGGAAATTTCATACAGGAGAAATTAGAGCGCATGAACTTTTTAGCAAAGGGTATCTATGTGGCTACAAACTTATGAATCGTCGATATTTCAACTCCTAGAGATGATTCATTATCGGATAAGGCCGTTAAGGCAGCAGCTGCTGCAAATCAATTTCACATTCTGCATACACAGTAATCGAATCACAAATTATATGTACATAAATCATCCTTTATTTATTTGGCGCGGTATTAAAAAAAGAAGGGACTTTTATGTTAGTCTAGTTTTTACCACTGGGTAGGTTTTAAAAAAGCCTACGGACGAAAGTCTTAAAACAATATCCCTAAAAAAGTTTTTTTTATACATAAAAGGACATTTTATATTTAACAGGGTATTAAAACTCTATAATACGGAAGCAAGAAAACAGTTCTAGAAGGCTTGATTTGCAAATTTTGCAAACGTTTTATAAAAAGGCAAAAATTAAAAAGATGTATATAATTTTCCCTAGAAGTAGAAATAATCCAGAAACCATTATGAACTTATATTTGATCAGCCAAAACAGTTTCCAAATAAAATAAATTTTCTTGCGAGGCAAGCTCCAGGGAAACGCATATAAAAAAGCAGAGCGATTCTGAGTTCTTAATCTGGGGTTTCTGAAATCAGTACATGATACTAACATACATACAAACATGTTAAAATATGGTCCTAATGTATCTAAATACTGGAACTGCATGATTATTTATAGTCGTTCTTTAAAAAAAAATCAATTTACAGTTAATTTGTTTTTGTTTTTTGTTGTTGTTAAATATACAAACACAAATACATATGCATATGTTAATAAAGTATCCTCTTAATCGCTAGTTGTCGTAATAGGTTCGAGTTTGATTCCCGTGGAACTTATGTTGCTTGTGGCGGTTGCTGCTGTTGTATCACTGGCTGATGTAGCTGTTGATGTTGTGGCGGCGGCTGTTGTTGTTGTTATGTGCGACCCAGCGGAAGCTGATGGTTCTAAGGAAGATGCTCTGATGCTGGTGGGGTTAATACTGCTAGTAGTTGTTATCGTTGCTGTTGCAGCGGCTGCTGATGAAGACTGCGCATGAGAAGTTGAAGGTGAGCGTAGCGGCGAGCCAGCCACACCTACAATATCGGCAATATCATCGGAAAATAGTCGGGAAGGTGAGAATGGTCGGGATGGCTTAAAACTCATTTCCAAACCAAGTTCTGTTAGGGGCGAGTGTAGTGGCGTTAGACTGTGGGGACTGGTGCGTCTGGAGGGTGATGATTTGGAAGAGGTTGGTTTTGTTGAGGCTGATGTCGTTGTTTTTTGTAAAGTTTGATGTACAACTGTGTGAGAAGGAGTGCCTAGGACAGAAGAATGACTTAACGCAGATGCATGGGCTCCAAAGGACATTTGGTGTTGTTGCTGTTGGTGTTTTTGCTGCTGTTGGTGCAATGCGTGTTGTTGTTGCAAGTGTAGGTGTTGAAATTGATGTTGCTGCTGTTGACTTAAGACAGCTGCGGGATCACACCGACCCCCTGGACCACTGCCAGCCATATGCAATGCTACAGCCATGCCAGGTGGCAGTTGAGGCATACCGGGCAAAGCCGGCCCACAAGGAGAAGGAACATGTCTTGGCCCCATCATAGAGCTCATACCAGCAGGGTTGGAAGATGAACTAAGGGCTGGAGAAATACTTGCTTTGGGCAATGGCACACCTCCAGAGCCAGGCGGACCAACCATGGGACCACCGCTAGCCATGTGAGGCGGAAGATTGAAGATATTTGGTCCACCGTGAGCCTCGCCCATTTGCTGTTGCTGTTGTGCTGCTGCCGCCATTTGCATTTGTTGGCGTATGTTATGAGCTACGGCTGCCACTGCCGCAGCGGTGGCCTCTTGAGACATCTGATCGCCAGCACCACTAGGCATGCCATTGGGACAGGGACCACCAACACCAGGATAACTGAGTGGTCCTTCCTGAAATGGAAAAACAGGCTAAAAAACAATAACAAGAGTTAGCATGCAACGTCTGCCCTTAATGCTTTATGTTCTCAACATCACCTACCGAATGCCTTCCGTAAGGCATGGGGCCCAGTCCCTCATCTTTCAGATCTTTAGCATCACGGAAGACTACAGTTTTTATGACACCCTTTATATGTTCATCCGGCCATATACCCAACAGTATGCGTTGCGGCCTGCCACGTCCCTTCGGTCTCAAGTCCGGACCCCCATCAATTGATGGTCCTAGCATATTATGCACCCGATTGGCATACAAAACAAATGTGGGATAGGGTATATCATATTTTCGTGCTGCCTGCGACAGCGACAAACCCTCCTTTAAAACACTAAAAATTGCTTCGGCCATTGTTTCCGGACGCCATGATTTCAAAGGACCACGTTCACGAAATCGCAAATGATGCATTAAACTTTGATTTGTATTCCAGCATTTTTGCCACATGGACTGTAACTGATACTGATAACTGTCTGCTAATGAGAATTAAAATAACAAATATTCATTCATTCATTAATTTTGTTCTAGTTTATGAGTTAGTTGTCTGTGATTTGTGCACAAACCTGCTATTGATGAGCCAGATGCTCCCATCCAGGCATGAGAGTTTTCCAACATTTTCGCCTGAAAAGAAACGTTAAATTTTGAATAATTTAATTTAAACCTATTTTAGTGATATTCATTCGTTGGGAATTGATTAACATCAAAAAGCGAATATTAATTCGTAACCAATTACGACTGTAAATGTTTATTTTATGTATTTGTTTCATAACGAATATGCACAGTGGGAGATTTTAGTGAAAAATTCTATATTGGTTAGAATAGAGTAATGATATAAATATGTAAGACTTAAAGTCTTAAAGCAATTTTGTGTGCGAGAAATTATATTTTTGTTAAATGCCTTTAACATAAAAGCTGCTTGTTATTTTTATAGTGGTGTCATGTTAGTGATTTGTTTGGGAATATGTTAATAATATTGATATATGTCGTATAGTTCATTGTAAAATTCTCGTATTTAAATTCCTTTCAATCATTTCAAAAGTTGTCAAATTAGTACATATTCATTCACACTTTGAGACAAAGTCGTTTTCGGCGCCTTCCGAATAATATACGAGTATTATTCCTTTTTATTAGCTAAAATTCTTAACACGAGTGATACTTGCAATAAAATTGGAATGAGTCTTGTTCTTTACGTTTCATCGTGCAGGTTATCAATTAGTTTTTTTTTTCTTTTTTTAAACTCATCCACTGTGCAGATGTTGGATTAATTGACTTGCTAATACAACTTGCTTTTCAGAATATATTTCAAGCAGACAAGCTTTTAAACAAAGGAATCTTAATTTATGTAGAATTTTAAGTTTTACAAAGCTGTGAAGGAAACATACTTCATCTTTTAAAACTTTATCTAAAAATATATGATATCAACGCACACTGATTGCTGCTCAAGTGCTTTTGTATCATAAGCCATATATCTAAATGCGAATGTTTTCATTGATGTGTAATAAATATCATTGATGCGTTTATATTACAAGTTATTTTAAAGGACTTTTTTAAAAGTATTTGTGTTTCGTTAATTTCTTTTTTTAGAAAATTCTTTGAAATCCAGAGTTTTAAGAATATTTGTCAGCTGATGGGAATATGACAATAGTGTAGTTAGCGAAAAGACACTGCCAGTTAAGACGGCACATGTGATTTAGCTGTTTTTAAGGTTTAGAAAAAAAGATCAGTCCAGCAAAATCTTTTGTTATCGCATTCTAAAGAGAGTTTTTGGTGCAGTGTGGCGTAGTCCTATTATTTACAACTCTTTAAAAGTTTGATAGGATAGCATCAGAATAAGCAATACTTGCCCCTCAACTTGCTAGCGTCGAAAAAATTTCGATTACATTAGCAAAACCTAGAATAATTTTTTTTTCTTCTATTTGTATAAATAATAGCCCCCCAAGGAACAGGTTTTGACTTGGCGTAGACCAAACTAGGCCACTCTGTTTTCCATGATCAGCACCAAGAGATTTGCAAGTCAGAATTTCCTGTGGGGCTCTGCTGATCGCCGTTCTGCCAATTTTAAACCTTGGTAAGGGTTTCGGAAGTCCAACACATCATAAATCACACAGCTTCCTAGAGTTTCAACATGTTATTACAAATCAGGGACTCCTTATCCTCTATATCTCAGTTCTGTTGCAACTTGTTGGTGCAAATTTTTGGTCACCGTTACTCTACTGGACAATTTAATATGCAACCCGGCTGCATAGGTTATATTTTGTCTATAAAAAAACACCATTGGACAGTTTAACCTAGTGTCTACAACTGCGTTTTACTCTTGACATAATATCTGAGGAAACGTCGGCAGAATGAGAGAGCAAACTTCTTTATATCCATCTTACAAGGAGTATACGTGTTTTTGTTAATCTAATAATAATTCATAAATCACTGAAAGCCGAAAAGAAAACTTTTTTTGCGGTGAATAGAATTCTATGTGAATTTTGTCTATGCGCACATTTTGTAAAAAATTAATCACGTATACTATATATTTATTGCATAAAAACAAATTATTTTCCATTTAAAAGCGGTTTTTTTTAAAGAAAATTTACAAAACTAATAATCTGTAAAATTGTAATGACGTCGTTTTGCACACAAACAAAAACAAACACAGTCGCTTTTTTGACAGCTCTTATTATAAGATCGTTGCCATGAGATTTCTCATAAGAATGCTCTCATAAAAATTATTATAAGACTGCGATAACACTGATTTGAAGTCTACACGTAACAGAATTCTCTCTGCAATTGAATTTGACGTTCTCATCTCAGATATTATCGCAGGTGTGGACACTAAGTAAAGTACAATTATGACACGATCTCATTTGTTTAAGCAACTGTATGTGGTAGATAAAAAAGTTATTAAATATTTCACGTGAAACACACCTCGAAAAAACCCGAGATATAAAATTCAACAACTCAAATGCACAACTTGTTTAATGTGCATCTTATTTTGAAGACATTAATTTACGCGTCTTTGCTTAAATTCTTATTATGTCTCGCTAAATCTTGTTCGACAAATTGTCTTTTTAAAGACTGAAAAAAAGATAAGAAAAAAAAAAATAATCATCTTTGAAACCGCTTTTAAACTGCCCAGCGGCCCACATGCATTACAGTTATTAGACCAGCCGATCTGACGCCTTTGTAATCGGCATGAGTGACAAACAAATGCACATTTCTATATATACGACTGAATGTGCTTTTAACTGCTAGTTGAAGAATATAAACATACATACATATGTACATACATACATACAAAATGCAATATTCTCTACAATTATTTGCTGCATACACATAAACAAACACACTAATACCCAGTTGGCCATAATCACGCAAACAGAAAGTGAATATCAACTGATTTCTGAAAATGTAGCAATATGTTATTGTACAATTTAAGCAAATTTTGCAGATTTTTTATTTTTTGATTTCATTTATAACAAAAACAAATATATTCAGCTAGTACAATCGAGAGCATCTAATGTGCATTAGAGTGATAAATAGGTTTATGATCCGAATTTTCCACATTTACGTATTTGATAAATACAGTGGAGTTTCGAAATATAGTTAAGTTAAGAAAAGTTAATAGTTCGTAAAAGTTAATCATCCCTGGAACGTATCTGTTAATTATTTCAATATAATGCAATTCCAAAATAGTATGTAAAAATCTTCTCCATGTTTTAAACTCCAAACAAAATTTACCTAAATATCATATCAGGTGTGTTCCACGTAAACAATGAAATAGTCCGAACTAGTCCAAAGTTGTTCAAACACGTTCCACCCAACAAGTTTTGTGCAATTTTGGGAAAAAATTGCGGTAATTTTTTCATTTCCTGTACAAACGTGCACAAACTTTTTATTTGCGTAAGTTTGGACTAGAATTGAATAATCAGATGTTTTTTGTTTACATGCATATACCACTCAAAGGTAATTGGAAAATTTTCAAATTGAAAATAATAATTTTTTTTGTTTTTTTAAACAAACACAAAAACTGCGAAGCTTTTTTGCTTGTCTGTAGTAACATCCAGGGTCTGTGGCAGGAATCGAACCTGCGACCTCGAGACTGTTGGTCGAATACTCTACCAAATCAGCCATCGAGGCACCCAAAAAAGCAAATTGCCCAAACTGAAAATTACGTTGCAAAATTATATTTGGCTTTCCACTTTCTAAACATGCATTTTAAGTTTACAGCTGTTGCCAATAATGCAAATGTTTTTTATGATGTTTTAAGTATCTTAAATCACTAAAATATACATATTTTAGTTTTAGAAGTAAGCATCATTTGTATATATTGATGTACAATAATGATTTTTTGCGTTCCAGCAGTTTTGGGTAAAATTGGTAAATTTAGAGAGTAATTTGCTTTTTACTGTCATTAGTCCGAACTGGTCCGAGATCTTGTGGAGCACACCTTTCAATTGCAAACAGGAACATATGCTTATATTAGTTGTGATCAAAACTATACTGCAACTTATAATAACATTTCTTGCATTTAATATCCCTATTGCATTTGAAACCCTGATATTTATAAAAACAAGTGTTGCTAACACAATAGTATTTAAAATCGCTCTTTTTAACATAACAATAAAATGATCGAAAAACTTCTTGCCCCAGCCATGATTTGAAAATGAAACTATTTCCTAACCCGTGTATGGTCAATCCGGTTAATTGGGTTAAATATTTTTCGTTGTTAAGTGTGCATTCGCTTAAGAGTCAAACGATCTTGTCCGAGATCTTGTGAAACACACCTACTAATTGCATACAAGAACATATATATTAGTTGTGATCAAAACTATACTGCAAATAATAATACAATTTCTTGCATTTACAATCCCTATTGCATATAAAATCCTCATGTTAAAAACAAGTGTTGCTAACACAACAATATTTAAAATCTTTTTTTCTTAACATAATAATAAAATGATCGAAAATATTCTTGCCCCAGCCATGATTTGGAAATGAAACTATTTCATAACCCGTGTATCGTCCATCTGGTTAATTGGGTTTAAATATTTTTCGTTGTGAAGTGTGCATTCGCTTAAGAGTCAAATATGTGCCTGTGTGTATGCGAATCTATACGATTATGTTTAATATAATGGTGTATTTGTATACGCCATTTATGTGACATTATTTGAATGGAGTGGAGGTGCAATCGTATTCGAATTTTGAAAGTGTTGGGTTGGGGATGTGCAGTAAAGCGGCCCATAAGCCAAATCATATACGAGCGTACATGTGTACAGACACATGTGCATGCATATGAGTATTTCGTGTGCATAATTTCGATAATTAGTGAAATACTTTTCTCTAATGGGCACAAAAGAGAAACATACTGACTGTCAAATATGTATTTAAATGCAAGGGAATAGAATACAAATCTAATTCCATAAAGGGCCACTCAACTCTGTAACGTTTGATTTATTCGTATATCACAACAAGAACAGACGACAACCATTAATATTTCAAATGTTATAATCCGTAGAAAATTTAATTATATTATATAATATACTTTACTTTACATTATATCACTTTACTTCGCTACAATTCGTACAATTTCCTACGAATTTGCTTGACAAACAAAACAAATCTATACAAACACGCTGCCAACTGCCAAAAACACATTGAAGGAAATTTTACAAACACACAAAGTGATGCATGTGCATAAGCATGCAATGGGATGCGAGCTGAAAGAAGATGCTAGGAAATGCATCCACATATGTATGTGCATACAGTTGTAAATATGTACGAGTGTGTTTATATGGCAATATGGATGCGTAAATATACTTGAGTATATGTGTGTACGTGAATAAGTATATACATATGTTTAATTTTATATGCATAATTTATAATTTTATGACATAAATTTATATCTAGTTATAGAAATATTTCGGTGACGTGCATTGAACTACCATCATGTTCAGTTGTAAGAGGTGAAGAATTTCGTAAAAGGGGTTTCGCAACCCAACATGAAAAACAATAAGACAAATTATCTTGCGTTGTCAACTTTGAAATTTCTAAATGCACCAAAAAGGGGAAAGTGTGTTATTTCGGCAAAAACGCATAAAATTAAAAATTTTTCTTTTCATTTTTAAAAACCCATTTTGTATTATAAAAACTATAATATTTTCATATTAAAAACACGATAATGAAGCGGTCTTTCCAGCGACTATTATACACTCAAACTGGGTCTGATAGCACCACCTGATGGCATACCATCAAATTCATTCAAAGCTACAATTCGTGTTTGTCAAACTTGACTTCTACAACGATTCTGTTACTTTTATTAAGATAATAGTATCTGAACAATAATTATACGAGTACTGGTATTTTCTCAGATTTATATTCAGCAATATTATTTAATTATATTCGCTGTCGACCGTAATCAGCTGTTACGTTTTCTGTCTATTATCAGGTACACAAAACTACAGCTGCTTACTGTCGTTAAAATTATATTGCAGGAATATGTGATTGCTACTGTAGGGGAAGCGAACATATTTTTTCTTTTTAATTTTTGCTGAAGTTTCTCATTTTGTGCCGTCTTTAAGAATACTGTAATGGCCCTTAACTTGAATATCTAAAATTACAGCCATGTTCTGCGAAACGCACGACCTGAAACCACAAAACGTTTTAAAAAACGCTTAATACATTTTAGATGATCTAAGGAACGTGCGTTTTACTGGTATCTCGGAATTTTTCTTAACGAAAAAATACAACATATGTAGGTATGTCACCTTTTATGTAGTTATACAAAACGAAAACAAATTGACAAAAAATAAAATAATTTTTTAATTTGGTATTTTTTAAACTAAAAATATGGGAAATTCTTTTAACTTTTTATTGAAATAAAAAGAAGATATATTAAGTTTTAATTTCTTTTCTTTTCAAAATTTAGTTTCAGCAAATTCTATCAGTTTACTTCAATATTGAGTTGAAGTCACTTTTACCATCGTAAAACCAGACTTGTAGCGTTACAAGTTTGTCAGAACAACTACTTTGCGTTTTCAGATCTAAATGTTGTTATCTTGTGACAGATAACTGCTTTAGTTTTTATTGGCATCTGAGCTGTCTATGGAAGTGCTAGCAGTAGATATGAGGTTATATTGAGCAAGAGTTATGTAACACAGGACTACAATGTAAAAGAAACCACTACCTGACAGACGTGGTGAGGTGTAGATAAGTTTATCATTGGTTTTAAGCACCATCTGCTTAGGCCGTAATGGCAAATCGTGATATTAATCAGGTATCATATGCTTTCTAATAGATACCTGTTTAAGTATTTAACTGCACCAGCAGTCTCACAAGCTATGATGACCGTGTTATCTGTAAAATTACAAATAGATAGCCCAAAATTGTTAACAAGTGTTTGGTTATGCGAACCGTAACTGCAGAAGCTGAAGTTGATTGGGGATTATATGCTTTATTTCTTAAGATATTGAAGTGCCAGTTGTGAAATCAATTTACATCAGTTGTGAAATCGCTTTACATCAGTTGTGTGCCTTTATGGCCTAATCTGATGATGAACCAAATCCATGAAGTGAATTATTGATAACTTTTCGCTATAACTTTATAGCCTTATAGAATAACTCCTTGCTTAGGAGTTTGGGCCTTCTAATGCCACCGGTATGAAATTTCCCATCAGTCAATGGAAGATAAGGCTCAATGGGTTGGTAGACCGAAGCCCAACAAGAGCATCAGCCCTTAACCAATTCACCCGTCTAACCATCAGGGGAAACTAATTCCCTTTCCTGCGATTTTAGGTTTAAACCTCAGCTAGAACCTTTTAACCAAGGCACCTCAACCATGATCAGCACCGAAAGATCTGCAAGCTAGAACCTCCCAAAAACAAACCCAGGTAGTAAAATAGTGAATAATAAAAGCTAACTTAAAATATTTTGAATATCTCCCCTGGAAAAAAAACAATACTACAATCTTTTGCGTATATGCTTCTATTTGCAGGTAGCACACAATTTATTTTCCAAAATATTATACACTCAAATGTTGACATTTATCCTCTGTGTGTTACTAGGTGATAGAAAACAGTTCTGCAATATCTCGCAAGATGTTAATATAACCAGGAAATGGGAGTTTAATGATTCAAAAAAGTACCTTTAATCAAAATGCAATTGAAACATTTGACATTATCGCCCACAAATCACAAGTAAGTAAAAAATATAACGGAGAAATTCTAAATTAAGTAACGCTCCAAAGAATTATTTTCTATTTTTTTGTAACAGACGTATCCATTCCATAGGATACACCCACATTGGCGTGTTCAAACAAACAATCATGAATAAATATGTGCATACATTTTATTCAAAAATGTTTATACATATGCCAGCAAACATTTTGAGTTATATTTGTACAAATGAGAAAACTATGATTTAACGTGTAAACAAATTGCAGGGGCATTTTACGGTTTGAGCTTTTGAGTAAGCTGAGCTTTTGTCTTTTGTCAAAATTGGCTGCGTAGTGTTTTGCGAAATTTGATGCTGAATTGATGTTTTTGGCGCTATTCTCGCTTACAGCAGCAATGTTTTTAAAAGACAGACCGGTGCGTTGATGCCCATTTGGCTTACTTTCACATTTCACACTTAAAAACGTTGATACATTAAGTGCACTTTCTCGACTGAAAATTCTTTGAAGTTTGTGAGCAATTTCAGTAAAACTTTTAAAATTTTTGTAATAAATTTTCTCAATAACGCGTTTCTTTTGTAAAGCGCTTTTTTTTAAATAATCGGAATCAACATATGTGCCAGCCAATTGTCAGAGTTGCCAGTTGCATAAAACAACAAATTACACTAGATTCTACCCGATATAACTTAAAGCCAACCTATTATTTTAATATGATTTATCGTTAAAAAAATGTAATATTTTAAACATTTTAATAAACCCCTTGACAACGAAATAGTTCTAGAAAAACTGTAACCCGATACAGTTAGTTGAGGCAAACCGTTAGCCAGTGCGAGCGAGACGCAAAACTTTCGAAGACTGAACAACAAAGACAACAAGGTTGACCGCGCTCACGAAATTATTGCGATGTCTCGAGTGCTGTTCTTGAGCCAAGAGCTGATTTACGACTGGATTTTCTTTAATGTAAATTCTGGTTAGTTCTTACCTGTTAAACTTGAATTTTAAAGTAGTTGGCAATTTTATATTTTAAGTTTGCAATTTCAGAGCAAACTCAACTGAAACCAATTGACTCTCACAATACACAAAAGGTTTGAGAAAGTTGAGTTGTCTCTCACACGACCAAACTGGCAATTTCAGAGAAAACTTAAGTGAAAACAAGGCGAATTTATTACTAGGTGAACTTGACAGCTCAAGTGATTATTTTTTGCTTCTCACGTTTTTTCCAATGAGACTGCTAAATTTTCTTTCGCGCCATTTTAAGCTGAATATTTTTTTGTATGATTTAGTGCAATTTCAAGAAATTTGTGTGAATTTAAAAGTGAAAAATTAATATCTGTGATTTTAATTACAAAAATTATAAAAGTTTATATAATATTTTTTCCCCGCTGAACAATTCTCAGGAAGTTTTACAATAACAAAATACATAGTGCTGAATTCGCCTTCTCGCTTGCATTCACCGGTATAAATTTGCTTTGAGTGAAACCATTTGAGTTTCACAATACACAAAACGAGTTTGGTTATAAGAAAGTTGAATTGCCTCTCACACGACCAAACTGAGTTGAGTGGAGAACCGCAATTGGGGTAATAAATATGTTAATTACTGTTCAAAATACATGAAAAAATGATTCCATATATCCTCCGGAAGAGACTTAGTAGTTACAACAATTGCACCATTGTTTTGCAAATGTTAAGAGGCTTCGAAGTATATCGTTGTCTATTTGTACGTTTAGCTCTGTATCTACCCTAGTGACTTTTTTATCGTGGAGCTGTAATATTTACGCATTTATTGAGGCGTGAAACCAGCAATTGAGTGTAAAAAAATCAGTTATATTTTTATGACTGCCATACTTAATAATTTTTCGTCTTTTTCGCTTGACTTTGCGGTGATATTAAAGTGCACTTGATTGTGGTGAGTGAAGCTTGTACAAGTATGATATATTTTTTTATTTATTATTATTATTATTTTTTTTAGCAGAATCTGCTTGTTGATTTTAACAGCATCGCAAAAATTGCCTGCTTGCCTGCCTGACAGGGTGCCTTAGGTGGTTTTTGCAAAAATAAAACCTTGCTGCTGATGCTGTTGGAATAAAAGGGGTTTTATCCCTTAAACTGATGTTTAAATCAAATTGTATTAGTTCCCAGCAGGAAGCAACAATTTTTGCTACGACTTTAACAGCAGCAATAACAAAAAAAAAAAAACATCTTCAGAAAGATATGAAGGTATTCTTGTGGTATTTATGTCTGCCAAGAAATTTACAAAAACGAAATATTACATATGAACACTACTACAGACAAACTAAAGAGAAATATTATTTGTTAGTAACTGGTTGGGAAAAAAATTATAAATTATAATGTTATTACTGCAAATATTTTTAAGAAAATTTTATCAAGGAAATTATCAAGTGGTGGTTTTTGGAATTATTATGAACATTTCGTACAAGCCAAATCTCTAAGAATTAATTAGCGTAAAAATATGGCATACAGAAACGTAGTTACATATGCAAGTGCGTGAGTATGTGTAAACAGCACATAAGTGTGTACACATATCTACATAGATATGTATTTCATTAAGATATTTGCCAACACACACACACACTCACACACATCCAATCATATGTTTCTAGCCCCATGTACTCGTTTGCATTTGTATGTAAGTATATGTGTCTTAAATAACAATTTCCTTCGGATATGACTAGAAAATGTCGAAATTCTATATTGTCGCACTTAAGTTGCTCGCTGTTTTATACACGCTCAGACACACACACACACATACATACGTGCACATACATACGTGTAATAAATATTAAGTTGGCATATGCTCTAGTATGTATATATGAATGTATGCATGTTTGTTTGTATGTTGTACTTGTTCATAATATAATAATATAAAATCAATACCAATATGGTGGCAGAAAACACATAAATATTTATATGCACATACATATGTATGTATGTTTATGTATTACATGGTTATTACATTTGAACTCGTTAATACGCACTTACAACCGCCTTTTATGACCATGTAAACGAATTTGGGCCTAAGGTATTTCTTATTTCTTTTTTTTTCCTTTAAACTATCTCTAAAATTCATTTATTAATGTGTATTTAATTTTGTGTGGATTTCTGATTAATTAAATTAATTTCAACTTTTCATTAAAATGCACACACATAATTAAAATATATCTATAAGAAATAGAAAATGGAAAAAGCGTAAAAAAGGCTAATAAATATTAAGCAATACAGAAAATTTTTTTTATGTTCAACAAGGAAATTCACTGACTCAATTAATAAATTGTTTAAATCCGGACCTGTAAAGGAATTCTTAGATTCAAACAAAAGTTCTGAAACATAATTATTGATGGAAAAAAAACTATTTATTTAAAAACAACAAAATACGACATCTAAGATGTCATGTGTAAACATAGAACTGATAAAGCAGTGTGAGGGTTGACAATGCCGATTTAATCAGCTGGGTCAGGGAAAACAATACGTAATACTAAAACAAAAAAACAATATACCTAATAACTGTTCGTTTACCCAAAAATGTCTACAAATTTTTACTGTGTTTTACTGAATGCTGTTCGTTTACCAAAGCTGCAGTAAATGAGAACACCCAAAAGAGAATAAAGTGACAGTTCTTTTACTGAGTACCAGAGAAATAAGCTGACCGGCCGGTTTCAGCCGGGTTTTTATAGACACTCCCAGCCGCCGCCGATTTAATCGACTTGCATCGTTAGAAAAACAGTTGCCGACATCATCGGCTTATACCGGCTGAAAGAGAGAGTTGCTGTTTTTATTTATTATATTAACATGACCAATTAATTTTTATCGGCCTCTCCCACACTTAATTGCATATCGTAGGTGTAAAATCCAAAGCTTAAATGTTCTGACTAAATATTTGAAAACGCCGATAAAATGGAGAATTGGGACAACGAAACAAGAATTTGGAAAGTAAAATCACGCTTTAGACGTTAAAATATGACGTTGGTCGGCACTCCTCCCAGATGGGCACAATCGTAAGAAGACCTTATTATAGAGATCACTCAGTTTGGATGCAGGAAACGATCGATGTTGTAGCTGTTGTTTCTACAAGGAGCTTATCTGCTCAAATTGGTGTCAGCAGACAGTCACTGCAGACAATTTTGCACCAAGATTTAAACTCATTTCCATGTAAGATTCAATTAACAAACAAACTAAACACTAGAAACTTTCCGGTTCGCTTGGAATTTTGTGACAAGATCATTCAAATGGTGTCAGAGAATGACAACGTCTTGAACTGCATTTTTATGTCTGAAGTGACACATTTTGATTTAAACAGCAATGTTAATAAGCTAAATTGTCAAATATGGAGTAATTCTAATCGACAGATACTTCATCAGATGCAATTACATCCACTTCGCAACATAGTGTGGTGTGCAGTTTCTTCAAGGTTCATTGTCGGGCCTTTCTTTTGCGAAGCAACCGGTCAATGGAGACTTTTACTTAAAGATGTTGAAAGAGTTTTTCTTTCCAGAATTAAGCCGAAAGAGAATCCCTTTCAACTCTGTTTGGTTTCAACAAGATGGGGCAACTTGTCACATAGCCACGTCTGTAATGACAGAATTGAGGCAAAAATTTCCCACTAAACTGAGGAACTCCGCATTCCGTTGTTCTCCCAGGTCTCTTGACCTCACTGTAACTGATTTTTTTTTTTGTGGGTTTATTGCAAACAAGAAGTTTACGAGAGAACCCCAACAAATTTGGATGATTTAAAGCAATCCATTCGAACGGTAATTGAGACAGTTCCCGCTGCAACACTCCAGGCAGCAACGAATGACATTTTGATAAGATGTCGCACATGTGTCATCGAAGATGAAGACCATTTGAATTCAATTATTTTCAAAACTTCATTAATTACTTTAATAAAAATGTATTATTTTTCAAATGAATATCTAAAAAATAAACTTTAAACTTTACAAAAAGTTATTTGAGCTTCTTAAAGTAGCAAAATTTATCAGCCACCCTGTACTTGCTACTGATTTAACTCTTTTATTTTGCTAGAAAATAATAATATTTTTTTAAAACTAAAACTAGCATGTTAATCAAAAACACTTTACGTGAAGTTTTTGCCTGGCAGATTTTCATCAATAGCTGAAATTTCCGCTGCCAATAACTAGTGCCACCAAGAATTCGTATTTTATTTTGCTTTTTTTGTAACAAATAATTACAAGCAATTAGCGCATTTTATTTACAGGTTGGGAGTCAATTTTTTATCCCATAAAACAAATTTTCCAACTCATAAAACTTAAACAAATTATCGTTGTGTTTAGTTAAAAGTTTCTAGTTAATACCCTGGTACTCATATGATATTGTTTACTAACAATTGATATCTTTTCAGTCAGTTTTTTTTCCTCTGATTCTGTTAAATGATTTGTTATTTCATGTTAAATTAGTTAAACAAAAAAACTTTTTAAATAAACACATACATGTATTAAAGCGCGCTAAAAGTTGCGAATTCAAATTAGTTGTTGTTGGAGTAGTAGTAGTAGTAAGTCGTAATCAGAGTAGCGGTGGTGGTATTACAACTATAAATACATACATACATACATATGTACATATATACAAAATTTATTATTACTTATTCTCAAAGTCTTCACTTTGGCAATTACGTACTTTAATGTAGATACTCGTATGTACCTTCGAGTAGCAGCTAAATGTGTTAGAATAATTACTTGTTAAAGTGAATGGGCGTGGGTGTAGTGGGGTGGGGTGGTGTAGTGTAGTCTAGTGGTGTGGTATGGCGGCCAGCAATCAGGTAGAGATGCAGAATGGTAGGCGTCATATGCGTGTTCAGTGAAGTTAAATTTTTCGAACAGTAATGGCTTAAATTATTGCGAGAGGAACAAATAAAATTCATGTCAATTGTAAAAATAGCAGGCTCAATCATGTTCACAGAATTTTTCGGTATTTAAGTCAAACAAAGTACAAAGTACAATAGTTTTATTAATTTTCTAAACAACTTTTGCTCATTTTGTAAATCATACACAGAAAAAATTGTAGTAAAAATAAAATCAACAAAATTTTTGTCAGAAAAAATAAGTTGTATGCATATACATAAATATAAAAAAAAAATAACTTTGGATATCATATTTTGTTGTTGTTTAAGAAGTTGTTTTCGATCAAAAATTATTTTTACTAAACTTTTGTTTGAATCCTCGAATTCCTTTACAGGTCCGCATTCAAACAATTTATTGATTGATTCAACAAATTTCATTATTGAGTACGAAACAAAAATTTTTTCTGTGTAGTCCGAAAATATTTTTAATCAAGTTTATCAAGTTTATATCACCAAGTGGGCAAATGTGGGCAAATCCAGAAAACCGGTCCACCGAGGTCAAAAAATGAAAAGTTATTAAAAATGAATTTTTTACGATAGTGTAATAGAGAAATACTAAAATTTTATTAATTAAATCAATTTAGCCACAATTTCTTCAAACGGGATGAATAATCAGAAGGCTGTGCTACATAAATGCAATTTCTCTTTTTTGACAATAATTTTTAGCAAGTCTTTTTTTTTTTAAATTATAAAACTTCTGGGCATCCAAAAAATTACTCATTTCCACATGACGGTGATAAAATAAAAGCAGCGTGAACTGCGTATTCACAAAAGAAAATATTATAATTTAAGTATATGAATAATATCAATATTTTTAAAGAATAAATTTATTGAAAATATAGTAATATTTTAATGTTCGAATTATTGTGTTAGACCAAGTGTGCCCAGCCCTATGCGCTTGATACTCAATTGTTTTTGTAAATGCGCTTAGCTATAGGGCTGTACTCTTTAATACACAAATACTGCGCTCAGCGCTAGTAACGAAAAATACACAAACAACTTCTTCTTATGTATTTTTTGTCGTTCTTCACTGCACACATACAAGAGCCAAGCAACAAGACTTTCGCACGTTTTGCTGGTAAACATTGTCGGCAGCGATTATCAGTGTGAATTTTGTTGTTGTAAATGTTTTGCTTTTTACAACAAAAAATATTAAATAAAAATAGTTTTTCCTTAAATGAATTGGTGTTTACTCTTCCATATAGAACTTGTGGGCACCACTGCGTTAGACAAACGAATGTTACGTTAGACATGTCTCTTATCGAACGAAAATATAGGTAAGCAAAGTATACAAATACGAGCCTTTTTAGTCAAACCATAACATTTTAAAGTAACATTATTAGGTAACATTCTGAAATGAATTGCAAGACGAAATTGTTTAAGGTTTCGCTGTAATACTTTTGCCTAAGAGCGGACGCGAAAACTGCTTCCACTTTTGTCACGTTCGACCTACTACTTATTTTTAAATTTGTTGTTTATTTCGAGATTCGATAAAACTCGATTTTCAAAATAAAATTACACAATTTTCGGTCACTTTTCAGTGGTGTAGTATTCCATGTTAAGCTCCCTAAGTTTTCTTCACAAAGTTGTGAAATAAAAATAAAAAAAAATATAAATAAACTAAAAGAGTTATACCAAGAAAAAATTATAAATAGCTTGTTTTCTATGTTTCCCAGATAGATAATATGTCGACATTTCATAGGAACTACCCTAATCATCAGTAGACTTTGGAAATTTTTGAAAGATATTCTCAAACAAACGAATATCTTTTAAAAATTTCCAAAGTCTACTGATGATTAGGGTAGTTCCTATAAAATGTCAACATATAGATAGCTGGGAAACATAGAAAACAAGCCATTTATAATTTTTTATTGGTATAAATGTTAGAAGCTAAAATAGCGAATAAAAACTTAATTGTCTAAAAGAGTTATTAAATATAGCTCTGTGCCACCCTGAATAATTGACACTTGCTTTTCAATGTTTTGGATAAAGTCAATTAATATACTAAAGCGATATTTATGTTGAAATTCCTGGTTGAAGGGAAATTCTCATTTAGCGCAAGTTAGAAAGAAAAAAATCTTTCAAAATACAATTATTTGTGATACGTAACACAATTGCCTTTTTGTGCCGAATTTAATGGGCTGATTCATAAAAAAATATTGTATGTTTATTAAACTGTTATTTGACAAATTTCTATAGAAAATTTGTCAAATAACTGTTTAATAAACACACAATAATTTTTGTAAATACTGCTGTAAGTGTTTAAAATTGTATTCATTTAATAGAAATAGTTTAACAGGTTCTGTTCTTTATGGCTACAATCATAAAAATTTAAATTAATTTTTAACTCATGAATTTTTACTTTAAAAGTGAGTACAAAATTTTAATAAGATCCATACATTTATTTTTTTGTGAATTCGGTCTGTAAAGTTTACTTACTGCTAAAATTTGATAATTTGAACAAAAAAAAAAAAAATAGTTTTTCCAATTTAAAAGTGTCTGTTATTTTAGCCACCACTGTACCTACTTATCACAAACATGTGTGCCCGTTTACTTTTTTCTAAACTTAAACAAACGGCAATCTAAACGCATTTATTTGTTGTAATTTAGTTCTATTTTAAAAATTGATGAAATGTATTCAAACACAAGCACGTACGTACCTTCGTTTAATATTTTGAATGGGAGTAGAAATAAATGTACGGAATTGTATTAGTTTTTAAACTTTATTTTTTTTTTCCTGCGAATTACACAAAACAAAACAACTATTAAAAAGCAAAAAAAGTATTAAAAAAAACTATTATAATTTACGTAATTTGATTGCAGCAGTTAAGAGTCAAAAGTTTTATAAATCTGACTTGTTGTTCTGATTTTATTCGCTTGATTTGCAAATTATTATTATTATTGCGTCTATTTAGGAACAAAACAAACACACACGTAGTAAATTAAAACTGAAAATGGGCTGAGCGGGAGGGAGGGAGTTTTGGAGAGGTAAAGCAAAAAGAAAAATCTAACTTTTTGCTGGGATTTTGTTTAAATTAACATACACATGATTTAACTGATAATAATGTACGAGTACGTTTGATCTGCATAACCAAATAGAACCGACAAACAGAAATAAACATATGTGAGGGGAGGTATGAATGTAACGATGTCATTGTACCTGTATGTGTGTGTAATCTGTAACTGTTATATGCAGCGAACTGCGTTTTTTTGAAATTATTGGAAAGACAAGTTGGAAACTTTGGGCAAAGTATGTATGACGTTTTTGCCTATCAACTTATTTCTCCAGGTGCATTTGCTTGCTTCGATAGAAAGAAGTGTGTGCCTTAAAATGTATATAAAATAGCGTCGGCTGAAATCTGAAGTTCCCACATTCGCGAATATTGGACTAAAAAATCAGCTCCTGAAACTCCCTCGCATATACATTCCAAAAACCTTAGTATGCAGTATAAATATCTTCGTGATAATCCCGAAGGCATATACTTGTATTCGGTTTAGGCATAATTAAAACAATAAAATCTTGAATATTGTTCTTGGCTGAATTGTAATTACGCAAACAAACGAATAGATTCGACATCCCTAAAGCTTTAAACTCTAAGGCGAAAGCAGTCTTCACAACTTCACGATTATAAATTAAGTTACGAGCAACTTCTAATGCTGCCGTCTAATCAGCAACATAATTATTTTAAAGACAGCAGCAGCAGTATGTGTATTTGAACGATACAAATTTCAGAGGTGCCACATATATATTTTTCATGAATAAAAGTAAAATTACTGACTGACAACTTAATAATATCACGTAAAACTGAAAAAACACATAAATTGATTTGTTCATTTTAAGTTTGTGATGTTATTTTTTTTATTATATATTTATAAAAATTTAAGTACTTATTGCTACCAATTTATATTTATAGTGGCAGCACTGTATTTACTTTTTGCTGCTTACGAAAATGGAAATTAGCCTAAGTTGGCAGCTGCAGCAAATGCTGTTGTGAAGTCGTGCGCTACTGTTATTTCATTAAAATAATCGTCTATATCTAAACACATGTGTTTTATTTTTGACAGATTGCTGCTTGCTGTCGTCTATGTGTTTAAAGGTTAAATTGCCGCTTAATTCTTCTGAAAAACTTATACCACAAACGTAATTTATTCATTCAAAACTTGGCATTACTTAAAAGAATAAATAAATACTTGTCTGGCAACAACCAATGTTGACTCAACAATTACGATATTTAAAAAGGGAAGAGAAGTAAATTAAATCCTCTTCATTCAATATTTTTTTGTTTGCAATTCAATAAAAAAGAACAATATTAAATTAGAATACTGCTTCCACGGACGGTTAATTAAATATTTGTAGACTGATCATGGCTGTTAATTTCATTATAAAATTGTTGCTTCATTGAAATCAAATATTTGGTGGCAGGCATTGCCCTCCCAGGGAAAAACAAACTAATAATTGTATTTATAAAAATTTTTGCGGTTTATTTGTTATAAGTATTAAAAACAGACGTTTACAAAATTGTACAAATGTTAAAAATTGAATTAGGGATTTTTATATAATTTTTGTAGATTTATGACGATATGTTTGCTGTTCTACAGCTTGGAAAGTACAGGCCTTAAATAAAAATTATTTTAATAAAAAGACATATGCATATATATATTTTTTGTTAACACTTGTAGTTTTATACTCAAAATTGAATTCATAGCAGCTGAAAACGATAAAGCAGTTGATGAGTTTTTTGCAACTGATTAACATTCCTGTGATTTTAAGTTTAAATCACAGCCCAGAACGTTTCAGCCAAGGTACACGTAGAAGAAAATATATATTTTATATAACAATATTTTAAGGGTAGCATACTATTGTTAAACCATATGATTGGTAGGAAAAATATTATATTGTTACATTTAAACACCATTGATTTGCTGCACCATAGTTTTGTAAGAAAAATATTGCAGATAACTATACTAAATTCTGGTTCAACATTCTTATAATTGTAAGCAACCACAGTATTTATAAAAATTGCCATAATAGTGTCATACTTAACCATATTATTATGCCAGCCAACCATACTTCTATCATTAAACAACCATACTAATTTCACAAACAGCTTTATTGGCATAAAACCCTATTTTTGTCATAACTCACAATATTAATTAAAAAGAGGCCGTTTCTGGTTTAACAATAATATTTAATTTAATTCAATATTATTAAAATGAAACTATTAAGTACGCGTATAATAAATTTGTATGAAATAAAACAATTAAAAATAATCATCCAAAAAGAGTCGGGTTCCATAATGTGAAATTAATTTCGATCTAGTGTCTGTTAGCTGATATAAAAAGAACTACTAAGTTGATATGACAATATTACATATTTAAAATTAATATGTATAACCTTATTAATATGGGATGTAACATAGTACGGGTTTGCACAACAATAGTATGGTTGATAATTAAACTATTATGGTTGGGACAATAGTATGGTTAGACACAACCATAGTACGCTTGGCCGAGATTATGTTTAACTCCGTCATAGTATTGTTTATTACACCATACATATAAATATCAACATCTTAATATTCTGAAGTACTTTTTGACTTCTGCACATATTCTTTATGTTGTTGTGGTACAATTTTAGTTTGCTGTCTTTTTTAATTATTGTGTGAATCAACAAAAAGTTTTTTTAATTAAAATCTATAACACATGTTTTTTCATAGAAGAAAAATAAAGCTAAAAGAAAATTATATGTCAACGACTAAAATAAATAGTCGTTAATACTGACAATAGTAAGTTGATTCTGTAAACTAATATTTGTTACCGTATCATAAATATGAAAAAAGTCAAATATTTCATTATTGTATTTGATAGATGCTATTGTGGTTTTTACATTCCGAAATTAGTAGATGGCAATAATAGATTAGCAGTAATGCACATCGTAAGAGATTTATGGGGAAACAAACTAAAACTAAATCGATAATCGGCCGATTTTAACAATAGTACACAATGTTATGGCGTATAAACTAATGCTGCTGTAGCCATACTTCAAACTGTAGTTTGTTTGCATGTAGGCACCTCAACCATGATCAGCGCTAAGATGGTTTGCAAGCACAAGCTCCCAGGGGCTTGCAATTCACCAGACAGTCTACGGAAGACAAGGTGTAATGAGTTGGCGGGCCGAAGAACATTAAGAGCATCCGCCCTATTGCAAAATACAGAAGCTAATAACCCGCCGAGAGAAACTAATTCCCCTTTATGCAATTTTATGTTCGAACTACAGCCAAAACATATCAGCCACGGTAGGCACCACAACCCTGATCAGGGCTAAAATAGTTTACAAGCAGAACCTCCCGGGGGTTCGCTGAATCGCGTTCTGTTAATTAATCCTTGGTGAGGTTTTTGGAAATCCAACACAAGATGAATCATGCGGCTTCTTAGAGAACTCCTACCTCTTTATACCTCAGAGAGCAGAGTACCCTGATGTGTAGCACACCAAGGCACAACATTTTATATATCATTTATGGTATAATTTACATAGTCAAGAGATCAAGATTCTTCCATTTCTGCTAAATAATTGTAAATTTATATATTAATTTTAAGTGAATAAATACATGATTAACTAAAATGGAGGCAAAATTTCAAAACCCTATTCGATTTAAACTTTAAAAATTAAAATTTTCTAAAGCAAATTGAATGATTGAAGATATCTGTGTTTGATTTTAAAGCCCCTGCCAAGGGCTCTCTAAAAATCCAATTTGCCCGCCTCGACGTATACATATCCAATGTTAATGTCAATCATACGTAGTGCTGTCCAACCAACTCTCCTTCGGGCTATTAATACTTGTACTAAAGCGATAGTATCAATTGTGTAGTAGAAGTATTTGTGGCTACGGCATTGCTGTGTGTATTGTGTAATAGTGTATGTAGCTGATGTTGTTGCTGTTGTTGTAAACAACTTGCAGCAGCCGAAATCAATACGAAACAACAATAATATGTATGTGTATACAATTTTTCGTTTGTTATTTCGTTAATTTTTATGGGCATAACAGAGAATTCCTTGCTTGACACGACATTCATCTGATTGGTTGTTGTTCAATAATAATTTTTTAAATATGAAACATTTGTGGTTGTCAATTAAATACAGTTACAACTCAAGTGAATTGAAAAAGAAAAAAAAGCTGCAAGCCAATATTTATACCAGTGTCAAAGTAAGTAGATCAGGTGTTAAACATTCAATTAAAAAGTAACACGATGTGATAATTTATATGAAGAAAAAACGAATTGAAAAAGGGAAGAAGTCAAAATTAATATATTCATGGACGATTCAATGCATTTAAGCAGAACAGCATCAAACAATGTTAAGCCAGTGTTATTTTATTTTTTATATATATAAACTAAAATATTTTTCAGAAAATAAACTTGTAGTTGCAAATAGTTTTTTTTTTGCCAAAAAGTGGGTTTCTAAAGATTTGCCGTATTAGCCTATATTTTATTACTATAAGTAAATTATTAATATAAGTAATATTAAAACAAAAATTGTCAAGACCAGCAGGTGTAAATCCATTTTATTCAGATATTTTTGTTTTGAAATATTTTTGAAAGCTTTTTTAATATCAAAATTTCATATATTATTATATATTATATAATTTGAAAGCTCTTATATGAAAGCTTTTTTGATATAAATTGTTATATTTTTGGTATAAAAACTTCATATAATATTATATATTACATAATTTGAAAGCTCTTATACGCGCAGCTCTGTTTGTAATGCACTTGCTTCCAAAAGCTGTTTTTTAAGAAGAAGTTTCTTAATAATTATTTTTAATGTTAAGTAGTTTACTGTAAAAGCATGTTTTTTAAAATTAAAAAAAAAATAAACAAGGCAAATTCGCCTTGAAAATAAACTTTTTTATACAGGGTGTCGCAGAACTCAACTTCAGTTCGAAACAGGGTGACATGATTGATTCTAACCCTCATCAGAAAATTTCAAAAAAAAAATATACTCTGAATAAATTTTCACGAGGATTTAAAGCCATGTCTAAAAGGCATATCTTTTCTTTTGTACTGAAAAATTTTTTATATTAAAAAAAGTCATGTTTTCTGTTTTTCAAGTTTTTTTTCTCTAATTCAATTTTGACTCGTTTGTTATTTTTTGAATTGTTTTATTCTCATTCGACTGGCAAGGTAACCACATGGATACTACCAAAAGGGTAAAAAGAGACAGACGATTATTTTTAACGACAGCAATTAGAAAAAGGACATGACTTAAAAATCATCGTAAAGATGTAATATGCTTTTGGTGGGAGGTTTCATAGAGTATTATGAAAAAAGGCATGACTTTAAATCACCGTATAAATCAGCCTTAAGTGTGCAATTTTAATTTCCTTAAAATAGTAATTTTACAATGATCAATATTTTCGTGAAACGCATGGAATATGTTGAAAATATGAAATACGGTTTACATTGCTTACATCTAACAAAAAAACAATTTAACAAAAGCACGCAAAATTTGTTCGAAAAAATTTAAGTTGAAAAACAAAAAAGGATTATAACATGTATGTACATATGTATGTCTATAAACGAAATGTAGGGCCCATAAACAAATTTTTTGCAAAAACACAGAAAAAACTATTACACATGCAAACAATTTACGTATGATAAATAAATTATGATTTTTTAAAAATTTTTTCAAAGAAATGACGTTTTTTCAGTGATGCCACAATAATAATCGATAGTAATCAAAAAGTGGCAATTTTCTAGTGATGACACCGAAAGAATCGAAATATGTTGAATGGAAGAAAATGAGAAATGAAACATTTTATTAAGATGTTGAAAAATGTAGATGTAGAAATGAAAATGTAGAAATGTAGAACAATGTAATTCTTAAGGGAAAATGTTAATATCTTCGATGAATGATGGTAGATGTTAGATATCCGTCAGTGTAATAGTGTTTTTACAAAACGCATAAGAGATGTTGAAAATGTGAAACTCTATTTACATTGCTCACATCTAGCCTCTACCATCAATCAAAAATTTTATTATATCAATTTTAAAAAAATTTAACAAACGTCCGTAAAAGTTTTAAAAAAAAAAATTAAGTTCAAAAACAAAAGAGGATCATAAATTATGTATATATAAGTCTATAAATAAAATGCGTGAAAAAATTTAGTAAAAGCATAGAAAAAAGCATGATATAAAAAATACAAGGTAGTTTTATTCTCTCAATTTTCCTTAACAATCACCATCTGACAAGTATAAGGATTGTGACATTTTCCATAAAATTGTGCTACCGTATTAGTTTATATATTCCCTTGTTTTCAGTTTTGTTTGAAGTTGTGTCTAAAAATAATAATAAAATTGTGGCTTCTAACAAGAATAAATAAAAATTTTAAAATAGAAAACATACATAAATCTAAAATATATAAAAAATGGCCTGAAAAACATCCCCAGACTAAAATGTTTCAAGGCGCCTTTAGTATAACCTGGACTAACACGTTGGCTTTTCGGTCATCTAATCATTCTTAACCTATCGGAACCTTGTAAATTAAATTTAGACTCATCGAAGAATAGTTTGGAATTCCTTTGGTTGGTGGTCAAATTAATGTGTTCCCTTTCAAATTCCAACTTGACCAGTATATTTTTCCGTGATATAAAGATCTTTTTTACACTTTTGTATGGTATGCTTTTAGTCCGCCTTCTGCAGCCTGCCTTTGAATACTTTTGGGGGTAACATTTAATAACAATTGTGTGGCGATGGTTCTTGACGACATGAATCGGTCTTTTTTTTTTATCAAACGTATTATTACCTGGCCATCTCGTTTACTGATCTTTCGGGAACGTCCACCTTTATGTTATGTAACCAAAATACCCGAACAACGTGTTGTGAATGTCAAATTTTTTTGCAATTGTGGTCACTCATTACCCGTTCTTAAAATCAGACATTATTTTTTCTTTTAAGTGCAGTGAATAATTATATCGCGCCATTTGTTAGAAAAGTTAGAAGTCACGTCCAGAAGAAGTTTGAAGGCACGGAACCGACGGAAAACTATGCAAATTTTCGCTATACATGCTTATTTTGATATTTAAACAAATAATTACATCTTTTGGAAGTTGGTTTTTCTTATTCTAAGTAATGAAGAATATTCAAGGCTACGTGCATTAGTTTTGTCGCTGCATCTTGGGTTATTGTAGTAGAAATAATTATTTATATATTTTTAAACCACAAGCATAAAATTTGTCCCTTTGTTTTCAATATCTAAAGAGTATTTTATTTTAAATGTAATAATATTTTCTTTAAAATAGGCATTCCTTTGAATGCTATCGTAAAGTTTACTGATAAGCAGAAGTCCGTGCTTTTAGTTTTTCTGACCCAAGTGGGCTGGCTTTACAAAAGCTGGCAGCCTGTTAAACCTAACCTAACATGGGTTTCAAAACGACCACAGATACATATCTACTTACATCAGCTTATTATTTCTAGCTTTTTCTAATATGAACAGTGCACTACACATTTCAGAAAAATCCATTCTAGGAGTAAAATCCTTTATTCAACTGTGTGGCAACGCCTTTTTATATTTCTCTCTAAAAATAAACTTCAAAAATCCTTATTACAAATAATAAAATGAGAATGGAACTACCTTGTATTTTTTATATCATGGAAAAAAGTATTACAGAAAAAAATGAAGGAAGAAAACACACATGCAAACAATTGACACATGATTAATTTCTTTTCAAAACAAATGGAATTTTTTCAGGGATGCCACAAGAATAACAAACATTATTGCCACTTTTCTAGTAACTACCCCGAAATAATCGGAAGATGTTGAAAGAAATAAAATGAGATAGGAACGTTTTATAAAGATTATAAATTTTAATTTTATATTTTCTATGAGAAGATGTTCACATCTTCGAAAAATTATGGTAGCTGCTAGAAGTCGATCAGTGTGAAGAGTGTTCTTCACAAAGTTGTGAAATAAAAACAAAACATATAGATAAACTAAAAAAGTTATTGAACAATCAAGCTATAAAGGTAGCTCTGCACCAGCTTGCATATCACCGTCTTTTGGATTGGATGCGGGTTTTTTATATAAAATACTTGTATTTATAAAATATAACCGAGTTTGTATTAAAGATTATTCGATAGGTTGGCTTTCTTTCGAAATAGTTTAGTTGTCGTGCTTTAATTCACTATTCCATGAGTTGTTTCTTTAATTAAAATATTTTTTTTTTTTTAATATATATAATATAATTGGTTGCTGTTCCTGCAAAATTACAACAAATGATGTTATTGTACACAATTTAAGGTTTTCAGTAGCGATATACGAGCATAGTTTTATTTTTCGGAAATCTTTTTAGAATATAGAAAGTCGAAGTTCATCTGCTGGTCTTTACAACCATTATTTCCATCCCAAATTATTTCGTACCAAACGATTCTAGAGACTTTAATAAATTAAAATTCGTTCAAGTAAAAGTAGTGTTTTTGTTGATTATTTTTTTTTTTTTTTTGATTCGTACTGATTAAAAAATATGCAAAATAAATGCATTAGTGGTGGAATTCTTTCGTATTAATAGTTCGTCCATCATTTGTTTCTTTTACTTTTGGCCAATAATGCCGAACAAAAAGTTGTGTATATGTGTGTGTGTGTTGCAGAAAAACAGCAGTGAATTGATGAAAAAAAACTTATACTATTGACTGCGTAAATGATAAGTGTCAGCATGAAAATTCATAACGAACCATAAATGAAATTATTGAATTATTTAAATGACACAAATAATATCATTATGATATGATGCCAGACATATGTATGTATGAACATACATACCTACCTAGACACATATGTATATACGCACACACATGATAATATTAACTTGTATGCATAAGGAAAACATACAAACATACAGAAAGTATATACGAATATAAAAATGTATATGTGTGTACAGATGAGTGTGTGGGCCTGTGCATAAGTATAAGTGATTGTTTAATTTTTATTAGGGCAGAGCTGAATAATTTATTACATATTAGATTCGAAGTTTATAAAATGTCCTGAAAAATTCAGTACTTTTTTAGAATCTTTCGTTAAGAATATACCATTTTTTTAAAAACGACTTTTTATGCGAATTAAATCTAGAGAATTTTTTTTTTACCTTAGACTAGTACTCAGAGGATAGCCCCTACATATGCAATGCATTGTACTGGAACTAGGAAAATAGATTATGAGAAGGAGGAAAGGGGGAGTAATGTTTGTGAACTTAATACACGGAACGACCAAAACAAATGTCATCATAGCATTTAAAGTGTTTTAATTAAATTAGTTAAAACTGATCAGTGCCCAGTGTATATATCTTCGGCACTGCTCAGAGTAACAAAAATTAGTTCAACACCGCGCACACCATACGGTAATAAATACATAGAAGGAACATAAAAAGAAATTAATAATAACAAATAGCGAAAAAACAAACGGCAGTAAAAACATAAAATAATAAAAAAACATGTGCACACATGATGCAAAACAAAACTCCACCTATTCCGGTATAATTTCGTTTTTTTTTAGAAATTAATAATAAACATAAGTATAGAAAACACGGACGACAATGAAAAACACGTGTGGACAGAACGAAAGACAGTACTCGCATTTGGAATATAGGACCTAAGTGCTGTTCATAGAACACAAACGAGTAACTCGTGTAGAATATTTGTATGAATGTCACTATACAGTGTTATCAGATGCAACCTTATAATTAGAAAATAATATGTTGCCCCAAAAACATTGTTATATCAACCATATATTTTTTTCTACGTCTAGGCTTTTAAAATAAAATCTCTGAAAATTAGTGTGTTTTTCTCGACAATTTTATTAAAAAAAAAAACAGTCTACGTCATTACTTCAATTTACACTGCGTGTCGACATAGATTAGCTGAAGGACTTTTGCTATCAAACATTTTTTTTTAGCTGAAATATTTAGTCCCCCTATTGTACAGATTTAAAAAATACATATGTTAAGTTATTTTGCGCATATTTTTGTTTTGTGTATTTGTTTGTATGTGTATATACACATGTGTGTGGGTGTGTGTGTATTAACATTCATTCAATCATGCATATCCTTACATATGATTTTTATTTCACGCATAATCGAGATGGTGTGAAAAATCGCACTTTGTTTTTGCTTTTGTTGCTTTTCATATTTTTGTTGTTTTGTACAACAACAAATGTTGAACAAACAAATAATTGTATAAACGTCTACATATTAATATCGAATACTTGAGTTAAACTCACACTTTAGCAATTAGCTAAGCAGAGCTTTACAATAGCATTTTTTTAATTTCTCAAAACTTAAATTTGAAAAAGTTACTATTAAAAAGTATCTTATAAAAGAAATCTGTAAAAAAAGAAAGTTTTAAAAATAGGTAAAAAGTAACTTCGAAAATATTTCCTTTGGAGAAAATGCCATTTTACACTAAAAGTTAAAATGAGAGGTCTTTTATAAAAAGTTACTACTGAAGAACCACTTTTCGAAAGAGAAAGTTTCGATTTTTTTTAAATTGTAACGGAGACCAGGTTCGTGATCTTCTACGGAAATTTATGAAAGAAACAAACACCTCGGTTTTCTTATCACGTTATAATCTTTATTTTTAGATTTTATTCTACAGCGGATGTCTTCTGGGCTGGCAAACTATATGGCATGAAGGTTTTAGGGCGACGTAGTAATGTCATGAACAGAGTGCCTAGCAGTAGTCTACTCGGGATTGGGCAGCGTGGTGTCTAGTGCGATGTAGCCACCACCACAAACAGGACGCTCCACTAGTCCCTCAGTAGGCGTTTGTCTTGGTTGATATATTCGACAACATTGTAGCCAACATCGCCGTAACTATCAGAGCAAAATATGACAAAAATTTTTAACAAATTGTTAGCGGAATTTTCAAAATAATTGCTGTCTTTAGCTGCAAATATAAGAATTAATTTATATGTGTTTTCAATAACTTTTTGGTAGTAATAACATTTAAAAGAATGTCTATAGAGGAACCTAGAAAAATTTACTTTTTAAAAAAGTTGCTTTAAATTGAAATTCCTTTTTATAAATGTATTTTTTTTGTTTTGTTTTTTTTTTTTTTTTTTTTTTTTTTTTTTTTTTAAGTTAAGTAGCATTTCAAGAAAGTGACTTGTATAAAAGGTATCTTACTGAAAATTACTTTTAGTAAAAGTGCTTTAAAAATTACTTAAGAGTACTTTGAAAAAGTATGTAAAAAAATAAATTCTTGAAAAAGTATCTTTCAGAAAATTTATGGCTGAAAAAGTAGATTATAAAAGAACTGTCTAAAAAAATAATCATCAAAAAAATGCCTTTTAAAAAAGTATCTTACAAAATAGTATCTTTTCACAAACAAATATGTAAAAAATTACCTTCGAAGCAATAAAAGTACCTTTAAAAAAGTACTTTTCAAAAACAGAACCTTTCAAAAATGTAATTAAGTGCTTCTTAAAAAAGTACTTTTTAAGAAAAACGCATATTATTTTGAAAGACATTTTTAAAGAAGTGTACTTAAATTTATGCCGTTAAAAGAGTGCTTTTCAGATAATCAATAATCACCTATCGAAAAATTCTTTCAAAAATTCTTTTTTGGAAGGAATTGTTTGAAAAAAGTTCATTTAAATATTTGCTTAGAAAAATTTTTTTTATAAAAGCTCGAAAAATAACTTCTAAAAGAAGTTCCCAAAGAAAATGTTATACCAAAAATTATGTACTTAAAATAAGTATCGTATTTTTTTTAAAGAACTTCATAAAAAGGACTGCCTTTTAAAAAGTACCTCAAAGATTTATTCAGGGAAACAATTTTTATGAGAAAACTGCGCTTCAGAAGGTGCCGCCTAATTTATTTTTAAGTAAAAGTATTTTTTGCAAATGTATTTTTAAAGAAGATGTAACTCTTTTAGGTTCTGAAAACCGTTCATTTATAAAAAATACATCCATTTAAGAATACACACGCTTACGCGGACATTTCATGCTTTTGAGTGCATTGCTGATGTGGCATTATTAATATTCACTTGTTTATTTTTTAATTTCGTTAATAACGCCAGTATCGGGCAATGAAAGTGTCAAAATATGCAACAAACACTTTCGCGTTTTATTTATTTATTTATATATATTGTATATACATTTTTTAATATTTCGCTTGCAAGTGTTTGTGTTCTTTTTCACAACCATCTGATTTTGTTTGGCATTTTTTTACTGCACTGTTCAATTCATTTATGCCAAGTCTTTTTCCACCAGCACTTTTTTTCACGTTTTTGTTTTCGATTTTTTTTTCTTTTTTGCTTCCGCTGAATCCCTTGTAGAAACGCATCATTGTCATGGTCGTCGTTATGAGTAGAACTGTTAGTGGCGGCAGCAGTAGTTGTAGTAATATTTGTTGTAGCTGTAGCTTGTTTGTTGCATGAGTTAATATGTTGCATCATACTCATCCTGTTGGTTGAATTGTTTTAATGGTTTTATGTTTGTGTGGTTTTGAAAAAGAAGAATTTAAAGGAAAACGCAGAAATAAAACAATAATAATGAATTTCAGAAATATTAATAACCAATCATATCGTACGCAAACATGTATATGAATCAAAATATATTGAAGTTCTACTTATGTTTGTCCGCTTGTTCGTTTGTTCGTTCGACTATTTGAATCGCACAAACAGTTGGAAAACAGTATACAAAATTAAATTAAGGCACCTCTGCATGAAAACTTTTAAAAGCTTTAATTAAAAATCATTACGATTGCATTTTAAAGCGGATTGCATTTCGCTTTTAAAAATAACAACAACTTATTAATTATATTATAAACGGCTCATAGTCTATTAGTTGGATTTTAAGCTGGAAGTAAAATAAAAGTTTAAGCAAAAGATGTGGCAAAAATTAATATATTTATGAAAAACACTTTAATTTTTTTAAGTAAATTTTTGAAACAAATTCTACTTGGTCTTGTTTACAGTGTTGTATATTTAAAATGCAATGATAACACTGTGCTAATTGCAAATTTTAACAAAAACAAAATCCTGAAAAAAAATTCGCGTTAAAAAATCGCGAAAAAATATCGCTAAAATATTCTATTTGTTGGTGTGCATATTTAGTTAAAATTTGTACAGAACACCCCATAATTCCGCATAAATCGAGAAAAATTATCAAATGTATTAAGTTTTGGCAGTAATGCACCATTCAGGAAAAGCAATGCGAAAAGCTGCTACTTTATAACACTGCGTATGAGCAACGCTTGTTTGATATAAACTTTATACTACTCGTATATAATGTATACGGTACGATTTCCTTCAGAAAACAAAATCAACTATTTCAAAATTTTTTAAACATACATTTAGTTTATATACTCTGATAAAACGGCGTCGAATTAATATGTGAAAAGACTGGTGAGAAATTCTCGAAGTTATAGCTGGAGTTTTATTATTTGGATTTATTTATATATGAATTTGTGATTTGCCGCGGACACGCGCGTGACAATAATAACCAAAAAATTTCGGGATTAGAACATAATATTGTTGGAAATGACGGCGAAACAATAACAAGCGGGAGTTTCCTTGTAAAGCACCCACTGACGACATGTATATTTTTTAAATATGTAATTCCTCATATATTTTTTCATGTCTGGCAAAATTTGAAATTTTACAGACGGTTTGTAAAATTTGCTTACAAATGTACATGTACATGTACGTGTGACATTGTCTAGGCTTGGTATTATATAAAACAAACTATTTAAAGCATAATAAATATTAATGTGGTAAAATTTCTTTAAGCTGAGTATTTATACCGTCCAAAGTCAACCGCCGCTGAATTGTGCGTTGAGATATGTTTCACCAATAAATTTGGCTGTCCCTTTGGGTGTTCTCCAAAGAAGCCATCTTGGCCCGTTGCTATTTACCCTTTTTAAAAATGATCTGCCGACTGCTTGTGTAAAAATAGTTCATAGTTTACTTTGTCTAATGTTTTGCTAAGATCCGTATACATTCAGGGTGAAAAAGATACTCTCACAAACTCCCAAGTCTGAGTTGTGTTAGTAAAGCACGTTCTGTCAATAACTTGTACCGATTGATCTTGTCGAATAGTAGAGCTGGCGAAAGCAAAATATAGTACTGTTTACATTTTGCTTTCAGTTCAATGTTAGTAAAGAAAGTTTAACAAAAGCTTAGCAAATATCTTCTAACATGCTGGCTAAAGGAATTTAAATAAAATTTTATTTATTTTAATTAAATCCACAATAACAGTGCCGTAATCACTAAGAGTTATTTACTTAATGGAAGCGATATTGGAATACTTTTATTGCCGTTTAACTTATTTTTTAAGTAATATACTAGTTTTATTTAAATTTAGGGAAAAAATCTCGTTTCTTTTTACTTTAAGAAGCCCCAACCAAACATCTACTCTAACCTTTGCGCATTTGAAAACATATACCATCATACCTGAATACTTTCATATTTATAAGGATACATTGATTTATTTGTTTACATGTACTCATAAATATGAAGAAAATGTTTAAGAGGGTTGTGTATATGAATTTTTATTTTAAATACATCCTTTGACATTCTGGTGTTGTGCTATTATTATTGTTATTTAGGTGCCATATTTTTGCAACAAAATAACAATACAGCCTTGCACTTTCACATTCATGTGTGTTAAAAACTCCTTCTGAGGCTCAACCAAACCATCTCCAAAAGTCACCTCAAGACACAGGTGTTTGTATTTTGTTACTCATTTTTCTTTTGCATTTTGTTATTGTATGAAACAAAAATGCCGGATATGTTCGTTTTAATTTTGTTTTTTTCTTCTTCTCGAATGCTTTGTTTCTTGTATACAAAATCTGACACAAACACACTCGCACTCAAACTTTTATTCACATGCGCTTATAAGCAAGCGAGCGTCAATGTATTAGAAATGGCATGAATGTGTGTCGCTGTATTTGTAGTTTATATATGTTTTTTTTTTCGCTTATAAATAAAAAGTATAGAATTTTGTAAAAATTAATGTTTATGTGCATGCTCGTGCAGGTTTGTGCATGTGTTTTTGATATAGATTAAAATAAAACATAAAAATGCACACAATCACGATTTGTGAGTGAGTTAAATGCATTCAACACACACACACACACGCGTGCACACACATGCACACATTCATAAAGATTTCAAGTTTCATTAAAAATGTATCATAGATGAATGCATGTTGCCGAAAGTTATAAAATATTCATCATCTATGATGCATGTTTGTTTCGTAAGAGCAGTTTTGTATGTGAGTGCGAGTATTAATTCAGATTTTACATTCTGTAAGTTATGGAATGGGTTTGGTTGGGATAATTTTTCATTTCGTTTTATTGTTTGTTTCTTTATTATTATTTTCTTTTTATACTTATTCAAAAAAAAAAAAAAGATTTTTAATTTAACGCATAAAAGTAAATGCATTTCAAGAACACAAAATCAACATCATCTGCATTGAAGATAAAAGACGTGAAAAATATTAATATTCATAAAATTTTATAAAAAAAAAACGAACGAAAACAAATCATTAAAAATGTATCTGTTCTTGAGCCTTTCTTATGTTTTTCAATTTCTAATTAAAAATTTGCTTAAAGTGTGAAACAACAAAACAACAAAGGTTAAAACACAAGGTTTTGAAAAATATTTGTAAAGTCTTTTTCTGATAAAAAAAAGTCTAAAAAGTACATTTACTTACTTATTAGTAAAAGTTAAAGTAATAAAAAAGGATATAAAATTTTTGTGGTAAAAAAGTTTCTATGATCTTGTAGTAAACATAAGAAGCGCCAGGAAATAACTTCCAAATGCAAAAGCTCTCGATAAAATAGCTCCCAAAGAAACATTTCTTAGCCCAAATAGAAAAAGTTAACTGTAAGCATTTTGGTGTAGCAAAAATAAATGCAAAAAAGAAAAAATAAAAGAACTTACAAAGAGAATCAAATAAGTTAATCACTTTATGTAGTTCTTGGTAAAATTAGTGGAGCTTGAGGTGGTCTTTAAGCCATTTGAACTTGGTAAACCTTCTATATATTCTTAGGTTGGTATGATGGGGTTTCTCTTTCAAATTTTTTGCTGCTGCGCTATCTAAATAATTTTGGCACTATACAAGTATTTTATCAGCTGGACTTAGAGTTGTTCCCGATCAGATACGATTGTCTAGGTCTTCGTCCACGATTAGGGCTTTTTCTTTCGTTGTAGTAGTATGTTCGTAGTACGATAACAGAAACTATTACTTTGAAAAAGTTTTATTAAAGTTTATTTTCTAAAAGAGAAACACATTAAATTTAATTAAGAAAAAATTTCCTTGCAAGGGAAATTTTCATTTTGTTTAATATTTTTTTTAACAGTTCATTAAAAAAAAACTCTTCATTAGAATGAGAAAACAAATGCTACCAAAAGTTTTAAATCAACTTTGAAATTGAAAAGTTCATTAGTTGGGAAATTATTACCCAGCAAGATTTTTTCTTTCCAATACACAAAAATGTCCAATATTCATTAAAAAGCTTGTGATATACAAACATTTTTTTTTCTGCAGTTATTTTTGTATAAAACTTAATAGAGTTAACTCTTCTTGATTTAAATGTATGTATTTTATTGTTAAAACAAGCTTTGAAATTGAAAAATTTCCCTAGTTGGGAAATTATTTATAAGGAAGAATTCTTCCTGTCATCAAAAATTTGCAAAATAATTCCCTCTTCAGGAAATTTTTTTGCACCTAATTTTTAAATAAAATTTAATACTGTCTTGGATTTAAGTTATGTATATTATTATTAGATTTGAAAAAATTAAATTAGCTAAAATTTTAAACCAACTTTGAATTTAAAAATTTCCCTACTTGGGAAATTATTTCCAAGGAAGAGTTTTTCTTGCAATATACTAAAATTTTCAATATTCAATTAAAAACTTTTGATTTACTCAAAAATAAAAATTTCCTTTTCAGGGATTTTTTTTCTTTCCAGTATACTAAAATTTCCAATATCCAATAGAAAGCTTCTGATAGATAGAACCAAAAATATTATATTACGGTAGTGTGTTGGGTTATGTAGGGTTATTTTATTCAACAAACCATATTCATAAAAAATATTTTTGGTTTATTGCAGACAAATTTATACACAAAGTTTTTCAAATAAACTTTTAATAAATATAAAATATTTTTTATGAATACGGCCGTAAAACTTTAAACCATAGTTTCGGGCTATACTGAACTATTACCAAAGACACCAAAAATTTCCTAGTAGGCCGGAGTTTTACTTTAAGTTTTGGGGTAAAATTTATGGTTATTTTTATAAAAAATATTTTATGTGATGGCAAGTCCCGTTCACTTGACATATGAGCTTGTAACAGCCGGTATGTTCTGTGCCCAAGTCATCCATAGAATCCTCTTCCTCACCGCAGTATCTGCCCAAGTGTGTATTAGAAATGTCCATTCTGTATAGGTGTTTAAGGCAGGAATAATGATCTGTTAGTGTTTTGATGCTTTACCTATCGGCCCTCTTTGTATCAGAGCTTAGAAATTTCTTGGAATATTCAAGAACGATTGTCTCTTTCCAATGTTGCTCCACGTTGGATTCCGTCCATATCTTCATCTCCTCATTAAGGAGACTCTTGTTGAAGCCAAATGTTGGAGTGGGGCCAATAAGAGAGCCCTCTGCTATTTTTTTAGCGTGGATGTCTGCTATCTCATTGCCATAATGTCCCTCAAGTCTTGACATCTAGACCAGAGTAATCTGTTTCTGGCTTACCAGTTATTTAGCCTGATGTAACATTGCAGTACTAACCTAGATGTAAAGACACAACTGCTTAGGGCTTTTACAAGTGATTGACTATCAGAGAGTATTTAAATCAGCACTCTCTTGTGTCCCCTATCCATCGCAAAGAGTGTGGTGTCTTTCCTGAAATTTATATTTCTGCGCGCTGTTACTCCTTGGAGCATTTTGGATCCATGTTTTTCTTTTAATCTCTGTAGACTTCATGGAAAACATTCAAACACATTAAAAATATTTCTTATAAATGATAATTTATAATTTTTTTTTTGCTGTTACCAATCAATGTACAGAAGAACTTCATACACTTATCAGAGATTTGCACGTAAAAATGTAAAAATTCAAAAATTAAAGTGAAATCCCGACACATTTATGCACAATAAGTTTTGTAGCTAATACTCATTCAAACTTCAATATGACTCTGTTTTTTTTTTGTTTGTTTTGAACTCGAATCAAAGCATGCGTTTGCAGATTTGTGCTTGTTATTTAAAATGAAATTTAGTATTATATTCACAAATATTTATAAACGAACGGATGGATACACATTTTTTCGCACACATGAATAAAAGTTTCGAAGCAACAAGTGGTTACATTTGTTTTTAACTTCCTTAAACAAAATTGTTTGTGCACACACTCATGCCCTCACACCTTCATGCTCACACACACACACACATGCTTATAATAATAAAAACAAAAACACGTAGAAAACAAAACATTTGTTAGAAAATTTGCAGAGAATTTTCTTTTATTTTTAAAACAAACACCTTAAGTATTTTCTGGAAGAATAAATTGTTATTCAATTTAAGCTTGTAAATATATCAAGAGCTTTATTTGAAAACCCAAAAACCAACTGTGTGAACAATGAATGATAGTGTTTAAATTGACAAGCGACAACAGAAAAGAAGACATTGTATTTAATACTCGTATCTTGTGAAAGCAACTGGGGAAATACGATTAAGATACTTGTGTTTTAAATCTTTTATAATTGGAATGAATTTTTGTCATTTAATTTGAATTGATACTTGTAATTTGCTGGATTATCTAAAAACAGTATTCACTCTACTGAAAATATAAGTCCGTCATGGCCGATCTGTCAGACTTTTTGAACAGAACAAATTTTTAACGGCCCTCTGAAATATGTTTGAATTAAGTTTTAATCCATTATTGGAAAAATCTGTTTTATACAGTTTGTTTTCAAGTGGAATCATTTTCCGAAGTCAAGTGTTATCAGCTCTTTAATTGAAACTTTGCTATCACAAAATTCAGCGGAAAATCAGGAATCTTTTTTTTTAACTATTACAGTGTTTAGTTAGACGTAAATTCAAGTCTGCCGATTTTGTTTTTTAAATAACTGCACAGAAATTTATCTTAACGTAGAATTTAAAACAAGAGGCCAATAAAGCTGAGCATGACAAATTGATCGGCAGCGAGCTTTGTTCAATACTCTGCACTATGACCATAACATGCTCGCTAGTAAATGTTATATGTAATCTCATCGATACTTTTCCAAAGTACTTCGTGGTGATACATTTTTAAAGGTAATTTCCCGTGGAAGGCTGATTTTCAATATACATTTCTATATTATAGAGACGTTATCGTATTGTGAATCATTCCATGAGGAATTTTCAAACAATACTAAAGATAATAATTAATAAATTTTGTGAAAAAAAAACTAAAAACACGCTTCGATTTAAAATTTTTCATTCAGTTGTTTAAGCTTATTCTTAAATTATCCCTATAATCAGATAATTATTCGTATAAAGTGTTTCGAGTTTTATTTTAATTCCCAAAAACGGCTTCAGGAATCGCCAAAATCCATCACTTCTCTCGAAATAATATGGCAACTTCAATTTTCCCACTAAATCGAATGACCATTAATAGTTCAGATAAATGTTCCACGGCTAAAACGCGCACCGAATATGAAGCGAAGCGGTTCCGACTTTTCTGGGAATTCCCAAAGCCGGCTACAAGAAACGGCAAAATCCATCCAGTTCTTCAAAAAAAAAATTTTTTTTAAGCATTTTTTTATTTATTGAATCTTCAAAATGAACTAACAATAAGTATTCAAATCTTAATACTAAATTTAAAATTAAAAAATGTGATTCTTAAGTCCGGCCAATGATAGACAAAAAGTTTTATTATGCGGGAGCTATTTCGGTAAAATCACCTATTGAGCAATCTGATGGTGGCAGCGGTATCCCTTCTTTTAAGCCGAGTGTGGCAGCCAAAATTAAGTATATTGCGCACAAGAGGGTTTGGATGAAACAATAAAGCAACTTCAATTTTCACACTGAAGCGAATGACCGTTTATAGTTCAGATGCATGTCCCGACAAAAACGCGCACTGATTATGAAAAACCGGTTCCAAACTGATTAGCGAAGTGGTTCCAATTTTTTTGGGAATTCAAAAAATTGGCTTCGTGAACTCCCAAAACAACTTGCTCTTCTCTGGAAGCAATATGGCAACTTTCGTAAGACCGTCTCAGCTACTTCTTATTATAATTCTTAACTTTCTTTTATTTCTTAAACTACAGTTGCTCTTATGGTTATTTTATTACTTGGCTGTCTTTTAATTGTTAAACTTTTCAATTGCAGGAGGTTTGTTGTGAATATGTCGAGCATAATACACCTTGGTGAAGAGAGCGGGTCTTCTCCTGTGTGTGTTTAAGAGACAGTCGGAGAAAGCCGAAGCAGCAGGAGCTTTGACTTTGCACTAAATTCGTAAAACACATCAGACCCTTGATGGTCTCCTCCACCTAGTTCCTTAAATTTTTCTAGACCTTTTGTGGCATCAATTTTAGGCAACCATCATGATCAGAGAACACTATTGCCCGTTCTTGCGTTTTTAGGTCCAAACCTACTGCGAAAGAATAGGGGTTAAAGTTTCTGAAGACCCAACACAACGTAAGTCGTGTTCTTTCCTAGAGTTTAGATTGCCAACCCAACCGAGAGACTCTTTTCCCAGAAAGCGTTGTGCCCTAGTAGGCAATATGCCAAGACAAAACTTGCCGTAGGGAAGACATTCATACACACATCAAAATAACTCATTTGATATTTTTTTCTCTTGTAAAAAAGTACTGCTTTACCTGCTGTTTTCTTGCTTTCCTTAAAATCATAATTCGCTTGAAATAGCGACAAATTAATTTTTCATATTTTAAAGAAAACAAATAATTTCCCCCATAATTATAGTTTAAGCTGAATGTCCGCATACACTACCTGCTTATGCACTCACATGATTACGTTTGTAGGTACGCATGTGTTAGTGTATGAATTTCCGCTGTCTCTTGTATTTCCATTTGTCGTTCTAAATAAATTCGCCAAGTAATTAATTTTAATAAGTCATCAATGTACGAACGTGTAGAACAAACTAAAAGCAAATTATTGTTGTTTGTTGTACAAAGTTGATAAATTAAATAAAAAATAATAACAAATATGAATGCACGTTTGTAAATTATTCGAACTGTTCGTTTGCTTATATAGGGAATTTTTTTTATATTATTTCTGTTTTAATTGTAAAAATTATAGCAAAGAAAATATATAAATAAATTAGCAAACAAACATAGATTTGTACGTTACAGTGAACCAGTTGTAACGAAGAAACCACAATTGGCAGAAAAACATGTGCATATGAGTACATATATAATTTAAGTGTAAGCACAGTGTCACGATAAAGATTTTAAATTTCAAAACGCTTATTTGATTGTCAAGAGTGAAAGATCCATTCGAAAGTTATTTATTGTTAACACGCTTTTATTAGTTTCACTTGTATGTTTGTTTGTATGTTTGCAATAAACTAAATCCATGCCATATGAGTGATTATTACATATGTGGGTATATAAAACTGTACATAAATACAGTGCAAAAATTGGTGTTGCCGTATTGCTTCCGGGGAAGTGGATGGGATTTTGGGAATTCACTAAGCCCATTTTAAGAATTCCCATTCGCTATCCATTTGGAACCAGCTTTTTATATTCGGCGCGTGTTTTTGCCGTGGAACATGCATCTGAACTGTACATGGTCATTCGCTTTAGTGCGAAAATTGAATTTGCCGTATTGCTACGGATCAAGGCGAATTAATTATTAGGTGGATGCATCGGCGAATTCAGGCGAATTCGGTTAATATGGCGGCACTTTCGTTGTCAAGTTTTGTTTACCTTTTTCGGCGCCATTTAAATTTTTTACATGTTCTTTATCAAATACTTTTGACAGCTTAAGTGTGAATTCGCCTTTTTACACAAACAAAATACCTGTTGTTTTTCTTATTGTTGTATTGTTGTAGCGAAGCGGCTACCTTGTTTTTTGTATCATGGCTACGGATTTAGATGTAGATTTTCACGTTTCCTAAAGCCAACTTTAGAAATTCCCAAAAAACTTGGACCGCTTTGCTAATTGAATCGGAATCGGGTTTTCATGTTCGGTACTCGTTTTTGCAGTGGAAGGTGTATCTGAGCTAATAACGGTCATTAGATTTAGTGCGAAAATTGAAGTTGCCATGTTTAATAAATTGAAATGATTTTTAAGCTTGAGGTCAGTTTTGTTTTTTTATATAAAATGGTTTAATTATATTCGATATTTCAAATACATGTTTAATAAATTTGTGTTTATTTATGTAAGCATTTTGTTCCATTTCTGGTAAGGCATTAGGCCTTTTTTTGTAATTGAAATAACATTTTAATTATTCTGCAAGGCTTCCGGAATCACCAAAACCCTCCACTTCCCTGGAAAAATATGGCAACTTCTTCAAGGAGTTTTTCGTATTTTATGTCAGAGTTTTAATGTTTTAAATAATATACTCTGACATATAATAGAAAAACCCTTGAAGAAGTTGCCATATTTTTGCCGGGAAATTTGGGAGATTTTGGCGATTCCAGAAAACTGTTTTGGGAATTCAAAAAAAAAAAAAAAAGCCTGCAACGTGTTATATAATAATTATCTAGTTATATGGATAATTTAAGAAGAAGCTTAAGCAATAGGGAATGAAAAATTCGAATTTTGATATCACAGTGTGTTTTCTAGTTTTCTAAACTATATTTATTTATTTAAACATACTAATGCAAAATCAAAATGCAAAGTGTGTGATGCATGGCATGGGAAGAGTAACGAAAGCCATGTGCCCTAAATGGTATTGGCAGTGTATTAGTAAACGACGATGTGACTAACTATGGTGATCTATACTTTCACATGGAGATATCAGCGAGGTTAATAATGGAATATCTTGAAAAACTTTATAACTATATCAAATCAATTAATCATTGCGATAATACTAATATATAAGGATGATGAGTGTTGATAATAGCGAAGAAATCAAGTCTGAAATGAATGAATCAATTTTGATTATAGTTGTCCCTCAGCTAAAAAAGTTTGAGTATTTTTTCTAGTCTCCTTCAATCACAAATTATTGATCACAGCAAATTAGTATTGAAAAAAAAATCCTTCTTAAAATCCTTAAGAAAGGAAAAATTTGAACTAAAAGAACGATATACTCATTTGAAAGTGCTTTCTTTTAACAATTTTTCTTCCTTAACATTTTTGAAACTTCTTTATTTCTTTCCACTGTGCCTGACTTGTGTATTTGTTTGCTTGGTTAGCATGACGATTAATTGCACGTTTCCAATTCAACATACATAATTATAATACAAAATAAAATAATAATAAAAAAAAAATAGAATTACAATGAAAACAGAAAATTACAACAATAAAAATACAGCAACAAAAATATACTCATGCCACTAGAAAATAATAATTACACTGCAATAAAAATATTTAAATATATTGCAGAAATAAAGAAAAAAAAATGTAATAAAAAATTCATATTAAAATCAAAAAAAAGCAAAAACAAAAAAAGGAGAGAAAAACAAATTGTACACAAAGTAGAAAATGCAAATTACAATAATAAAGTGGTGAACCTTTTAAATTAAACAATAAAGCACTTGTATAGCAGTAGTAGTAATAAGTGACTTTGGCGTAGTAGTTGCTATTGTTGTTGTTGTTGTTGTATTACTTCTTTTTTTGCAGTTGTAGTTGTTTGTAAACAAATGAACATTGACAGGCCAAATGTGTTTATTGAATGAGTGAATAAGAAAGTGAGTGAAACAACATTGCAAAGGGGGCACAGATAATAAACCCAGTAAAAAATAGAACAAATGTTATTTCCAAACCTGTCATATCAGATCTGGAGCCAAATTCTTACAACTGTGAAAATGATTTACATCAGTACCTGCCTTGACGGCCTAACCCAATGGTGGATCAATTCCACGAAGTGAATTTTTCACGATTCACCACCGCCCCCGTGTGGCTTGCTAGGCTCACACAGGTAGCAATTCTTGTCCTATGATTGCGGTCATATGAACAACTTCTTGTTGAGGAGTTCGGGCTTTCTAATCCCTTATGTATGCAATTTCCCAGAGGACAAGGCTTAATGAGATGGTAGGCCGAAGCCCATTAAGAACATCAGCTCTTAAACCAACTCACCCGTCAAAAAAGCCATCACCAAACAATTATCAAGGATACTAACACTCCCTTCCTGCGTTTTAGGTTTCAACCACAGCCAGAACGTTTCAGCCAAGGTAGGCACCTCAACCATGATCAGCCCGGGTCGAACCGCAAGCAGAACTTCCCGGGGGCCATGCTGATCCCCGTTCTGCCAATTTATACCCTTGGTAAGGGTTTCGGAAGCCAACACAACATAAGTCATGTGGCTTTCTAGAGTTTTGTTTGCCGCACCAAACGAGGGACCCCTTCCCCTCTTTTCCCCGAAAAACAGAGCGCCTAAGTTAGGAATACGCCAAGGCAAAACCTGTTCCCCGGGGGGTCCAAATTCTTACAGATAGATATAGTTACAATATCTTAGAAACGAATGCCTGAAGAGTCATTTAGATGTTTTGTTTTTGTCAAAACCACTTGATACCAAAACCACATTAGTTAAGAAAAAATATTGCATGATGTTATGTTTGTGCTGCTGCTAGGTAGCTTCAATATCAATCCGCTCTCCTATATAAAATTTTATAAATCTTTTTTATTAACATTTTTGTGTTACATTGAAACCCACCCCAAATATTTTGCTGGGTTACTTCGCATTAAAGCAAGTTTATTTACTGGCAAATATTTACCTTGCATAAAGAAAGTAATCTTTTAGTTTGAAATAATGATTTTCTTTGCCATCACACATTTAGTATAAAAATAATAATTTTCTAGGTGAAATGTGGCAAAACCCCAAACACTTCTAAAGAGAGGAAGGAGGTAAATCCGCGATAATCAAACTAAAATAAATAAACTATATAATTAATGTTTTCAACTGCTGAGAAGCGAACTAAAAGGTTTATTTTTGCTTCCTAATCCCTTAATTAGAGCATAAATAAATAAAAGAAAAAATTATTGTCTAGGATTTATTTTAATTCTTTGTGCCGCATATATTAAAACAGCGCCTTCGCGATCTATAGTGAATTGTATATTTTAGTTTCTGCATCAAAACCATTTAAATCTTCAATTTTAGAACAGTGTAACCATCAGCAAAACTACAACAAAATAGAGCAAAACACAAAAAAATATATACATATATAATAATGAAAGAAAAACAAGATTGTAGAAAATAATGCAAGATAGAAAAAAAAAGTTTTTAACAAAAAATAAAAAAACTTAAACGTTTAGCAGGAAACTACTTTGCATTTAATTGTCTGTAATGACGTGCAAAATAAAATGTTCAAAATGTAATGTTAAAATGTACTAAAATGCAAAACAATACATACAAACAAAAATCAAATAAAAATGTGCTCTTGTTAACATGTGTGTTAAGCGACAGTGTGGCGACAAAGTGTTTGGACATATAATGTCGAAAGAAACTTTAACGGCCGTATCCAAAAAAACTTAACAAAGCTTGGTAGGCAGTTGTTAAGAAAAATTCCTTAATGTTGTATGCAAAAATAATTATTTACTTACCATTCGTTTAAAGTTGAAATGAGTACACTTTAACTGTACGTTAAAATGACATTTGACTTCTTCATTTTTATTTCCTTTAAAAAGCACAATTTTGTAAAACATTTTAATGCAATCAATGTTTTATGCTTATTAAATAAGGAAATTTACACATTGCATTGTAAACAAATTGAAAATATTAATTTTGAAATGAAAATAAAAATACGAAATGTATTAGTGATGCACTTTCAATCAAACGAATACAACGAAAAACGGTATTCGAATAATAAAAATTTTTCTAGTAAAAGTAGCCCCATTATTTTTCTCATTTTAATTAATATACTACATATAATGTATTCACCATTTATTTAAAAGATAAATACAGGGAATATTTGTCAAAAATTTATTATTTTATGTAGCAATAATAAAAATATTTTTTCTTTTTTTAATTTTATATTCGGGTTAATATAATATTCATTTTCTTACATCACTACTGAAAAAATTCCAACCGAACATAACGGCACTGCCAGAATAAAACAATTAAATTCCTTACTGTATTTAAAAGTTAACTTACTGTTTTTGCACAAACTTTTTTAACAAATGTATGGTAGAGCTAATGTGTTTGGTAACTAACGTATACGTTAATACTCAAGTAAGAATTTTTTTTGCATATGGCCCTAAGACTTTAAATCGTCAATGTTGTGAAACATATGAGTAGTTGGATAGTTAAGCATAAATTTAAATTTTGTACTTATTTTAATATTAATTTCATAATGTCGTCAGGTTCTTAATTAAACTCCGTTTGTGGACAACTTAGTGTTTTTCGTCAACAACTTAGTTTTTTTGTCAAGATTCAGACAAGTCGAACCGCTGACGGATTGCATTGCTTTCGTCATCTTATATCAGATAAAAATTTTTTTTCGGTACAATATAAACTCTTGTAAAGGGTTGAATCTTTCCTGAATCTCGGATTTTCTTAGTCACTTCCAGTTATCGAAGTTTTCTTTTTTAAATCACAATCAAGTTGAAATACATGTTATCATCATCGTCAATACTAATACATAATTTGAGCAACCGCGCGTTGAGTACTTTAACAACTATCAGTTCATTTTTTGGTATGTTTTGTTTGGTTTGGTTGGTGTTGGATAACTTACGGTCACCAATAAATTTCTTCACTCTCTCCTGTACACGATCAAAAATCCCAAAACAACGGTGTGGTGAAGGTACCAATCTTCAATAGACAGAAAACTTTTATTTGCAATTTTGATCTAACAAGTGATATAATAATTTTGCGTTTCTGAGCACATGGCTGATTATTTCAAACGCAACTTCATTCCATTTTCCGTGTTTACTTTTAATTTTTGTATCCGCATTGGTAAGAATGAATAATTTGAAAATAAAAGTAATCGTTGAAGGAAAAAATTGTTTACTCAAACATCTACGGGGAGTTTTTCTTTTTTATTATAAAATATTTTGAAGTTGGAAAAAATACACAAAAGTATTGTAATCCATTACATCTTCAGGCTGAACTAAGACATTCAGCCCAATAAAATTCATTGATTTTTACGGCATCGCTTTTTAATGAAACGTTAACTCTGTAGCTGTCAGTAAATTTTACTTTGAGTGAATTTTACTGATAAACAAATTCATCGTTGCGGGGACTGGTTCTGCAAATGATCTCTACTCACTAAGGTCAACACAAAAGCAAATAAGTTTTATTTAAACCCGGAATCTTAAAGTTTTGTTTGAACCTAAACATCTTATGTACCTTTTTGTAAATACATCTTTAATTGAAAGTATGCACTCCTTCTATCGTTTTTAAATTGTAAAACAACCATCAGATTTTGTAGCAAATATTTGATTGCTGCTCTACCTCTTTTTTCAACCTAACCTAATGAGTAGTGTAGTAGTGTATGAGTGCTGATGAGTAGAGTAGCAAACCATCTAGTTGTCCCCCAGCTAAAGATTTGATTATTATTTTTCTTGTCTTCTTCAATCAATAATTATTGATCACAGCAAATTTGTATTGTAAAAAATTCTTAAGAAAAAACTTAAGAAAGGAAAAACTTGAACATATGTACTAACCAAAAAAATGTTTAATTTAAAAATTATAAAGTTCAACAAAAATTTAACAAATTAACCTAACCTAATTTTATTTCTTTACGACTCTATTAAATATTTTTTATAAATAGGCTTTCAAGTTCGGTTTTTATTCTTTCAGACATTTTTAAAAAAGGATTTCTGGATAATCTATAGATTAAAAAAAAAAAAAAACAAGGAAAAATTATTTTTAATATTTTTTTTTAGCTGAGAAACAAGTAACTGTTTCGTAGCCACTGCTTTAACCATCAGCAATGATTGGTCCAGGGATTTGAATTACGGTAAAAATTATCTTATTAAACCTCAGAGCATTTGTTTAACGTTGTGTTTTTATTTTTCTTTCATTCGGTTGAAATTCGCAGCCCGTGCTCTATACTTTCTTCTTTTGAATTATGTTTGTTTTGTTGGAATAATAACTTGACACACTGTATTTACTGTAGTGTAAAAGTAGTGGTAGAAATCTAATATTTTGTTTGTAATACATTTAGTTTGCTGTTGCTGTTGTTGTTGTTTTTTTATATTTCGAACATTTTGTTTGTTATAATATATTCGACTTGTTGTTGTCTTTTTTTCTATTCCTTCGCCTAGTTTACTGATTTACATACATTTTATTTTGTTTGATAGTGAATGTGATTTTGCATGGGAGTATGAGCGAGCTGTGGTGCTCTAAGTACCGTTCCATTTGCCTTTAAGTAGGTTTTTAACAGTACACAGTCTGTTACATATGTAGATATGTACAGCAGAACAAAAAAAAAAAAAAAAAATGAATATAGAGGCCAGAATCAAACAGCCGACTAAACAAGCTCCAAACAGGCAAACCTACAAAACTGGCATCATTTCGTTATACGAGTATTTAGAGAGAGAAAAAAAAAGAAATAAATTTCCACAATGTGTGTATTTAAATATTAAAACGTTTGTATGTAATTTGGAATACGAGTATCTGCATTAGTTTGAGTTGGAATCTCTGGTGGCTTAAGTATTTAAAAACGGATTTTATGTACAACATAATAATATATATTGCACTTATGACTATTATGCAATATTCTATTCCGACTTGCATTTTGTTTGCCTTACTTTTGTTTCTAATTATTATTTTGTTAAAGTATTTAACACACGCTCATACTCCAACACACACAAACGAAGCACTCACACACAAACACACGCACATAAACTCGCATTTAAATATTGAATTTGATTCCGAAGTGTTTCTATGCTCAAGATTGTTTGATCTGCCTGACTTTCGATGTGCCTGGGCAGATTTTCGTTCTTGATACAAATTTCAAATCGATTTTAGATTTGAGCAAAACGTGTGCTGGACTTAAATCATATCGCTTTTATCACTGACTTAACTCAAAGTAATTTTAAAAGATACAGATTTTTAAGCTGCAAGTGGAATCTGCAGATGGATTAAATGCAAAATTCCGTATATCGTCATTATATTTATATTCATGCATTAATCATAAGGGCTTATCTGCTTTTGTAACGATATGTCAAATTTTCTATAGCTTGCCTAAATAGGTTTGATGAGCTTGCTGTATCTAAATTAGGTGTGGTACTTCTTTTAACTAAGAGATTTTCTGTTACAAAATTGGTATTGATTAACATCAGCACCAATTGCCTGGCGGCCAAAACCATAAATTAACTAGTCAACGACTAAACACTGCCGCTAAGTGGTACATGATGATATTGGGCCTTATAAGAAACTCATTTGCTGAAAGGTTAGGACCACATTGTCCTTTTAACAAAGTGCCATTGATTTACATCAGCACCTGCTTGCACCTACCTTGGCGGTCTTATCTGATGATGGACCAACTATACGGGGTTGATTCACGAATCAATAGTGCCCTTAAAAGATGCAGGTTTTTAAGTTTCAAGTGGAATCTGCAGAGGAATTAAAGGCAAAATTCCGTATACCGTCATTATATTTATATTCCTGCATCCATCATAAGGGCTTATCTGCTTTTGTAACGATATGTCAAATTTTCTATAGCTTGTCTAAATAGGTTTGATGAGCTTAATGTATCTAAATTAGATGTAGCACTTCTCGTAACTGAGAGTTTATGAATACATGGAAAACTGCTATAAAATATTATATGTTGTAACATAAATGTTATGTTATGTGCCTGCGTTTTTTTTCAATCCTCGGAACACTTCTGAAAGTTACTTTTTGTTATCGCTAACAGGTGGAGGATTTTTATTTTATCTCCTCAATTATAGCAAAACGCTTTGCTTTCATCGGTGTCTTCAGTTTTGCGAAAAGGAAAAGTCAGCATGATACCGATTTTGTTTTTGGCCAAAAACTCACGCACAAGCATCCATGTGTGAGCTGGTGCGTTATCATGGTGCAAAGTCCATGATTGGTTTTTCCACAATTCTGTGCGTTTCTGACGAATTGCTTCACGCAAACGGCGCATAGCTTCAATATAGTATTCCTTATTGACCATGCGACCTTGCGGCAAGAATTCATGATGCACCACGCTATTGCAGTTAAATAGAACAGCGTTCTTATGTGACCGAACTTGACGTGCTTTTTTCCTTCTGAGCTCTTCTGGACGCTACCATTGGGCTGATTGGACTTTTGTTTCAATGTCATAGCCATACACCCATGATTCATCAACAATTACGACATTTTTTTTTTTTAACTTGGACCTGGACTCAGGGGATGACCCCTACATATGTAGTAAATCATCGTTGACGATGTTCACAGCTTCTGAGCGATGTACATGCGACGTTGCTTTTGCTCAAAATTTAGCAATTTTGGAACATTCCTGGCTGGGGCACGTTTTATGCCTAAAACATCCGTAAAAATTGCTTGGCATGAGCCGAATGATACGTGAACATCATCAGCGACCTTTCTGATAGTGATTCGATGTTTATCAAAAATCATTTTCTTCACTGCTTCAATGTGTTCAGCGGTTGTTAACGAGCTCTGGCGACCAGTACGAGCATAGTCATTGACATCTTCTCGGCTCTTCCTTAAACCGGTTATACCACGATTGAACTTGTGTGTGTTTTGCTCATAGTAGACTCGCCAAACGCCATAGTAAATATTTCAAATGTCCTTGCACATTTAATTTCATGTTTTACACAAACCTTAATACAGTTTCTGTGGTCCATTTTTTTGAATAGTAAAAAATCGAAGTCCACACCAAAACACGACTAACTTTTTTATCTGTCTAAAACAAACTGACAATGCGAAATGGCTGATATTGCCAACATATATAACAGATATGTGTATCAACATATCAGAAAAAAAACGAAAATCGAACATACGTAACTCTCGAAATTTGAAAATAACGGTTATTTTTTGATCAGACCTCGTAGTTCACATTTTTATCTAATTTAACTTCCATACCAATAACACTTATAACATTGAATTGTGTTTTCCGATGCTTCATAAATTTATGGAAAACAAAGGTAGCCCACTGTGCATGTGTTTTCACCGCTTGCTCAACGTGGAATAAATAAATGTGTTTAAAAGACAGTAACAACTGCATGTAAATTTGTTCAAACAATTGTTCTTTGAGCTAAGCTTTGCTATTTTAAAGCGACTTTCTTATAATACTTTTCTTAATATTATATTTTTTTCCCGAGGAATATAAAATCAATACTTTCTTCAAAAAATTACTATTTTTCAAATGATTCCTCTTGACGCTGTTTTGCTTTCAAATATGTTCATTTCAAATGCATAGTCGTATGTATTATGTAATATGTATTAAGTAAAAAACTTGTAATTGATTTAAGAAATATAATAAATCAAGCTCTTGTAAAACTTTTAGCGTTTAACTACCTGACATGATTACTTCTAGTTTATTCCTTTTCCTTTTGAACTTTTAAGGTGAAATTATGAGTTGGTTTTTAATTGATTGTTGTAGTACATTTTAACGTTAATTAAAGCAACAATTATAGTAAATTAGTGGTTATTAAAACAAATCCAAAACGAAAAACAAATAAATAATAAACAATTGTTCGATTGGTACCATTAAAAATGGGGAAAAACAACATAATTAACTTAGAGAAATTTTATCGCTCAGCTTATCTCAGCAGTACAGCAGTGTGGCATGCAACATATCTACATTTATACAACATACAACAACAACTACAACAACTTATTAATCAATACAAGGTTACCAACCAGTCTAAGTGCTCTTAATCAGAATATTTTCAGTTAAGTAAAGTCAAGTGAAAAGAGCAGAAAAATTATGTTTTCGAATCGTATCGAAACGAAAAAGAAAAGAAAATAATTTGAACTGGTTTGAGTAAATAGGCAAACAACAATCAATAATATGCTTGATTATTTTTTAATGTTCATTTACATCATAAATTTGTTAAACACACAGACAGCTAGGAATGAATTTTCCAAAAGAGGTAATAAACTTGTGCCTCTATTGACAGGACTGTAATACAAGCAAAATTGATTTAGAGCATTGCAGATTCAATAAATGCTTAAAGTAATAGATGAGCCTTCGGTTACACTCAGAAAAAGTTAATTAAATTAATTAAAATTTACTTGGTAGGGTGCCAAGGTGATTTTTACAGGACTTGAGTAAGAAAAGCATAATATAAATAAAGAAAGTTTGCTTTTGTTTAAAATGTTTTGGCGCCTTGTTCTTATTTGATGTTTGAAATATATTAAAAAAAAAAGTGTTCTTAGACAAGGCAATATGTGCTTATAAGGTTTTCCATTAAAAATTCTATTTTGTAAAACATAAAAAAAATTATTTTATTAAATAATTTCTTTTCATATGTTTTACAAAAGAAAACCATATTAAACTATTATTTCAAGCATCACAAAAACGAAATGTGTAATCAAAGTTCGTCTTGATATAAACGCATAATGAGAAACGATTCGAGCAATTGCGACGGCAAAAGTATTAAACAGTAGAATGTAAATAGATTACGCCATGTAAACACACTAGACTTAATTAGGCCCCAATATACTACCCCCAAATTTCCCGCTCCCTTGCCATTGTAACACATTCCTGTTTTCCTATATACCAAGACAGAAAAATAACCGTTATTTTAAATTTTTTTTTTCAAAAAATATTTATTTACTCGCATTATTTCTTCTGTGAATATCCAGATATAGTTAAAAATCCAAGAATAACAACAACATCATTTATAGTTGATGAAGTTGGAATTTTAGATACTTTAAATCATGTATGTTTGTTTGTTTGTGTATTATGTTTTTAATTTTATCTTGTTTGTGTGAATATGTTGTACATTTTATAACAATCACATCAACAGCTGTACACTGGGCTAGATGTGATATAAATTCTTAACAATATATACCATACAAGCCCAAACCATTCTAGAACTCTGCCTTAGTGTCTCTAATATTCATCATTCGATGCAAAAGTATTCAAGTCTGCAATATAAACTACTTGTAACTAAAAAGTTGTTGGTTTTGTAAATTTTTTCCATGCCATCGATAGCTTTAATTTTATAAAGTTAAAAAGTTTTGTTTTGCATATGCAAGAAATAAGCTGTAAGCCACCTTATATTAATTAAAAAAAAAACAAATAGATCTTTTAAAGGGTGGTTAAATTTCGAGGGCCGATGTTGATTTTGAATAAAACACAAACTATTTAGGAAATTATTGTAATTTTATTTTATTATGATATATTGGTATTATTCAATTATGTATGGAACAAAATATCGGCCAAATGGGCGCCGCGACCATGGCGGCACACCTCCATCCGATGGTCTAAATTTTCGATGACCTTGAGGCATAATGGAGGTTCTATGCCGTTAATGTGCCGAATTATCTCATCCTTTAGCTGTTGAATTGTTGCTGGCTTATCGACGTACACCTTTTCTTTCAAATAACTCCAAAGAAAAAAGTCCAACGGTGTCAAATCACATGATCTTGGCGGCCAATTGACATCGCCATTACGTGAGATAACACGGCCATTGAATTTGTTGCGCAAAAGAGCAATTGTTTCGTTAGTTGTGTGGCACACCACATATCGTCTACATCCATATCTTCCAATTCGGGCCATAAAAAGTTCGTTATCATATCACGATAGCGAACACCATTCACAGTAACTGCCTGACCGGCCTCATTTTGGAAAAAATACGGCCCGATGATGCCGCCAGCACATAAACCGCACCAAACAGTCACTCTTTGTGGGTGCATTGGTTTTTCGACAGTCACTCTTGGATTCTCATTCGCCCAAATGCGGCAATTCTGTTTATTGACGAATCCACTGAGGTGAAAATGTGCCTCATCACTGAAGATGATTTTCTTCGAAAATTGATCATCATTTTCATAATAAGTCTGGATAACTTTAACACGTTGTTGGATTGTGTATCTCTCCATGGTTCAAATTGAATAAGTCTGAAATAGAGAAATGTCAAATAAAATTTGGAAAAAAACTTGTCCCTTGAAATTTAGCCACCCGATATATCTCTTTACTTAATCTAATATAATATAGTGCTGAAGGTCAAAGTTTTTTATAAAAAATTGTAATTTAATTGTAAGTCTAATACATAAATAAATAAAAGAAAAAATAAATTATTACTGAAAAAAAAATTAGTTTTAAATTTTCCATTTTTGGGAAATTTTTATTTTATGGGAATCTTTCATAAAAATATGTCCAATAACATTTAAAAAGGAGGAACAGTAAAATCTTGTTCATGTTGAAAATTTCCTTATTCGTGTTCAAAAACTTCCCCACACTTCTGCGCCTACAGTTTGTCAACCATATTGTAGGCCTATTCATTTACTTTTATTTAATTAATGTTCATTTAATTAAAGTTCAATTAAAATAATTTCAAGCCCTTTAAATTTTTGAATTTTCAAGCTTTCAAAAAAAAAAAAAAAAAAAAACAAAAATAATAATAATAATAATAATAGTTATTTTAATGACAGTTAAAAATAAATCTTATTTTTTATTTTATGCGAATCTTTCATAAAAATATGTCCAATAACATTTAAAAAGAAGGAACAGTAAAATCTTGTTCATGTTGAAAATTTCCTTATTCGTGTTAAAAAACTTCCCCACACTTCTGCGCCTACAGTTTGTCAACCATATTGTAGACCTATTCATTTGCTTTTATTTAATTAAAGTTCAATTAAAATAATTTCAAGCCCTTTAAATTTTTGAATTTTCAAGCTTTCAAAAAAAAAAAAAACAAAAATAGTAATAATAATAATAATAATAATAATAATAATAATAATAATAATAATAATAATAATAATAATAATAATAATAATAATAATAATAATAATAATAATAATAATAATAATAATAATAATAATAATAATAATAATAATAATAATAATAATAATAATAATAATAGTTATTTTAATGATAGTTAAAAATAAATCTAAATGTTTCTAGAAATATAATTTGTGTATTTAGTAACGCATTGCAGTATTCTAAATTTAGAAGAGAAGTACTTGATTAGCAAAACTATTTTACAAATAAATATTTATTACTTAATCACATTTAAATGAATGTAGCAAATATATTTAAGTGCATTAAGATATTTCTTTATTTATCAACATGATATTAAAAGTTTAACAATGAAAATGTTTCGCATGTTAAAGATTTTTCCATTAATCACTTGCATTTTTATTCATTGTTGTAGTTTTTACTTTTTTCATTCTTTTTGCGACGGCAGAGTTAAAAAAAATAATAAATTAAATGAAAAAAAACTAACAACAGAAATAACAAATATTATTTCCACACATTTCACATGCAAAGGAAATCATAAGTAATATAAATAATTGTTTTCGTTTCGTTTTTTAAGTTTCTTAGTTTTCTACACACATAGATTGTAATACACTGAGAGAAAAAATTGCCACAGTATAAAATATTCCAACATTTTAAATGCTGCAATAGAATTTGTTTTAGTCTTTCGTGTTGTTATTGTTAAAGTTAAACTTCCACTGGCACTACTCCCTCCTTCCTCCTCATCATAACCTATTTACCTAGTTCCAGTACAAAGCGCTGCATATGTAGGGGTCATCCCCTCAGTGCTGGTCCAAGATAAAAAAATAATAATAATAAACTTAGTACAGATTTTCTTTTACTTTTCTTTTGCTGCAGGTGATAACTAAAATTTAGATAAATTTTCCACAAATACACCTTATTCTTGGGGAAATTCATCATACGCCCTCGTTAACTACGTTTTAACAGAGCACGCAACAGCTGAGAATTTAGAGCCACTGATAAAACTAAAATACAATAACAAGCCTCACTTCACCTACCTCTAACACCGTTTTCACACATGGACCATTTACTTTGCAATGTTTTGAATTTGGCAGTGACAAGGGGAAACAAGAGAAAATAGAGCCGCTCTCTTCTCCCTTGCCATCAGCAAACTCAAAACTTTGCAAAGTAAATCTTACATGTGTGAGAGTGGTGTAACTATCGCTGTTAGCCTCTTCAACAGCTCTTTTTTTCTTAACAAAAGCATAAAATTTCTTTCAGTGTTTAATTAAAAAAAAAATATATTAAGTAAATAAATGCTATTTTTTATTTTAAATTCCATTATATAAGTTATACACATTATTTTAAATTATGCAAATTGTCTTGTGTTAAACAAAAAAAAAAAAAAAAAAAAATAGATTTTTCACATCAGATTAAAGCGAATCTTTTGAAAATGAAAAAAAAATTATAATAAAAAAGTTTCAAATTTAATTTTGTTAAATGATAGTGATTTAATGCAAATCGCAAAATATTTGCTATTCAAAACTGAAACTGGCGTACATTTGTCTTAAATGTAAATAAATGCATTAGGAAAATAAACTACACTGGGTCGCATAGCTTAAGGTACACCAATGTTGCTTAAAGTAATCAATTACAAATTGACAAAATAACTGGTGTCTTCATTTTTTGTATGTATAATTATTTTATAATAAATCATTTTTAGAAAGTATCTATTATAAAATATTATAATGAATTATCCTACAATGCAATATATTGCCGTGAGTCGAAACTCACTTCTCCCCCCAACCAATAATATAATAAGCAACAGCAATACACTGCTGCCGTAGCTTTCATTACAAATTTTTTTGTATTGGCAAATCGGTTATAACCAAAATTACTATACCGTAGCTTTCATTGTGGTTACCACCGCAAATATGAAATATTTATCTGATGGTCCTGATCCGTTATTACCGTGCCCAAATTCATTCTTCGCACCAATATTCTGCCGTGTCAGCAGTTCGCATGATTTGGCAGTTTTCATTATTTTATATGAATTATCGTACAATGCAATATATTGCCGTGAATCGAAACTCACTTCTCCCCCCAACCAATAATATAATAAGTAACAGCAATACACTGCTGCCGTAGCTTTCATTGTGGTTGCCACCGCAAATGTGAACTCTGTAGCTAATGGTCACTTTTCCGTTATTGCTGGCTGTGCCCAAATTCATTCTCCGCACCAATGTTCAGCCGCGTCAGCAGTTCGCACGATTTGGCAGTTTTCACTGGTAGCAAATTTTGACTAGTACAGCTGTTGTTATGTTATCAAATTTGTTGTTTTGATAATTTCGGCCGGTCATTAGATATCATCTTTGTTTTTCATTGGCAGCATTGATTGCTGCTGCTTATAAACTTTGCCGGTGAGGGGAATAAGTGATTCGACACTGTTTTATTTACCGAAATTGGCAGCAGCTGATTGCCACATTTAAAAAAGTAATAAGTGCTCCTTCTTCAAGATACGATGCTAAAATTATGTGAAAACACTTCGAATTGGTTGATCATTTACATTATAGTCCAGACTTACCTCCTAGTGACTTTTTCCTGTTTCCAAACTTGAAAAAATGGCTCGCAGGAAAAAGCTTCATCTCAAAGGAAGAAGTGATTAGCGAAACTTTTTTTTAAGCGGTTTTTATTTATTGAATCTTCAAAATGAACTAATAATAAGTATTCAAATTTTAATACTAGATATAAAACTAAAAAAAATAAAAATGTACTTTTTACTTAAGTCTGGCCAATGCTAGACAAAAAGTTTTATTATGCGCGAGCTATATCGTGAAAATCACCTATTGAATGTTCTGATAGTGGCAATGGTATTCCTTCTTTTCAACCGAGTGTGGCTGCCAAAATTAAAGAGGGTTTGGGTGAAGTTCCAGTTTACTAACATACCTTGTCGCGTACTTGGAAAATTCCTCTCAGATCTTTATGAATTCGTGATTTTTTTTACGTACCAGTAATCGTTCGAAGAATTTGGTTTCGTCGCCTTTGATTTTTTTTCAATGTTTAACATTGAGGCGGCGTCCCATAACTGAATTCCTCAGCACCATATAGGCTTTAGAACTGCATTGTATAACAAAAGTTTGCGATCCAACTTCCATGTCGAATTTCCGCCCATAAGCCAATTTAGTTGCGCTGCTTTTAGTTTCAACAGAGTAACATTTGCTTCAATATGAGACTGCCACGTTAGCTTACGGCCACTGTACTTGACTTCATTGTGCTGCGGAATAGGCAAGTTGTTCATTTGGATAGGCGCACAAGTTTGTTTACACAGTGTGAATGTGACGTGAGTACATTTTTACTCATTTACTTTGATTTTCCAAAGTTTTAGACATTTCTGTAATATTGAAATATAATCCTGTAATTTTCGTGAAGCTTATTGATGGTTTTCATGAACGCTAAAAAACGCTGTGTCGTCTGCAAAAGTTGATGTGAGGATTCCAGATTACCGAAACTAACGCGTATTTTGGGGGGGGGTTCCCAAAATCGTATCATTCAGATGGTATAAAAAAGTCGGAATATCGTCTTACTAAGTGTATTGAGCGAAAAGAATACCATGCTGAGAAATAAATGTTTTTTGAAAAATAAAATGTTTTTTTTCCTACTTAGGTAGCTTCAATAACAATCCGCGATTAAACTTATTTTCAAATTAAACTTATTTGTAAGATAAAATACTATTTTTATTATTTGCGAGTTGTTATAACGGCCCTTAAATTATTTACATACTTGTAGTAGCAAAACTTTCTTTTAAAAGCTAAAAAGTCTTTAAAAAATGTTTGGAAAAAATTGCTTTTAACGAAATTTCATCTAAAAACATTTGCTCAAACGTACCAGAAATTGGATTCGAATTAGTAAAGGGTTTTAGCGTTTTGACCACCGTTTCATGTTAAAAACTACAAACCAATTTAAAGCTGCACTGAGTTAAAACAATCTCTTTACTTAGTTGTGTGTGATTAACAACAAACAACAATTAAATTTTTTCTTCAAAATTATTTTCCTAAAAAAGTGGAAAAAATAAAATTAAAATAAAATATTAGAATCGCATAAGTGACTAATTATTCGAATGACCGGTCGGCTGGTTAGATAAAAGATTGTATGAACGAACGTACGAATGAATGAATGACTGCTGGCGGTTGTGAATAGTTGTTGTGTGTGGATGTGAGTCTGACTGAGAAACCGACTTACAACAATTTAAATGCAATGAAAATAGTAAATAGAAATAAAAAAAAGTATAAAATTAAATAGATACAATTAAACATCCGCTAAATAATAAATTTAAATTGTAGACATAGTGCAACATTTATTGTTGTGTGGCTGCCACATTTATTGCAGTTGTTTGTTGCTGCCTGCCTGCCTGCCTGCATTTTGCTTCGTTGCGCAAAGAGTACAAAAGAAGTACAAACACAAAAAACGCTTAAAAAACATACATTTTTACAAGTGTTTTTCATAACTGCAAGTTTGCATACAAACGTGTGTTTGTTGGTGCGTATGTGTTGGTGCAAGTATCTGCTAGACACTCACTCGTCATTCATAAATGATTTCAATATTTTTTCTAATGTTGTACAAGTATTTCTAAATGTTCACTCATGTTTATGTAGGTATGTATGTGTGTGTGTGTACACGTGTGTGTGTGTATGTGAGTGTGGTTGTTTGTTTTATATTAATAAATAATGGTTTTTGTTGTTTGTTTTTTATTATAATTATTTTATACATTATTTTTTTCTTTACCCTAATTATGAACAATAATAAATGAATGTTTTTCAAGTATTTCGTCACAATTTTAGTAATTCAAACAAATTGTGAGAACGTTTTTTTTACGAGATTTGCTGAAAAGTTTAATTTACAGATTGAGGTTAATTTAATACGAACACTTTGTTTTAGAAGGGACTTTTTTTTCAACATGCACCTAAACTTATTGTTAGTTTTTCTTTTTGCTTCTAATAGCTTATATGGAAATAACTACAATAACATATTTATAAAATAAAAAAAAATAATATGAATTATATTATATATATGCTATAGGCCACACTATTCCCACTCCTATTCCTTGGAGTGTTTTGGACTCATCCGTGTACAACTTTTGTGAACCGTTCCGCAGCTCGTTTGGACTCATGCCCCATTTTTCCTTGTTGGGAAAAATACATGTAAGAATAATAGCTTAAAGAAGTTCTGTTCAAAAACAGTACATTTTAAAAGGTCCTTTAAGGCTCTGTTACACTATTCTAGACGATCCTGCGATCTACTAAATAAAACATGTGCGCAGAAAAAGTACTAAAATGCATCTACGTGACAAAGCTTTTGACAAACCGTGCGACTTGAAAATTTGTATGAACATTTTCATAACACGAAAATATATACATATTGTGAAAAATATGAGAATATTGTTGGCGCCTCGGGATATAAATTGAAATAATGTAAAATTATTATGGTAATAATGGTTTTAATTACTTTACTAAGTACATAAATTATTACAATATAATGGACTATATCGCCATTTTGAGGCGATTTTATAAACTTGGCCAGACTTTTAAAACATTTTCATGTGAATGATTCGTACGATCGTGTAGGAAAGCCGTTAAAATGGAGAAATAAATTCCGTGAGAATATTTATAATTGGAATGAATATGGCAACCTCAATTTTCGCACTAAGTCGAATAATCGTTAGAAATTCAGGTTTACGTTCCAGGGTCAAAACACACACCGAATATAAAAAACCGGTTTTGTTCGGTTAGCGTAGTGATTCCGAGTTTTTTGCGAGTTCCCAAGGTCAGAAAACGTCAAAGTCCCCCTACTTCTTCAGAAGCAATACGACAACTTCAACTTAGAGTTCAGATGCATGTTTCAATTATTTTTTTCGGAATTCCCAAAATCGGCTTCGCGAGTCCCCACACTTTCCCGCAAGAAATACAGTTTTCGTACTAATGCGGCAAAGTAACTTTTAATGTAAATAGGTTAAAAAAACACTTTTCAAAATAGTACCATTTGAGAAAAAAGCTACCTTTGCAAAAAGTTCATTATTAGAAAAGTGTGGTTAAAAACAGTATTTTTTTTTTTATAAAAAATGCGTTTATAAAATTACTTTTTAAAAACGTACCTTTAAAAAATACATTTGGGTTTTTTATAATCATACATATTATAACATTTTTTTTTATATTACACCTTTTTCAGAAACTGCTTTTTGAAAAAAGCTTTTGTACCTTTTGAAAAATAAGTTTTAAAAAAGTACCTTTAAAAAAAGTACCTTGTTATTTGAAAAGAAGCAATTTTTGAAATATGTAAGTAAATTTATAAAGGTACAGTTTGAAAAAAATTACGTTTTCAAATAAGCATTTATTAAACAAGTGTCGTTTACAAAATATTTCACTTCAAAAAATAATTTTAAAAAAATCCTCTTGAAAAGGTATTTTCCCTAAAAAAGTACTTCTTTATTTAAGTAGATTTTTAAAAAAGTACCTTTTAACATAATTAGGGGTTTAAAAAGAACAGTAGATTTAAAAAATTATAATTTTTAAATAAGTATATATTTTAAAAAATAAATTTTTAAAAAAGTCAGTTTTAAAAAAGTCAGTTTTAAAAAAGTACCTTTAAAAAAGGTAAAAAAATACAAAAAAAAGCGGCAATAAGAGTAAATAAAAATATTATGTTTCAAAAAACTTTTAAAAAATATCACTTTTCTATACCACCCTTTTAAAAAACTGTCTTTTGAAAAAAGTATCTTTTTTAGAGTAGTTTTGAAAAAAGTTCTCTTTAAACCCCTGTGCGAAAAAGTATTTACTAAAGAAGTGTCTATCTATAAAACAGGGGTTTTCAAACCAATACCTTTAAAAAACTTTATATTTTGCATAACTTTAGTAAAATAAAATATTTTATATACACACTTCCTTTACTGTGTAGTTGTTTGTAGCTGCTGGTAGCATTAAAATAATTTATATATAAAATATTAAAGTCAACGGCAACATGCCTGCCGTCTTAAGCCAGACAAACTTGCAGAAAAAGACATACACTCATGCATTCCTGTAAATTTACAATGTAAAATTTACTTTTTTTTTGGCCATTATTGCTGTTGTGTTGGTATGTTTGATTGTGTTGTTGTTGCTGTTGTTGTTGTTAAGTAAAGTTTTATTGCCAACTTTTAATGAAAAATTATAAACGCACATCAGCAACACTGTGCATTCCTGGGTGTTCTGTTAATTTTGATGTCTTGACACTCTACCAGCGGCCACATGATTATTAAGTGGTGGCACTTTTATGGTGAACTGTTTTCAGTTAAGAAATCTTTTATCAGCATTCATGTAATACTTATTAAATGTTGTGGCAAAAGGTCAAAAATACACTATGCAAGAGATAAGATAAAGTGGCTCTTCGATTTCGACTTTGTATTTCTATGAACTCTACGAACTGCAGGGTAGTTCGTCGTGTTATTATTTTAAAAGTTCTTTTTTCCGGTTTCAATTTTTCTTTCGTGATAAAAATGTGTGTGAAACTGCATTCCCCACAAGCACATGGACTTGATGCCAAAGCCATTGGAAGTTTTCAATGGAGAGCATTCGAAGATATCGACGACTGTTAATAATGTGTTAATCATCAAGCATATTCCATAAACTAATTTTCTAAAGAAGGTTTTTATAAAACTGAGCTTATAAGGTAATTGTGAGGAATATGCACAATATAGTGGAAGTGACACATATTTTTAAGTGAGTTCAGGTGTTAGTCCTTCAATTTTTCTTATTTTGATGCTTTGAATGAAGAAACGTCAAAGTTTGTGATCAAAGTGAAAATGTTAAAAACTCATCAGGAGAGAAAGAGAAACCTTTCAGTCGGTTTTTGTGATGAGTCTAGGAGGAGATTATTTTATACAAAAATTGATACCACCAAAACATGGAACTACGCTTACTGGAAACATCTCATGCAATAAAGCCGAAATCGACCCATTTCACCGTGTTATTGAAACCACATACTGTCTAGTTCATAATATGTTATAATGAGATAATATGTCATTAGATAGGCCCAATTGCCTAGAACAACATGGCGTCAGCAAGTACAGATCAATAGCTATGCTTTTACTAACAGAAAAAATATTTTTGGTAATATGGACATTATAATGGTGCACTAGGTTAGGTCAGGTAGGCAGGCCCTTGGATACCCCGAAATAGTCTAGGTTTTCCAGCTTACTTGGGTCCTGAAGTCGTTTCCTTTGTGATTGCCTGCAAAGTGGGATAGTGAGTGAAGATTAGAAGTTAGAGGATTATAGTGTGAGTGGAGGAGATAGATGGGCGGGGATGGAAAGGAAAGGCGGGAACCTCTTGGTGTAGCGATAAATGCTGCTGTTCTAGCCATCCGCTGCTCCTTATGAAAGACGCTAGCTTGGTTGGTTTGCCCGAGACCAGATGTGATAGACGATGATGCTGCAATACCGGACATGTACCGAGGAGATGAAGGATTGTCTCCTACTCTTTGTCGTCTTGACAACTTCTGCAGAAGTCATTATAGGGTAGGCCTAGTTTCCTGGCATGGTTCTTAAATGGACAATGTTCAGCTATCACTGCTACAGTTGCTCTCAAGTGAGATCTTAGAGTTAATATGCAGCCAGAGGTTTCTTGAGATAAGGCATGTGAGCTCTGTGAGACATTTGTCTTGGGCACGTTCCAACGTGTGGAGTTTTATTCTTTTCCAACATGCTGATAAGGGTTGTCCGCAAAAGGGATCTATATCCCTATCCTCTAGGGCTTTTTTTTGGCTAAGCCGTCCGCGATGCTCTTTCCGTTGTTGGACCCATGTCCACGTACCCATTTTAGGGTTAAGTTAGAATATCTCGCGATCTTATTTAAAGATGTCCAGCATTCCTGGATTAGACTAGAATTAGTGTATATTCCAATCAGGGAGTTGATGGCGGCCATGCTGTCCGGTAATATCACGGTATACCACGTTTGTGGCAAGTTTTCTTCGTTCATAAAACGATCCATATTCGTAAATGGTAAAGCTTACACTAAATAATTGACACTTAAGATGACAGATATATAACAGCTGATCGTTTTGTCACAACAGTGACTTTGGCATCGCTAAATGACAGATATTTAACAGACAGTTTGGCCAGTTGTGGCATCGCTAAATGAATAAGCCCCAGACGAATTCATTATCAGGTAGATGTCTTCGCAAATTCAGTTTAATTTCTTACCAATCCGCCAGTAGTCGACCGGCGGTATTTTGTTCTACTCTACACCCGTACAATAAAAACTAACAGTGCGTTTTTTATCACCTCAGCATTTGATTTGGAGACTTTTACAGCAATAAAATAGTTTCTGTTTTTCACTAGCGTAGAGTATACCATGTTCTATTTCCAACATTCCGATTACGTTACGTTATATTTCAATTCCTTTACATATAACAAAATCGATCAGCTTTTTAGTTCCGCTACATTTACATTCCATTCCAGTCGGCCGAATGAGCCTTCAATTATTGTATCATAACAATAAACCGCTTGGAACTAAAATATCTGCAAAAAATATATATTGTTTATCGTTTTGTTTGCTGGGTTGCTACTTCATGTTTTCTTCGTGCAGACGTCACACCATTGACTTCTTTATATCATCTCAAATATCTTATAGAATAAAATTTTTTACTTCTACTGGTGTCGACGACTTTGTGGCTTTTGCTTGAATTATAGAACTTTGTTCGATGATCGTGGTTGGTGTGCACATTAAACTGCAAGTGTGTGGGTTACGGTGTGGGTGTGCTGCGGCGAGGGGGGAGGGTATGCTTGTGCGTGTAAAGTAGAGTGTCGGTAAATGAAAACGTTGAAAGCTTCAAAGCGGTGGAATGGGTTGTTTGAGGCCAGTAATGTTGCATTTCCAATAAATACTTTGTAGTTAATATAAGTAGATATGATTGTTGCCGTTTTTATTATTGTTGTTGTTGTTGTTGTTGGTTTTTGGTCTCTCATTTAAATAATTTTCATTTTGCGCCTTATTTCGCTAGAATTTTACTTTATTTTTTGTTTTCTTCATTTATTTTACTTCCTTTTTCAATAAAAAAAATATATATATGTATTTCATTCCATATTTTAAACTTTTATAAATAATTGTAAATAATTTTGAGTGGCAAATAGTGGCAGAGGGGATTGAAGGAGACCGGCGCGGGCGGAGGATTTTGTTATATTAATTTATGTGTAGTGGTGGTTATCGTTTGCATTTATCCTGTGGCTGCTTCTGCCAACGTTGTTGTTACTGTTCTTGTTGTTTTTGTTCCTGCTGTCTTTGTTATTATTTTTGTTATACTTCGACAAATACTTTTTATTTAAATACAGGCACACACACACACACATACCCACACCTACATATGCACTCATGTATGTCAACATTTATACATACATACACATATTCACTTATAGCATTAAAAGCGTTTACAAAATAAGTCTGTTCGAATACAAGTGTATTGTAAATGCGTGTATGTAGGTTTAAGTGATTGTATGTATTGTTGATTATGACTTTATATAATTTATGTTTATTTATTTTAATATTTTTTCTGTTGTTATCGTTGTTGTTGTTGCTGTTGCTTTTGTAGCTTCTTGTTCTTCATTTGAATTTTGTTTTGCTTACATTATTATTACGATTTTCTATTTATATTTTAATAATAAATATAATCATTTAAACAACATTCGTTGACGTCTTTTGTTGTACGCGGAAGAGGGTGATTTGTTTAATATTCCACAGTAACTCTGACTGCCTGAATGTTTTTAATACGGGGTGGATTTTTAATTTATGCATTCAAATTTTTTCCATTTTTTTTTTTTTACTTTTTATATTAATTATTTATAAATTTATGTTATAAAATATTGTTGTATGTATACAGGGTACTTATGTAAGTATGCATGTATGTATGTGTGTATGTATAGAGACAGTCATACAAATAAATGTAATATAAGTCTGTTTGTAAAGAAGAAGGCATCAGTAAAATGTAAAAAATAAATAATGTCATTTTGGTGGTGGATTATTTTAATTATTATTCTTTCTTTTTTTCTTTTTTTTATGGTTACCCGTTTGAGTTTGACCAACAATGTGAAAAATTTCAACAGATTTTATAGTGGTGAGAAATGAACCGTGCCAGAAGTTTGATTTATAATTAAAATAAATAACGCATTTGTTAAAGAACAACCAATTTGGCTTATTAGGCAAGAAAAAAAAGACATATATAAATAAATTATGTTTCTGGTTTGAACACAGAATATTCTATGCTGCTGGCGGTTGGGTAATATATGTGAAGTATTAGTTTCGAAAGTCCTAATTTTGAAAGACCCATTTGTTTAGCCCAAGGCCTGTCAGCCATTTAGCGTGACGGATTTTTAATAGTTTATTAAAAAAGAGAAACGCTTGAACGCTTCCTTATCCAAAATCACACCTTAATAGACTCACGAAGAAACCGCAAAAGAAAGCGCACAAATTGAAAAACCAGCTGACGTGCTAACATTAAAACTGTTTATTCTATAGCAGCAGTATTTTTTAAAATAAAATCGAATATGCTGCAAGACTACCAGCCGAGGTAACACTGCACCATCTTGGTTCTTGCTACTCAATCCATTATAGTTTGAAGGCACAACACCCTGTTGTCGTAAGGTCGTTATGTTCACGTTTCTATCTTGAGTGTAAAGTTTTACGATCCCCAAAATGGCATACTTTATTAGGGCTATGGTAGCTAGCTTTACAAGTAAACTTATAAATTTCCTGTTTGCTAGAACATAGAAAAAAGCATATTCATATTGATGACTGCGAGTCATCAGAATTGTGACATCAATATTATGTAAATAGTCCTCAGTAATGTGAAAACTTACATCCATGTCAATGACAAGTCATCAGAGAATTTTGTCATATATACTCAATATCATTAGTGCTACAACTGTGGTGACAGCAATTCAATGATATATTTCATTAATAATCATACTACTTATGAGGGCTTATCAAAAAATAACTGTTATTTGCAATTTTTTCAAAAAGTATTTATTTATTCATCAATAACTGTCTTGTCTCCTTTAACATAATCCTCCTCAGATATAATACACATATGCCAGCTTTTTTTTCCAATCCTCGAAACATTTCTGAAACGCGGTTTTAAGTATCGCCAACAGCTTCTGTTTCGATTTTTCTTTTATCTCCTCAAAACGCTTTCCTTTCAACGGTGTCTTCAGTTTTGGGAAGAGGAAAATGTCAGGGTGGAGGAAATCCGGTGGTTGAGGCAGAGGAATAGTTTTGTTTTTCAAAATCCATGACTGTTTTTTCCACAACTCTGTGCGTTTCTGACGAACTGCTTCGCTCCAACGGCCCATAACTTCAAGATGGTATTCAAGAATTCATGATGCACCACGCCATTGCAGTCGAAGGAAACAATGAGCAAAACCTTCACATTTGACCGAACTTGACGTGCTTTTTTCGGTCTTGACTCTTTTGGACGCTGCCATTGGAATGATTGGGCTTTTGTTTCAATGTCAGAGCCATACAGCCATGATTTGTCACCAGTTATGATCTTTTTGAGGAAATCTGTATCGTCATTGACGGTGTTCAACAGCTCTTGAAACGTTGTTTTGTTTAGTAATTTTAGAAAAAAATCGAAGTGCACACCAAAACACGACTAAACTCTTTATCTGTGAAAAACAAACTGACAATACGAATTGTCCGATATTTCGAACGTACCTATATAACGAAAAAAAAAAAAATGCGAAAATCTAATATACGTAACTCACGACATTTGGAAAAGAACGGTTATTTTTTGATCAGACCTTATATAATTTAACAAATGGTTTTAAAAGAAAATCATAAATAGTGTTATAGCATGTTCACACGAAGGCTAATGTTTACGAGGTTCCCCTTCACATGCGTGATTCACGGCCCAATCTTGATTGCACCAACATGATTGCACCAACATGATTCCATACAAAAACTACTTCTACTACAGATAATTAAAGTGTGTAAAATCAAGAGAAACACACTGAACATATAAAAATTGTATATTTGCATAAAGATTTGAGAAGAATTGAAAAAAGAGGTAGTAAAACGTTTGCATAAAATATGTAAACATCAGTGTATAACAAAAACGACCGTCTGAACTCCTAGTTTCATATTACCCTGGGCCACATGCACAAATCAAACGTATTCCGATAAACAGAGAAAGAAAAATCTTGTACTCAATTTAAGTGTTTTCTACCTATTTTTTACAATTACAAATTTAAGTACGAATTACACACAAGTGTGCTTAAAATAAGCTTAAAAAAGGGAATTCCTGAATCAACAACAAAACCAAAGCAAAGGCAGAAATACATATGAGTGAACTATTATAAGAAGTAGGAATAAAAGGTTCTCTGAGAACAAATGCCTTTTTTTATGGTTGAGAAATAAATTAGAACACTTCTCTTCCTAAATTCTCATTAGTTTATTCAAAATAATGGAATATATAGTTGAATATTTGAATATGTTTTCCAAGTCTACTGATGATTAGGGTAACTCCTGTGAAATATCTATATATAGGCTGCTAGGAAGTACAACAAACAAGCTGTTTATGTTTTTTGATTGATATAAATAATAGTAGGTAATATAATAAATAAACACAGACTCAATTGTTCTTTGAAAATAATATGTGCCATTAAATACCTAGATGGGCTTATTTCAAGTACAGATTTGGGTCTAAATCGCATTTAAAATTAATTAAAAATCAGTGACATTTTAAGATTGGTTCAATCTCAGTTTTTCTCAAGTACAAGGTCGAGTTTAAATATGTCTAAAATTAAGTATTTATTTACTACTTGAATAATCCGTACTTAAATCAAGCCCACCGTACTTTTTTTTTAGAAAAATTCGTATACTGAGCAGAAGAAAGTGCAAAACTAGCGCAAATGTCATCACTCTACTCGAAGTTTATAATACAATCGGAAGATACAATAATTTTAGCTCTAATTTGACATAAGTAAAATAATTCCGGTTTTTTTTATCCAAAGCTGGGGAAAATAAATGCTAAAAATGATTTATTTAAAATAATTGTGTTCATTTGTGTACTTTCAAACTTTAATTAAAATAAAAAGATTTTCAAATAAGCACAAACTCATCATGCACGATTGTTTATTGAAGAATACACAACACACACACATCCATGTATATATATCCAAGTATGTGAGTGAAAGTATTGCGTGCCTAAGAATTTTCTATAAGTCAATTTTTATTGATTAATTTTAAACTTAATAACTGTAAGTATGTTACTTAATATTTTATATAACGCCAATTAACATAATAAATTAATTAACTAATTAATGTTATTTTGTTTGGTAAAGAGTAACAATATATATATATATATATGTGTGTGTGTGTGTGTGTGTGTGTGCGTGAATATTAATAGGAAACCATATGGGACACTTCATGCCAAATCGTATACTTAAAAATATTGGAATATATAAGCTTTTATTTTAAAAAAAACCCTTTTTCCATTTTTATTCGGACTATATATGCACCGATATCGGTAATTATCACTTTTTGTATTTTAACAACTTTCTTCTATTACCAGAACGGTTTTTAAGTAAAACATTTGTTTAAGAGATCGCTTACGCAACATTTTTATGGAACAACCGGCTTAGGCTATATCTCGGATTTTCATTTTCTGTATTTTAGTAACCTCCTTTTATTACCGGAACTGTTTTTAAGCAAAAAACAAAAAAATGGTTTTAGTACGCTTACGGGATATTTACATTAAGAAATCGGTTTACGCTATATCACGGATATTTAGGGACCGATATCGTGAAAAAATTTTGTTTGTCTTGTAATCGTCATGCCAAGGATTTGCATTATTTCTAACCCATTGATCTGAACGGCACATGTCGTTTAACCGCATAAAACAAAAGTTATTCTTGCAGACTTTCGCGGCGTTATTGCAGGTGATAACTTTAACGATGAATTCTGTAAAGATGAATTTTTGCCTCAGAAGTATATTGTCACAAATTTGCATTATTTCTAGTCCATTAAGCAGCTATTGATATGCATCTTATACTTAGGTAGGAAAAAAACATTTTCAATATCAATATCAATCCTCCCTCGTATTATCGAATTGATATCAAGTACATGTTGCTGCTTTCTTTATAAACCTATTATATTTATAATAATCATGTACTTTTGTTTTTTTGGTTTCTGCTACCAATGCCATTGTTTAATTAATAATATTCTTTCGTTCTCCCCACTTGCCAGCCAAATTAAACATAATTATATTTATTTCAAATGTTGGTCTTCTTAGTCTCAGTCTTAATGTCGGTCTTTGTACTTAACTTTATTTTTCTTTTTTTTTCTTTTACGTATTTTCTTGTTTTGCGCCTGCCATACATATTCTTTACATTGTTTTATTTTTTTTTTTATATACTTTTAATGCAATTTACCAAACATTACACAGCATTTTTAATCTAAAAAACATTTATATTTTATAATAATAGAGTAAAAAAAAAAAGCGAGAAAAAACGTTAAACTTTGAACGGTTGGTTGGAAAAAAATCGATTTTATGCAAATTGACTTTTGTGTCTTAATGGGATTTTCTTCGTTTCACTTCCACTTCCATTTCCACATTCAGATTTCTTTTATTTTTATTATATATTTTTTTCATTATTTATTCTTTAATTTCTTTTATTATAATTTTTTTTTTTATATTTTGTGAAAGACAAAAGCAGAAATTTCTAAAAAAAAAAAAATAAAATTACATTATAAAATATTAAGAAGGCATGTAAAATCGTATGGTGATGAGTGTGTTTATGTGTGGTTTCGGTGTGTGTGTGTGTGTGTGTGTGTGTGTGTGTGTGTGTGTGTGTGTGTGTGTGTGTGTGTGTGTGTGTGTGTGTGTGTAGTAATAGAGTTCAAGAACTTTTTGCGTTTTGGAGTAAGCGCTGGTGGGTGATCAGGGGTCTGTTGTATTTGTACTCTCCGCAGAAGATTATTTCCTTTACATTTTTTTCATAACATAGAACTTTTAAATTCTTTGATTTTACCCCTCCCATTTTTCTTTAAATTGGTATTTTTTCTTCATAAATATTTACAACAATCACTATTTAAATAAATTATTTAAGTTCATTTGCATAAATACACATATGCATATGTTTGTGTAAATGCTTATTTAAAGGAATATTTTGTACTTGGGTGCCTTTTTACGAAAAACATAAATTAAATATTAACTATCACCGTCATTTGATGGCTGTGGCAAATAAACTAGCATTTATTCATCGCAGTATTACAAAGCTGACTATAGAAGCTAGCAAGAGTTGTGCTAACAAGCTAGAGTTATGCTAAAAGGTCACTCGAAGGTCTCTAAATGGTCCATTGTGAGTGCCTTTATGATAGTGATGTGAAATATTTAAAGATATAAGGTAAAAACCAAAATTCCTTGTTTACTTCCCAAACTGCTACTCCTTTTTTATATTGGACCAGTATTCAGGGGATAACCCCTACATATGCAGTGCAAAGTACCAGAACTAGGAAAATAGGTTGTGAGGAGGGGAAAAGTGGGAGTAGTGTTTATGAACATTTGACGTGAACTTTACAACGTGATAACAGACGGACAGGCACCTTATTCCACAGGCGAAACGTACGGCTGTAATGCATTGTACGATTCCTCGGGCAATCGACCACAAATGGATGAGCTCTGGACGATGAATACAAGTTTTGGGAACTAGATCCCTAATCTCGTCAGAGATCATTGTAGTAACGGTAGAATAAAGTAACGCACTCTACTCTGCGTCAATGCTCCAGTGAGTTAATAGTGTTTGATACTCTACTGTCACCGATAAGTTTCTTCGCTCTCTCCTGTAAACGATCGAGAAATCCCACAATAGACTTTGAAGCGCCAGCTCAAACATGAAAGTTGTATTCCATTCGCGGCCGAATAATATAGTAAGGCTGCTGGTATAAATAGTAAGGAGATCGGATGGCATGAAGTACATCTTACACCGCTTCAAAAACCCGAGGCACTTGAATGCTTCTTTAGAGACAGGAAAAAATGTTTTCATTCCAGCTACATCAAGAGCCTTCGATTCCTCAATATTTATACCACCCACAAGTACAGGTGGAGCAGCATCAGCGGGCGTGTGTTTGTGTGTTAATAAACAACACTGGGTCTTACGAGCGTTGAAGGCGACCCCATTCGGAGATTAATAAAAAAAAGATCACTATTCAGAGAGTCATTCATATTTTGCCTCTTGGCAACGATCTCGGATAGAGGCTGGGCCTATAACTGAATGAATGAATGAATGAATGGTAAATTCTGCTGTCATCTGCGAAAGAGTGGATAAGTTAGAAAGTTTGATATAGAAGGCTATATACAATGGCCCGCTATAAGCCACCGCTGCGAGAAACCACAGAATTCATGAACGAAACAGCTGTCTAGACATTTGAAACGACTTTGGTATAATTATGAATATTGATACAAAATATTATTATTTTTTTCTTGGACCAGTACTCAGGGTATGACCCCTACCCCTAGGAAAATAAGTTATGAGGAAGAGGAGGAAAGAGGTAGTAGTGATTGTGGAAGTTTGACTGGAACAATAACAACACGAAAGACCAAAACAAACTCTATTACAGCATTTAAAATGTTGGAATTAAATTAGTTAAAACTGAACAGTGCCCAGTGTATATACCGTCGACACTATTATATTATATATATAATATCATACATATTTATACATATTTTATAAATATTATTTTATGCTTATTATTTCTTTATTTCGACCGTTTTTTCCTTTCTTAATATGTGTAATTGTTCGAGCTCAAGGTCTTTCCTGGATTTTTTTTTTTTTTTTGGTTTTTAATTATCTGGCAATATTTCGCTTTCCTTTGAATAGCTAGCCAAAGAAAAGCGAAATATTGCCAGATAATTAAAAACCAAAAAAAAAAAAAAAACTAAAAATTCCAGGAAAGACCTTGAGCTCGAACAATTACACATATTAAGAATATTATTTTATGTGATAAATAAAATAAATATGGTCAACAAGCCAAATTATGACAAAAGCCTTTTTGTGCTTAGAATATCTGTAATTATCTACGATATTTACTTATAAAGCGCACATGATTATCCAGGCAACATCAACAATTGCATGTGGCCAAAGACATATACATATATGAAAAAATTCAAGGTATAACAAAAGCTTATTTTTGATATTTTTTAATGCAGAGCATATGATTAATATATTCCGCAAAAATATTTTTATAATATTTAAAATTTTTGTTTTCAAAGAAATTACTGAAAGAACAAATCGTACAACATTTTAAAAAATCGCGATTGCCTTTCATACTCGTATACCACCATAAAAAAAATGTTTAACGATAGTTGTAATAATTCCATGATATTATATTGTATTAATCTATGCTGCAAATAATGTTCTTTTTTTGCTCTACAGTGTAATTTCTTTTTTAATCACTGTAAGAGCAAATCACAAAGCGCTTGAAAAAATCCACGTCTGCCACTCGTATCTTAATCGTACTGTTAAAATAATCGTTCGATTTTCAATGAAGACATTAAATTCTCTGTATTAATCTCTACAGTAAAAAAACTTTTTTTTTTTTGTTCTACTGTGTAACTTAATTTTTATAAATCTTTTCATTTTTATTTATTATTATTAATTTTTTCTACTTGTTTTCGCAAATAATGCCAACAGAGTTCATTCGCTGACGTTTTACCACTTCGAAACTGCACAAACTATCGCCAAATGTTAGAGTTCTATTGTACGAACAATTGCTGTTGTTGTTACTTTTTTTGTTGTTGTTGTTATTTGTCTGAGGGTCGTTCGTCCTTGTTGTCTGAGTTGGTACCACTTAATTTTACATTGTTTCTATTGTTGTATTCAACACATTTGTGCGCCAATTTAACAAAAATAACTGGTCAAGAAAACGAGGAAAAAAAAAACTAAAAACAGTTTGAGATTCAAAACACCAAAACATTACGCCACAAATGAAGCAGTCAAGTCAACACTTGTTTCTACGAACAATACGAGTAACTGAACGTTTGTGGAATTTTGCTCTTCTTCTTCTTTTTTTTTTTTTTTGTTCTGCTCTGAAAGTCAATTAAGTGGAAATCTTGAGGTCATTGTGGTGGCAGAGCAGCCAGAGCAATTGGTGGACAAAACGGGGATTTCCTTTAATAAATTAAAACTATTGCACAATTTTTCAACAGCGACAAACGGGACATAATTTTGAAAGATTGTTTTTATGATAACTCAAGAAATAATATTTATTTCTCTCTTTTTTATACTATATTAAGAGATGACTAGGCTTTCCTTGATGATATCAATGATTTGCGACATAATTTAGAAAGCTGCCGGTTATGGAAAATTTAACGATAAAAATCATTCTATAACATATTTTTTTATAATTAAAGTTTTTTTTTAAGAAAAAATATTTAAAAAAATATTTTTATAGCAAAACTTTTCTAAACAATTTTTTCTTGAAATTTTATTGTTAATATAATTTCTAAAGAAAATTTATTGATAACCAAAATTTTCTTTAAAAACTCTGAGATAACGTAGGTCTTTATTATATGAATAATAATAGCTTTCAATAGAAAATTTATCGATAACAAAATTTTTTGCAGAGTGTTTACTGGAAAGTTTTTGGTATCAAACATTTTTATAGATAACTAAAATACATTAATAATAATATTAATAATAAAAAAGTATAATAATAACAAAAGTTTTACAATACAATAATTATAGGAAATTTATCGATATCAATAAACGTGTAAGGAAAATTTATCGAAAAAAAAATTTTACACAGAAAAATATTGGAGAGTAATGTAAAAATGTTCTTTAAACCATTAAAAATATAGTTTTTTTTATAGAAAGTTTTTGATAAAAATTTATCGATAATAAAGATTTTTTGTATGTTATATTAATAACAAAAATTTTCTGCAAAAATTTTAAAAGTAAATTATATTAATTATAGAAAATTCATTGATGTCAAAAAACTTGTTTGGAAATTTTATCGACAGGATTAATTTTCTTTACAGAATATAAATATTTTGTAGAGATATAAATTGGTTAAAAAATGTTTATGCTAATTTATCGATAATACACATTTTTTGTATAAGTTTTATTAGTGACAAAAGTTGCTCTTTAAAAAATTTTTTGATAACAAACATTTTTAATCGAATTTAGTAGAAATTCCATAAGAATTTTTGGGAACAACAATAGGATTTTTTTTAACGATAAGCTTTGATTCGATAACAAAAAATTTTCTAAGAACTTTTGCTAAAAACACAAATTTTCTTTTTCTGATAATGTATTTTCTTTTTTAGTAGTTTTGCTAGAAAACTTTTAAATAATATAAATTTTAAGTAGCAAACTTATAGATACGAGTAATATAAATTTTAGATAGCAAATTTATGAATCGCAAGAGTTAAAAAAAAAAATTATCGATAACAAACATTTTTTAAAAAAATTTTATTAATAACAAAACTTGCACAGAGTTTGTTGATATCAAACATTTTTCATAGAAAACTTATAGACAAGATAAGTTTTTTCTAAAAAAGTTATCGATAGCGGCATAAAATATTTTCTGCAAAAATCTAGCGATATGAAAAACTTACTGTTGAAATTTTGCCGATAAAAAACTTGCCTAAAGAAAATTGATTTTTGTAGAAAAAACTGATCCATAACTTGACTTTCTGATAAAGAATTTATGAAAAAAATTATCGGGAAGAAACATGTTTATTTATATATATTTCAGCTTGAAGTCTTTTGTTTTAATTTTAATATTTTTGGTTCCATACTTCTTCTTCGTTTGGAAAACTTTTTCAGAAAAGAAGGTTAAAGAAGATAATTCGATAAAAAATTTATGATTATCTGGCCTGTTCTAAAAGTCACGTAATTTCAAAGCACATGCCGTTTCAAAAGCACAAATGTAATTTGTGCCTGTTCTGCAAATCACAAATTTTTGTGATTTTCGATGTGATTTATACTCTTCTGAAGCAAAAAAAAAAAAAAAAAGCAGCTGTTTTTGCTTTAATTTACTGATATTTTTATTTTCTGTTTGAAGTTTTTTATTCGCGGTATTTTTTGCAAAATAGGGTTAATTTCTTCTAATAAATATAAAAGCTAAAGTAAAATAAACCAAATCACACAATAATGCAATAAATGTTGCAACAAAATAATCGTATCTAGTTTTTTTCTTAATTTAGTGGACTATTTCGTATAAAATAAATAGTTTTACTAAAATAGTAAAATAGAAAGCACATTAAGTTATTTATTAATGTAATAAACTATGAAATTCATAACGAAGTACGAGCCGAAATTAGGATGTGATTTCAAATTGATTAAAACAGGGCTGTTCTGCAAATCACTTTTTGTGAAAGTGATTTGAAATCACAAAAAAGGTGTTCTGCACACAAAATATTTTTGATTTTTGTGATTTTAAATCGGTTAGCTAACTTGCAATCAATTTGAAATCACATCCCAATTTTTGCACGTACTGTATTATGACTTTTATAATTTATTACATTAATGAATAACTTAATGTGTTTTCTAATGATTATTTAAGTAAAATCATTTATTTTATGCGAAATAATTCACTAAATTAAGAAAAAACTAGGTACGCTTATTTTGTTGCAAGATTTGTTGTATTATTTTGTGATTTGGTTTATTGGTTTATTTTATTTTAACTTCTATACTCGTTAGAAGAAATTAAACTTATTTTGCAATAAATTGAAGCAAAAAACAGCTGTTTTTTTGTGTTTCAGAACAGTAGAAATTAGAAATCACATGGAAAGTCACAAAAAATTGTGATTTGCAGAACATGCACAAATCACATTTGTGCTTTTGAAACGGCATGTGCTTTGAAATCATGTGGTTTTTAGAACAGGCCTGAAAGTTAGCATTACATATTTGTGATTTAAAAAAAATCGAAAATATTTCGTGTGCAAGACACCTTTTTTGTGATTTCAAATCACTTTCAAAAAAAGTGATTTGCAGAACAGCCCTAAATCAGTAGTGATGGCAACAAGCTTTGATAGAAAAAATGTCTTAAACCAAATCCTTCATATCATGCAAATCTCATTTACACAATTTTTACTTATTGAAAAAGTTTTAATAAAAATTTATCAAAACCAAAATATGTATGTATGTTTGTACGTAGATACACATGTATGCATATTTAAACAACCTTTAACAGAATATAAAATGGAAACACCAGAACACCAAAATGTAAAGCAGAAAATGCTTCTTATTATTATTATTATACACTTTTTTTGTTTTGCAATTTCTGTGTGTCCAAGTCAATATCTTACAAATACAAACAAATTTAATAACAAAATGACAATAAAATATTATATTAATTTATTTTTATTATTTATTCTTTTTATAGTTTTATTTTGTTTCATTTATTATTGTTGTATCGACTGTTTGTTTGTTTATTTGTACGTATAAATGGTTGAATGCGGTGTTTTGGTGGAAGGAGAAGGCTGCCAACAAGCGAGCGATGGAACGCACGACAGAGAGTTACATTATACGTGCATTCATACAAACTTACATACGGACATACATACATATGTATGTACGAGTATAAACAGAAAGACAGCCGGTATAAATGAATGAACAAATGTCATTATTAATGTTTTATTGTGGCAAGCAAAAATATAAATATTAATTGACGTTTTTTCTTTTTACACACAAACGCAGTCAAACCGAGACTCACACACACACACACTCACATATACACACAAGCATACACTCTTTTACAGAATGAGAATCGTTGTAATAAACGTTGCTTTTGTGCAACATATCAGGTGGTTAACAGGGCAGGGAGGCGGGCAAGAGACACTAAAAGAGGCACGCAGGCAGACGGACAGACACACAGACGTACTGCCAGTTGGCTTGTAAGACTGTCTAGAAGTTTAATAAGAGGGGAGTGCCGTGGCGGACAACAATTTAATATTGTTTTTATATCGACAAAAGTATCTGTGACATTGCAAGCAAAAGTATTTGTGCGATATTCGTAAATTCAGTTGTGTTGTTAAAGTAGCGTTTAAACTTATATCTTGTTGTTTTTTTTTTTTTGCTTGTTTTTTTTTTTTTTTTGTTGCTGTAAGTTGGTCAGACCGTCTAGTTGTCGTTAAGTCTTTGTTTTTGCTGGTTTTCATATCAAACAATTGTACTTTAAATGAATTGTGATACAGGTATGCACATATACCTACATACATACATATGTATGTACGAGTACATATGTAGTTGTTATTATTACGGGTTGGTTGGTTGCATACTTTTGTAGCCGGCTTTTTTTTTTTTGTTGCTTTTTTTTGTTAATTTAAACGGCATGCATTTATTTCGCGCTACTAGAAGTTTTTAACGGTTTTGTTGTTATTGGTTCTGTTGTTGTTGTTGTTGCTGTTGTTGGCAGTAGCAAGTAAAGCGTTGTAATGCATGTTCGTCCGTTAAGATACGATAGTCAAGCGTGTTAGCGTTCTATCGATTGATGGTGTAGTTTGCAACTTTGTATGAAAAGCTGTCGTTACTATTTAATTTACACTTAAATATCAGCACACACGCACCGTTATTATATTGACAAAATTAAACAGCTGTGTACAAAAATATAGCAGCAAACAAAATCAATATAAAGAAAAACTCATCGGATTGCTCAAAATATAGATAAATACTATTATATCAGTGTACAAGTATATGATATGATATCAGGCTCATTCGTTATACCGAAAAATACGTTGTTTAGAGCCGCATAAACTTATTTTGGTAATACATATTAGTAGAGAAAGACACCTATGATATGCCAACGAGATATGAGATCCCCCGTTCAACTCTTGGAGATCACGCAGCATTCTGCAGCCTTAATGAAAACTATTTTTGAGACATAGTTGGATGTGTACGAATTCAAGACAATTTTCTTCGGTACACATATCGATCATTTTCGTATTCCACACTTGACTGAAATATCTCTAAAGGCACGCTTACAAGGTAATACAAGATATTTAGATTTTGTGATAGCAAACTATTATGAAATTCTCTCCGTACTTAAAAAAAAAAACCAAATGAAGTATGTTGAGAGTATTTTTCATGTTTACATTTGTAGGGAAGTATTATTATCAAAGTCTAATTAAATTACTGATGGTTACAATACTACAACATTCACAAAAACACACATGTATTATTCTTGTTGTATGATCTTCAATAAATTCTCGGGGTGCTGCCAATGAAACTTTATAAATACACCTCTGATGTGATGAGAATACAGAGTTTTCTAAAATGGTTTAGAAAATCAAGATTTACCTACCGCATGCAAATTGTTGCATTTGGATTTCTCTATATTCTTGAACTGCAATTGTTTGGGATTGTGAATATTCGGGGGGCTGCCAATGAAAATTTTAAAATACACCTCTGATGTGATGAGAATACAGATTTTTTTGAAATGGTTTAGAAAATGAATATGTACCGACCGCTTGTTAATTTTTGCACTTAGATTTCTCTCTTACTTAATACATTTTGTTTTTACACGGTAAGATTTAATTTCTCCTGCAAACATTTTTGACAGATCTAAATACTTGTATTACCATATAAAGGTGCCTTAAGGTTGTTACATCATTTTTACAATCATATTTTATATAAAGTAGTCATGTACCATATTATATAATATACTTACTAAACATATGCATGGTTACACTCAAAGCATAAAAATTTTTGAAATTTCGTGTACTTCTGTTTGTCTGTGAATTTATTTACAGAGAATGTTGTTGTTGCCCAGATCTCACTTGAGAGTCATTGTAGTAGTCATCACTGGACATTTCCCGTTAAGGAACTATGCCAGGAGACTAAGCTATAACGACTTCTGCAGAAATTGCCAAGATAAAAATGGGGAAGATACATTATTTCAACTCTTCGTAATATACTCGTAATTAAAGCACCACCGCCTAAGATATCTGGGCGAGCGGAGCATCAATAGCCTGTGAGATCTGATCTCGATCAATCTGACCGTGCTAACCTCATTCATAAAGAGCAGCATCTAGCTAGTATAATAGCATGTAATGCTATACTAAACAGTTTCCTACCTTTCCCCTTCCCAAATATCACTATATTCTCTCTATTTTCTATTCTCCTCTAAACATTCAACTTTGTATCCCAACAATCTAAATAAACTATTGAGAATTTTAAAAGAAAAATCCTTTAAAAATATCTGTCATCCAACGGTTGTTCATTTGTTTGAAAGGTGTATTCTATCGTCTCTGGCAGTGGTTTTACACGCTGTGGGGCACCACCACTGTATATGCACATATGTAGAAGTAAAACAGCTGGATACCTGACCATTCACAGTTGATAGCAAATATTTGCAATTGCACAAATTTAAATCTCAAATGAGTAAAGCAGCGAACAAGGCTATTATTTTTAATCTTTTTTTAATAAAACCCATTATATCAATTCTTATTGATTGGCCAAGATTTTCCTGTTTGATTTTAACAAAAAAAAAAAACTTTTAATAAACGAAAAAAGCGAATAAATTTTTGTTCATCACTGCTAATAATTTTCTTTGCAACATTGTAGTTTTAAATTTACAACACTCCTTTAAATTTTAAATTTTTACAGGAACAAATTAATAATTATAAGGCAGTTGTTGTTTTTTTTATATCTGCTAGCAATTTAAGTTGTTTGTTGTCCTCTTTATTAATATAAATAATGTATTTGTTTGTAATATTTACAACATTTTGAAAGGGTTAACAATAAAATAGCAATAGCGAAACTATAATAGTTTAATTATAAAGTTTACAGCGCAGCCCTTTAACTAGAGTCCATGAAAATCGTGAAATCCAGATTAGCCTTCCTTCTTGGTAACTAATGCGGCCAGGTTTTTACAGTACTCTGACCAAAAAGAGTTTTCTTTTATTCAGAAGCGTGGGAAGTAAGTCGCTCTCAAATTTTTCATTCGAGGTAGTTCCACATATATGTTATAATGTTAAAGTCTGGCGATTGAGCCAGACTTTAACATTACTTTAACAGTGTTTTAAACAACTTTTTAAATCCTAATATTTTGGGTCGTTATCAGCAAATGGGGCATTAATGTTTCCATTCTTAGGATTTTCTTTCAGTATAGCAAAATATTTCCAGTGCCCCCTGCGATCGCCAGCAAATACCAAATCAGCTACGACATTCTCTGACAAACAGCTCCACCAAATAATAATTCATGAAAGTTGAAAGTTTTTTCATTGCCTTCATTGACCTTCATATATACAGCTTTTGAACCCCTCTTTCGTACTTAACTTATTATATTTTTAAATATTGATAATAAATTACTCTTTAAATAAAAATCAATAACAAATTAATAGCGAAAAAAAAAACTATTTAATTTCCTTTGTTTAAAAGTTACTCAATAATTTTAAAAACACTAGACAACAAATCAAATCAAATTTTTGAGTGCAAACATTGTCTGCTAACAAAAAGTACGATTATTCGATCTGAAACCTGATAGCTTTCCAGTATTCTTGTCTTCGGTTGGCTTTCATTCATATTATCTTAGCCAGAACAACTTCCAAGGCAGCTACTAAAGAAGTTCGTACTTTTGCAAAATAAGCAAAAGTAATATGACCATTGACGTAGTGCTTGGCTGCTATGCCAAAAGAGAGGAAGTTGTTCTAAGATAGGAAGAGCTCGGAGGTGACAGATTGTGGAAATTAGTTTATAGCACCTGCCTTGTCATCGTTATATAATGATAAACCAAATGCATGGGGTGAATTATTCATATTCACCATCACCCCCTGGGACTTGCAAGGTTCACACAGGTCGTAACTTTTGCCATATGGACAAAACCCTTGCTGAAAAATTCGGACCTTCTAATTCCTCCTGTATACAGCTTTCCAGACAGTCAAGGTTTAATGAGTTGGTAAGCCCAAGCCCATTAAGAGCGTCAGTGCTTACACTAACTCATATGTCTAACCATCACCACTTACAGTACAGGTACCTGTTGCAGGGCAGCAACACCCCGGGGCGTTGTTAGTCCCCGAAAAAAATCCATGCACCACACAATTATCAGGAATACAAACTCCCCTTTCCTGCGCCTTTGGATTTAAATCACAGTCAGAACGTTCCCGCCAAGGCAAGCACCTCAAGCATGATCAGCACCGAGAGATCTGTAGAGCAGAATCTTCCGGGGGCATGCTGAACCCTGTTCCGCCAATTTAAATCCTTGGTTAGGGTTTCCAAACCGGACGGATCTGGTTCCTTACATCACACGAGTGTGTTGCAAGATAACAACACCTTAAAGGATATTAGCCCCCGAAAACCGGAATGCACTTAAATTATCTGGGAAGCTTATTCCCCTTTCCGCGTTCAGCCAGAACATTTCAGCCAAGGTAGGCATCTCAACCATGATCAGCAGCGAGATTTCTGCAAGGCAGAATCTCCCGGGAGCTTTGTGCTGATCCCCGTTCTGCTAACTTTAGCCGTTGTTAAGGGTTTGTGAAGTCCAACACAACATAATTCATGCGGCTGTCTTGAGTTTTATTTGCTACAACAAACGAGGGACTCCTGCCTCTCTATGTCCTAGAAAGCAGAGTGTTCTCGTTTGGTGTACGCCAAGGCAAAGCCTGCGCTCGCAGATAGGGCTCTGATATGACTCAAGGAACATTTTTAACATACGAGTAAATGTTTGTATATTTTGCGGTGTGGAAGAGGTGTACATGGCAAACTTGACACAGGAGATACAGCCTGCTACTAGTTGAGCGGTACTTGCTAGCACTCTCATTTGAATACCTAGTCCCGTTTTTTGCCCTACGAAGCCTATGAGAGTATAAGGGGAAAGAGCACAATAGACAGTTGCAGTGCAAGGTCTTGTTTTGGGTCAGATTCCATTTTAATTATTATTATTAGAATACGGAAATATCTGCAATTACCCCAAAATGAGAGAATAAATAGACGTGAGTAAAGTGCAACGGGTGAATTGCATCCTTCTCTTCAGTATTAAGACCCATACTCCGATAGAAGCATTTTGTTCTCATCCGAATATTGTTATTGTCTGCTCGTTGCCTAGTGTAATATTTTTCTTCTTCAGTTTCATAATTTTTAAACAAAAATAAGTTGTTATTCCGGGTAATATTTATTTCACATTTTCCCATTCCGCTCACACAAAGTGTGTTGGCTCTGCTGCCTCCTGCTCTTTGCTTGAATTTAGCACAAGAAATTCTTTTAAACTTCCACCTTCCAATAAACATAAGTTTAAGTTTTTGTTTGGGGCGAGTTGGCCATAAAATATTTTCTCTCACACCCCGTATAAATTTATTTTCAAGCGAAGTGTGAGTTGTGGGGACGACTCATGACTGCAAATTTTTGTTGTTGTCTTGTGTGATTTTATATATGAAAATTTTATTTCTTTTATTAACTTGGTTGCACATTTTCCTGCTATTGCGGCAAAATAAAAAGGAGGAAAACTTTAAGGAAAATAGTAAAAAGCGCGCAATTTTCTTAAGATTTCAATAGTTCTTTGCAAACGTCTTTAGTAACTTGCTGCTGCAAGATGAATGCCTGATCGCCGTGAAGCATAAGAATTCAACTGCATTTTTTTGCATCGCATTTCTGGAGCAGGAAATGCGTTTAGAGTGAGTTACATAAAGAAAATTTGTTGCAGGACTCACTGCACTTGTTAAAGTTTTTCTTAGAAAAATGCATAAAAATTTCGTGTTTCATTTGGCCAGCAGCTTTCTAAACAAAAGTTTTCGTATGCAGCTTTAAGTTATTTTCCAATCGCGTAAAAAGCGTAAATAAGCGGCGAAATGCATGTTTTGAAACACATTCTTGCAAAAAGTGCGTGCATGTGTTGGAGTGCGGTGGCCATTGTGTATCTAGTTTTTGTGTATAAGTAAAATATCGTTTTAGATGCACTTGTCCTGCTTCTTTTGCTTCTGTTTTCTAAAAACCAACCCAACCCGACCCGACCAACCCTGCGACGGCTTCGCCCGCAAATTCCATTCGCGTTATTTCACTGTTTTGCTGCTCTCTATCCTTTTTCCATTGCATTCTGTCCTCGATTGTCTTTGCTTTCTGTGTTTCGTTCAATTTTAGTGCTCTCATATTTGCAAGTGCACGAAGATTCCTTTTGGCTGTTGAAAAAAAGGTGCAACAAAACTATAGACAACATTAAGTTTCGCGTCTCTATTCGCCTGTTAATGATGGTGGCAACAAATTAGGGTGTTTTGTATTTTTGGTTTTGAAATTCTATATTCAGAGATTTTTGTTGTTGTCATTGAATGATGATTTCAGTTGCAACTACAAAAACAGCTTGCAACAAAGAGACGCATATTGATTTTATCTGCGCTTCTGTTAAATACAGCAGCATTAAACGTAACGCACTTCTCTGCATTTTGTGTGGCATCGTCGCTGCCGTTGTCTGTGAATTCTCTAATTGCGAATTCTTCCAACAAGCAGTTGTGTGGCAGGCGCTGTAGCTTGGATGCAGCACAAAACGTTAGCTGAAGGTAAAACAAAAGACAAAAAAAAAAGCAAAGTAAATTTTCAGCACTTGCATCCATAAAAACGCACTTCGATATACTCGTATGGGTGGGAAACTTGTCTTTTTGTAATAAATATTTTTAAGGTACTTCAAAATGCTTTAAAATAAGGTCTCAGCAATGCAAAGATTTGCTTTTCAGAACCAGATTTTTTTTCAACCAAAAGTGATGACTTTGCAAACATTATAAAAGATTTTCATAAGCAAAGTACTTATTTTATGGGGCTGCTTTAGAAAAATTTAGTTTTTCAAAAATTATATAAAATAAATAAAAAATTATAAAATAAATAAATAAATAAAAATGACGCTTTGAATAAATGTGCGTTCTAAAGCAAATACTCTTAAATTGTTTATTCTTAAAAGCTAGTAACTATCAGAAATTACTTTTGAAAGAAGTACTTTTGAAATACGTGCCTTTTAAAAAGGACCTTTTAAATGTAGTGCCATTCAATAGAATTATCTCGTGAAAAAGACCTTCTAAAAATAGAAATTTTTAAAGAAGACTCCTTTTAACATAGATGACTTTTAGTAAAACACCTTAAAAAAACTACCTTTTGAAAAAGGTAACTTTGAAAAAGTACCTTTTGAAAAAAGTATTAAAAAAAATATCTTTTGTAAAATTAAAAAACTACCTTTTGAAAAAATTTAAAAAAAAATACCTTTTGAAAAAAGTATTTTTGAAAAAAATACCTTTAGAAAAAAGTATTTTTGAAAAAAATCCCATTTGAAAAAAGTACTTTTTGATAAAGTTCCTTGTAAAGAATGTACCTTGTAAGAAAAAGTACCTTTTGAAATAAGTACTTTTTGAAAAAAATACCTTTTGAAATAAGTACCTTTTGACAAAAGTAAACTTTTGAAAAAATTACCTTTTGAAAAAAGTACCTTTAAAAAATCTACCTTTTGAAAAAACAACCTTTTGAAAAAAATACTTTTTGGAAGAAGTTTCTTTTGAAAAAAGTACCTTTTGAAAAAGTACATTTTGAAAAAAGTACTTTTTGATAAAGAAACTTAGAAAGAATGTACTTTTGGAAAAAATTTGCTTTTGAAAAAAGTACCTTTAAAAATCTATCTTTTGAAAAAAGTACCTTTTGAAAAAAGTACTTTTTGAAAAAAGTATGTTTTAAAAAAAGTAACTTTTGAAAAAGTACCTTTTGAAAAAAGTATTTTTTGATATAGTACCTTAGAAAAAATGTACTTTTGGAAAATGTACCTTTTGAAAAAAGTACCTTTTGAAAAAAGTATCTTTGAAAAAAGTACCTATTGAAAAAAACTACCTTAAGCAAAAAGTACCCTTTGAAACAAGTACCTTTTGAAAAAAGTACCTTTTTAAAAATGTACCTTTTCAAAAAGGTACCCTTTCAAAAAAGTACCTTTTCAAAAAACTACATTTTCAAAATAGAACGTTTTCGAAAATTTTAGTTTAGAAAAGTATCTTTTGGGTGTCTATGAAAAAAGGGATTTTTAAAAATCATATTCGGTGGCTCTACAATTTTTTTAAATTAAACTAAATTTTTAAAAAAGGACATGTTTCAAAATTCTGTTTGGGAAAAGTGTTTTCAGTAAAAGGTTTTTTTTTTAATTAAAAATAAATGTACCTTTTAAAAAGACATATTTGTTACAAAAACCTTTTGATGAAAATCGCTAAAAAAAATATGCTTTAAAAGTTTCATTTTGAAAATACTCGTATTTACTATTACTCGTATTAACTAAAGTACCAAAGAAGATGACTTTAAAGGCCCCTTAATAAATAACCATTTATTATATTCGTAAAAGTGTTATCTATAAAAAGGACCTGCAAACAATCTACTTCCAAAGTAGATATTTTAATAATAGTTCTAATTTAATATATATGTAGGTATGTGTGTTTAAAATATTCTCTGTTTTAAGAAAATAACCCTTCAAGGATGTAACTTTTTCTGAAGGGCATTAAATCTTTTTCATTGCTTGATGCAAGTTTTTATGATTGTTTTTATGTTGCTCGTTTATTTACAACAATGTTTTTATTTTTGTTCAATGCACGCGTAAATCGGAAGGACGCACTATTTTCTCGAAAAAAGTTTTTTGTTATTTTCCACTTGAAATTTATTATGACGCTCCGTTTAAGCCAATAACGTGCATAAAAGTAAAATGCAACGACGAAAATGAACATGTCTCAACTAATTCTACACATTTTTATTATTATATTTTTTGTTTTGTCTAGTTTTTATTGTATTTTATTTTTATTGTTTTTCCATTTTTTGTTAGTGCTTTTTTTTGGCATTAGAAATTCGCACAATTGCTTGCGGTGGCAGAGTGTCAGTACAATGTTGCACATTATAAAGGATTTACTTCTTTTTATTGGACTGTAAAATATCAACACACACACATACTCACACACATATACGTACATATTCAACCAAGCAAACACTACGCACATACTCTTCCATAAGTAGAACATCCCAGTTGGCCATATATTTACGGTGTCTTAAACAAGACGATAAAAAATTGTGAAAGGTATGCTGATGACAGCTCAAACAAATCTCTCATCGTATCATCGACGATTATAAAGGATGTACCAAAATTAACGCAGTGTTCTATCTTGCCGTTATCTGCACATTAAACTGCTGGCAATCCCAAAAATACACCGTTCGACAGCTGGCAGATTGGAGTAATTAAAAGTGGAGCGTTAGACGATAGAACAACGCGTCTTCATTATTGAACAATATTTCAAAAATAATGAAAGCTTGACGAGCGGTCCCATTTTCGTGGAAAACCATGCTAAACAATGAAGCACATTTTCATCTTGCTGGTTTTGTAAATCGCTAAAATTTGCGGTTTTGGTGTTATGACAACCGCCATGTGATCCCCGAAAAATAAATACATCTACGGGCACTGTTTGGAGTGGATTTTGGGCTGGAGATGTAATTGAAAATACAGCTGGTCAAGCAGTGACTGTTCAATATCGCAAAATAATAACACAGTACTTTATAACGAAGTTGGATATAAATGTCATGTGGTTAATACGTGGTTTCAATAAAACAATTCAATTACTGCATGAGGATCGTTCCCGATCGTGCACTTACTTTTTACGGTGATAAGAATTGGTGCTTTGGATTTTGATTAGATATTATTTTATGAGGTTATTTGAAATCACAGCTCTATGCCAACAAGTTCAGCAACTTTTATGCAAAATGGTTGTAGAAAATTTCGACAATCGAGCCATGGAGACAATTTGCTCAAAATGTTATTCTTTTAATAACCTTGTCTTATGTACTTTATGATTCTGTGGTATATATTAAATATATGCAAATTTCCATCACTGTATAATAAATCGTTTGATAATAAATAATAGTTAAAGCATAAACTGGACATACATACATTCGAACGCGTTATACTGATAATTATCTGGTTATATCGCTCTTTTATTGTGTTTTTGTGTTATGACTATCATAACACAAAAAAGTTTGTTTCAAGAATAACACATTTCAAATTTGTAGCTTCCATATAAGTCTTAGAAATTTTTTTTAGAAAATATATCCTAAAAGAAACAGTAACTTGTATAAATTTTTGGCACTTTATAAAATTTGGTACTATTAACAATTCCGCATTGTTAGCCCGAAAAGCTCATTTTTTGAGATATGACTATGCTGCAATAAAGGAGCAATATGAATAATTATTTTAGTTTGATATCGAAGCGTGGCTTTTAGTTTTTAACCTATTTTTATTTAAGTTTGAAAATGTATATTTATTCAAGTTTGTACTCTCAATATTTCAAGAGCTTTTAAGCAATTTAATTCTATTTTTCTGCATATTCTGCACCTGAGACAAGTGTATCAACATATAAAAAAAAAATCTGTCATCAAATGCACGTAGTTTGAAAATTTTTAATATTTAACTCTTGTATTTCGTATTCTTTTTATTTCATCGCAAACTATGACGTATCGGAAATATTTGCCAACTGGGATGTTTGCGTTTGTGTTGGTGCTTTTTGCTCTTAAACAAATCAGAAGGATAAACGTGGCATTTACACACACATACAATCACATTAAAATATACAAAATGTTTTTAATATTATAAACAGTTCTTGTAAAAAATATATATGTATATTCCTTTTGTTTTTATAGCTTTCCTATAAAAGTTTTTTCGTGCAACATTTTACTGCCGGAATGTTGCATATTTTATTTTATCAAAATTTCTAAGAGAGGCAAGTCAAGTCAAGTGATAGAAAGCCAAAACGAGAACGGGTGTGTAATTGAATGTGTTCAGGCAAACAAAATTGTAACAATTTGCAACAGTTTGCTTTAGTGCAACAATTCGTGAATGCATTTGCAAGTGCCGGGTAAGAATGTTTGTTGACTGTGCAGCAAGGAGCCCATTTGATCGTTTACAGCTAGCGAGCGTTTGTTTCGTTGTACGCTTTTATATATTTTTTATTTATTTATTTGAAGTTAGTTTAAGTTCTCTTATTGTTGGTCATAAAACATAAAATGTTGCCATTGAGTGTGCAGTGACCACCCTGAAGTAACAATAAATGTTGCACGTAACAGCACCAACAAATGTAATAAAATAAAATGAAATGCAATGCACTCATACATTCAGAGGAGACAATCATACCTTTCGACTGAACTCCAGCAGTCCTGCCCCTTTCCACCCGTTCAGTTGTTCCTTCGTTATGCCGTTACGTCTTTTAATATGTTGAGTAAAAACTACAAAATTGCAACTGCAGCAGCAGCAGCAGTAGAAGCAGTGATAGCAACAACAACCACACGGTAAGAAATTCGACTAAAGGTTGGTTGGTTATAAAAATTAAATGAAATTAAAAAAAAAAAAAAAAAAGAAATAAAGAAATTAAAAGACTCTGGAAAATTTTAAGACATTTACAACTTTAAGTGCATGCTACTTTTGAGTTTTAGATAATTTAGCCAACAGTGAGGAGCAAAAGTGTAGGCTTGTTAAAGCATATCAATTCAGCTGCCACTCCATCTCCCCCTCCACCAGCCGCCAATCCTGATATTTCATAGACTTTTAGAGTTTTTTTCCCCCTAAAAAAAAAATAAATACTAAACTAAGATTTTAAAAATGCGTCAAAAACTTTTTCCCCAACCATTTTTTTGAGTCATAAAATTAAAGGATTGAAAAATACTGCAATCATACGAATACATACATATGCACATCTTGAATTTGGTTTATATGCCATAAAAATTGTTGTAATATAAAGTTTAAGAAAAAGGAACAAAGAAAAAAAAAAAATGGCAAGAAAATAAAAATAAAGAAATTCATGCATTAAACAAGTCGCAACTAAAGAAAAAGAAATAAAATATTTATTTGCAAAATTGTATTGAAACAACTTTACGCCACACCGCCGCCCAAACACAAATAAATTCGTTCACAAACAGAGTGATGCCAACTCAGTTTCTTTTACCGCACCTCAAATACAGAATAAAGTTCAATTAAATCGTATTAGGGGCATTCAAATCGAAAGTTTTAAATTCGAAAATGGACTAAGTTCAAATAAAGAGAAATGCTTAAATAGTGTTTGGAGACAAATAGTTGAAATGATGTCACACGAGAATTTTTAATGGGAATTTATACCAAAATATTTATTATACAATGCAACTTTTAAATACTCAAAGCATTTCTATAAATATGAGAATACTAATAATGAAACCACTCCAACTTTGATACTTCCAATTGTTGTTAAGTAAAAAAGTATATTTTTTATTTTTAAATAAAACGCAGTTTGAGATATTTCCAAAACTTTGTGATTGACTTGAAATACAATCAAAGCATTTAGGAATAGAACTCGACTTCGTTTATGTGGCCACCACTGGCATGTCGGCAGCGGTCGATTCATTTTATCTCATTTTTCATAGCTCGGTCACACATTTCGGCAGTAACGACCGCTATTTAGTGTTCAATGTTGGCTCTGAGTTCTTTCAACGTCGTCGGCTTGTTGGCATATACCAATGATTTGAAGGTGCTCCAAAGAAAAACATCTAGCGGCGTTAAATCGCACGAACGAACAATCGACTGGTCCAGTTCTTTATATAACACGCTCTTGAGTAAATCAATTGTAACATGTGTTATTTGGCTCGTGGCTCCATCTCGTTGAAAACACATGTCGTCCAAGTACATGTGTTCCATTTGGGGCCAAAAATAATCGGTAATCATGGCGCGATAACGATCGCCATTCACAGTAATGTGACGATGGTTATTGTCGACGGAACAATATGATCCAGTGACGCCACTGGCATGCAAACCGCACCCAACTTACTCTTCAGTAAATCAATTGTAAAGTGTGTTATGTGGCTTGTGGTCAAGTTTTCCAATTCGGGCCAAAAATAAACGGGAATAACGATCGCCATTCACAATAACGATCACCATTCACAGTAATGTGACGATCTCAAACCACACAACGGGACCAAAAAAAGGACCCAAGTTGGCTGGTTTCATGAAACTACCGGCCTTACAACCTAACCTAACCTGACGATCGTTATGGTCAACAAAACAGTATGATCCAGTGACACCGCTGGCATGCAAACCGCACCCAACTTACTCTTCAGTAAATTAATTGTAATGTGGCTTGGGGCACCAATCTGTTGAAGCCACATATTTTCCAATTCGCGACAAAAGTAATCGGTAATCATGGCGCGATAACGAACGCCATTCACAGTAATATGACAATGGTTATGGTCGACGAAAAATATGGTCCAGTGAAGCCGCCGGCATTCAAACTGTACCCAACAGTTATTTTTTGTGGGAGAAGAGCTGATATGTTGATTTTCACCAGTAAGGCATGTTTTGCTTACTGACGAACCTATTCAGCCGAACATGAGCTACGTCACTGAAAATTATTTTGAGATGAAATTCATCATCTTGGCGCATTTTTTCCAGAACCCAATCGGAGCATATACGTCGCTTGAAATTACCCATCGGCTTTAATTTTTGAGTCAGTTTGAACTTCTATGAGTGTAAACCAAGATCTTTACACAAAATTCACCAAAAATTGGTCTTGACGATTCCCACTTCTTGGTAAAGCCGAGGAGGGGGGAATCGACTGATATGAATCATTTGCTATGGACGCCTGAAAGGCAGCTATATTTTCATTTCTTCGGCCAATCCGTTGTCTCTCTAGAATGGCAGCATCACACAATGAATATATAGACTTAAATTTTTGCACTAAACTGGTTATTGTTTGTCTACTAGGGCGGAAATAACGACCGAAAATTGAAATTAACGCTCTTAAAGTTGCTTCAACGACTCCAAATTTCTGTAGTATATTTTTATAATTTGCATACGTTGTTTATTCTTGAACCTTACTATGAAGAAACTGTTGAGTTTCCTAAAAAAAAAGGTAAGTAACAGTTGAACAGATGATCAGTAAAATAGCGCGTTCACAAATTCACTTAAAAATTGTCAAGTACCTATTTTTTCCAAAAAATTTTTTTTAATTCCAAAATTTTCATTATTTTAAACAATAATATCTTCAAAACTACTAGCAAATGATACCACTCTTTAGTAAATTTTTTTTTTGAATGAGTCTTTTCTTAAAGGCTCATTTTAAAATTTACTTAATTTAAAATACATATACATACGTACATATGCGTTTATGTTCAACCCGAAACTGAAACCCATTTCATAAAAATCTAATAAATTGAACCACTCTTATAGTCATGTTTCCTAAATGCATGTAGATGCATAAATGCGAATAAAAAACTGCATCAGAACTATAATAATCATTTTATTACAACTCCACAAAAATACTTTGTTGCAGAGAATTCATATAAAAATAATCTTAAATGTGGACACATCGAAATTGGAAAGTTTTTTGTTTTTTATTTTTCTAAATTTTGCTACAAAGTTGTTAAATTTTTTATAACTTAAACTTAAAACTGAAGACTTTTTTAATCGCTGTAAACATTTTATTTATCAAAGCAAAAAAAAAAAAAAAAGATCCAATAAACACAATGTTCCTGTGAGGAGCGTATTAATGTGTGTAAGTGCGTTTGTATAACTGTGTGCGTGTTTGCAAGTGTTGAAATTTAATGCCAATAAAATACAAATTACAAGCATAATTTTGCCTCTATAAAAAATTAATTAAAAATTCATTTTAATATCTTAAAAACATACGATTTTTTTTCCTTTTCTAATGGAAAGAAATACAATTGGAAAATTTTTATTGCGATCAACTAGGACATATTTAGGAAATAAATTCTTTCTTAATTAAAATCTGTTTAAAAGAAACTTAAAAACTTTTAAAAACTATTTTTTGTAAAAGTTATGGAAAGTAAAAATTTTTAAAAACAAATACGAAAATATTTGAAAAAAGTTACTTTTAGCAAAACACTTTAAAAGAATGTTCCTCGTGAAAAGAGATTTTTAAAAACACAATCCCAACAAACTTTTAAAAAACTATTTTCCAAAGAACACTTTAACAACAATTTCTATAAAAAAATGCATGTAAAATGTAAAAGTAGCTTTTTTAAAAAATAGGTATTTCTTTTAAAAAAGTACTTTTTCAAAAAAGTACTTAAAAAACGAAAATCTGTCCTGGAACCAAAGTAGGTTTTAGAAAAGTATTTTTAAAAAAAGTTTCTATAGCTACAAAAAAGTTTCTTTTAATCATGGTACTTTAAAACAAACTACGTATAAAATACATTTTAAGAACCTTACCTTTTAAAAGGCACTTCCCTGGAGAAAATTGTACGTTTTAAAAAAAGTATCTTTTAAAAAGAGAGTTAAAAAGTACCACTAACAAATATTTTCTAAAGCGGTATATTTCAAAAGATATTTTTTGAAATTAATACGTTTAAAAAAGTGCCTTTCTGAAAAGGTCCCTTTACAAAATATCTTCTAAATTAATTATAATATATAAGTTTTAAGTTTAAGATAATTATAGTTAATAAGTTTTAAGCGCAGTACCTTTAAAAAAGCTTACTGTTTAAGAAATAAATGACTTTTGAAAGTAATATACCTTCAAATAAAAGTATATTTGAAAAATATATTTTTCATAAAAACGCCTTTTTGAAAAAGTACCTTCAAGTACCTTTCTTCTTGAAGAAACACTCCTTTTAAACGTACGTTTAAAAAGTACACCTTAAAAAATTGTACCTACAAAATAGTATTCTTTTGATAATAAGCTATAAAATATAAATAAATTATAAAAAATGCTTTTTAAAAAAGTACCTTTTTTACAATGTACATTTAAAAAATTATCATCTATAAAAAGTGCCTTTTGGTAAACTATATTCCGAAAATATTACTTATGAAAAATGTTGTTTAACAAATGCTCTTTAAAAAGTATTATTTATAAATAAAACTATCTTTTAAATATATGTATATAGTATGATAAAGAAACTAATGTAAGAATCTTTTGAGAAGTACTTTTTTATCTTGGGCTAGTACTCAGGGGATGAACCCTACATATCCAGTGCATTGTACTGTAACTAGGAAACTAGGTTATGAGGTGAACCTTGAACCTTCCAAAGTTATATGAGATAGAGAACTCGTCAGTAGGCAACTTGTACCACAGACAAAACGTACGGCTGAAAAATGAACTCTCTCTGTAATGTATTGTACGATTCCCTAGACAATCGACCACAAATGGCTGAGCTATAGGCGATATACCTGCATTACGTGATAATATAGGGTGTTTTTTTAAGCTAGATAGAACTTTAAATTGTAAAAAGTAACACAAAAAATTAAATTTTGATGAAACATTTTTTTTATTTGTTTCAGTATACTCTGACAAATCATCATGAATAGACTCACGCTTGAACAACGCTACGAAATTATCCAAATTTACTTTGAAAATCAGTCGTCGATTCGCGCAACTTATAGACGCAAAATTGTGTTCAGCGATGAGGCGCATTTTTGGCTTAACGGGTTTGTTAATAAGCAAAATTGCCGCATATGGAGTGAGACCAATCCACAAGAGACCCTACAGACTCCATTACATCCAGAAAAATGCACTGTTTGGTGCGGTTTTCATGCTGGTGGCATCATCGGACCTTATTTCTTCAAAAATGAGGCCGGAGCTCGCGTTACGGTCAATGGAGATCGTTACCGCACCATGATCAATGATTTTTTGTTTGAAAATATGGATGACATTGATCCGGAGGAGATGTGGTTTCAACAGGATGGCGCTACGTGCCATACGGCGAACGCAACCATCGACTTACTGAAATCAAAATTTGGCGATAAGTTGATTTCGAGAAATGGACCTGTCAATTGGCCTCCAAGGTCGTGCGATTTGACACCTCTCGATTATTTCCTGTGGGGCTACGTGAAGTCACTGGTTTATGCTGATAAACCAGCAACAATTGACGCCTTGGAGGCCAGCATTGTTCGTGTTGTTCGTGACATACGGCCAGCAGTGCTCGAAAAAGTGGCCCAAAATTGGACGTCCAGAATGCGCTTCGTCAAGAACAGCCGCGGTGCCCATATGCCCGAAATCATTTTCAAATGTTAATGTCACGTATTGATCTTTCGAATAAAAAAAAATTTTGATTACAATTTAATTTTTTGTGTTATTTTTTACAATTTCAAGTTCTATCGGGCTTAAAAAAACACCCTTTAGATAGGTTTCAGGAACAAGATCCCTGATCTCATCGAAGCAAAATCCATTGTAGTGTCGATAAATCAGAACAACGTACCCCACACTGCGTCGATACTCCAATCAGCCTATAGACCCGGATACCCTATTGTTACTGATAAGCTTTTTCGCTCTCTGTTGCACTCGCTCAAGTAAATCCTTTATCAGTTTTAAGGCACTGGTACAATCATGAAAGTTATATACTATTTTCGGAAAATGAAAAGTGCTTTTTTGCTATGGCAAAGTACTGTTCCATCAAGACAATGCTCTAGTGCTGTTACTATGATAAAAATACTTAAATTGGGCTACGATACTCCATCCAGTCTATCCCCGCATTTTTTTCTAATCTTCAGGAGATGACTGCGTGGTGAAAGACTTGAGTCGGATGATGAGGTAAGTAGGGCTTTGAGAAAACTTATTATATGGAAACAATAAACGAAATAGAAACTCTTGGTACCAAATGTACGAGTATTGGTCTAAAAGGAAATTTTGTTGAAAAATTAAAACTTTTTGGCGAAAAAAAACCAAATTTATTCAAGTGGTCGCGGATCCATCAAATATCCCTCATTTAAACAAATTTCTTAGTTGTTGCTTTTACAAATAATTATTTAAAATCATTAAAGTATATTTACAGCCAGTTCGCCGATGTCGAAAGGATAAGTTCATTCGCACTCTAGACGGAAGAAAATTGATTTGGGGTTCTGAAACTTTTTTTTATGGGAATGATGTATCACAATTCAATTAAAATACATAAGTTCATGCGAACGAATAATAGTGACATAGATAAACCCAAATTGATTCGAATGTGAGTGACTAGCTTTCTTTCGCGTACATTTTCATTCGATATCGTCGAACTTATCTTGACCCTGTCCTCTTTTTTTTAAGCCAATTATTTGTTTGTTTTGGCTCTTTTCTTCTTCGATTTGGCATCATTAAAAACATTGTAGAGCATCCATCTTCTTTATAATTAATAAATTATTATCTTATCAACGAATACATTTTTTGAAATCATTACGGACATTAAATTTCATTGTAGAGCAGCAGCCAACACAAGAAAAGTCAAAGCAAAAACATTAAAGCTGCAATCAAGTTTCTTGTTGCGATATTCGATTTTTAAGTTTTCATATTCTTAAATAATAAATATTTCACATACAAATTCATGAATATTAAGCAAAAAAAAAAAAAAAAAAGAAGAAAGAACTCTTGGGAGGAACATGCACACACATGTGGTATATAAATACGAGGGCGGATTGATATTAAAGGTACCTCAGTAGGAAAAAAGCATTTTTCAAAAACTATTTATCTTCCTTTAGCTTAATACGTTTAGTAAGATGATATTCCAACTTTTTTATACCATCTGAGTAATACGATTTTGGGAACCCCACATTTTGGTTTGGTAATCACTTCTTCGTTTGAGATAAATCTTTTTCCTGCAAGTAATTTTTCCAAGCTTAGAAACAGGAAAAAGTCACTAGGAGCTTAATCTGGACTATAAGGTGGATGATCAACATATTCGCAGTGTATTGCATGTAATTTTAGCATCGTATCTAATGCTGTGTGAACCAGTGCGTTGTCTTGAAAAAACGTACACTTCTTTCTTCTTTAAATGTGGTCGTTTTTTCTTGATTATATCAATCAATTGATCCAATAATGCACGATACTACTTTCCTGTAATTGTGGCTGCTTTTTCAAGATAATTGATGAGCAATATTCTGTGTGCATCCCAAAATACAGTGGCCATAACCTTGCCAGCCAATTTCACTGCCTTTGCGTTCTTCGGAGCAATTCCGCCAGCTTCACCCCTTTGTTTCGATTGATTTTTGATCTCAGGTATGTAGTAGTGGACCTACGTTTTATCAGCAAATATTAATTGATTCCAAAAATGAACAGGATTACGCTTTACCATGACCCAACACCGCTGTGAAGTGGTCTATCGAACTAGTTTTTGTTTGACACTGAGGAAACGCGGCTCTTATCTCGCCGATATACAAATGTTCATGCAAAATATTGAACACACGTTCATGTGATACACTCACGTAACTTGAATCGGCGATCGTTCATATCGATATCGAGAATTTTCTTGTAATTTTCTTCTGTAACACTCTGTTTTGGCCTTCCTGTTGATGGTATTGTTGTAGAGCTTGTTTGGCCGCGTTTAAATTCGGCAATTCCATATTTTACTATGTAATCTCAGGGAGCAGAAACACCATAATGTTTACCGAGCTTTTCCTTTGTATCTCCCCCCGTTTTCTCTTTCAAATAATAGTATTTAATTACTGCACGAAATTCACTTTTTTCCCATTTTTCAAGAAACACAAAAGTTGTTTACTTCAAGCGGCTACAACAAATAAACGAATCGATAAATTTGGGCGAAATTTTGATCAGCTGACCTTTGACAGATCGCTATTTCAAAGACCAATTACTTTTGTGCTGCTATCTAGTGCTAGGTTGCATTAATATCAATGCACCCTCGTTAAACGGAAAAAAAATTTACGTTTCACATTGAAATTTTAACATAACACCGCTTTCTTATTTAAAATTCAGGTTACAAGAAAACTTTTTTTTATAGTCAAAAGTAAAGTTTTGCCATTATCAGTGTCAAATCCTCCAATGTGTGCCATGACCCAGCATGAACAACTTATCGTGACTCTTGCAGCCATACATCGCCAATAACTCTTCGAATACTGATTTCCAGTACTTCAAACGACTATAACAAATAAACTAATTGATGAATTTGGGTGAAATTTTAACAGCTTACAGATAGCAATTTAAAAAGGAAAATTTGTGTTTGTGTTGCCATCTAGCGCTAGGTAGCTTCAATATCAATCCGCCCTCGTATGCATATTTTTTCCGGGATGCATCTTAATCATATTCCGGAAATGAATTTATATTTTTATTTCTGTTTTCAAATACACGTATTAGGGTTTTTGTAAACCCCTTATAAGCATACTTTAGTGTATGAGAGTGTTTGTATTTGGTGTTTTATGTCTGTATTTATTGTGTTGCATGGTTTGGCTCAGTTTGGTTTCTAAATAAATGTTCCTCTTCAATATTTTATTTTGTATACAAGTTTTTGTTCTTATTATTCAGTTTTTTCCATATACATATGTATATACATATTTGTGTATATATTTTTTTGTTTTTGCATTATTTTTCACATTAAGTCAAATTTACATATCGACTTAAATAAAGCACCGTGTTCTCTTTTTTTTTCTTTCGTTTTTTATGTTTCCAACAACTGATGACCACTTGTGTTGTGCATTATTGTATTTGGAAGCAATAATTTTTGTGCTCTTGTTTTTATTTTGTTGTTTTGTTCCTTTTGTGTTGTTGTACCATATAATTTTGCAACTTCAATTAGAGCCTCTTGGTAAATTTTAAATGTTTCTTGCAAAATTTTATTCATTTCTTGCTGTTACTGTTTATATTATTATTCTTTTTATTTTACTTAGAATTGTCTGCACTTCAAATGCGAGATTTTTGCTTTTGCAGAATTTACATATAAATGCATTATTTTGCAATATCAATGGAAAAAGGTTTTTAAAACTATAATTATATTGAATCATATAAAGAACGAGAAAAATTATATTTAATTCAGTTAAACACGATTTTAGTTAAAGGAGGAATTTATCCTTGGCCTGGCTGACCGCAAAGCGATCAGGTTTTCGATGAAATCTTTGTCATTTCCATATAACAGACTAGACACCCTTCTTTCAGCTATGAGCTTTTATTGAAGGTTAGACCTTGAACTGAAATTATCGTAATTTTTTTTTTTATTTTTTTTATCTTGGAGATGACTCCTATATATGCAGCGTATTGTACCACAAGCAGAAAAATAGGTTAAGAGGAGGGGGAAAAAGGGAGTAGTGTTTGTGAAAATTTGACTTGTTATAACAGACAGGAAACACGTCTGCAGGCAACTTATTCCACAGGCGAAGCGTACCGCTGAGAAACGAATTCGCTCTGTAATGCCTAGTACAATTCCCCGGGTAATTTATTTATTTATTTTTTTTAACAAACACAAAAACTGCGAAGCCTTTTTGCTTGTCTGCAGTGATACCCAGGGTCTGAGGCAGGAATCGAACCTGCGACCTCGAGACTGTTGGTCGAGTATTGTACCAAATCAGCCATCGAGGCACCCTACCACTACTTATGAATGAGCTCTATACGATGAACGCGTGCTACGTTAAAATGTGCGAACTTCGGCAATAAGATCCCAAATCTCAGCAGAGCAAAAGTCATTGTAGTAATGATAGAACAGAGTACCGCACCCTACACGGTGTCGATAATCCAATGAGTCAATAGAGTTGAATACCCTACTGCAGTCCAGCGCATATAACAGCCATGTCAAACAGCTCGGTTCCGCTTGGGAACCGAATTGAATTCTATTTTGGTTCTTCAACAAACGAAAAGCTAAAAAATTTTTTGGAATAAAATCATTTATAAGTTCAAGCATGAAACTGATATTGTCTTGTAGAAATGATTTCATTCGGAATAAAATTTTTAGATTTTTGCTTGCGGAAGAGTTAAAAAAAGGCTTTAATTCCGAAAGGAAATGAATTCTGTGATATGGCTGTATAAGTCGCAACAGAAGGAATACATCAAGGCCACAGGCATTATTAAGAGCACATTAGGTGCTAAATTAACATGTAAGTGGACTTGGATGGGTATTGTTGCACTGACAGCGAGAAAGCAGAAACGGTCTTCTACCTTAGAAGGTTCCTGACAACCAAATAATTTTCAGCCTTGGTGAGCTAACCTGCTCTAGCTCAATAAGCTATTTAAATATCTCATGGCTATTGGCTGGATGTAATACGTCAAGTAATAAACATAATGCGATTCATGCGGCACTAAAATTAAATTTTCTGCACCAAATTTAAATTTTCCTACAGTGAAATTGTCAATCAAAATCTTTCAACTAACTTAATGCGACAGATTCTTCGAAAGAGTCTACTAGCATTTGGATGGATTCTTTTTTTGTTAGCCGACTTCCGAAAACGTTGTTCCAACATTATTACCCATTTTTTAATCTACGAGTACTCTCCACTAATCCAACAATGACACTGATCTAGTTTGGATATGATCGCAATATGGAGTGTGTTACACATTCCGAAAGAGTCTAGTTCTTGAACGATTTTTATTTGCTAGCCGGATTCCGAAAACAAGAAGATTGCCATATACGAGTTTTTATTGTGTTTGTTCCAACATGACTACGCTTTTTCTACTCTATACTTCACTCCAACAAGGACCCTGATTTAGCTTGGATAGTATCGCAATATGGAATGTGTTACTGTAATGGCGTTTCTTCTAATGAAAAAGATATCTTATTTCACTCCACAAGTCTTTTCCAGATATGGTAGACACGAAACAGAGAAAATTTCTTTTTTGGGCCACACATCACATATCGCACCCTAAATACAAAAGGGTCACAACTCAAAATATTAAAATTATCAAGAGAGACAAAAAATGTTTATGTAAAAATTATTGTAATATTTAAAGAAAATATTGCGTTATTATGAAAAATTTTATGTTGGAGAAGGTTTTTTTATACTTTTTTAAATTTTATACTATGTTTTGTTTGCGAATCATAAAAAAACTGACTTTTATCAGTTTTGGAAAATTTTTAGTTGTATAATTCTTCTATAATTACTTTTAATGTATTAAGGCTCTTATCTCATATTTTCTGCTTCCCATCATAATCAATTTTATTAGTAATGTTATAATGCATTTCATGTGCAGGAACATTCCCTGAGTGCGGGCTAGACTTGTAGACAACTTATTCACTCGCTCGTTTTATATACAAACGAATGCAAAAGGTTTTTGTGTGTAAGGCGGAGAACTGTAGAAAGCAAGGCGAAACTGGCGGCTTTCGTATGAGCAAACATTGAATACTTTGTGCCCACTTCTTATAAATAACCTTCAATAATCATTTCAAATTTAAATTAAATAAAAAATTCAAAAATGGTTTTTCCATTGCCGACATACGCTTTTTAAAGCATATAAATATTTTTTCCTTTTTTTGTATCTTCTAAAGAAATTTACCAAAAAAAAAAAAAAAAAACATTTTACTTCGTTTTTAAATCAAACGGAAAAAACTAATTCAATTGTGTATGTCAATAGATGAATGTGCTGTTAGACATTTTAGTCGGGTCCTTCTTCAATTTGGCCATATTTGAGAAGAAAAAAATAGGAAAAAAAGGAAACTAATTGAGGGTTGAAAAATTGGTTGTATCAGTCAAATGACGAAGTGAAAAAGTAAAACATTTCCACCTTTAAACTGCAAAAGGACATTTAATTATTAAAAAAAACGAGCTGATTTAAAAACGATGAAATAGGAAAATGCTTTATTTTATTTTTTTACTCCTATCGATTGAGAGGTGGAAGAAAAATAATGCAAAATTCAAAAGAAGTCATAAACATTTTTCAATGTTCTTCGCTCAATCCATAAATTGAGTGCAAGACACACAAAAAAAAAAAAAAGAAAAAGGAAAACAATTTTTTAAATAATAAAATGTAATGAAATTATTGCCATTTGCCAGCATTACGCCATTATTTTACATTTTATATTTTTTATTACGTTGGTTTATATAAATATTTCTTGCCATTTCCATTATCCATAAAACAAAAGAATGTCTTGAAGTTAATGGCAAGACAGAGGTAATAAAACTGAATTGCAAGAAAGAAACTAAAATCAAATAACATGGCTGGCCGGCCGTCTTTATTATTATTGTTATTAAGGAAATGGTAAATTTAATAAATTATTTGCTGTTGCAGATGTGAGAACAGAATGAAAGTATAATATAAATTTTTTCATTTAAACAATGTTATCCGGGTTAGAAAAATGATTTGGTCAGCTAGAAAAAATTGATTTACGCAGCCAATTTCAAAATAATAACAATTTGGAAATCAAAAACTGCACTAAAGTTGCAAAAAAAAATTGCAAGATTTTGCTAGTAATAGAGATAGGATTAGGTTAAGTTTAGCAAGCTGTCAGCTATTGAAAAGCCAGCCCAATTTGGTGCCGTTGTGTTGCCTGGGTGTGATATGTATCTCAGCAGATCTAAATATCACTGGTTTAGAACCAATCGCATTCCGATACCTCCACCAAATCATACAGCATCGGTCTGCCTGGATGTAAGGACCTTACATAAGAAAGAGCTGGACATCGACGGAAGAAGTGCTTAACAGTCTCTACTTCCTCCTCGTCTCTGCAACTTCTACAGAAGTCATTAACAGGAAGATTTAACCTTCTTATATTTCTTATGGCAATGTTCCATTAGGACCGCCACAGCAGAACGCAACCTCTGTCAGGGCAAACTCCTAAGAATGATAGATATACATACAAATTTTAAGCCACAGCAATGGAAACATCATGTTGTCCAAATCTATAATTCTTTTTTTTTTTTTTTAGCAGAAAATGGAAATTATTTTTTGTGGTGCCATCCATTTTCGTTTGTGATAACCTGTGTGGCAAACGATATTTTATAGAGTTTGTAATTAGATACTTTGAAAATTTTATTTTTAAATTCAGTGTCTTGTGGAAAAGATTTAGTATTCATATTTTCATGCATAAAGGCCCAATCAGACTATTATACAAGTATAAATACTTTCATTAGATTTTGTGAGATAAAAGTCTAAACACATTTCTTGCGACTGTCAAAAAGTCTAACGTAAATTAGATTTTGCATTCACACCATCACACTTGACATAAACCAACAGAGATGTGCCATCATAAAACTTTTCACGGCGGCAGGTGCGCTATTCGTCGTAGGCGATAGACGTGCCGGCGCGTGAAATTCTTCAACAGTTAAAATAATAATTATGTATAACACATCTAAATTCAATAGCACAAACATATTTTATGTTCTAAATATAGCATGAGCAAAATACATTTATAAATGACAGCTAAATTCCAAATTTTATAACGACAAAAAATACTATCAGTGACGGCACCCCATCGGCTACGAAATAGCCGACTACTCAATTTTTAATTAGCTGGTTTGCTAAAAAACACAACCCTGATCCAATGTAAAGTATTATCGTTTTGAAAAGTTTCAAAAAACAACAAAGTCGTATGGGATGTCAAATTTTTATCGTATTATTTTTCGTGTGTATGACGGATTACATTCAGACTATTAGACTTGCACGTATTATTTGAATTTTTGACAAGTATTAATACAAAGTATAATAGTCTGAACTGGGCTTAAACACTTTTTTTTGTAAATATAAATGTGTTGCACATGCGCTCGAAATTATTATAATTAAATAATAAAAAACATACATTTCACTTCCACATGTTCAATATGCACGAGTACAACTTCAGCAACAATGGTTGCGGTTTGACGAGTGCATTAAAAAAAGGGCTTAAACACCATTTTGGATCACGGGTATTTAAGTTTAACCGACTTTCAAGCTTTCAATTAATAAACTGCAGATTTTTTAAAGAGGGCCAGAAAAGTAAATTGTGAAGTTCTCGCAGGGGGACAGCTTAGTGTTTCGCGGTCGCTGCTCTACAAATCAGCATACAAGTGATTTATTCGGGTCACTACAATGGTGTGTAAGATCTATTGATCCAATGCTAAACAATTTTAATGCAAGAAAACTTCTAATTATTTGTGTGTTCCTATACTATTTATCACTGACAACTGTGAAAATGATTTACATCAGTACCTGCCTTGACGGCCTGACCTGATGGTGACGAAGTGAATTTTTCACGATTCACCACCGCCCCCGTGTGGCTTGCTAGGCTCACACAGGTAGCAATTCTTGTCATATGATTGCGGTCATATGAACAACTTCTTGTTGAGGAGTTCGGGCTTTCTAATCCCTCATGTATGCAATTTCCCAGCAATCAATGGAGGACAAGGCTGAATGAGTTGGTAGGCCGAAGCCCATTAAGAGCATCAGCCCTTAAACCAACTCACCCGTCAATCATCACCACTGGTTCCTTACAGTACAAGTATCTGTTGTATAGGCAACAGATCCTCGGGAGATTGTTAGCCCTCGAAAAAAGCCATCACCAAACAATTATCAAGGATACTAACAGTCCCTTCCTGCGTTTTAGGTTTCAACCACAGCCAGAACGTTTCAGCCAAGGTAGGCACCTCAACCATGATCAGCCCGGGTCGAACCGCAAGCAGAACTTCCCGGGGGCCATGCTGATCCCCGTTCTGCCAATTTATACCCTTGGTAAGGGTTTCGGAAGCCAACACAACATAAGTCATGTGGCTTCCTAGAGTTTTGTTTGCCGCACCAAACGAGGGACCCCTTCCCCTCTTTTCCCCGAAAAACAGAGCGCCTAAGTTAGGAATACGCCAAGGCAAAACCTGTTCCCCGGGGGGATTTATCACTGGCAGTAGTATTTTTACCAACATCGATTTTGAAGACATGTGGACCAATGATTCCGCCAGTCCACAGAGCGCATCAAACAGTAACTTCCCGTAGATGTAATTTTGTAGATTAGGTCACTATAGGTCAAAGTCAGTATTTGCTTATTTACAAATTTGTCCTTTAAGACCTTTTCCGCTTGTCAAATGGATTTAGTTTTATTCTTATTGCATTGATTATATTTAGTTTAGCTTTATTTGATCATTTCGACTGGCAGAGCAACTTAATTTTTATATTTTTAGATAAACATTGTTGTTGTTGTTGTTGCTGTACTCAATCGTTTTGGTGCGTTTGCTGTTCCACTTCATCTTCTTTGTTGCCAATAACACTCCATGCTCGTACTTTTGCCTCCTCCTCGTTCATCGATGCAGACTTCTTTTGCCTCCAACCTATTCGATTTCAATGTCTTGACTTGTTGTTATTTGTTCCAGTGTGTACGTTTTTTTTTTTGCTTTTTTGCTTTTTTAAGTATTATTATTTATTTTTTATTTTAATTTATTATTTTTTCACTTAAAGAAATTTATTTTAATGAAAATAAGAAGTTCAGAAAATAAAGAAAGAATGAGAAAAAAAGAAACAAGGCACAACCAAAGAAGATGTTGGATGCTGATCAGACAGACGCTTGTGTTTGTTGTAGAAACAACAGCAACAAAAAATATTTAATATACAGTCGATGCCAAAGATACGAGTTCGTTTCTGTTAATGGCTGCACTGTGCAAGTATGCGTGAGTGTGCGTTTGATGGTTGCAATGCTTAATTTGTATCTGCATGTTGGCTTTTGTGTCTCGATCGTTTCATCGTTTCGTTTGCACCAATTCACTGAAGTCGATTTATCTATATAATCGGTATTTTTTAAGTAAAAATTCCCTGGAAAAGAGCATTTTGTAAAATAGTGCTATGTAAATAAAAATTTACATTAATGTAGTTTTATATGTAAAAATGGAAACATTTTGACGTTTCATATTGAAATTTTAACATAAAGTGCTTTCTTATTTAATATTTAGGTAACAAGAAAACTTTTGTTTAGTTTCAAAAGTAAATTTTTGCCATCATCAGCATGACAACTTTTCGTGACTCGTGCAGCCATATATCGCCAATAACTCTTCGAATTCTGATTTCCAATTGTCCTCCAATAATTCTTCGAATACTGATTTCTAATTGTTCAATTATCCTCCCCGTGGACTAGGTTTTGATAAAATATGTTTAATATATTTAAATTTGCTGGAATTTTGAAACCATTTGAGGTGAAATTTTACTTGTTGGATAATATTTTTAATATTTGCTGCTAGCAACAAGTGCTTACAAAAGAAACCATTTAAAAAACTGTCACGTGCTATTTTCGTAACAATTATTTTGGTATAATGACAATTGTCCTTGTAATTGCATCCTGCCTGAGCCCTGGCTATAAGACCGGCTGTAGGGCGAACGTGTTTTGCAGCATGTGTTTTTCGTTATTATTTATTGTAAACATTATTTGTTAAAATAAGAAAAAAAGGTGGCTTTAATTAAATGTTATCGTTTTGATGATGGGATTTAATTAAGTATATATACACGTACGAGTATACATACACACATACAGGCACTCTTACACACATTCGAAAGAGCAGCAGTCGTAAACAAAAACATATGCACAAATAAATGTATAAACACTTATTGTATATATTAGTGTACTCGTATGTATATTTTCCTTATGGTATTTTATTTTAAATAATAAAAACACAATATGATGGTCCACAATTGCAGTTTAAGATTTTCTTAACTCATAGACAAATATCTTTTTATTCCCCATAATATATTCGAAAACATATTTAGAACACTTAACTATAAAATAAAACTTCTGTCAAACTAACAAAGATGGTTCCAGACTAAAACTTTTTTGTAAAGCAGTGAAATTTCGTTATAACGAACTATATTATAAGGACAAATTTGATACAATGAATGTTTTATTGAGTCCTTGAAATAACACAAAGTTTTTCAATGAAGAAACTCTAAGCAATAAAGCTTGCATACGGCGAAGTATTCATTTAAAAACTTTTTTATAACAAAATAAAGAAGATATAAGCAAAAAAAGGTAAACTCTCATTTTCAAAACAATGCAGTCTAAATCTGTTAGCAAGCGTATACTTATGAGTATGTCTAGCGTCTATATGACGAAATATTTGTCTAAAGGTTTCTTTCTATACAACGAGGTCGGAATAAGATTCCAAGCCAAATGATAAAATTCCGCTGTAAAAATAGCATATATTATAAATGATTAACCGCTTGCAATTCTTTAGAAGTGTAATCGTTAGTGTTTTGACTTTAATCAAAGTCACGGCATCTTTTATTTTTACTTGAAAGGCGTAAAACTTAACTTCCGTAAAAAAAACTGTAAAAATATTTCTGTACTTAACTGTAGAAATGTTTCTTCAAACTTAACTGATACATACATATATATATATATATATATATATATATATATATATATATATATATATATATATACATATATATATATATATATATATATGTATATATATATATATATATATATATATATATATATATATATATATATATATATATATATATATATATATATATATATATATATATATATATATATATATATATATATATATATATATATATATATATATATACCGAATCAATGGCTATAGCGAAGTATTTTTGAATGCCTTTCAGATTCGTTATAAGGTAGCTTAACTGTAAATAGCTTTTGATTTTCGTAAAATATTTAGACTGCTGTTGTTATCCATAAAAAATACGCCATTTAAATTAATTTGTTTCCTTTCAACTTAAGTTTTAACGTAGGTGAATTCGAAAGACTTTCCAACGAATATGAGAAACTTTTTTTCAATACTTTTCCAAATGGGTTTTTAACAAAAGTATCATAAAAACTCCTTGTTGCTTTGCGACATGTTTGAAAATGATTTTCGTGGGTACCTGCTAGTATAGCCTTACGCCATAGTGATATTATCACTGAATGAGATACAATGTCCCCACAAATGTCCAAATGATAAATTTTGGAAGCTGATTTTAATTAGTTTCTGCCTTGTCGTCCTTATCTGAAGGACTCCGAAGGGAAGTATTCACGTTTCACCAGTACCAGTTTGTAGCCATATAGACAAACCTCTTGCTTAAGAGTTAGGGCCTTCTAGTCCCTCCTGTATGCGCACAGTTAATGGAAGACAAGGCTTTATGAGTCGGTAGGCCGAAGCCCATTAAGAGCATCAACCCTTAACCAACTCACCAAACCAATTATCACCCCTGATTCCTTGCAGTACAGGTATATGTTGCAATCACCTCGGGGGCTTATTATACTTATCAAGGTAACAAATTTCCCATCCTGTGAAATTAGATTTAAACTGCATCTCTTTGTGGGTGCATTGGTTTTTCAACAATCACTCTTGGATTACATTCGCCCAAATGCGGCCATTCTACTTATTAACGAATCCACTAAAGTGAAAATATGCCTCATCACTGAAGATGAATTTCGTCCAAAATTTATCATCCACTAATACCAGTCTGACCATTGCGGGCACTTGGAATGGTCAAAAGGCTTCAGTTCTTGAGTCAATTGCACCTTGTAAGCGTGTACATACAAGTCTTTATGCATAATGTTCATCAACGAAAAGCCGTGAGAGGTGCAATTGTTGGGTACGACGACGGGTTGAAGTGGACAGCTCTTCAGCTACATTATCACGAATAGCAGCTTTATATTTTCGGCAGAACAAGCTGTACGAGCATCCACTGTTGTTTTCACATCTCCTGCAGAGCCGGTTTGTTAAAATTTTTGCACAATTTTTCCGATTGTACACACATCAGGCCGATTAAATTTATCGAAAAAGTCACGAAGTGCAAGATGTGCATTTTGATTTGAATGCCCATTTTCATAACAATAATTCAAAGGCGATAAAATCAGATTCTTCAAACTATTACTGCTGCTCCATGGTACGTAAAATCTTCACGAATTCACAAGAATCTGAGTGTTCCGCTGGTAAAAGAGGAATTTTCCAAGTACGCAACAAGGTAGGTCAGTAAACTGGAACTTCACCCAAATTCTCCTTGTGCGCAATATACTTAATTTTGGTGGCCATACTCGGTTGAGAAAAAGGAATACTGTTGCCACCTTCAGGGCGTTCAATAGGTGATTTTGGCGATAAAGTTCCCGCATAATAAAACTTTTTGTCTAGCATTGGCCGGACTTAAAAAAAGCAAATTTTTTATATTTTTATGTTTAGTATTAAGATTTGTTGGTTAGTTGATTTTGAAGATTCAATAAATAAAAAACGTTAAAAAAAAGTTTCTCTATAAATCTGAATATCTTTATCTCGATTGTGTATCTTTCCAGGGCTCAAAATTGAATTAGTTTGAAATTGAGAAGTGTTAAGTCAAACGCAAAAAAAAGCTGTGGTACACATTCATCAGCGGCCCTGAAAATTTAACCACCCGATATTGCTCCTTTATTGCAACATAGTCATATCTCAAAAAATGGTCTTTTCCAGTTAACAATGCAGAATTGTTAACAGCAACTACCTTTTATATTGTGCCAAAAAATTTATTCAAATTACTTTTAAACTGTTTTCTTTAGGAGATATTTTTAAAGACTTGTATAGAAACTAAGAATTTGAAGTATATTTTTCTCGAAACCAGCTTTTTTGAATTATGACTATGTTGCAATAAAGAAGCGATATATGCATAAAATAGATTTGTTTGCTGGGTTGGCGTAAGTAACGCCAAAAAGCAAACGAGTATAGATTCTCGGCTGGTGTTTCTTTCTGTAAGAAGATTTTTCATAAATTATTGTTTATTTTACATTATTTATTTGTTTTAACGCTTAACGTTATAAATTTTTATATCTTCAGCTTCTTATACTTAATTTTATCTTTGTGGTTGTTGTTGTTGCTGGTGCTGTTGTTGTTGTTGTTTACCATTAATAAATTTTCTTTATTTATTTGTAAATTTAGTAGTTGTTTGCAAAAGAAAAAAAAAATCTTAAAATGAATAAGAAAAAAAAACTTAAATAAAGAATACAGCTATTGAATGACTAAAAGGTTATTGACACACATACTCGTACACACGTGTAAATGCACACACTTACACACATATGGATGTGTTAAATATGCACACATGTGTGCATACAAACACTCTCTGGCATTCCTAAAATAAATAAATAAATAAATAATTGTAGTCAGAATTATGAATCATTTAAGATGTGAAAATCGGAAAACAAATAAAAACTTTAAAAAATTATTGTTCTTTTATTTAAACAAAAAAATAGAAGAAAAAAAAACTAAAACTAAAACTTGAGAGAAAACATTTTATTACAACCGTCATGATGAACATTTAGAAGAAGATGTTAATGATGATGTTGTTTAAATCTAAAATCTACCAAGATTTTATTTTAATCAATTTTATTTTTATACCAACAAACCAAAGAAAAAGAAAACAACAACAACAACAACAACAGCAGCAGCAGCATCAATATAATATTGCATTAAAGCAACAACGGCAACAACAAAAGCTTTTTGCAGCAGGATGGCTGCTTAAAGAGATGACTGTATGGATGGCTGGATGGATGGGTTGGTTGGTTGGCTGATTGTTGGCTGGATGCGTTTGTTACAATCACACAGTTTGTATTTACAACAAGTTTATTTGCAACATTCTTGTAGAATCGTTAAAAAGTATTTGTTATTTCCACTGCTTGGCCGGGGTGTGTGTACAGCGTGTGTAAGTGTGTGTGTGTGTGTGTGTGTGTGAGTTTTTGTGTACTTTGTTAAAATTTTTATTTATATTTTATAGATGAGTTCTAAAAGTTGTGTTTATGCGTGTCGGGTAATTTATAAAACTTAAATTAGTTATATGTTCATAAATTTCACTGCTGTTAGCAATAATGTGCAGCACATTTATTTGGTTTGTGTTTGTATGTGTATGTGTATGTGTCTGTGTGTGTGTTTTTTGTTGTCTTTCTTTTATTTAGAAATACAACTTCTGCTTTAAAAGCCAGCCAAACAGCCGCGAAATGAACACAATAAATATATCGCAGAATTTATATTTTCATTCATTAAGTCTGTTTTTTTGTTTTGGTGTGCTCGTTTTTTTCATCACATAAAAAATCCGAAAACATTGCACTAGATTTTCATTAAAACAGCGCTAAAGAGTGCTTAAGGAGCATGCCATTCAAGAATTTGTAAAAGATGTAAAAGCACCCTGCCGCACACCATTCTAAACAAGACAGTTGCCCTTATAATCACACATGCCCTGGGTGACATGACCCAGCAAACATAAAGCCGTTTGTTTGTTCTTGATATAAACTTAACTATATAAAAATTTTAAAGCATTTTTGAAATGCATAAAGATCGAAGATACATTATCTGTTGCCTTTTACAACTAATAAATATATTTTTTTTAACTTTATTGAATCTACATAAGAAATGTAATGACAATAAGTATTCAATTCTTAATACTAAAAAAAATTGTGATTAAAGTCCTGCCAGTGCTGGACAAAAATTTATTTTTATTATTATTTCAGAATAATAATTAAATTAAATGAGTAAAATTGGACGACTCCGCCAACGGAGAGTGCCGAATTTTATAACATACTATTGTTATACCCAAAGACTTCATTATGGCAAAGTTGTTATACCAAAGCTGACTAAACGTGCCATTCGTCACCTTTTTCAACTGCTAACCAATTAGAAAAAATTAAATGCATGACGTCGTCATCGGACAATGTCAAATCTATTAACGTGCTAGTTTGACATCTGTCAGTTGATTGTTGCTTTTGCTTTCATCTAAAATTCTTGCTTTGTTACTTTATATTGATGTAGCTGATTAAATATCTGTCAACAAAGTACTTGCCGTGCACAAGTCCTTCTTTGCCGTTACGTTAATATCAATTGATATAGAATGGATTCTATGTGTTTCGTAGTTGATACATTATTCAAAATATTGTGCATGTTTAGCCACTGCTTTCATTCGTCTTTCTTGTAGAAAAGGAATCCACATCAAAAGAACTGCTCCGATTTGGAGGTAAATAATGAATCAAGCCAATTTCTTATACCCCTCTCTGAAGTGCAGCGTATTCCAGTAAGGGCGCTCTGCACCGATCGATACAAATGGTAGTCAGGAGAGACAGGGACTGTTCTATAAGGCGGGTGAGCTAAAACTTCTCATCCACTATTTTCTAAAGAGTTTTTGACTGGCCTCGCAACATGTGGTCGAACGCTGCCACGATGGAAGATTATGGCTTCCTGGCTGCTCGAACACTCTGGTCATTTTTAGTTGATTGCTCTCTTCAAATAAAATGGTAGTCAGAAGGGACAGGGTCTCATCTTCTCATCCACTATTTTCTAAAGAGTTTTTGACCGGCCTCACAACATGTGGCCGAACGCTGTCATGATGGAAGTTATGGCTTCGTACCTGTGATTGTCTTATCCGATTGTAATAGCTCACAGTGATACGATGCAAAAGTGATTTTTTTTTCGCAACTTTCAAGCATCATTTTCGAGATGCAAAATTGGCTTGCAGCGTCTATCGGCTTCAGCTCATATGGCACCCAATTTCTTTACTTTTGAATGAATCCCAATTCACAATGTTGTGTGAGTGAAATTGAAGATACAGTGGTACGTATGATCTTAACTGTCTGTTAGGTTAGGATGTTTATTCTATCGCGAAGATGAATTGAACCAATATGCTCTTGTAATAACTTTAAAAATAATCTAAATGGATACAGTTTTGATGTAACTCTTCGGCTTTTAAATATAGGGAGCAGGTTAATAAGAACTAGACAGAACAAGAGAAATTGTTTTTGGATTGACTCCACCTTTTTTATATAAAAGCTATACTGCGGATCCCAAATTACTGAGCAGTATTCAAGAATGGGTCTCACCAGTATAGTAAATAGAGTTTTGGCGATGTGAGAATTTTTAAATTCCTTCGCCCAGCGTTTAATAAAATATAAAATATTATTTGCTTTGCTGACAGCAAAAGTGACGTGAGAGTTAAATTTAAGTTTTTTGTCGAAGTAAACTCCAAGATCTAAAGTACGAGTAATGTCAACAGTTGTAAGTTCTATACCATTAATGAAATATGAAAGAGATGAATATCGTGTGAAAGTCATCGAATTGTTTTTATTTTTACTTAGGATTTATTTCCATGAGGCTAACTTTGCACAAATTAAATAATCTATTTAAATCAGCGTGTGGAAAAGATGCATCGCTTACATTTGTTATACTAGAGAAAAGCTTTACACCATCAGCAAACATTATAGAGTACCCAAATTCAATAGTGCTTGGAGGATCATTAATGAAAATAAGGAATAAAAGATGACTCTCCTGAGGAACACCAGAAATACGAGTAACATATATTTATTGTGATTTTGATGATTACCCGTTGTTTACGGTCGGTGCATGCGTATTTGTTAATGAAGTAGTAGCAACGTAACTTTTAGCTGGAGAATTATAAAGACTTCATTTTACGTTTCCTGCCGCTGCACATAACTTGCAAATCTTTGCGTTGAAAAACGGAATATATACTTTATTTATATGAAAATTGCATATTTCACATCCCTTTGTCTTCAATATCAAGCGCTTTTGTTTGCTGGGTTTGACATTTAGCCATTTGCCGCATACAATATTTGCCTTCTAAGGAGAAGTGTTGGCAATAAATGTGCAGCAGCAGCTGCTGAAAATGCAGGAGGAAAACCAGGAGCAAAAACTTGCGACTTGCAAGAATTTCACAAAAAAAAAGAACATTTTACGAGTTTTTCGTACACGCCAACCCAACGAACGCGCTGTTCGGTCATAAAAAAATCCCCTTTTTTCTATATTTTATTTTTTAAGATCTTGTTTTATTTTTTATTTTGCTTTTGCTTGCTTTATTTGTTTGTTTTTCATATTTTATTTCATTGCAAATTGTAATTTTTATTATACAATCTGCCATACAACATGTGAAAGTCTGTCTGTCTGTCTAGCTGTATGTCTTCATGTGCATCCAAAATGCACTCGACGCTCTCTTGCAACTTCTTAATATATTTTTTATGCGTTTATTCGTCATATTCTTGTTTTTTTTTTTTATATTTTTATTATTTCTAGTTTCTTTTATATTTTTCGGCAACAATGTTGCAGCATTTATTAGAATTATTATTACGACTTAATGGTTAATTCTAATGATATGCCGCCTGTAATAAAATCGCAATCAAATAAAATGCAACAAAATATAATGAATAAAAAAATAATAATAATAAAAAATAAGAAACATACAATGAAACAAGGTGGATACCACTTTAATGCAATTAACTAAAATTAACAACTTTTGGAGCAAAATTACTTTTTAGCACTAAAGAGTGTGTGTGTGTTTTTTTTTTTTCTTTAGGTTTTATGACTTTTTTGAGTGAAAAATTCTTGTTGCTGGTGCAGCTAGAAAAACTACAAACTTTATGCGCAGAGTAATTACAAAATTATTAAAATCGCCATCATTAGACATCAGTTAATGGCATTCTGCATGTCAGGTCAAAAGAATCGCTTATCTGCGGCTCTGGAGTAACAGTTGGTATTTCTTTAAGCGTTTCTAATCTAAAAATTTTAACATAACAAATTGTGCATTCTTTGGCAGGGTCTGGTCTATTAATGTTAATGTGTATAAATTATGTGTATAAATTATAATGTGTATAAATTCACACCTTGAAATTTTCCACGAGTCTGACGTTGAAAGCAGGCTAAGTTTAGCCGACGGCAGGAGTTCTGTAGGCTGTTTGAGACGCCGTAGTGTTCGGCTTATTTGCACAAGTCTACGACTTACGAAGTTAAAATCACGCGATTTGTTTGCTTAGTTCATATTTAGATACTTGAGATGACCCATGACCTTAAATCACTTAAACAGCGTGAGTGATATTATATAAGCTGGGAGGTACATCCTACTGAATCCTGTAAGTCATATCATCCGATTCAGACCAAAAGAGAATGGTGATGATGATTGACCGACTTTTACCACAGGTTGTAGAAGGGCTTGAAGCCATTATTACTTCAGCAGTGACAGCGGCATGCTGAAGTAATAAGGATTAATGATGACACTAGCAAGAAATTCACACCAAATTGGCGATCCAGTGAATGCTTTTGGATTGGATTATTCCTAAATTAGATTTTTTTTCATATATTCATTTATATAGAATAAGAAATTATTACTGAAGATACTTATTTTTTGTGAAATTTAGGGTCAGCGTTCAACTGATCTTGGGCTCATCAAGCGAACACACGTTATTTTCTATGGTCGTCCGTCTTCAGCTTCTGGATCAGTTTAATTATGTACGAATGTGAAATTCATAAAATTGTGGTGTGTGAAAGGCAGAGTTTCTGCGAGCGAAGTGAAATCAGTTGCCTCAAATTATGTTGCACACACACGTGCTCATGGACAAAAAACGAAATATTCCGCCATGTTTGCGATACTTCACAACGTTATTCATAGTCTACAAATTTATGCACCAAACTGCAGCTTTGACAAATGTGTTAACATATCCGTATATACAGAGTAGGACCTTGTTGCTAAGGATGCCAGTTTCAACTACTTCTTTGAGCATATGTCACCTTCGGTCGTCCTTCTTCAGCTCCTGGATCAGTTTAATTTTATACGAACGCAAAATTCATAAAGATTTAGGGCTGTGAAAGGCCAAGATTCTGCGGGCGACGTGAAAACGGCTGCCTCTGTTGCATACACTCATATTCACGTATAACGACTATATTCTGGGCGATTCTGTATTGCCTACTAATCCAGTGGACTTAGAACTGGGAATAGTCCTCTGGCTTAAAATAATTACGGTTAGTACAAAACTGGCGAATCGCACGCTATAATCCTCAAACAGCGCACTCATTTTAATGAAACAGTTTAACGCTACATTCATCCACCCACTTCGATTCGGCTTGCACTACCTGTTGAGAAAGTCGAAGAATCAATGAATTTGGATCTTCTACATCATTTACGAGGACAAATTCTTGAATTGAATGTTTCGGTGAAACACGTATTGATATTGATACATTGCGTAACGGGTCCGTCGCATTTGGTTCATCTCGAGCAAGTGTGCCCAGGCCTATGCGTTTGATGCTCAATTGTTTTTGTAAAAGCGCTTAGTTATAGGGCTGTGGTCTTTAATATACAAATACTGCGCTCAGCACTAGCAATGAAAAATACACAAACAACTATGTCTTATATATTTTTTTGTCGTTCTTCACTGCACATACACAAGAGCAAAGCAACAACACTTTCGCATGCTTTGCTGGTAAACATTGACGACAACGATTATCAGAGTGAATTTTGTTTTTGTAAATGTTTTACTTTTTACAACAAAAAATATTAAATAAAAATAGTTTTTCCTTAAATGTATTGGTGTTTACTCTTCCATATAGAACTTTTGGGCACCACTGATCTAGAGAACAATTATGTGCATGTGTTCTAAACTCAAAGATTTGAGTCCAATTAAGACTTTATCATGAACGAACACGATAATAATACTATTATTCAAAAATTATAGTAAATTAACACGAATCTCATGAGACTAGAAAAATCAAGTTGCTGTTAAATAATAAAATATTTTTGGTGTACAATTATTAAGGCTATTATCTCTTAAGTTTTAAAATTTCTGTTGGAAAACCTCTCATAGTGGATGTCGCAAAATATACTCGAGATATGAATTTGTCGCCATTCGTGCAGTAAAGTGTTGGCAACACTAACAAACAAATATTCGACAGCTGGAAGTTTAGGGTTGGTAAAAATAGACACAATAGAACAACGCATCTTTAATGTTGATTAATATTTCAACAAAAGGATACTAATTTTTCGAACAAATCATCCTAAGCCTGGACTACTTTCTTAATCGCCAAAATATCCGCTTTTGCAGTTCTGAGAGCACACAATTGATGCTCAAAAAACGTATGTATCCACAACGTCTCACTGTTTGGTGTGAATTTCTGCCTGGAGGCATCAATGAATCATGCTTATTTTAAATTGTGGCTAGACATTTCCAGGTTGCAAACTGTCTCATTTCAGTGATCCAAATTAGTTCCCTAGATCATGTGATTTCACGGCATTAAGCTCTTTTTATGAGGTTATTTTAAATCATAGACTTATGCCAGCAAATCCACAATCACTCGTATATTAAAGGAGGTTATTCGATGCTGCATCTATGAAATTTGGCCACATTAATGCAAAAAAGACATGGAAAATTTCGACAAAGAATTGCGTATTTAAGCCGTGGAGGTCATAATTAAAATATAAATATTTTAAACAAAAAAAAAATATTTACCACTATAAATTTTTAACTAAAACTTAGTTCGCTTATGCATTGCAGCATAAAATATTGAATTATTTACTATAAAGTTAATATGTTATTAACCTACTATATCTTATAACATAATTTTGTCACATCATGAAGTAACAAATAATTAGTCTAGCTTATTGTGAATTATTACATATCGTTGGTCTCACGTAGAAAGGCCCTAACTCGCATATTCCCTGAATTGAACTCTTTTAAGAATTCTACTACGTTTCACACAATTACACAGTGTCACAAAGATTTAATTATATAATTTCATTCACATCGCTATTGCAAGCAATTGAACAAAAGAAAGTAACTTTTAGATGTAACTATTTATACAGTTTTCATTACGAATTTTCCTTCTCCTGTAAAATTGCAATTGTTTGTTAGGGCCTTTCTACATGAAACCAACGATATAATGTTCGAATATGGTAAAAAAAGAGTACTTAAAGGCTAAACGAATTGTATGTAGATTGTTAAGAACGAAGCGTCAATAAAGTCACACATAAAAGTTAAAAGATTACGCACTTTTCTTCCACGAGTACTTTACATTTCTAGCACCGTCCTCCTAATTATTAAGAAAAGTAGTAGGCAATCTAATTTAGGGCAAACCTACAGTCCACTCAACTCTAATTAACCAACCCCTAAATATTTTTCTAACCCGTTGCTGTTTTTACATAATACGTATTTTGCGTTAATTTCGGGACACCCTTTAACAAAATCCTCTAACACAATTATGACCACTATTATCTGTTAAAGCTTAGAAGTATGAAATTTGGATAACTTTTTATACTAAAACATTATGGTATACTTATAGCTAATTCGTGCAGTGCTTTTTTTTATTACAATTATTTTTGTATGATGACCTTCTTCATTTTCTGTTTATTTGATAATTTTTTTAAGTATTTTGCTAAAAACAGAAAAGAAAATATATTAATTTATCGCTGCTGTGTTGCAAGGGGCCAACCTTTACTTACCCAGCAGTCCACAAGTTGTTACAATTTGCAAAGCATCCGATTGTAAGCGATTGTGTCAACAGAAAAAATCAAAATAAACATGTTAAGGACAACAAAAAACTAGCATTCGATTCAGATTATTCTCTTTCTACTCATTATGTTAAATTAAATGTACAGAAGAAACAAAGTAGAAAAGAAATGCTAATAATATAGTTTTGAACTCATCCAATCTTCGCTTACAATGTATACAGTGTTGGATGCATCTCACGGCCTAGACCATCGCTGTGTAAATGTAAGTAGGAATTGTATACAGACTTCGGATGGGTCACGCTTACATTATCAATGATCTTAGATCGAAGATGTATGTGACAAAAAGTTCACTGGGTATCTTTATTATATCTCTCGCATAACTGCACTAAGGAAAGAATCATCTTAAGAAGTTAAAGAAAACTTAGTTCAAGTGCAACTATCCGGCGAATCCGTTTAAGGGTTTTTCTCAATCAAAAATCCTTAAAACTAAAGACAAAATTTTGCTCTTAATCCTATCAAAACTGCAAAACTTGACTTTTTTTATAAATCTGTAGCGTCTTCTCTAAGAACTTCTCAATTTTTGAAAACTTATTCTTAGAAGTTTTCTATTTCGACTTCCTTTTTTTTTACTCTTTAATATAACTTCAATTCAATCGTTTCTTCTTTTTTTTGGTTTTATTTCTCTAAAACTTTTTTATTTTTCCATATGTAAAATAAAATTAAGTGCTGTTGCTACACATGTGTGTATTTATTTATTAAATAATAAACTCATTTCATTAGTTTATTCGTATTAAAGTCTTGTGTCGATATGCTGACAATCGTATTTACACTTGTGTATGGAATTGTTTTATGCCGATACATACTCCCATATACATATGTATAATAAATATAAAGTTGTTCTTTAGTTAAGTATCAAGTGAAGAAATTGAATGCAACCGCAGGGAATAATCAAGCAACAACAAGTTGTGTTGACTGAAACGCTTCCAAGGAAGAAGACACACGAAGTTGCATGCAACTTCAGGCACTTTACCAGGCGTTCAGTCAGTGACTTAAGGAAAACTTGCATTATCTTATTTGATTTTACTTGAACTAACACAGTTGCAGTGCAGCAAAAAACGAAGAAAGTTCTTGAGCAAAGAATAACGTGCAGTTGTGCGTCGTACGGAACTGGCGAGGAGTGAGTGAGTGGTGTCTTAATGTTTGTATGCACATCTACTTACAAGTGTTTATGCGTTCTAAGAAATGTTTGACGTCATCTTGAGATAGAAATAGTGTGGTATGGCAAGTTTAAAAGCAACACTACCTAATAGCAAAGTGCATGTTTAAACACATGCTTACATACATTTAAAATTACTTTATTTTGTTCATTTTGTTTTTTGATTGAAGCACAAAAACCGTTAAAATGCTCAACTGATCTCGTTTAAATTTGTCACTTGTCTGGAAAATATTAGGCGCTATAAATTCTTGACACTTTTATAGAAAGAAACTTGAAAGTTCGTGCAAGTAATTTAAATTCTAATGTGCAAGTTTCCGTGGAATAATTGCCAGATTTGTTACAATGATCGTGGCATCTCCCATATCATGAAAATACCGGTTTTTTAATATTTAAAAGAAGTAATCTTACACAGAAAAAATTATAGTAAAAATAAAATCAACAAAATTTTTGATAAAAAAAAAAAATTTGTATGCATATATATAAATATCAAGAAAGTAATCTTGGATATCGTATTTTGTTGTTGTTTAAAAAAATAGTTGTTTTCGATCAATAATTATGATAAAAATAATTATTTTTACTAAACTTTTGTTTGAATCCACGAATTCCTTTACAGGTTTGCAAGCAAACAATTTAATAATATACTCAACGAATTTCGTTATTGAACAAGAAAACAGCCAAGTAGAGCCGAAAAAAGCTCGTTTGCCATCACCAGTCGATCGATGTGTCATAATTCACACATAATGCAATCAGTAACAATCTAGTTTCCCAGAAAGGTGTCACTTTTACAGTTAAATCTGGGCATTTGCCGAAGAGGTGAAATATGATTTCTTCCTTTTCGCTATTCTTGCAACTGCGACAAACTTCATTATAGAAAAGTCTAAATCAACTTGCACGTATTCTAAGCACCCAGTGTCTGGATATTATTGCCAACAACTTCGCCCTCCGAGGAACATGTTTTACCTTTTCGTATTCTTAAACAGGGCATTATGTTTTTCGGGTAAAGAGGGGAAGGAGTCCTTCGTTTGTTGTAGCAAATAAAACTCTAGGAAGCCGCCTAACATATGTTGTGCTCGCTTTCGAAATCCTTACCCTGGGTGGTGCAGCTTGCAGTTCAACCCAAGGTGCCTACCTTGGGCCATGGTTTCATTTGACTGTGGTTGAAACCTAAAACACAGGAAGGGGGAGTTAGTATCGCTGACAATTGCTTGTGTGGCTTTTTTCGGGGACTAACAACCTCCCGAGGGTCTGTTGCGTTTACAACAGATACCTGTACTGTAACCAGTGCTGATGGTTAACTGGTGAGTTGGCTTAAGTGCTGATGTTCATAGTGAGTTTCGGCCTACCAACTCATTACGCATTATGTTGTGGAGAGAGTAGAAGGCCCGGACTTCTCAACAAAAACTTGCTCATATGGCTACAAACATATGGCAAAAATTGCTACGCGTGTGAGTCTAGAAAGCCACACGGGGCCGTTGGTGAATCGTGAATAATTCACTCCGTGGCCTAGCCTGAGCCTGAGAATACTTCTTTTAATAAACTCCATCGAAACTTTTTAGATATCTAAATTAGATCCCATTTTGGCTTGCTCATTATTATATAAGTTCTTACACAAAAGGACCAAAAGTAAGATGATATTAGATACTCGTAGATAGCCCAGCCGTGACATTTCGTACAAGTAGAGGTGTCATGAAAGAATTTGGTGAGAGAAACGCAGTCTGGTTATCGAAAACAGTTCCAATGTTTTCACGATTTTTTCGATTTTATAGTAGATTACAGGCTGACTGAAAAACACTATGTTTCTTAGCTAGACGAGGAGGGTAGTGTATCTCATTTTTATCTCAGAATGCTACAGAACCAACAGCATTATGTTCTCAAGCCAACCGCATACAGGTTAGCTCTACGCTACTGCTGCATATTATTAAATAAAAGTATTGGACTATGCTAAGATAAGCGGTTGCAGAGCAAACCGTGCTTTAAATCTACTAGAAAATAATTTCGAGAAAAAATTAACTTGTTTTTCGATAGACATAAACATACTTTAAGCTGATAGAAAATTAATTTTCGAAAAAATTACATAAATTAGTATCGATTAAAAAATAATATGGCTCAACAATCGGACGAGCAGTCGCAAAACAAAGCGTACTTTTATTTTATTTTTTTGGTTTTTAATAAATTTAGCAAATAAAATTTCTGTATATTTTACAAAATCATATTGAGAGGTTCAGTTTGTTTTGCAACTTCTCGTGTTTAATTTGAAATAAAGATTTTTTTATTCTTGACATACAACTTAATACAACACAGTGAATACCTTGAAATAGCGCTTCAACTTAGCGACGGCTTGAAACAAAATCGAGAAACGGCAACGAATATTTATGTCACTTCCGTTCACATTGTGAATGAACGAACACATTATTTCAGTATTGGAAAACCGATCGAATTGAATTTATTTGTTAAAATTAAAACTAAATATGTATAAGTTTATAATCCAGAAAGAGTCATAAAATAATATGTAAGCGATAATTAAAATTGTTCTGCGTTCATGAAAAGCCAATCAATGACTAGAAATGTAGTCAGCAATAAAAGTCACACATACGAGTACATATGTATATATGTATGTGCACTTATGTACACATCGAAGGTCTCATGTAAAAAGGTCCTAACTGACATTTTTCCTGATTCTAATATATTACTCTAAAAGACATCTAGTCACAAAGCTTTAATGGAATAGTTCAAGTAATTGTAAAAAAAATTACTTATTAAATACAATTTTTATAACGTTTTTTTTTCTCCTGGAAACTTGAAATTGTGTTAGTAAGGGCCTTTCTATCTTAGACCCACGATATGTAATTATAAAGTTTTCTTTATTCGCATGTTGTAAATTATTTTGAAAAAAATATATAATTATTGTTTTTATTATATTTTTTTTTCTTTAAATTTATAAATACTCCAGAAATCAATTAAATGATAAATAACAACAACAACACCAATATTAATAATAACAAGAAAAAACAGCATTTACTATAACAACAAAAACGGCAAAGATTCTAAAATTATTTTGTTGTGTTCTTACCGACCACAGACAGACAGGCAGACAGACAGAGAGACGGACAGACAGACAACCAGCCAAATGATTGACTTAAAACCCACGGAACTGACCAACCGACAGTCACTTTATTTGTATATTGACCATAATAAACTCAACAATTCGAGAGAGACTTTGTTTAGTTTGTTTTCTTTTCTTTTTTTTTTTATGATAAATACTTCTGTTTTTCTTTCGAGTTACAAATAATATTGAAAGAGTTCGATGTTCACGGACTCCCAACTTCATTATCATCTTCTTCGCCACCAGCGTCATTATCATCCGTCCTCCTCATCATCCCAAAACCAATGAATTGTATCTACAAATGTTAAACGGCCAGCCGGGGCAGCCGGCCGTCTTTCCTTGAAATGACTTTTTTTTGTTTGTTTTGTTTTTGTGTTTCTGCCGTATTCAAACATCTTCTATGAGTTTGTGTGCTTGTAGTCGCAAGCGAACAACAAACGAATTATAAAAATGAATGGCAGTATTTTATTTTATTTCCATTTCTTTTATTTATGACTGACTCGATGGATGATTCCCCTACAGTTTGTGTGGCACTCGAAATGCATCAATGTGGTCAGTCATTAAGTCAGTCAGTCATTTGGATTCTCTCTAACCAAAACGAAATGCTCTCGCTTATTATTTAGAGTTAAAACAACAATTTAGGGTCATTAAAGAGTGTGCAAAGTCTTATTGATTTAAAGAAAGTTTCTTGTACAAAAATAAGAGGAAGAAAAAAAAACGTTTTCTTTGAACATTTATATGTTGGTTGGTTTGTTTATTTGCCTGACCGTCGTCAGTGTTTGAACAAATTAAAGAAAAACGAATCCATTCATCGTCATAAATTCAATTTTTTTCCTCTGTTAAGAATTATTTCCTACGCAGCTGCAATTTATAAACAAACGCATACACAGACACATACGAGTACGCTGAGCGCATTATGAACAGTGGGACAATTAGATGGCATAACTATTCTCTAACAAAAATTCGTTACAAAACAAATTGGTCCCAACTTCACAGACAAACTTTGTTGCATTTTCAATAATAAAATTTGGTGATTTAGTTAATAAATTGTTTGAATACGGATTTATTAAACAAAAGTCGGGAACTAGAACAAAATTTTAGTAGCTATAATAAAAAAAAATATTGAAGAATTTATTTCAGACAAAAAATTTGTTTACTTAAATTTTTCATCAAAAAATTATTAAAAGTATAAAAATGATAAACAACCGGGGGGGTTACTCTCTATTGCGATGCGAAAGTAAGTTCGATGCGAAAAGTAAATGCGAGAAAAATATAATTTCGTACTCTGTGGCGTTTGCGCAAACTTTTTCGCGAAATAGTTCGGAAATGAAGCAACACTGGGGGGTTACTCTCTATTGCGATGCGAAAGAAAAATCGAAGAATTTCTTATCTTGGACCAGTGCTCAAGAGGTGACACCTACATATTCTTTTCGCATTCAATTTTACCTTTCGCATATTTTATTTTATCATTCTTCAGTCTTGTCTATTTTGTGATACCAGTGGTACTTAATTTTTAAACTTTTTCGCGAAAAAGTTTGCGCAAACAGCACAGAATACCGAATTATACTCCTATCGCACCTACCTTCCGCATCAAACATACTTCTCAAGTACCACAAAATAAACAATAGCGAAGAATATAAAATTTGCGAAGGGGAATATTTAAATGCGAAAGGAAAATACGAAAACGCAATACTGGATATCAATTCGTCGATTACGAACTATTTTTCTTTCGCATCGCAACAGAGAATAGCCCCCAGGTGTTTTTTTTTCTAATAAAACTTAAATTTTTGTATATTTGTATACTTGTATATCATTTTAAATAACTGAGTTTATTCACTTTACTGGCTTTTAATATTGAAACCAATCAACAAATTGGAAACAGTTTGTTTATATGTGTCGGCAATTCATAGGAGCTACCCTATAAAGTCGGCAGAGGCAGGATTTATTGAATTAATTTAGAAAATTACTTTTTATGATTAATACTTATACATACTTACAAAATGGTACATAAAAGAAAATTACAAACAGCTTGTTTTCTAATTCTCCTAGCTGTCTATATGTCGAAATTTCATAGGACCTACTGCTATCATCAGTAGACTTGGAAATCTTTGGGAGATATTCTCAATAATCTAAATATATTATTGAGAATTAAAAAAAAAATGTTTTAATAGTACCTGTTAAAACACAAAAAACTAGCTTTTTCTTTTACACACGATTCTAATTTTCTTTACACCTCTCAAACAAATGAACAACGGTTGGTTGCTCCGATATGTTTTATTGAAAGTATCAAAAATTAGAAAACAAACATTCAAACAATTGAGTTTATTCATATTATTAGCCAATCAATATTTTTAAATTCACAATAATATATTTAGAATATTGGGAAGTGAAGCTTAAAGGTTTCCAAATCTACTGATGATTAGAGTAGGTCTTATGAAATTTCCTCATATAGATAGTTAGGAATTGTAGAAAACAAGCTGTTTATAATATTTTGTTATATGTATTATTTTCTTAGTATGTATAAGTATTAATCAGAAATAGTCATTTTTTAAATAAAAGTCCAATAAATCCTGCCTCTTCTTGTTTTATAAGAATCCGGCTTTAAAAGACGTACCTAGTTTTGGCATCCATCTGGATGTCAAAACTAGGTACTAGGCTTATAATTTAAAAATTGTAGGACTAAGTTAAATTCTACGTTGGGTTAAATCACACGGTGTTGGTGGCCAGTTAATTGGACCACTATGTAAAATTATTCCTTTACCAAGATATTCTTTGAGTAAAGCAATTGTAGTGCTCGCTGTATGGCATGTGGCTCCATCCTGTTGGAACCTTATGATAATAAGAAAAGCCAGCCTACTTGGCTCCAATTTGGTCCCGTTGCGTTGATTATCATAACAAAACGATATGACAATAATTCCTAAATTATTTGTGTTTTATTCAAAATCAACAAGACTTAAAACTTAAGAACTATATGAACAATTTATGTGGCTAAAAAATTATTATATCCGATTGACGAAAAATTTCCGATAGGATATCATTTTTTTTTTTTTAATTCTGGCATTTCTTTAATTGCGTTGTCCAATATTTTTTAACACTATTAGTGTAAAGCATGTACTGATTAAATTTCTAAACTAAACAATTCCGTTGTTAAATGTTGCTCCTTCTAAATTTGGACGCTTAGAAATCCGCCGTGTGATTTCGTTAGTTCTTCAAGGTTCCCACTGTAATTCAAATTGTTTGCCTTTTCTTTTTCCTCAAATTAAAGAAGAAAATAAAAAACAAACTTATGAATTGTTATAAAAAAAATTATAAATTACAGCCAAGAAAACTACAACTACAACTGCCACCATCGCCAGCACCAAACTACAAAAATATGCACAATCATACAAAACATACAACAACAACTACAACAATAACAACAAAACACAACACAAAAATATAATAAAAACAATCATAACAATGTATACTTTTTATAAGTAGATCTTCTCTTACCGCTGCGGCCCGTTCACCCTCCGCTCTTAACCCTCTTTTGGATGTATAACACTGTTCCCTTTCTTAATCATTTATTTTTATTTATTTTTTATAATAAAAACTATACGAGTACATCACACACACAAACACACATGCAAACAAACAACCAAACAAACACTCTTGCACACATCCATCGATTTTAAGTACAAATGTACAATATTTATTTATTTTATTTATATATAATTTTTCTTTTACATTTTTTTTATTATTTTATTTTATATTTATGTTTATTGTATTTCATCTTTTTTTTTATTTGTTGCTCTTTTTGTTGTTGTTGTTTTGTTCTTTTCAACTAAATTAAAGAAGTATGTTTTATACGTTTGAAAGTCTCGTCGATCGGGTTTGTCTTCATTTAGTTGGAGTGTAATTTTGTTGAATCTTTTTTCATTTTTTATTATTATTATTTTTTTTATTATTTTATTGCAGCAGTTGTTGTTGATTTTGTTCCTTTTGTTTTATTTAACATCATCATATATTACAAATGTTTCTTAAACATTTTTTGTTTGTTTTTTACCTTCTCAGTGTTTTTTTTTTCTGTTTTAAGTAAAATTGTGCGGTAGTATCACAACTTATTTCTTCTGGAATTGTATGCAGAGCAACATTCATAATTTATTCCAGAGATGCCAACATGTTTTTTGTGGATATAAAACGTATAAGCACTCAAGTTTGAGCAGTGTGTGGGATAAAGCAAAATAATATCAACATTAGGCAAAGTTGATTTTAAAGTTTTTCCATTTAGTTTCTTTCGGTGGGGGTGAAATTTAAGGTACAAAACCTGAATTTCACTGAAATCATCTCGCTTATAATATACTTAGCTTTGACTGTCACAGAAGGCATGCCCTTGCTACCATCAAACAGCCCTCAGAGTGCAGTTTTTAGCTTGATGTAAACCAAACCAGATTACTTTGCTTTCTGGGACATGTTTGTTTTAGCAAATAAAACTCTAGAAAGCCACGTGACATATGTTGTATTGCATTTCCAAAACCCTAAACCAGGACTAAAATTTGCAGAACGGAGATCAGCCAAACCCCGGAAGGTTCCGCTTGTAGATCAGCTCGGCACCGATCATGGTTGAGGTGCCTGCCTTGGCTGAAACGTTCTAGCTATGGTTTAATTATAGAATCGCAGGAAGGATAATTAGTGTTTCGGATAACTATGGCGCATGGCGGGTTTTAGGGGCCTAACGACCTCTTGAGGTTCTGTCGCCTTGTAAAATATACCTGTATGTTAAGGAACTAGGAGTGATGGTTAGACGGATGAGTTGGTTAATGGCTGATGCTTTTAATGGGCTTTGGCCTCTCAACTCATTAAACCTTGCCTTCCATTGACTTTTGGGCAATTGCTTACAAGAGGGATTAGAAGGTCCGAACTCGGTAAGGCTGGACACTGATGGTAAAAATTGCGACCTGTATGAGACTGGGGGCGCTGTTGAATCGTGAATAATTCTCTGCCTGGATTTGGCCCAACAGGGACTAGAAAAACCAAGCTCTTCAGCAAGGGGTTAGTGGATATGGCTGCAAACGTGTGACAAGAAGTAGCAACTTGACAATAAAATCTGGGGGGTGCAAATGAACCATGAGATGGTTCACCTAGTGGAGTTCGTCCATCAGTTACAAAGCTTTCAGATACACACATATTGAAGATGTCGTGGCTCCCGTGAAACAGTCTATACGGTCAATCAAATTGCCCACGATTTATTGACAGTTTATGGATTGGATATATGAAAAAGTAGCAATGAAACGTTGCCTTACAACTTTACAATAGTCCACAAAAAACAAAAAAAAAAAAAAAAAAAAAAAACCAAAAAAACAAATTATAAATTACCACGTCAATCCGCAGCTGCGAACAGCGCCGGTTGCGGATAATACAATGACCGAGCATAGTGGTCAAATTTACCCGCCAATTTGTTGGCCTTTTTGACACCGAATGCTGCTCTGTTATACTTGATATTAAACAAGTTCATATTCTTCGTTTCCTATATAACAAAATCTGTAATCATTTCAGTAGAACTGGCTGTTGAATGAGGTGAAGTTTGTAGCGTTGAAAAAATGCAAAAATTCATGAAATTGTTACAATTTTTGAAAATAATTTGCTCTGCGACAATTACCATCATTCCTATGGTCGCGCATTGCTGCTAGACAAAATATATTTGCGGTCCGATAAATTACACTTACTTTTAAGAATAAGTTATACAAGCGCAAAGCTCTGATTGAATGTATATGACTTCGATAGCTAAAATCTATTGTTGTCCAAATAACGCAAAATTTGGGGATTCCCCATTTTCCTACACAATGAAGTAAACCCGAAATATATCATGCCCTCACGACCTTCAAAGAATGGAAACTAAAAACTTTGACACCTCAATGTCATCATTTTAAATTTGTTATACAAAGTTCACCTTTTGCTGGACTACTGTTACCGCAATAAAACAAAAAACGCTACAGTTCGACACTCACTCAATTCATTGCGTTCACTGGGGGTTTTTTTTCGAAGTTTGTTCAAAATCTCCTGGTCGTTTTTCAAAGATAAAAATATATTTTATTTTATAAAATTCATACCAACAAACCAACGAACAAACAGATTGTTGCAAAAAGCAATAAAATATTATTTTGCTTTTAATGTGATACACAAACAAATGAACTCTCTTTCTCTCTCTCCATAAGCAAATACCTTTAATGTTTGAATGACTGTGAATATTTATTATATTTATTATTTTAATGATGAAATATGTTAAAACGTTTTTTTCTTCTTCTTTTGTTGTTCGTTTACTTTTGTATCACAAAAAAATAAAAAACAATAATCAGAACAATATACAGGAGACTCAGTTTTCGGTGGAGGCAATTATTCTAATAAATATGACAACTGAAGAAAAATGTTGAGCTCTTTTGTTTGGAATTGAAAATTGCATTTGATCCAATAGATCCAATAGACAATATTTTTGTCGTATTTTGAAATTTTTTCCATACAGAAACATACTGATAAAGCAATCCCATTGCTAAGTTTGCGTAAGGTTTGGATTTTGAAGTCCTACAGGGTGGATGCGTCTTTTGCACGATTTACAATTAGGTAAAGACATAGAATACATTTCCCTACCGCAGTTGATTCAATGAATTTAGCAACATTCAAAAGCTTAGCAAGGCCGAGGTAGCTTTACCAGGTAACCTTCCTAACCTCACCTCAAAATTATGAAAAAACATTTAAATATAATTCGTTGCTTTTGCACAAAAAAAGTGAATATTTTGATATTTCTCTGTATTTTTCTACAATTGACGCCAGCTAGTAAAATTAATATCGCAGATAAAGATTATCTTTAAGTTTAATGCAATTTTGCATGTATACAAGTCATTGTAAATCAGTTCTACTAAAGCCATTTCTATGGCTGAAGCGTTGTCACAGATCAATTACGATATATTTTATATTAGAAAATCAGAGGAAATTTAAGCAAAGTTTTTTCGGTTGCTGCAACTTTTTATTCAGCATAAAGGTAAAAATTTCTCAATTCGCCCGCTGGCTTTTATTTTTGTTAAAGAACGATCTTCCAAAAGCGACTTCCGTCCTTTGGCAGCGAATAAAGGCCTCACTGTACGCACTCCACCTGCGAAATTGCCTGTCATTCATAAAGCCCGTTTCGCCAAACCACCATGAATTGTTATATTTTTCAACAACTCGAGCCAATGATATAGTTGTTTAATCAAAATGTATGTTTTGCTGGCTTAATAGCTTGCGACCTTCCCCAATTTCACAGGCGCTATAATCGTTTTATGGTATGGAAGTTTTGGCAGTTTGTGCATTAATTTGAGTTCACTGGTTCAGTTAACATTGAGCCAACATTCAAACTACAACGAAAAGCCAGGCCCACAGCAAACATTACCTCTTTCCGTAAGTATGCTGAGGTATCTGAGCCATACGATTGCGCCTTGCTGACAGGAATTTGGTTTCTCGCAAACCATAATTTGTCTAATTTGGCGTCATGACTCGCACTTGTTTACATATCAAGTGAGTTTAAAACTTGAGTTGAGTGTTTGCAGGACAGATCCTGGACCAGTTACAAACGTAATTGTTTTTGTAATAATCTACAAGCTCTAAATGATTTTTATCGTTGAGAATTACTCCTAAATAATTGAGTATTTTACTAAATAAAATTTACGAAATATAAAGACGTTTGCATGAGACCTAAAAGTGTTCAATGGAAGGTGAAAAGGTTACTATTTGTTGCGGACTTGCACTGACAGCATCACCGGTTCTTTTTTCTTTGAGAGTGGTCAGGCTATCACTGCCAATTTTGAGCGCTATATGTTGATAGTTAACGATGTCTATTGGTGCGAATAGGATGTTATAGACACCTATTAATGGTTGTAAGACTTTGTGCGTTTTGGCTGCATTGGAGTTATTTTCTGAAGGCTTTCTAGGTTGCCGATAATGTATGTATAAGCCAAAATAACACCGCGTTCACATCTGAAAAGTTTATTTTGCAATCACAGGAGCTTAGTGATGACAGGGAAAAGAAAGCCATTTTCTTTTTCTTACCCCCATCTAACTCGACACTTTGTAAAGTAAACTTTCCGTGTGTGAAAGAGGTGTAACATATGTTGTTGCCCAAACTCACCTGATGTATGTATGCGGGAAAGTCATAACATGTGGAAATTGGCGATACCCTATCTAGCCATTTTTTTCTCCCTTACCAGCACCTACCTCGAGATTTTGGAAAGAAACCTTTCCGTGTGTGAAAGGGATGTAACATATGTTGTCGCCCAAATTCAGCCTGATACAGATATGTATGAAGCAAAGTCACAACAAATGAAAATTGGAGATACACTAACTAGCCAATTTCTTTTCCACCACCTAACTGGAGACTTTTCAAGGTAAATTTTCCGTATATGAAAGGGGTCTAAAATATGTTGTTGCTCAAATTCGGCTTGATATACATATGGATGAGGCAAAGCCTAACAAATGAAAATTGGGGTGAGAAATCATCTTGATGATATCTTCCCCATACTTCCTTTTATGAAAGTGAAAAGATAGGAAGGTTTTAATGAAAGATCCTATACTGTAGGAATTATTTTCGTTGCCAACAACAGATATCTTGCAATAAATAATGGAACCACTAGTATCTTACTTATTTTTCCAAAAAGCTTTGAAGGTTTTAACAAAAGTTTATTTTATTATTTTAATTCTGTTATTAGTACAAGTGAAAAACAAAACTTCATGTTAATTATAATTATTGGTAAAATTTATTTGCTACTTCAATAAATTTTTTCGCCTGCATTTAAAACGCAGAGATAAAACATCTGCACAGCATATGGAGACTTATTTAAATAAACAAAGAAAACGCATGATTTACAATTTATTATTTTCTCGTAAAAAAAATGGAATGAAAAAGATGAAAGCATTTCCACAAAAATCAATTTAGTAACTAAAAAGAAAAGACTCGATTTTCTTGGTGGAATAAATAATCAAAATTGAATAAATCCCCGCCGCCAGGAGTGTCAATTCGTTCCACGTTTCAATATGACAAAATTGACATTAGTGCTTCGGTTTCAAAAACGTTTCTGATATTTGAATGGATATAACTTTGAATGAGTTTAACTTGCAGTTATATTCCAGATTACTGCTTTCTTATTTTTTTGTGTTATAAGCCAAAAGGACATTTTACTTGTGTTATTGTATAAAGAATTTTTCTGTCCTGTGTTTGCTTGTAGAGTGGAAAATTAGAAATTGGATGAGCAGAATGGATAAAATAAAATATCTGTCTGATATAGCCTCAAAATTTTAAACGTTTTATTTTCCTTGGCTGGTGGGCAATTAGCTATTTCATAGGCGCACCCGTATCGGCAAACTCAAGTCCTGATATATATAATCAATTTTGGCAGATCGTTTTAAGCGCCTGTTGGGCTTAAGCCACAGTCACAGCTAAAACTTTGTCAGTTAAAAGTTCTATTGGGATTCTTAATGAATTCAATTGAACTTATAGTTGCTCAAGCCACAAAATATTTAGATGTATCGTATATTTGTATTAAAAATTTACTGCTGGGAATATGTGTGTACATGCATGTGCATGAATTTTTGTTTATTTCTTATTAAAATATTTATCCACACTCTTTTGTGTATGTGCGAGTACGAGTACGTGTGTGTGTTTGTGAGTATATTATTTTCCGCATCTGTGTCTTATAATCAGCTTTAGTTTCTTGGGCCAATTTATTTTATTTATTTATTATTTCTTTTTATGTTACCAAAGTCAGCAAAAATAATTTATGCCCATAAATCCGCTAAACCGATACGAACACAATACGCCAGACCAGCCACAAACCGTATTGCAGAATCTTGAAGATTAAAAACAGCAATAAGAGCTGAATTTGTTTTTCTTATTTTGCTTTTCAAATTGAAATAAGTAATTACATTGAATTCGAAAAAAAAATTATTTAACATGTGTATGTATGCGCAAACATACATGCGTTTACTGAATTAGGTAAAATACACTTAAAAGAATTAAAGAAAAATATTTACTTTTGCCAACATTGTTGTTAATCACGTATAAACAAATGTTGTTTAACACAAAGTTCACATACGTATGTATTAAAACATAAATTGTGGTAAATTTAACATATAATTATGTAATAAGCAACTTTAAGCCTATTCGATTCAAGCCTGCATCTTAGATCATCATCAGTGTTCTTGTTTAAGCATTGTTTTCTCTACCCATAAATCCCCCAAGGTAAATTAATTATGACCACCGTTAAAATAGAGAATACGAGAACTATTTTGCTTCAAACCGGTTTTGTAGCCGACTTTTTCTACATTGGTTCCAGTTTAATTTTGCATCTGTAAACCGTTTTTCAAACATTTTACCGCATTTGGAAATGGTTGTGCTGAGTTGAGTCATAATTTTTTTTAAAGGAAAGAAACCCATAAAGATTTAAAATTTAGAAAAGGTTATGGCGGGCATTTGAAAGATGTTTTTTGGTGTTGGGACCTACGAAAAATGTCAAAGGCCAAAGATGCCTCGCATTACATTGAGTTAAAATATGCGTGCTAGGATTTTGCAAAATACTATTTTTACCTAAAATTTATTTGGGTTTTTTATTTCCTGGAGCTTTCAGATCTGACATCCATTGGATCAATCTTTTACTTATTTGGTATTCTATTCCAAAGCCTGGTAGGTTTGATTATTTTTCGTAGTGAAGTGAAATAATCAATTTTATTTTGCAATTTTCTTTTCATTTACCATCCCTGATATTTTTATTCCGATTACTGATACCCCCAAGAAACAGATTTTGCCTTCGTGTGCAGCTAACCAGGGCACTCTGCTTTCTGGGGTAGGGGTAGAGGGGGTAGGAGTTCCTCGTTGGTTGTAACAAATAAAACTCTAGCAACCCGCATGATTTATATTATGTTGGACTTTCGTAACTCTCACTAAGCGCTAATTGACAGAACGGGGACTAGCAAAGCGCTCGAGAAGTTCTGCTGATCATGATTGAGGTGCCTACCTTTGCAGAAAGCGGAATTAGTTTCCCTCTGGGCATTATTAGCTTCTGTTTTTTTTTTTTTTAATGTTGGACCAATACTCAGGGGATGACCCCTACACAAGCAGTGCATTATACCAGAACTAGGAAAATAGGTTGTGAGGAGGGGGAAAGAGGGAGTAGTGTTTGTAAACATTTGACTTGAACTTTCCAACATTATAACAGACAGGAAACACGTTTGCAGGCAAGTTATTGCATGTTCGAAGCGTGCGGCTGAAAAACGAATTCTCTCTGTAATGCATTAGACGATGAACGCGTGCTACGTAAAAATGTGCGAGTTTCGGGAACAAGATCCCTAATCTCATCAGAGCAAAATCCATTGTATTAACGATAGAACTGAGTTTTCAATAGACACCTTAAGAGCTGATGCGCTTAATGGGAAATTGCACACAGGAGGGATTAGAAAGCCCTATCTCTTAAGCAAGAGGTTTGTCCATATGGCTAGAAACTTATGACAAAAATTGCACACTGTGTGAGCCTGGCAAGCCACATGGAAGCGATGATGAGTCATGAATAATTTACCTCTTCAAGTTGTTCAATCAAAAGAAAAGCTGTCAAAGCAGTTGCGGAAATGGCACATTCCTGTTACTGATACTTCAAGCAAGCTTTCTCCAAAAATTATTTGGACCATTAGAAGTTTTCATTGTTATATCTTATATATAAAATCGGGCTGTATATATTTGTATTTAAAAATAATTTTAAAGTTCCCGTATTAATGAAAATTTTACAAGAAATATTTTTTTTAGCTTTTATTTATTTACTGAATCTTCACAATGTGAACTAACAATAACTATTCAAATCTTATTTCAAGAAATATGAAAAGAAAAATTTGTTCATTTCTACAGGCAAATCAAAACCGATGAGTAGAAAAACCCCCTCATCATTGTTCTTGTATAAGCACTGTTTTAGCCTATATTCAATATATTTTCGAAAAGGATCAGTAATGGAAAGTAGTTCACAGCTGACTATTTGTTACCTAAGAAAACTTGTTACATTACAACCTACAATTTTCCAGTGTAAAACAAACCAGTTCATTAAATTACATGTAACACTAGGGTTAAATTTTTCCTCAAAATATTACTTAGTTTTTATAACAATTATGTACCTATATTATAATTTAGCATCTACAAAATATTTGCAATACATTTCTTCAGCAAGAAACAATATCTCACGTGCAAAACTACTTCTAACAAGTCTTAGAAATCAGTAACAAAAGCAATTGAAGGAATGAAAAGGAAGCCAACAATCCACTTAACCCAAACGACAAAAGTCATTACACTCGACACTTGATTTTGTCGGTGCTTCATTTCATTTCGTTTGTAGCGTGTGTGTGTGTGTATGTGATTGTGTGAGGGTGTTACTAGCAACCCAGTCAACAATTTTGTGAATTTTCGGTACAGATTCATTTCAATGGCAACACGGGTATTTATGTCTATTATACATTTTAAAACAAAGTGTATATTGTGGCAGAGAAAACCGAATGCAAATTTTGGCAAGCGGTCGGTAAATCTTCATTTTCTAAACGATTTTAGAAAAGAGTATGAGATAGTAAAATGGTTTAATTGTACCTTTCAAACACAAAAACAGTGTTACCCTGTTTTTTCTACTATGCAATGTCGATGTATACAGCAACAACTCTATATGAAAGAAACTTAAAATTGAAAAATGTCTCAAGCTAAATGTTCTAAATGGACTGAATTAAATACACACATGAAAAGTAAATATGATATATCGATAGCAAACTGTAAGTGGAAGCAATTTATTGAAACAAAAGTTTATTTTGGCTTCAGGCAACAAAAAGTGTGTAACACTAGATAGTGCCTCCATTAGTCAGGTATATAAATGTTTGCTGGTATATATTATTTTTATTTAAATACTTGAGAGTCTTGGCGTTTGTGTCAGGCAGCATATAAGCCTGTGTGTATTATGTGTATGTGTGTGTATGTACCAAAAGTGCATTTCATTTATGACAAGTGCGGTTCTTGAAGGTTGAGTATTTTTTGCTTCATCTCAATAATGATTCTCAATTTCTTCTCTTAAAGATGTTTGACATTTTAAACGTGCAAACTGTCTAGTAAGTATTTAACACAATGCCGGTAATATTGTAATAAATGGTTCCTAAATAACAAATAAATGGTTAGCGGTGTATTGTTGGTTGTTAGCAAGGTCTAACATATATCGTCAAACTAATACATATGTATTTCCCGCAAAATAGTTTTTGTTTTAATAACGAACTAAATCTTGTAAGCGGTTCAGTATATTAAGTGGTTTTAGAGGTTCATAACTACGAGTTGGCAAGACTGTTATTTTCGGCAGCTTCTTTAACAGCTGTTAGTGCTTTTCATATAGTTTGTTTTGACATTTCATATAGACTTATAGCAGAGCCAAGCTTGCAAATTTGAGCGAAGCACAAATTGATATTGAATTTCCATTCAAAAGTGTGTGCTCCGATGAAGACCATTTTTAGTTAGCACGTACAAAAATAGAAATGGCTTATTTAGAGCGAGAGTAATCCACAAGTTATTCTCGAAGCAGCATTACATCCCCAGAAAACCACTATTTTATGGGCTTTATGACCTTTATAGTTTGGCAGATTCATTGGCCCATATGTTTACAAAAACGGCAATGGCATTTGTTAATGGTTAGCGGTGTGGGGAAATGGTTTTTTTTTGTCTAGGAAAATAGGTTGTGAAGAGGAGGAAAGAAGGATTAGTGTTTGTGAACGTTTGACTAATAATAATAGCAGCTCTATTAGTTGACATTGCATAGTGGTAGATCAGGGAAATTAGTTCCTCTTCCCGCGATTTTAGGCTTAAACCCCAGCCAGAACTTTTCAGCCAAGGTAAGCATATCAATCATTATCAGAGCCGAGATGTTCTGCAAGCAGAACTTTCCGGAGGCTTTGCTGATCCCCTTTCTGCAAACTAACCCTTGCTGACGGTTTGGGAAGTCCAACATACTATAAGTCATGCGGCTTCCTGGAGTTTTATTTGCTACAACAAACGATCTGAAGTGACTTGGTTTGGCAAAACTTGATTTTCGGGGAGAGCACGTAGAGAACAGTAGAACGATCACTGTCGAGTATTATTCACAGCTAGTTTCGATATTAATTTTAAGCAAAACACCACCACATTTTTAGAAAAAAAGTGCAGTGTTCTTAAGCAAATGCACACATGAACACGTGTATGGCCACTGTGTCAAAAATATATAAATTCCGTTACAAACTGCTGGTTGAAATGAACAAAATTTGCTCCAGGTTTGGCCCCCCTGCAAATATATTCTTTTTCCAAACCTGAAAAAATGGCAAACCCTGTCAGAGTTTTGTTCAATGAAGAGTTCATGAGCGAAACCTGCTATTTTGAGGGCTTTGAGAAAACCTATTATTTGAAAGTAACAAAGGGTGTCCGCCGGGAAGGTATACTACTTTATTTTTGCCGCCATTTCGGTAAACATTAGTCTTGACAGTTCATGTTTGGCAATTTATTATGCAAAAATATTAGATAAACCAACGTGTTTTAATCGCCTAAATATTTTATCAAAATCCATCAGCGATTAATGTGACGATGAGAAAATTACGCGAAATTTTTTTGGAGAAACAACGTGCCAACAAAACGCACTATTTGTCGTGTAGTGAATGATTTCGAAGAAAGAGGGTCTGTAGGTGTTAGGCCCAAACATGGACCACAACGTACTGCGGGATCGGCTGAAAACATTATTGCTGCTCAAGAAAGTATTCAAAACAATCCATCAACCTCAATTCGACGACGCGCTTAGGAGCTTTGTGTTCAAAGAACAACTTTGACCAAAAGTATTAGCATTTTTTGTCATTCAAGATTCAGTTGACACAAGAGCTTCTTCCACAAGGTCATTTACGCCGCCGTACATATACCAATAGGATGTTACAGCTTGCCGAGGAAAACAAAATCATAGTGAGTAACGAGGCATATTTTCATTTGAATGGATATGTAAATAAACAGAATAGTCGGTTCTGGGCAATGAAAAGCCCTCAAATTATTACTCAGTCACCTTTGCATTAATTAATGCATTCAAATACCTTTCGAACGATATGCCATTTATCTTGATCGGACTTTGTGGTTGGACTCCACAAGGGCTTTAATGGGACCATGCACCGAAAAACAAAAGTACCGTTATGTAAAAAACGGTACTTAAAAAAAAAAGTTACAGCGTTTTTCGTGTTCAGGAGTTTCCAATTAATTTATCTAGGCATGTGGCGTTCTTGGTATTTTTTGGCTCTAAACCAGTGTAATTTTTCCTTAACCAGAAACTGCGCTTCTTAAAATTTATTTACAACCTGAGGCAAAATTTTTTTTTTCTTTAAGCCTTTTTCTGCTAGTTTTCTGTAGTTTTTTTTTTTAAGTCGAAACAAGTTTATTAATTGATTGCAGCTATATAAATTTTTATATATAGAAAATTAAGCAAAACACTTTGTTTTAAGATTTTAATTTATTTACACAATAAATACGATTTATTCTTTTGTGTGTCATCTTCCAAACGATCCTCCACCAGCGTGGCTGCTTTTTCATTAAACTCAAACTTTATATATTGTTTTTTATATGAGTTTAATAATATTTTATTATATGTTTATATGTATATACATATATTTTTGGTTTCTTTTAAATCATTAAAGCATCATTACAAGAGAAGGTATTTGGGGAAAAAGGAACTGTAGAACTTAAATATTGACAGATGAATTTTATTCTTTGAGTGTGAGTTTGTGGATGAATAAAATAATAAATAACAACATTTAAACACACACACACACACACACGCTCACTCTTATTAACTGAACTTCAGTGAAACCGATGCAGCCAACAACTATAACAACAACAACAGCAACCAAAACAACATTCATTTGAGAGAATTAAATGTAAAAGAATCAATTTATAGAAGTTTGTTGGTGAATGAGTGTTCTTGCCCGTGTCCATGTCAATGCGCTGGTGTCTCTGGCTCTGCCTTTGTGTGTACGTGTGCCTGTGTGTGTGTGTGTCTGTTTTTTTTTTTGTCTTGTACTTAAAATTTTTCTTCTTTTTTTTTAATTTTTTATAAATTTTAAATGCAGATAAAAAGAGATAAGTGTCAGGTCGTTTGGTCGATTTGGTTGTCAGAATGCCTGTTTTCATGCACATTTTTATATGAATGTTTTTGTTTGTCTGTCTGTTTGTCTGTCGGTTTGTCCGTCTGTTTGCCTGTTTGTACGATTGTGCGACGGAATGTTTGAATGTCTGAATTTGTGTGTGAAAGGGGATTTATACACCGCATGTCTTTTAGGTTTTGATTAATTGCATTTTTATATTGGTTGTGTTATTTTTTCTTAACAAAATTAATGCATCTACATTTATATAATAAATAAGTATAAAAATACATATAATAAATATTATTGTTATATATTTTTTTTATTTATTTTTTGTTTTCATCCTTTTTTTTAGCTGTTGGTCTTTAGATATATATGTATATATTTTTTTTGGGCCGGTATGTCTTTAGCAGTTCAATGAACCAGCCAACAGCTTAAGAGTTTTTTCTTGGTTTGTTAGAGTCAGCATATTACTTGGAAAATATTTTTTAATTTTAGTTAAAATGAAATTAAAATGTGGCTTTTAAAGGAAAATTTTTTTTTTAAATTTGTGCTTTGGATCACATATACCAACTAAATAAGTTTTATAAGACTTGACGCATGTACGAGTGTTTGCAGTAAAAAGAAAACGTTAAGAAAAACAACAGAAAACATTTAACTATAAACATAGTTTATCAAATATTAATAGTTGCAACAAAAGCTTACGCACAAAGTTTTAATAGCGACAAGGAACTAAACTATAACAAGGAAATATCTTGGATTTGCGGCAGGACTTAACTATTATAAAAGCAGTAAAGTCGTTTGTGCATTTTGTTAAACTATTTATTAATTTCCAGGGTACAATGAAAAAAAAACTGAAAAATTTCTTAAAACTAGCTTCATATGGCGCCTTATTATCGGAGATTTTTCTGAATAGGAATAATAAAAGTAATACAAAATTTATGCTGCTGATTTTTTAATACTGTTCAAGAAAAACTCTATGACATGAAATATGAGTAGGTTTTTAAACAATATTACTACTAAAAATTATAAATAGCTTGTTTTCTATGTTTCCCAGCTATCTATATGTCGACATTTCATAGGAACTACCCTAATCATCAATAGACTTTGGAAATTTTTTTAAAGATATTATCAAACATTCAACTTTATATCCCAACAACATAAATAAATTGTTGAGAATTTAAAAGAAAAATGCCCTAATAATACCTGTCAAAACACAAAAAACAAGCTTTTTCATTTATACACGTCTCTTAACATTTCTTTACACCTTTCAAACAAATGAACAACCGTTGGTTGCTACGATTTGCTTTTTGAAAGTATCGAAAAGCAGAGAACAACAAAAAACAAGCTTTTTCATTTATACACGTCTTTACCATTTCTTTACACCTTTCTCCAATATTACTACTTAAAAAAACTCCTATCTTTTAAAGCAGATCAGCAAGCAAAACTGCCATTACTGATCTCCAAGAATCTGCAAACCTTCAATTGAAACACTAAAAAACTTTGCATTGTCCCAATGTAACTTTTTGGTGTGTTTATTCACGCATGAGATAATTTTTTTTTTTCGAAAATGCTCGAGGCTAGGCGACGAACGTCAATGGTGAAAATTATCAACCCATGATTATGGAATTCTTTTAGCCAGATCTGCAAGTCCATCCATCGTACTCTTCACGCATGTGGTTTCATTAGGATAGGGCAACTGTACAAACGGCCAGAGCTTCGAGAAATTTTCCGCCAAAAACTGAAAAGTCGCTTTCGTGACATCCCATGGGCAGCAAGATCGCTAGATCTATCCTTAATATCTTGGGGATTTAAAGAAAAATATTCGTCGATAAATTAGCTCCATTGAATCAAGTTTACCGCAGATCACAAGGCTCGTTATAAACAGTGTGTTCAACTCGACGGAAGATATCTGGATGACATACTCTTTAAATAATAAAATCCACAGTTACATTCTATCGTTCAATCCTCTTAATAAAACTTTATGCCCATTATTAAGTTTTTTATTTAAGTTTGAAAATCCTACACGATCGTACGATTCATTCACAGGAAACTGTTTCAAAAGTATGGCCGACTTGAAAAAATCGCTTCAAAATGGCGTTTGTAGGCCACACTATTATACAAGTATGATTGAAATAATTTATATACACAATAAAACAATTAAAAACTCTTATTAACATAATAATTTTACATTAATTAAATTTTTTTCTAGAGGCACTAACAATATTCTTATATTTTTCACAATATATATCACACTGATCGCACAGAAACCATAATGTTTTGAAAAGTTTCATAAAATTTTTCAAATCGCACGATTTGTCAAAAACTCTGTTGCACGGTTACATTTTTAGTACTTTTTCAGCACACATGCTTTATTTTGTAGATCGCACGATCGTGTATGATAGTGTAACATGGCTTTAATGTGCATAAACTTAACTAAGCCAGCTTAAGCAACAATGCGAATACATAGAATCAAATGTGTACAACTATAATGAACTTAATGAAACTTTTCGTTAAGTTTCGTCTAATGTTAGTTGCTTAAGTGAAGTACGAAACTGAACGCACTTTCTATACAGAATCATTTGTTTTCAGAAATTTGTGTGTACGAGTATGTTTACAAAAATTATTCAAATAAATAAAAAAGAAAAATTGAAGGCACGGGAATAAAAATAATTGTATTTAATTTCATAGAAAATGTGTTTTTGGTTCCATTTCTTTTAATTAACCAAATTGCCAGATAATTCTTTTTACTTTTTGTTTGGTCGTGATTACATAGAAATACGTTGTTGTTATTTTTAGTACTTATTTACATAATTTTCTCAAAAAAGACACAAGTATTACGCATTTGTGCAACAATGGGTTTAAAATCATTAAGTTCATATAAGTACATTATGGGCAACTAAAAGTCGTTTTTTATTCTTTTAAGGCCTTGTTACACTATCATACACGATCGTGTGATCTACTAAATAAAGCATGTGTGCTGAAAAAGTACTAAAAATGCAACCGTGCAACACAGTTTTTGACAAATCGTGCGAATTGAAACATTTTATGATACTTTTCAAAACATTATGGTTTCTGTGCGATCAGTGTGGTATATATTGTGAAAAATATAAGAATATTGTTTGTTCCTCAAGAAAAAAATTTAAGTAATGTGAAATTATTATGTTAATAAAAGTTTTTGGTTTTTTGTTGTGTAAATAAATTATTTCAATCATACTTGTATAATAGTGTGGCCTACAACGCCATTTTGAAGCGATTTTTTCAAGTCGGCCAGACTTTTGAAACAGTTTCCTGTGAATGAATCGTACGATCGTGTAGGATAGTGAATCAGGGCCTTTATGTATATGATAGGCTTTACGTGTAATTTTGACATAAGCTTAAGCGCATTATGATTAGGCTTTTTTTATAAGAATTGAATGTGAAATACCATCCTCTGAACTTGTTTCAGCCTGAATGAATGCAAAGGTAAGTAGATATACAGTGCAGCTCACCAGGTAGCGGTCTTTTTATAGGAATTACGTTTTTATAATTTCATCTCCATTTTAATAATTCCAATTGCAAGAAAACTGTCCACATAGAGGAAACTTTTGATTGTAGGAGCAGACGACGAAAACCGTTTTTACTGCTACCAGTTTTTATTCCTGATTTGAACGTGGAAAAGGAATAATTGATGATTTTTTTTGGCAATATCAATTTATTTATACACAGAAAAAATATAGTAAAAATAAAATCAACAAAATTTTTGTCTGAAAAAATAATTTGTCCGCATATACATAAATATCAAAAAAATTACCTTGGATATCGTATTTTGTTGTTGTTTAAAAAAATAGCTGTTTTCGATCAATAATTATTTTTACTAAACTTTTTTTTGAATCCACGAATTTTTTTACTGGTCCTCATTCAAACAGTTTATTAATTGATTCAACGAATTTCGTTATTGAACACAAAAAAAATTTTTCTGTGTAGGTTAGAAGTGTGCGTTGAGATAGACTCGTTAGATTTTCCAAAAAGCTTAAACAAATTTACGTGATAAGTGAAGCTGGCCTATAGCTGATAAAATATAGACTTTTTTATACAGATTGCAAATTTTCAAGCTAGATAGTAAGCTTGTTTATAAGATATAATAAGAACAAGGCATATCCATAACATCTTATCTAAAGTAAAGTTTTTCGCTTTGACTTTAGAATAAAAAACAAACTAGTTACATATTTTTGGACTTCCCCGAGATTTGGTTACTGTATAGTTTCAAAAGTAGTACCAATTTATAAATTCCCACTTAATAACTAGCGAGTTAGAGCATTTGAAGAGCTTTGCTTAACAGTTAAGTTTGTGATGGTGTTTTTCATAAAGCGCAGGCGCTTTGATTTAAATCACACACTGTCAATGCAGCATTCAAAGTACTAATATAGGTATAGCTGTAAAGTAGGTCATTGACGTATTTAATTTTTCGGATTAAAGATATTTCTGTTGCGTAGCGAGAAGAACCTAGCGAACCTAATAAGCCAATTGACTTTCAATAAAAATGAAAAAACTGCCTCAAAAGTTCAGTAGTTTCATATTGCAATGAGCCGTCGGCAAGATGAAATAATACGCAACAAATTTTATTGCACTACTGCCAAAGAGAGTGGAATATGCAATTTTTAACGCCTAATATTTTAGCTGTTCTTCCCCTAGTTTTCATATCTTTTCTTCGCCTTCCGAATAATGTGATTTAAAACTGAGAAAACCAAAAAGGAGTGGAATTAATTACGACACCTTTTCCATGATTTCATTTTATGTTAAAATAACTGAACTTATTACAAATGAGTTTTGAATTGCATGGCGAATCAGCCATAAAATATTTTTGAACTGAAATGATCAATCATTAGCTGACGAGGGCGTTCTTGTCAATTAACACCTTAAAAAAATATCAGTTTCTGTTTGTAGATGGATCTAAAAGCTTTTGAGTGTTAAGTAAAATGAAACTTTTCGAAAGCAGCCAGTTCGCCGATGTCGAAAGGATAAGTTCATTCGTATTCTAGGCGAAAGAAAATTGATTTGGGTTTTTTCTAACTTTAGTCTATGGGAACAATCTGTCAAAATTCAATTAAAATATTTAAGTATATGCAAACGAATAATAGTGACATAGACAAACCCAAATTGATTCGAATGTGAGTGACTAGCTTTCTTTCGCATACATTTTCATTCGATATCGCCGAACAGGCTGTTAGTTTAGTTTTAGTGTCTTTAGTATAGGTAATAAACCGGTAAGCTACGCAATACTTTATAAGCAATCGTACTCGTATAGTCGGAAAATGCCGAAGCTTTTCCAATAATTATTTCAAGGTTATTCAGAAACAATCGTAGCACCTTTACAAAAAGCTTCTCTGACATACATATCTATGTTAAAGTAAATGCAATGCTTAAATAGTTACAATATCCATGAGGTTGCCTAGTCAGTTGCTTATAAAAAGTACTTACCCTCTCTTCTTCTCGTATCATTTCGGCTATTCCGGGTTTGATTTCAAGATCATCTACCAGCGAAGAAGTATGATGACCCGGCCCCCCAGCTAAGGAAGGGCCCGAAGAAGAATGTGGTCTCATACCCATGGCAGTTGCTGGTCCCAAGTCCATGTGTGCTGCAGCTGCTGCCATAGCAGCAGCTTGAGCTGGACCCAGTGGAAAACGATGAGGATCACTGCTGAGTTGTGAGGCCTCTAAGCGACCGCTAACAGCCGTGTGACTGACACTAGCCGGCGAGGGTGTTAGAGGTCTACTGAGAATGCTGGACGGGTGTGTTGAAGTAATAGACGAGGCAGGTGACGAGCGCTGAGATTGATGCGAATGATGGTGCGATGAGATCTGTAAATGAGGTGAGGGTGTTAGCATGCCCGACGGAGTCCTGGCGGGCGGTAGTAAATTCGGTGTGGGAGTGGGTGATGGTGATGTAATATCCATATGAACAGTGGTTTCCAAGGCTGAGGTACTCATGCCACTGGTGGAAGAACAAGTTGTTACGGGAATAGGTGGTGTAAACAAATTCACTTCTCTAGCCTTTTCTCTGTCTTTTTCACGCGTTCGTTCACGTTCTCGCTCGCGTTCACGTTCTCTCTCTTGTTCGGCTCTCTCGGCCGCAATTAAACTGCTCAGAGGACTTTCGGGCGGATTGAATATTGCATCTGCGGACGGCCATCGGCGTTTTCGAATATTTCTTCCCACTAAATGTTGTTGCTGCTGTTGTTGGTGGTGTAAAGGTGATAATCTTAATTCTAGATTTAAGTTTTCTGCTGCTTTACTAGCGGGACTTATATCCCAATCGCTGGGTTCTAAGTGTAGTTTCTTTTCTGCATGAGCTAAAGCTGAAATTTCTCTTTCTATATCAGAGTCTGGGCAGGGGCTGGCAGGTCTTTTCGTTGCTGGTGATAGAGAGCATTCTCGACCCTTGTGTGCTTCTGCAGAGGCTTGTGAGGTAAATAGTTCTTTATCACTAGAGAAGTCCGACTGCTTGCTCATATGTGTTGCTGGCTTGGAAACCGGTAAGTTGCCCACATCCGCCAAGCCGCGCACTTTCAGCATCTCTGCTATTCTTAAAAGAGGAGCTATTTGGTCTTGACTTACATTTATTTCGCCTTTGTACATGAAATCCACTATCGACTTAAGCTCAAACCAGTTGACATCGCGCATTATGACAATGGGATGTTGGCAGGGTGTAGTGGAAAATAGTGTTTGAAAGTAGGGAGAACAGGCTGATAACACCATTTTATGGGCTTTTATGGAACGACCATCACAAGCCAGAGTCACATCTACAAATGACTCGTTTTGCAACAGCTGATCAAATACACTGGTCAAATTACTTTGGTAATTGTTCCAACGCAAACAAAACTGTTGCGGCGCTGTAGCTGAAGCTGAGCCACAAGACGATCGATCCGATTGAGGAGAGTAGGCGGGCTGTCCACATATTGGTGTTGAGGAACAAGTATCTGTATGTGGTACGGGTGATTTAGTAGGACTTCTTTTGACGCTGAAACCTTCCTGTTGTCTTTCGGGGGATGACTTCTTATGGCTGGCGGAAGCTTTGGGGCTGGTGGAGAAAGCTGCAAATATGGCGGGCAATACTGATGAAGGTCGGGAAGCTGGTCTACTGGGACTTGATTTCGTTGCTTCTGTGGTTTTTTGCACGGCAGAACTATCTTTCTTTAAGCCGCTAGCCGTTTGGCCTTGTGATCCGTCTTGATGCGGCGTAGGACTATTTGAATCCATTTTTTCTTCTATTTAAGAGGTTTTTAGTCTTAGAAATTATTTATTATTAATTAAGCTAATTCATCTTTTGATGAATTAGCATGAAATAATTACATCATATGTTCTGGTGAATTAGTCAAGTAAGCATTTTAAATTATTATTACGCTTTAATTTAGAGTTATTGTCATTGTTGTTATACATATCTTTAAGATTGTTACCGGAAGTTCGGATTGTAGTCTGTTAACGCGCGAATTTGTCAGTTTTAAAAATTAGCGATTTTGAGGTTAATGATGACTTAAATTAAGCGCACGCTGCCGTTATTTTGCTGCCAACGTTTTTTTTTTATAAAACATATTTTTGTTTGTTCTCTAGAAGAAATTGCTTTTGATTTTGTAGTTGCTGTTGTTGTTGTTGCTGCTGCGAAATGATATTGTGTAGATGGTACGCAGATCAACGAATCGATATATTTATTTTCTATATATTTTCTTTCTTTTTCATGCATGTATAAGTGAGCACGAAAACGTTTTGTATTTAAGTATTGGAAGTTGACGAGCACCGATTGTAATCTCCCTTTCAATGACTATTATTTCACTCTGAATAACAAACAATCTAACACACACTCACACACGAACACACTCACTTGCTCACTCACTTATGCTCACTTATAATTGCAATCTTTAACAACAACTACAATGATAAAGTTAACGCAAACGCCAACTACTGCACCAATATTACCAACAAGAACTTCATCAACCATGAAACATTTAAAGTGTGGCAAGAAGAACATTGCGAATTACATACAGAGAAAAAAAAAACAGAAAAAAAATCAAGTGAACCAAGCATACGACAAACGAAATGATTCTGTTACTGTTTCTGGGAAAACAATCTCAACAATGTTTCGTTTATAGAAAACTTTTGTCTGTAGTTTAACGTAAAAGTCTTCTCAGCACGACCGTCTGATTTAGACTGAAATTGTTTCGCACATTTTAATACGGAAAACTCAAAACAAACTTAAAACTGTTGTGTTGTGTATGGGGAAAAACTAAAGCACATACAACACACAGCCAACAAACAGAAAAGAAAACGAAAACGAAAACAACAACGACAACTACAACTGCAATAAGCAAAAGGCTTTTTGCAATATGATGATGTTGTTGATGACTCAAACGAAAACAACAACACCAACACCAACAACAACAGCGACGACGACGACGATGATGATGACGAGACCGACAACGAGAAGGCGCACTTTGCTAAGCAGTTTTAGTTTTGAAATACTTCTTCTGTACTTGTACAACTCTTGGATATTTCTTGCTGGCATTTCACTAGATTTCTTTGTGATTTTGCACGATTTTTTTAACACACACACACACACACACACACACGCAAACACCTACAAACACTCAAATATGCATGTACTCTCCACGATTACACAAAGAGTTACTAAGACCACATGTATGAAGGAAAATTCAATAACAATTGTTTTCGTTTTCGAGGCGGCAACAGCACAAACGTTTAACGTTTTTCGCATTTTCCTTTTTTTTGCGGATGTTGCTTGCCCACAACGTTGCAATAATGTGTATGTGTGTGTGTTGCTGTTGTGCTAAGGACGCGTATGCGTCGTATACGACGTTGGAATAGGCGTCTAAATCTAAAATCAACCAACAAGAATTAGAAAAACTACTTCCTTACGTGCATTTGTACAACGTACAACAACTTTGCCAACGCTCAAAAACAAAAACAAAGTAATGCCTAAATGGCGAAAGTATTGAACTTTGCGTTAATAAACCTGTAGTAGTAGTAGTAGTGGTGGGGTTGACGTTAGTGATGGTGGTAAATTCTCACCCAACAAAAGTTCTAGAGAGATGTTTTCTAAAACTAAACGCGCCTTTAGAAACGAAAAAAAAAGAAATTGCATTTACGTCTACGTAGACGTTGGAGCACTTGAAAACAAAACAACAAAATGACAAGAACACCAAAGCACACTATTATTCACTCACACACACGCACAAAATCTATTCTAGGAGCTGTTAACATACATGAAAATACAGAAACAACGATGAGCACAAACGCATACACACACACACACACACAATCGTGTATAGCAAACCTGCAGTGGCAAATGCATTTCTCAAAATACTCGTCATTTAAGGCCCAAGAAAAATTGCAAGCAAAACCCGCACACATACACACACACAGGCGCGCAAAAACTCAGCCACATGAACACTCATGCATTTCGCACAACAACAAAGAGCTTTTTTACGCGCTCAAACATTCAGTCATTTTCCCAAGCAGCCAGCCTGCCAGCCAGCCAACCAACCAACCAACAGATATCTTTTGTTTCAAAGTTTGCGGCGCGTTCGTTTGTTTTCCATGCTAAGGAATTTTTTCGCAATTAAACGTTGCCGGCATAACAACGTTATTATTGCTGCTGCATTTTAGTCTCTTATAATTTCCCTGCTGCTGCACAAAATTGTTTAGCAACCAGCATTTCAGCGCTCGCTCTTTTTCTTTGCAAAAAACAAAACACAGAAAAAAGCAACGGCAAAAACAAAAACACCCCAACACACATTCTCCCCCAAAAAATCACTTTCGCAAGTTAAACGTGAGATGACTTAAGTTTTTATTCTCTTTTTCTAGTTTATTTTCTATTTTAGCTGAGTCTTTTGCCTTCACAAGTCATAATAATTTCAATTTCATTCGTGACCCCGCATCGGCGTTAACGTGCCTGTATTTGTACGAGTATTTGTGCTTGTGTCAATGTTTTTTCGCTGGCATCGTCGCAGCGTTAAAGATGCGTTCTTCGTTGAGAGTATGAGTGAGAGTGCCTGTATGGAGTACACCGGGCGAGTTAGACAGAAATTTTATAGAAATTATGAGAGTTGATTTTGTTGCACTATTTGTAGCGACGGCTTTTTTGTACTCTGCTGCATTTTGGCTTACGATAGTAAAAGCAATAAGAACAATATCAGATTCGCCTAAAAAATATATGTGCATATTCGTTCGTACAAATAAGAGGCTTTCTTAAATGGGTATGAGTAATTCGAGTGCGTTTTGGGCTGTTTTAAGACTTTAAAGAATAATTTTATTAAGAGCACGTATGCAATTTTTTTTAGTTAATAATTAATAAGTTTATTTTTAACGGGGTACCAAAAACACATGTTCTAATTAGAGAAATGGTGTGGTAATAGTAGAATTTATTTAAAATTGTTAGCAGTAAGAGCCGTGTAGCGCCAATTTGGCGGTCATCAAAAGTACGGGACTACTATGCAATCTGCCCTAGTGATAGATTTATTCAACATTAAACTCTATCTGTACATAACAATAGCAAGGGTTGCTGAAGATCGCGAACTATGGCTCTTTGAACAATTTGCTGGCCTAAAAGCTAGCACATTTGAAATAGACTGAACTTTTTTTTTATTTATTGAATCTTTAAAATGAACTAATAATAAATAATCAGTTCTTATTACGAAAAAAATTAACTAAAAAGATGTGCTTTTTTACTTAAGTCCGGCCAATGTCGGACAAAAAGTTTTATTTTGTGGGAGCTTTATGGGTAAAATTACCTATTTAACGCCCTGATGGTGGCAAAGGTATCCTTTCTTCTCCACCGATTGCGATCGCCGAAATTAAATATGTTGCGTGGAAGAGGATTTGGGTGAAGTTTCTGTTCATTGATATGCCTTGTCGCGTTCTTAGAAAATTCGTCCTTTACCATCGGATCACAGAGATCTTCATGAATTCGTGAGCTCTTTATATACCATAGAGCTGCAGTAATCCATCGAAGAATTTGGTTTAGTCGCCTTTGAATTTTTTCGAATGTTTGCAGCTTTTGTAGCATTTACTCATGAGTGCAGTAAAATGGAGTGACCTCAATTCATTCTTAAGTAGATCAGCCAAGATCTTGTCATCCTAGTTTTCACTCAGTCTGGCTTCTTGTGATCTAGCATGCACTGCTCTCCACACAAAAAAAAAGTTGTGTCAGTCACACCCTAGGATTAAATATAATGTAAAAACAATTTCAAAAATTATTTTATTCATTTTTTGTCACGCCTTCAAAGCCCCGTTCAGTATTTTGTTCATTGTGTCACCAATTTTTAGTCCGATCAAAATATGTTATATATCGATGTTATTGGCTCTGCACGGGCTACATTTCCTTCTTTAATTACATGACTTGTAAAAACTTGGTTCGTTTCCACCCTACTGCAAAATATTTTTGAACCGAGTTTTTAAAAATAATGGCTAGAATTTTATGATAGGGAAAAATTATTTAAAAGAAAAAGAAATATAGCCCTTTCAGAGCCCTGAATACCGATAAATAAAATGTTTTGATCGGACTTAAAGTGGCAACACAGTGAACAAAATACTAAAAGGACGAAATTTGTAGGCGTGCAAAAAAATAAATTAGTTTTCAATTTGTTTTTACATTATCTTTAATCCTAGAGTGTGACTGACATAGTTTTTTGATTGTACCCCTATTATCGGGAATTGCTAAAGCTTTTTTTCTGTACTCTGACTTAAAATCTCTGAAGTGAACTGATTCTAGCTCTGCTAATTAACTTTTGCTGTAGGAGTAAAAACCTCTTGCCCAAAAAAAAGTCTGGCGTTTCCTTTCTCAACTTTAAGTAGATAACAAGCCCGAGTTATCGGTACCTCTAACGAACGGGGAGTCAGACTGGATATATGGCAGAGAAAGCCTGCTTCCGGGTCATGGCAGTAATGGCAGCCTGCAGGGAGTGAACAAACTACTTTCGAAAAAAAATTTTTTTTCAATAAAGAACTTCACTGAATGAATTAATAAATTGCTTGAATATGCCCCTGTAAAGAACTTTGTGGATTCAAACAAAAGTTCAGTAAAAGTAGTTATTGCTCGAAAACAACTATTTTGCTAAACAACAACAAAATACGGTATCCAAGGTTATTTTTTTTTTTGATTGGAAATTATTTTTTATAAAAAGTTTTTTGTTGATTTTATTTTTACTATAATTTTTTTGGTGTATTGTATTCGCAACTATAATAGTATTGTGGCTGATCACATTATTGCTACGCTGACGCAAACCACTGTTTTAGTTGAACACATATGTATGTCTGAAAAAATTGCTACGCATCTCCGCCAATCGGTATAAATTTTTAACGCATAAAAATTAGAGCCTGTTCTTTCGGAGGCAAATTTTACGTAAGTACTCGTATGTAAATATAACTTATTTTTACAATATCTATTGCAGAAAATGCTCTAGCAATTATATAATGTAATTATTGAATATGATATATTTATTTGAAAAAGCATGTTCAATCATGTCTATGGAATGGTACCTATATTTGTTAAGTTTTTAGTAATGTTGCTACCCGAAGAAACAACACTTTTTTTTTGTAATATATGTATATTTCTTGCTCTTAGAATATTTTCACACCAACCATGTATTTTAGTATAATATTTCATTTAGACCATATTTATTAAACTTTGGGCGATTTCTACATGTTTAAATTTTTGTTGAGCCAAAGAGAAAGTTAGATAGGGAGCAAGAGAGAGATGTGTTCTTTAATTTCATTTTATTAATTTGACATAATTTTTGAAATCAGTACTTATGTAAGTACCTACACATATGAGAAAAAAAGGAACAATGTTCTTCGCGGAATTTGTATTCTTATTTTTTATTATTTCTATGTTGTTGTTGTGCATTTCAAACTAAAACGCATTAATTTCATAATTATCATTGTTTATATTATTGGCCTCTCATAATTCGATAGCTGCTCTCTGAATTGCGCTCTCTTAATAATTATATTCTGTCGTGTTTTTCTTCTGCTAAATATTAACTGAGTTACTGATGTTTCTTTCGTATGTGTGTGTGTGTGTGTGTGTGTGTCCTTATATGTGTGTTAAATCTAAACAATAATACTTTGAGACAAAATGGAATTAAACTTGTAATATTGTTTTCGCTTGAATTCGCCGCACTGGGTGCAAAGCAAGTCAATAAAAAAACAGCCAATTTTATAGGGCAAAATAACTGAAGTTTCTCTTATCAGTTGAGCAAAAGCAATGGTAAGAAAGTATCTCCCAACTCTTATGTACCCAACTTTGAGTAAGAAAGCTAAACATCATGTACTTGTACAATGATATTCTGTAAGAAAAACTGTTTTGTTATTATTGTTTTTGCAGCATTTGAAAAAGACTAGGAACTTTTTCTCAATAGTTTTTCTTGCAATCAAAAAACCAAAAACGAAAAAAAAGGAAGAAAAATTTTATTACATATTTGAATGCTAAAACATGCGTAGGTGTCCCTACACATACGCACACAAGCAACCAAACATTTGCATTTTATGAGTGTGTAGGCTTTTTGTTGTTGTTCATGTCTTCTTTAATTCAACGCCTTCAATTTAAGTCCGGCCCCTACTGTTCTTGTACCCGCCGCACTTGAATGTGTACCAGCGTATGAATACTCGTACATATGCAGCCGTAACAGGTTCTTCTTTCTGGCCGTTTTTAAAAGTTTGCATGTCAATCAGTCAAGCAAACAGCCAGCCAGCCATTCAGCGAAATAAGCAGCCAACTTGCCTGCTTTAAGCAGGTTTGTGTGCATACAAATGTGCATGAGCGAGTGAGTGTGTGTTTTATGTGTAAGTGTTTGTGTGTGTGTACATGTTTAATGCTAAACAAATTTTGCACAAACACTGACTGGTGTGTAGGAAGTTTTATTTTATTATTTTCTTTCTTTTTTTTGTGATGCTATTGCTTTTGCTGTTGTTGTAGTTTCTTGGTGATTGCTTATTGTTTCTCAGAAATTCTCATACTCTTGCAAGAGTTTTGTGTGTGTGTGTGTGTGTGCGTTTTTTTGTGCTCTTGATTTTTAATACACTCACATGTGTAAGAAAAGCCCCCCGAACAGAAGTCCACACACTTGCATATACAAATGCTAATATTAGTTGGCTCATGCAAAACTAACCAGCATTTACTCTAACGTATGTACAATATATTCAACATACGTACAAACAAATTGTACGAAAATGTTGGCAGGCATGTATACGAGTACATATATATACATATATTACATACTCTACACTAGTAGGTAAGCAAAATTGTGTACGTGTGTGTGTGTGTGTGTGTTTGTGTATATACAGATGAGTATATTATAGAAATAATATATTTTATTCTATTAAAATATAAAAAGAGCAAGTGAGAACGAACGATAGATGGATGGATGTTGATGATTTTTTATACGAATATAAAAAGTTTCCATTTAGACTGGTTGAATAAAATGTTTTATTTTATTCGTTGTATTTTGTTGGGCTTTGTTTTTGTTGTAAATACTATATCATATAAATATTGTTGCTGTTGCCGTTGTTGTAGTTTTTTAAAGCTTTTGTGCGTTAGTGCAGCAAAACACATTCACACTCCCATTGACAATTGCGCCATATATACTAGAGAATAAAATAAAAAAAAGAAACAAAATCCAAAATAAAAAAATGAAACGGAAAATAGCAACACAACTTTTGCACAGGAATGTAGGAAAATGCAAATTAAGTTTGTGTAATTTTATACTATATGCTTTATGTACATAGATATTAATATTATAGAAAAATTTACTCGCAAGGCCATTGGTATTTGAAATTAATCCCCTTTAGGCCACATTTTATTCAATATGATACAACATTGTGAACCACTTTTGTTGGCTCAACTGAATTAATACGAACATCCGTTTTAAGTAAAGTTGATGCAAAGGATAATTAATGATAATTAATATTTTAGATTTTTTCATCAAATTGTATTTTGTGGTCCAAAAATAAAAATATTTTTTTTTATCTTGGACCAGTATTCAGGGGATAGCCCCTACATATGCAATGCATTGTACTGGAACTAGAAAAATAGATTATGCGGAAGTAAGGGGAAGTATTGTGGTTTACAATGACGAGAAAATTGCTGTCACGTCATCTTTTTAACACACTGGCAAATATAATATTGCGCAAACCAACTGCGTCAAGACGTACACTGAACCAAATTTCGTCGGTATTATTAATTAAAAATTTAATAAACCTTCACGGGAAAAAAATTCTCAATCAAAAGATTAGTTTTCAAATCTGAACAAAATTTATTCACATAAGCAAATTTCCTCTTATTCAACAACAATGGATTTTGTAAAAATATAAATTGATACATTTCAAAAAACATTTGTTAAAAATGTGACAAAATTTTGTTGAATCAAAAAAAAAAAAAAAAAAAAATGATGTAAAACATTAGTAACGCTTCGTAACCTATACACTTACAAATATTTATATTAACACTCAATAAACACAAATTCAAACATTTGATATAAAATGACTTTATCATTTGATATCAAACATAATTTTAAAATCTTTTCCAATGGTTTAATTTTAGCTTCCGAATTTAAATTAAGAATCATGTGAATATAAATATTTGATACTCAATATTTTAACAATTTGATTTTGATTGTAACTACCAATCGTAAAACAAATGTGTCAACTTTTTTATACCATCTGAATAATATGACTTTGGGAACCCCTCAAAATATGCGTTAGTTTCGGTAATCACTTTTTCGTTTGAGATGAATCTTTTTCCCATGAGCCATTTTTCAAGTTTGGTAAACAAAAACCACAGACAATGATTTGCTACGCAAAAAGGCAAGATCTACGTGTGCCAAAGTACTAAGGCGTGAAAACTTTCTTCACGTACAGCGACTTCGTGGCAAGGTCCTTGCAGCCCCCCGGTGCAGTAAGACCTTTTAGTCTTTCGTTAAGAGAGTAAAGAACAGTGCTAGTTCACCAATTCCAGTTCTTTAAAATAATGACCAAGCATTCACCGACCCGGTTGACAAGGCTAACTGTTGACTGAAATTTTTGCAAGCAATTCCTGCTTGCCGGAAAGCAGTCAACCACTTCCCGAGTTGGAAAGAGTATCTGTAACTATGCCAAAGATATTTTTCCGGGCGCGAGTAGTTAAAAGGGTTTTGTCAGACTTCGACCTGACAATTACCGCCCAACTGCAAAATGCTTTCCACTACTTTGGCAAAGGTTAACTACCACCTTATGAGGTATATAGAGTCGCATAAACTACTTTGTGATCGTCAATATGGATTTCGTAAGGATCGTTCTACTGGCGATCTTATGGCATATCTCTCAGAGAAATGGTGCTACCCAATTCATCATTTCGTTGAAAGCAGGGTGGTGGCTGTGGATATTTCAAAAGCGTTTGATAGAGTGTAGCATGGTGCACTGCTGGCAAAACTTACTGCTTTTGGTGTCGGTGATGAGTTTTCTCAGTTTATAATGAGCCTTCTCAGAGACCGCACTATACGAGTTGTTATAGATTGGGTGCAATCAAACGAGTTCAAGATTAACTCAGTGGTACAGCAAGGCTCTGTTCTCCCTCCTGCCCTATTTCTTATTTTCCTCAACGACCTTCTCTATCAAACTTCCGACCCTATACACTCTTTCGCGGATGACAACAGCATTTGGCACTCGTACTCTTTTAGTTATAGGTTCAGTCTATCAGAGATTGCTGCCAAAGGGTAAATATGAACGATTCGCTGAATAGTGATTTTCTATTTCTCCGAATGGTTGCGTAAAAACAGGGTCGCCTTTAACGCTCGTAAGACCCAATGTTGCTTATTAACACACAAACAAACGACCGCAAATGCTGCTTCATCTGTACTTATGGATGGTATAAATATTGAAGAATCAGATGCTCTTGATGTGCTTGGAATGAAGATACAGTGTGATGTTCGCTGGGCTGAACAAATTTTTCATGTCTCTAAAGAAGAATTCAAATGCCTCTGGTTTTTGATACGGTGTTAGTTGTACTTCACTTCATCCGACCGCCTTACTATTTATACCACCTACATCCGACCGAAAATGGAATACAACTCTCATGTTTGGGGTTATTTTGGGGTTACCCGACCGTATGCAGGAGAGGGCAAAGAAGCTCATCAGTGACAGTAGGGTATCCAACTCTATTGACTCACTGGATTATCGACGCAGTGTAGGGTGCGTTACTCTGTTTTATCGTTACTATAATGGCTTTTGCTCTGGTGAGATTAGGGATCTTGTTGCCGAAATTCGCACATTTTAAGGTAGCACGCGTACAGAGCTCATTCATATGTGGTCGATTGCCCGGGGAAACGTTTTAGGCATTACAGAGAGATTTCGTTTTTAGCCGTACGCTTCGCCTGTGGAACAAGTTGCCTGCAGACGTGATTCCTGTCTGTTATAACATTGAAAGGTTCAAGTCAAATGTTCACAAACACTACTCCCGCTTTCCCTCTCCTCACAACCTATTTTCTTAGTTCTGGTACAATGCAATACATGTTCCTTACAAATAAACAAATATCTTAACATTAAAGTTATCTTAAGGACTGGTCGGTCCCCAGTCGAACACTCTCCTTTATGATTAACGGCCTGTTTCAACAGTAAATTCGCCTGTACTTCACATTAAAACATTAACGTTTTGCATATTTGATTTTTTCAACCGCGAATGTCATATATTATTGCTACTTACGAGATAGGATATGTATTTTTTTATTTGGTTTTTGTGTGACGATTTGTGCCGATACAAATGTGACACATGCACGAATGAAAACAACCAATCGGCGGATAAAAAACAATGCAATTTATTACAGAACTATTTAATACCGCAAATTTTTATTCAAATACACAATTTTTTTATTTACTTTTATTCATATTTTTATATCTAGAATGGGTTTAAAAATGTTTAATTTTTGTTTAAAAATAATATATGTATATTGCTGCTAAAAATTTTAGAGATTTGTTTGTCTTTTTTTTTCGTTTGTCCTATTTCCTTTTTTTTATATTGAGACGGGGCTACCATTTTTAATGATTAAAATAAATATTCCATATGAACAAAAGTAAACAAATATTAAATTGTAGCAGGTAGGTAACACTACGACTTCACACATCGTAAATGCTTTCGTAAGTAAGTCGGTAAAACCGAATCGTATCCAATAAACCCAAATTGTTACGTATTCGTCAAGCTGCAATCTGATTCTTGTTTGCTTTGAACGCCTCCCAAAAACAGGCAGTAAATGGCAGCTTATTTTTAAATTTTAATTATCTAAGCATATTGTGCTGAAACATATATGATATGATGATTATTTATGTTAGATGTAGTGGAAGAAAAGGAAATTACCTTCTAATATCATTTCTTAAAACAATATTTATAAAAGTAAAAAAACAGGAAAGAAAAAAATTGTTGTCTGTTGTACCACACTGAAAGAATTATGCGTCATATATTTAATGAAACTGTTTCATTAAATATTTTTCATTAAACCAATGAAAACTTTTCACAATATACATGAAACTTCATATATATTATGAAATAGTTCCATCAGAATGGTTTCATTAAGTTTCATAGTTTTATTAAAAAAAATCATTGGATTTATGACTACAACAAAATTTAATTTATTTTCTTTCTAAATTCTTTGAATCTTGGTAAGATATATTAATGGGCATTTATTAATCTTAAGCTACAGTTGAAAAAATGTCAAGTTTTTTTTATTAAAATGAAAGTTTTATGAGTTTCATAATTCCAATGAAATAGAGTTCATTAGATCAATGACAAATAAATTTCTGGGTCATTTGAATTTATAAAACCTATTTTATTTGGTGAATACTTGTTCAACATATTCTTTTATCTTGTTACGTACATTTGTGAACATATTTTATTAATGTGTGTTATCATATTATTTCATTAAGCAAATGTAACTATTTCATTGATTTAATGTACATTTTTCAGGTGCTCAATGAATAATAAAATTAGATAAATGAAATAACTTCATTGGCTTATGAAGGAGTTTCATATTTTTAATGAATATATTACATTAGTACAAAGAAGTTATTTCATTAAATAAATGTTACTTTTTCATTCATTTAATGTACAGTTTTCATGTGCTTTATGAAATTGATTCTTTGATCTAGAGAAATTATTTCACTAATTATATGATTTGTCTTTCATTCTTTTAATGAAAATAAGGCATGTTTCTTATTAAAATGTTTCATTACTTTTATGAAGGTTTTCATTAAAATAATCTAGTGAAATTTGTTTCATTGTTTCTATGAAAAGTTACAATGGTTGAAAAATATTAAAAAAATTCATAAAAGTAATGTCGAAATTCAGAGAATTTCTAAACAAAATTTTTTCAGTGCACCAATATCTTGCCACATTCCGCTCCTTATTGTTTATTTTAAGAACAGTAGAATCAACTTTAAATTTCTGATCCTATACGCGCATATTAAGTGATATATCATTAACTCTTTTATATAAATGATAGAAGATAGAACTGGATATATTTTTAATAAATGAATATGAGACAAATAATTATTATAAGAATTAATTTCTTACATCTTTTTAAGCAAATAGAAAAAAAATTAAGTTCAAGACGAAAAATATAAGAATCTTTTTAGACAATAAAATATTGCTGACGCCTCAATATTTTAAAATGCGTTTTTTTCCTCCTTTAAGGATCTTTAAAACTATTTCATTAAACACAAACAAATACCACCCATCGCCCACCCCCCGCCCACCAGCACAATAACAAACACAAACATGTTTGTATGCGATTGGACATCATAATGAAATTTTAAAGTGCATGAAGGTGACCAAACGTACTCGTAGTTTAACTGTTATTGAAGCAATCACATGTGTCAGTACAATGCCAAGAGAAAAGAATAAACTTTACGTTGGAAATATCCTTCAACAAATATTTTTCGTCTGCATTGTGTTGTTTTGTCTTTCTTGCTTTTCTTTTCTTTTTTTTTTTTTTTTTGTTTTGTGTTTTTTCTTTTGTTGTTGTTTATTTATTTTTTTTGCATGTGCTTGAGCCCGTTCCCCTATATTTGGAAACCGTGCACAGGCATCGAATCCTATGGTGCATTAGAAGAAGAACAAGAAATGCCAAATAAAGCATTGCACTGGTTGGCTGAACATGTCTTTTTTCTACTTTTCTTTCTCTAATCATTTTTTTTTTGCTGTTGTTGTTGCATTTATATTTTGCTTTTAGAGGACACAACAAAGACTGTTGCAGTTACTCTGCATCGCATGTGGATGCTTCAGTTTTAGATCTTCTTAGGGTTTTTGTGCCGGCTGGGAAACTATTTTATTTTATTTTTGTAGATCGAAAATGTGGTGCAATTTAAGGATTTTTCGTCAAAGCCACTTCTCAAACAGGCATTTCGCTCAATCTAAATTACTGGTAAACGCTATAGAAAATATAATAACTTCGAAATATTTGTTCTTCTTCTTGTTAATTTCTTTTCTTTTCAAACTCCCAAAAATTCAGATATAAAGTTGAATGTTTGACAATATCTTTCAAAGGTTTATACTGTTGATTAGGGTAGCGCCTATGAAATGTAGTGTTCTGGGTCTCATGCTGTACACACGCATTTTGTTACTGCTATCCGTATTTTCTATCGGCCTTATTTATAAAAATGTTTTCACGTTTATTAAGCTCTTATTGTAAAAATTTTGTATAGAAATCAGTGCAATAGCAGCTTAATAAACTTGAATAATTTTTTATAAATAGGGCAGTATATATGTATGTTCATTATTTAAATTCCTATGAAACCAAATTGCACCGGAATAGGTAGAAAGTTGTGTACACGTGTTTTTTTTAAATTTTTTTTTTGCTCTCTTTTTCATCATTGTCCATATTGTCTGCATATACAGGGTGGCCCAGAAAGACCGAAGTGGTGTGAATTGCTTATAACTTTTTATTTAAGAGATATTTTTTTTAATTTTTTTTTTTTAAATACATTAAATTTATGGGGAATATTTTTGGATTAGTTATTAAAAATGATATCCCGCAAGTGGTGGCCATATTCTGCTTCGCACAAATGTGCTCTTTCCAACACATTTTCCATGACCTTTCGCAAAACTTCCGGTGGTATGTGGTTAATTTCTTCTCGAATATTGGTTTTTAACTCCTCAATAGTCCTAGGCTTATTAACATAAACTTTTCCTTTTAAATAGCCCCAAAGAAAACAGTCTGGAGCGGTTAAATCCGGGGAACGCGGAGGCCAATTAAAATTGCTGTTACGAGAAATTATTCTTTCAACAAAGATGTCGCGTAAAAGAGTCATTGTGGCCCTCGTAGTGTGCGCTGTGGCTCCATCCTGTTGGAACCATATTTGCGGATGGTTTTCCACGGCTGGCCTTACAAAATTTTGCAACATGGCCCGATATCGATCACCATTGACGGAAATGGCGACACCTTGTTCATTTTCAAAAAAAATGGGCCAATGATCCTTTCTGAAGAAACACCGCACCAAACGGTACACTTAACTGGGTGCAATTGTCGTTGATGAAGTACTCTCGGGTTTTCCGTAGCCCATATCCTACAGTTTTGCTTGTTAACGAACTCATTTAATTGAAAATGGGCTTCGTCACTCATTATTAAGTTATGAATAAAATTTGGATTCTCTTGTGCTTTTTGCTGGAAATAAATTGCATAGTCAAGTCGTTGCTGGTAATCTGTTGGTTTCAATTCTTGGACAAGTTGAATTTTGTATGGAAACAATCCTATGGTGTGCAAAATTCGCTGCAGCGACGTCCTTGAGAGGCCCAGTTGTGACGAACGTCTCCTGGTTGATGTTTCTGGATCCTCCCGAATACTCTCCTGTACCACTTGAATATTGTCAGCCGTGTGGACAGTTCGGTGTCTGCCGGGACCAGGAAGGTTCCTTACTGCTCCTTGTTCTCGAAAATTTGCAACCAGACGGTTTATTGTTGACTGAGAGGGTGCAACCCGCACATTAAATTGACGACGGTATGCACGCTGAGTCAACACAATGGACCGTTGATTTGAAAAGTAAATTTCAACAATTTGGGCACGTTGTTCAATTGTGTATTGCTCCATTATAAATTATCCAAGTCTTCTTTACAAAATACTGAAAAGAAAAGAAAAAAAAAATTATAATAAAAAAGTTATAAGGAATTCACACCACTTCGGTCTTTCTGGGCCACCCAGTATATGTCCATTATTAACTTCGTATGATTCCAGAATGCACCGGAATAGGTAGCAAGATGTGTTTTTTTTCTCCTTTTTCCCCGTTGTCCGTGTTTTCTCTACATACGTTCATTATTAATTTATTTTCAATGCATTTCATTACCTTGTAGTATGGAAGGTATTGGACGAAATTTTGATAATCTGAGCAGTGTCGAAGGTATATACACTGGGCACTGATCAGTTTTAACTAATTCAATTCCAACATTCTAAATGCTAAAATAAAGTTTTAAATAGAGTTTCCTTTGGCCTTTCATGTTGTTATTGTTGAAGTTAAACCTCGACAAACACTACTCCCTCTTTCCTCCTCATCATAACCTATTTTCCCAGTTCCAGTACAATGCACAGCATATGTAGGGGTCATTCCCTGAGTACTGATCCAAGATAAAAAAGAAGGTAGCATAGAAAACAAGCTTTTTTAAGTGATTGGTGATTGGTACCGATATTAGAAGCTAATAAAGTGAATAAACTCAATTATTTAAAATGTTTTTTTTTTACAATAACAATAGTAATTATTTTGCACAATATTTTTTACAAATAAGACTTTGGACATTCAATGGTATTTTAGTATTTTTATAAAATTTATTTTGTTCCTATTAGCCAAAGCAGCTTTACAATAAATACAACACCAACAACGAATAGTTGTCAAAATTTTCAAAAATATTCGTAAATTCTACCAACAAAATACATGTTGATGTTTATTGATGTTGTATTTATTGTAATTCTGCCACTACTTATTATACTTTTTGTTGTTTAAAAAAATAGTTGTTTTCGATCAATAATTGTTTTTACTAAACTTTTGTTTGAATCTTTGAATTCCTTTACAGGTTCGCATTCAAACAATTTATTAATTGTTTTTAAATTAAAAATTGTTTGGTTTGTACATATGTACAACAGGTTGAACTAAAAACCTGTTGTACATATGTACAAACCAAACAATTTTTAATTTAAAAAAATTATAAAAGTTCAACAAAAATTTAACAAATTAAAATTTATTAATTGATTAAACGAATTTCGTTATTGAACACAAAAGAACATTTTTTTGTGTAAGGAAATATTTAATTTATTGTTTTGAAAAAGTTCCACTTGAAAGATATTGCATGGCAGCTATCTTCACCATATTTTAATTATTATCGTAATTTTTTTTTTTTAATTTTACTTAGAATTAAGTTTCAATGAAGTACTTCAACAAGAGTAGTTTTCAGCTTTTAAGACTTTTAAAGCCTGGTTAACATTCAGATTAACTTTTTGTAGCTTTTTTTTAAAGTCTAGAAAAGCTGCTGTTTTTGCTAAGATGAATTTTCATGCGCTCTAATTGATTGTGAATACATTAAAGACATGTCATAAGAAAATTAGTTATCAGCCGGGAGATCTAGCAAAGCACAAATATGTATTAACGAAATCCCTACTCTTAGCAAAGCCTAAAAACTTAAATGAAATGAGTCAACGATAAGGGCAACATCGTTGATTTTCGTGGAGGAATTGAATAATCTCCCTCTTTCTTGCACCCAAAAAGACTACAAAAGTGCCTTTTGCACAACTACGCGCAAATCATAACAACATGTGTTTGCATACATACACACACACACAAATATACACACGAACACACCCATATACACAAACACAAATGTTTCTTTTGTACCCTTTGTATGTAAATATGTATGGATGTGTGAGTATTTAGTTTGCTTGTATGTGTAGTGACTTGTATCCAATTTTATGCAGCCAGCATTTGAGATGATGTTAACGATTGTTAGTGCTCTTCCATTTGTACCGTCTAACGCCATTTCTAACAAGCACTTGTCCAGGACATTCGATTTTGGGGTTGGGGCAGTGCTGCTGGGAGAAAGGGCCAGTATCATTTCTGTTCCATTTACCAGAGGAGGCTTATGTCTCGCAATAACTTAGTCGAAGCTTAATTTCTTTTTTCGTTGCTGTCAAGTTTAACGTTCTATGAACGGCTGATGGACAATAGATTTCAATGGCGTATCAAATGGCTTTTGTTCGATACCAAGATGAAAGGTGTGGGATTATTTAATTTATAATTGAAGTATTTTTTTCACTGCAATAATTTTTAAACTCTGATTTTTTTTTTTTTTTTTTTAATTTTTTGCTTTTGCTTTAGTATAAAATGTTAAAGAATATGATTTTGCAATTTTTTAAATGAGGAATGGAAGGTAAACAGTTATATGTCTATACTCGTATCTGGAGTTTCAAGATTTTTCTTTTAAGGCATTCCCAACTTAGTTAATATCTGTTAAGAATATCGATGTTAGGGGAAATTCGTTAATCTTATTCCAGGGTATAACAGATGCTATTTTTATTCTTGGGTGCTAGTGGTTGTACTAGGTACAGTAAAAACTCTCCTAACGGATACCTTCCATAAGCGGACACCTTTTATAAACGGACAAACTATTTAGAACCAAGATTTTCGTAAGTTTTTCTTTATGAAACGTATTCCTATAGCTGGGCAGACTAATAACCGGATGCAGACACTAAACTAAAAAAAAATCGTCCTCTTGGGTGCTAGTGGTTGTAGGTTCTTGGGTGCTAGTGGTTGTGGAAGGTATCCTAACGGATACCATCTATAAACGGACACCTTTTATAAAAGGACAAACTATTTAGAGCCAAGAGTTTCTTGAGTTTTTCTTTATGAACAGACGCGGACATTAAATTAAAAAAAAATCGTGCTTAAAATACCTCTCTTAAGCGGTCAGAAGCGTTGAAGCAAATTAATTCCACAAAAATAACTTCTTTCGGTTAAAGCTCACCAGCTACTCGTAAAGTTGTATTTAATGAAATACTAACTAAAAAGATTTGTATTTAATTTAATAAAGCTCTTTAGTTAGTCAAATGTGTTTGAGAATTTTTCAAAAGTAGATGAACGCGTCTACAATGAAGATGACTGTACTGAAATGTTAAATTTAAGCGCCGTAGAGGAGATAAGTCGATCTTCAGGCTCTAAAGATGAGCTAGATGCAGAAATATTTGATTCTATAATTTTTTATTATGAAGCATTACTCGTAAAACTAGTCTGGTTCACACACATTGGGCTAGAGACGACTTTGTCGCATTACAACACATCAAAAACATTGAAAGTCATTGGGAAACTCAACAGCTCAACTTGAACCGATGTAAGTTAAAGTACAAAGGGAACGACCTTCAGGACCCAAGTGGGCTGGAGTATCCGGGTACTTTCTGTCGAATCCAGCGGCCTACCTACCTAACCTAAGTTAAAGTAGTCTAATCTGCATACATTTTTCAACCACCATAGACTAGCCTAGCATTACTTTAATAAAGTATAGCATTATGTAATAAAATATTAAAAAAAAAAAAATACACTCCTGATAATCGAACAAAAATACCGCTACAGTGACCATCATGAAAGGTTTCACTAAATTCCTATTATAGGGTGGATCGAAAATCCCAGACCCCCTTTAATTGAAATTGAAGTACTGCTGTCAATAACCACTATTTTTTCATATATTACCGTAAAATTTTGAACAAGCTGCGTCATTTACTGTCTACTGTAAACGAAAACGTTATTAAGTGTTTAACGCCAATGGTGATTTTGGGTCACCTTGTATAATGAATGGTAAAACTAGAATATTTACAAAGTGTAAATAATAACAAAAAAACAATAATTTTTATTTGGTTTAACCTGCAATCTTTTACTAGACATTAGCTCTATTCACAGTTTCGTGCAAATGGTATTGCATCATTGCAGATTTTTACTCTACACTAACAAAATACACAACAATGCACTTGCTAGTCTTAAGTTTATATGCAATACTTAAAACCTATAGTTTTTATTTGCTCTGCTTATGCACAAGTTAATTGCAAATCGACAGCTGACAATCAGCGATACAAGCCAATTAGTTCGTAATTACCGCTTAGTTGCCGTCGCCCATCACATATTCAAATAACACCAATCGAAGTCTTTTATCTAACTTAAAATCGCTTTTTCTATCAAAAAAGTCCATTAACTGCTATTTAAAGCTTTTTTTCGGCATATTTATTTTTGATTAAAATTTCAGTAAATTATTTTCTACTCTAATTATCAATCAGCTGTGAATTTCGTGCTTTGCAAAAAGTAGTGCAAACTAAACCAACGGAGGTGGTTCACAATTGATAGCATACGAGTATATTTGCAATTGCATAAATTTGCAATCACAAATGCACAAGATTGTGAATAGAGCTATTATGTTTTTATATTCATTAAAAATGAAAATGTTAATCGAATCGACGACTGTTCTAACGTTAACCGATCCCACTTTAAAGCAAATCTATATTTGGTTAATCGAAATAAATTAAGCATTCGCACACTTTATTTAAAGAAGTTTATCTTAAAAATATACTCGTATTTCTTCAGTGTTCGCTGTTGTGTCAGCCGGGTTAAGTGTATGACAACACACGCTCATGGCTAAAGTGTAAGTACCAACATTTAACAAGTTCGTACACATAAATACATACGCACATACTAAAAGTCGTATATACTTATGTATGTACATATGCATGCATGTAAATTTCGTAGATGTGCATACAACACCCTTTTCAAAGTCTTGCATAAACACTCCCGACTGCATACTTACAATAACAACAAAAATAGAAGAATATTCATCTAAAATATGAACGCGCGAAATATTAAACGCGAAACTGTACTTGATTTCTAATGCAAGAAGGAACCATAGGCAAAAATTGTTCGAGTAATATTGTACGTAAACGTCAAAATGGTCAAGTCTATCGCAGCATGTGTGTTGTTCGTTCGTTGAAACAAATAGACGAACTCCATGTGAAGCATCGCACAAACATTCAGACAAATGCTTGGCGAATCCTTGTGCGCTATTGTGTGCCGCAAGTGAAATTCCTCGTTAAATGCAGGTCCCCATACCATACAATGCGGCGGCTTGATGCCTTTGTAGCCGTGATGCTGGTAACTGAGATGGCACTTGAACACACTCTTACTTACTTCTATCGCCAGTCACTACAAACTCTGTGTTTCACTAAAGTATAGAGAAAACTCATGTAGAAAATGCAAAAAAGAAGAAAAAAATATATAAATAAAAACGAAAAACTTCGATGGCCTATGGGTGGGCCGGTGTCGCTGGTTGGAGGTGCGAGTTGGAGTCATCAGTGGAAACCCCTTGGCTAGTAAATGGACAAAGTAAAAGTCTAAGTTAAATTTCTATATTCTGCAGTATTCTGGCCAGTAGTTTCTAACATCTCGCACTCACATATTGGCATAAGCATAAAAATTGTTATGCAATTTATTAGACTAGTGCATAATTACACTGAGGAACAGTTTTAAATGCGGGCGTATGAAAATTTAAAATTTTTTGCACTTCAAGTTGTTGTGAAGGGGCATAATTTTCACAGCTCGTCTAGGCTTTCTGAAGGCTTTGCTAAAGCGGATATTAATTAAAAACCATTGAACCCCAGAAAAATTTTCGCATCTTTTTTCAAGTAATCGCATACTTGACATCTATTTCAAATGAAACGTCAAGTGTAAGTCTTAAATATTGATAGCTAAGTTTCAAAACCTTGAGCATATATCACTTTTTTATTGCAACATAGTCATAGCTGATAAAATATCGTTTTGAGAAAAACGCATTTCAAATTTTTAGTTTCCATACAAGTCTTCGAAATTTTTTTTTAGAAAATATCTCCTAAAGGAAACAGTATAAAAGTAATTTGAATAAATTTTTGGCACAATATAAAAGATAGTACTGTTCTGCATTATTAACTCGAAAAGGTAATTGTTTGATATATGACTATATTGCAATAAAGGAGCGGTATGTATAAATTTCATAGGATGCACTCAAGCAGCACAAAGACTCAGGTGGGCTGGTTTCATGAAACTTACAGTCTGTACAACTTTTGTGCTGTTCATAGAAAACAGCCGAGCACTCGTCTAAAAAAATTTATATCTGGTCTGCGTTCTATGAACAGCACGTTAGCCTAATCTATTCGATATATATTACAAGGAAAAACACTAAGAGTAAAAGAATTTCTCTTTCTGCTTCAAGTCAGAATACAAAAATAAAATGATCGAGCGAATAGAATGAGCGAAATTTATATCTCGTCTGCTTTATATGAACAGCACGTTAGCCTAATCTATTCGATATATATTACAAGGAAAAACACTAAGAGTAAAAGAATTTCTCTTTCTGCTTCAAGTCAGAATATAAAAATATAATGATCGAGGGAATAGAATGAGCAAATATTACTTACAAATATGTGAACCAAATCTTCTAATAGTAAACTCTTTAACCTGACTTAAGTTTGAAAGTTTGTGCCTAGTTTGAGTCTTGTAATTATATGAAACTTTTGTTGCCGGCCCACTGCTGGAAAAGCGGATTCCATATATTTGTTATGTTTTTTCAGCTTGACTACGCTTTTCTTTACAGTAATTAGTACTTATCCAAGTACCAACAGTGTAAATAATAAAACAGTCAAGGATAGATCGTCTGCCCGAATTCCTATCCTTGGACTCCACTTGTATAGGAATTGCTACAAGCAGACAAATTAGTCAGAAAGAGATCTATGTACATATAGACAACGCATGCTAAACCAAAATTCTGCTGGGGATTAATAAAAGTGGTATCCTTAGACTCCTTTGGATCTCTGAAAATAAATGGCACAATCTGAGTACAAGCAGGGTGGGTAAGTTAGTATCAACTATTTCTAACATGAATTTAGAATCCGTAACAGCATGGCTATATCGCGGCTGCTAGCACTAATAACTGGAATGCTGGGTGGTAGATAAAAATACTAGACGATACTGTGAAAGGAAGAAGGAAAAACTAGTCTTCCACCCCATGGCAAATGTCTAGCCTTGGCTGACATATTCCCTTGCGACTGTGTAATGCAACCTTGGAACTATCTATAAGTTTAAACTCAATTCAATTGAGGTATCTCGTGACTACTGATTTGATCAAACTATAAACAATTTGAAGTGGATGATAATATATTCTAAGAGCAAGTGTTGTCCTGTCAAAATGAGCTTCTTTTGACTTCACTTCGTTGATTGCATGCTTAATGACAACTATTCATATTCAGCAGGATTTCCTCAAGCTCTAAAAGATACTTTAAAGCAGAAGTATCCAAGCCCTATGCGCTTGGTACTCCTTAGGTGTTATAAAATCACTTAGCTATAGGCTGTGGGCTTTAATATATACAATTATGTGTACGCACACAAGTGCACAGCAACAACACTTTCGTATGCTTAGCTTATTAAAACAATTGAGAATTTTTGTTCACTATTTTAGCTTCTAACTTTGAATCCAATAAACAATTTATAAATAGCTTGTTTTCTATGTTCTATATGTTGACATAATCAAACTTTAGATTGTTGGGATATAAAGTTTGTGAATATCTTTCAAAAATTTCCAAAGTCTGCTGATGATTAGGGTAGCTCCTATGAAATGTCGACACATAGATAGCTTGGAAACATAGAAAGCAAGCTATTCATAATTTTTTTTTTTTTTGCTTATTAAATAAAATTTGTTTTTTTTTTGCTTACATAAATTGGTGTTTGCTCTTCCATATAGAGCTTTTGGGCACCCCTGCTTTGAAGATTTCGAAATATAAGATACTGTTATGTTTTTTCGAAATATAAAATAGTCTTATTGGAAAGAAATCTTTAGTCAGAACCGCGTGATCACTTCACGAGCATAAGCTTTCCCGGAAACTTTGTTGCAGTCTAATCTGGCACATACGAATACTTAAAAACATTTCGCATACAATACATTTATCATCATCATACAAAGTGTACATGTGTGCGCTGGTATGTGTGTGTGTGTGTGCGGTTGTGTACGTATATGGTGTGGGAGTTGCAAAGGAATGGGTGAGAAATTTGCTGGGAAAAAAAGGAAAGGAGTTTGAGTTTCGTAAATGGTTGGGTGTTGTTGTTGGCTGTATGGTGGTGGTCGTGCACATTATTCGCAACTCTTAGTGACGACTTACGCTACGAGTGGACGCCGGACGGCGCGGACGGTGGACGAGGCATATTGTGTTATTAGATTTGTTGTAGTCGGTCGAGTCGTGCACTTTTATTGTGTTTTATTGTGCAGCACTCTTGTAGTGATTCTCATCCTTGCATTTCTTTTGGCGACTTGTATTTTTGCATATTGGTGTCTGCAATATTTCGATACGAAACGATACGCGTTTTCTATTCCATCTCCATCACAATACGAATGGTTTGGTTATTCTATGCTGGTTTGTTCTATTTTGTTGCTTCTTATTTTCTTCTTTTTTTTTGCATTTCTTTTTGTATGATTTAGTTAGATTTTATTTATTTGTGTTCTTGTATTTTGAAATACGAATGTGATGTGATGCGATGCGATGCGCTGTGCTGCGATGTGTTTGTAACATGTTGGATATTTTACTGGGCTTTACTTGAATTTTTTTTTTTCCTTTTTGAAATTTTTTGCTTGTTAAGTATGAATGTATGTATGTTTTTGTTGTATTTCTTCTAAAGTTTTATATGCGCTTTAGAGTAGTATTTTGTGACGATTTGCCTCCGCAACTCTTCTAGGCAATAGATTGAAGTACTCGTATGTTCTAATGTTTGATATCTTTTGGGAAGTGCAAAAGCAGGCAGGCAGACAGGCAGGCAGTCAGTCAGTCAAGCAGCAGAGCATTTTAGTTTGATTTTGGTTGATTTTCTTTATTTTAAGGCGTTAGTGTAAAAAAACCGTCATTTTGGTTTAGTTTAAAATGTTAAGGTTTCTTGTTTTTCCCGCACCACCACCACCACCCACGTCCTCTACAGCCCGTTGGCCCTGCATCTTGTTTTATTTGCTAGCGAAACAAATAAATGCCTTTCGAACGTCTAAACTTTCATATTCATATGCACACATCATCATATTGCCGCTTGTGTCCTGCTCGACTCCTTCACTTCACTTTGAATTTGCTTTGCTTTGGCTTGATTTGATTTGGTTTCGTCGTTTGGTTTGGTTTCGTTTCGTTTGGCTTGGTTTGGTTTGGTTTTGTGAGCAAAGCTCATGTTCAACGTGTTTGATTTTCATTGTACTTTGGCTACAAATTTGTTTCTAAGCATTTTTGCATATTTATTTTCTTGCAAATGCAAACAACAAATACCAACGCTGTGTGTACTCATACAAGAGGTACTCACTCGTACATATGTATGTATGAAAATTTTCTGAGCAAAAACTAAATAGCAAAAAACAAGTGATCCTTTTGAAGCGGCGACGATGATTTCTTTTATTTTGACACTGTCCTTTGAGCCATGGTGCTCCTTCTTAAATACATTTACACATACCTGCAAACATTCAAGCACTATGCCAAGTGTGAGTAAGTAACACTGTAGTAGGTGTGTGTGTGTGTGTGTATTCTTACTAAACAACTCGAACAACAAAAACAACATGTACATTATATTTTACATGAAACATGTAGTATTTGTAAATTAATGTATATATGTATGTTTGTCATGATAATGAGAGTGTAAGCTGGTGAGCTTGCATAGACATGTGTGTGTGTGTGCGTGTGTTCGTGTGTGTGAGTTTTAGATATAAGCTTCATTTGCATGCTTTTAGTGACAAAAATGGGGGAACACTTTAGTTGATATTGCAGTTGTTTTCAATGTTTTTTGATTTGTTGTTGTTTCGTTTTTGAATTATATTCGTTATTTTCATTTTTGGTTTTTGTTTTTGTTTTTGTTTCTGTTTGTTTTAGTTTTGTTTTTGGTTTTTGCAACAATATTTTTTTTTCTGTTTCTCTCTATATTTCCTTGATTTCCTCGCTGTAAAAATACATGTGTATGTGTGTGTGTGTGTGTAGGTGTATATGTGTGTGAGTGAGTTACCAACATCTAAACGTTAAAACACATTTATCCTTCTTTGGGGGGGTTAGCGGAAGTGTACGTGGCCAAAAATGTCTAGACCATTAGTAAAACAACTACGACTTGTATTCATAATTCCATACGATGTTCAAGTATATAAAATTATGGATGTTTGTCGCTGACCAGGAGGGGAGGGAGGGGGTGGAAGGTAGGGCATGGTGTAAGGAAGTTTTTCTAAGCAAGTTAAGCAATTCTGGTTACTTTTTTTTTTTGTAGTTTGCATTCTCATTTTGCAGTTTGCCCCTTTGATTTTGTTGGTTTTGTGTGTAAAAGAAATTGAATTGAATCTTTTGACATGAACAAAATTCTCGCCTCCTCTTCAACCATTTTAAAGCGTAATTCCGTTTATTTAAACGAGTAACAGCCATTTAGGGAATTTATTTCTTATATTTCTCTTTTTTTGCACAAATCTGCTTGACATGATGACAAATTCTTATTTGAAATATTCACTTTTTAGCAGTCGCGGTTTAAGTTTTAATCTCAATTCCAAAAACGTCCTTTTTTGGCTGCATATTTTCACTTCTTTCTTTAAAAAATATTTCTTAACAAAAGTTTTTGTTCTATAACAATTATTTATATATAAAAGACAGGAAAGTAAAAAACATTGTCATTGATTAAAAAAAAAGATTGGCTTTTTTAGTTCTTGATTAAGATGCAGAAAATAAATAATTACACTTCTTCTCATTTTTCTTAATTATGGAAAAGAAAACAAAGACTTTTTTCTGGTTTCTGGCAGCAGGGTTTCGTTTGCATCAATCTGCAATCACAGTGTTTGCTGCAAATTGAAATATAAACTACGCTGGCAATTTCTTTTCTTTGTCATCGTTTATTTTTATTTCTGTGAACCAATTTTCGCGTTAAACAAACAAACAAACGTTAAACAAAGAAATTACAAAGTGTAAATTAGAAAAATATAAATACTAAGACAAAATATTTTTATCTTACAAGGTTTCGTATTTGTTTATATAAAGTTTTTATCTTGATTTAAATTATTGACAATGGATCATGTCATGTGGAAAATGCTAATAATAGAAATGCCACTCTTAGCAATGCAAACGTTCAAAGGTTGTTAGCAGTCGTAATTGTGCAGACATTTAGTTATCCCGTTTTTTATAACTTTCACAGAATTAATGGGCACCTAATAAAACGTCCGCTTCTCTCATTTCAAGGGCGCCCTAATTCATCAACCGGGAAGAACAGGATGTGTCATTGCTTTATATCAGCATCTGCCTTAAGGGCTTTACCTGGTGATAGACCAATTATGCGGGATGAACTTTTCAGATCGCTACTTTTGTCATAGGTTTACAGCCATATGAGTAAAGCCATATAAATAAATATATTTAGATTTCCGCACACAGGTCACGGGACTTTTACCAGTGAAACTAATTCCCCTTCGCAATTTGAGGAAGACACCTCAGTTATTATCAGCGCCGAGATGGTCCTCCCAGGGGCTTTGCCCATCCATGTTTGGCCAGTTTTAATCCTTGGTAAGGGTTTCTGAAGTCTAACACAACATAAGCCATGCGGCTTCCTAGAGTTTTATTTGCTACAACAAATGAGGGACAGCTTCCCCTCCATACCCCAGAAATCAGAGTGCCTTGGTTTGGTGCCCGCCGAGGCAATATCTCCTCCCCGGCTTGACACACTTGCAAGGCGGACATTATTACGAAAATTGTTTAACCATGGTGCTACGCATTACTTTTGCACAAATAAGAATATTATGTTGCTTGCTACTGTTTTGCTTTACTCTGACTAACACACTCAACTTATCAAAAGAAGTAATATTAATACTTTTGCGTACAAGAATACTTTTCTTCGTTTTTAATTTTTTATTTATCAAACAATATTTTGTTAAAATTTAAAGTACAAGCGGTCTCATATTTTATAGGCATGCATTTACACATCTATTTACACATACATGTGTAGTTCGCCAATACGCATAGCATATTTTCGTACTTCTTTTTGTTTAAGTTGTGGCTTGTTTCCCATAAGAAGTAAAAAGAAATTATGTTATAATCATTCTCAATTTCATAGCAATAATCAACCGTAAATTAAACTTCAAAAATATGTGTGCTTTGAGTGTAACCATGATACAAAAACCAAGGTAGCCGCCCCGCTACAACAATACAACAATAAAAAAAACAACAGGTATTTTGTTCGTGTAAAAAGGCGAATTCACACTTAAGCTGTCAAAAGTAGTTGATAAAGAACATGTACAAAAATTTAAATGGCGCCGAAAAAGGTAAACAAAACTTGACAGAGAAAGTGCCGCCATGTTAATCGAATTCGCCTGAATTCGTCGATGCATCCACCTAATAATGAATTCGCCTTGAGTGTAACTATGCATATGTTTAGTACATATGAGCAAGTACAGAAAAAGTACCACAGGGGCCAAAATATTAAAAGTTAAATTTTTCTTACGATAGTGTAATACAGAAATACTGAAATTTTATTAATTAAATTTAGCCATAATTTTTTCAAATGAGATGAATAATCAGACTGTGCTGCACAAATGCAATTTCACATTTTGACAATAATTTTTATTTAGTTTTTATATGATGAAAATTCTGGGAACCAAAACAAAAAAATCACTCTCACGATCAGCGAGAGCTACACATTCATAAAAGAAAATGCTATGATTTAAGTATATTAACAATATCTATATTTTAAGAATAAATTTGGTGTAAATATAGTAATACTTTAACGTACGAATTATTGTGGAAAAAATGTCACGTTTGACATGTCACGTATCGACCGAAAATATCGGGTGGTTAAATTTCAAGGGCCGATGTTGAATGTGAACCACACCTAAACGCCAAGTTTTTTTCCGAATTTTATTTGACATTTCTCTATTTCAGACTTATTCAATTTGAATAATGGAGAGATACACAATCCAACAACGTGTTAAAGTTATCCAGACTTATTATGAAAATTTTCGAAGAAAATCATCTTCAGTGATGAGGCACATTTTCACCTCAGTGGATTCGTCAATAAACAGAATTGCCGCATTTGGGCGAATGAGAATCCAAGAGTTACTGTCGAAAAACCAATGCACTCACAAAGAGTGACTGTTTGGTGCGCTTTATGTGCTGGCGGCATCATCGGGCCGTATTTTTTCCAAAATGCCGGTCAGGGAGTTACTGTGAATGGTGTTCGCTATCGTGAGATGATAACGAACTTTTTATGGCCCGAATTGGAAGATATGGATGTAGACGATATGTGGTTTCAGCAGGACGGTGCCACTTGCCACACAGCTAACGAAACAATTGCTCTTTTGCGCAACAAATTCAATGGCCGTGTTATCTCACGTAATGGCGATGTCAATTGGCCGCCAAGATCATGTGATTTGACACCGTTGGACTTTTTTCTTTGGGGTTATTTGAAAGAAAAGGTGTACGTCGATAAGCCAGCAACAATTTAACAGCTAAAGGATGAGATAACTCGGCACATTAACGGCATAGAACCTCCATTATGCCTCAGGGTCATCGAAAATTTGGACCATCGGATGGAGGTGTGCCGCCGTGGTCGCGGCGCCTATTTGGCCGATATTTTTTTTCATATATAATTGAGTAATACCAATATATCATAATAAAATAAAATTACAATATTTTCCTAAATAGTTTGTGTTTTATTCAAAATCAACATCGACCCATGAAATTTAACCACCCTTTATAGGTAAGCAAAGCATATAAACAAGAGCGTTTTTAGTCAAACCTTAACATTTTAATGTAACATTGTTAGGTAAAGTTCTGAAATTAATTGCAAGACGAAATTGTGTAAGGTTTCGCTGAACTACACCTTTCTAAGTGCGGACGCGAAAACCGCTTCGACTTTTGTCACGTTCGACCTACTACTTAATTTTATATTTTTTGTTTTATTCGAGATTCCATTTCTATTAAATTTAATATAAATTACAGTGTTTGTTATTAGCTACAATTTAAGTTTAAATCTGAAAATACTTTTAATTTTGTTGCTTTTTGGCTTTCAACACATACGAGTGTCACGTTCAACATAGAGCTGCAAAACTGTCGATAGTATCGATAGTTTATTTTTGCTGCACTATCGATATTTCTTATCCAACGCGAGAAAAACGCAAAAGAAAAGGTGATTAAAACTTCTCGAAGGCTTTTATTTTATAAACATTAAGCATCAGTTTTTCATTACTAAAGGTATGCATAACAAAATAATCAGCTTAAACTCCAAAGGCTTGATCGCCGTCTAAAACTTGAAATTATGCTATTTTCTTTGATTTCGTTTAACAAATTGCTGGTGACACTATATTTCCGTTTCATAAGTTTTTATCAAAAACTGTAATTCTTTCGCAAGGACGAGCTTGTTTTATTGTTATGGTATCTGTAAGACTCAATGGTAAATGAATTTTTTTTTTGTTAGCGAACAAAATAAGAAAATTATGCTAAATGCAATTAATGTGGTAAAGTTAGTAAAACAAGGGGCAACATGAATATATTCGACCATTTAAAATGGGTTGCTCCTAGTTATTTAAAAATACCTGTGTCATAAATAGACAGATCGCAAAAAAAAAATTACATACGTTATCCTTTTGTTTATTTTTTCAAGTTCCAAATATTTTACAAAAAACTAAAATTCACCGAAGAGTTTTGAGTGAAAAAATTATTAAAAAGTGTACGCTTTAAATGCCAAAATTATTCATTCTCCCCATTGCGGGCTCAAAAATCTAAGGTGAACACTGAAATTGGTGAACATTTCAAAATTCATCGTTGCGGAATTTGGCCTCTGCTTCGGATAATTAGCCGAAAATCTAAATACCCAAAATAAAGCTTATCATCACTTTTGTTCACTTAATTGCCTAAACTGCTATTTAGCATTGTCAGTAATGCAAACAAGTTCGTAATCATAAGTTTGTATAAGTACGTTGGCTCACAGCATACTTTGTATTTATCCAACCTACTTATCTGTTTTATTGTTACTACTGTGGATTTTGATTTGACGAGATCAGTAATTGTGTTCCCAACACCCATATATTTCAGCACAACACGCGTTTATCGTCTAGGGCTTATCCATTTGCGGTCGATTGCCCAGCAAATTGCTCAACATATTATAGAGAAAATTGAAACAAGTTTGCAGACGTCTATACTGCCAAATAATCATATAACGTTGCAAGGTTCAGGTCAAACGCCTACAAACCCTACTCTCTCTCTTTCCTCCTCGTCATAACTTATTTTCCTACTTCCAGTACAATATACTGCATATGTAAATGTCATGCCTTTAGTACTGATCCAAGAAAAAATATCTCTATCGTAGACAAGGAAAAAACTTATAAAACTTTCACTCTTATGGGCGAGTGAAAGTTCAATATTTTCATATTGAATGGTAAACATTACGGTCTCAAAACCACTACAGGGCTCCAGAGCAAACACTTAAGGCCAACGTTGGCAATATTGTTTGCCAACGTTGTTATGTTGTGTTTGGGCTGGTATGGTTGTCTCTGGAGTTGGTAATATTGTTTTCATTGAAGGCACAGGGGACAAAAATATATATTCGTACTAAAATATATTGAAAAATAGATTTTTACGAACTGGTGGTGTTTTTTGAATTACATGATCGTTATCGGTTGTACCAGGACAATTATCCAAAACACCGATCGGGAATTGCGCAATCATAGATAATGGAAAACTCCCCACTTTTCATGAATCCACCAGCGCACTCTCCTGACACAAACGCAATTTGAAATTTTTGGGCGTTATGAATAAGGCATATCAGTAATATTAGTCACTTAAAAATTGTTCTGATTGCGAGTGGTACAACACCCCTCATGAGTCTACAAGTATACAAAAATTAGCAGACTCAATATAAAATCGATTAAGGACGCAATTAAGCAACTGGAACGTAAATTCAGCCATTCCAAATACTAAATTGCAAACTAAATAAGTTTTTGTTGTAAGGCTGTAATTTATTTTATTTAAGAAAACATAGAAATCTCTCACTTAAAAAACATGGCAAGTAGTTTTTAATATGTATAAATGTTCATCACATAATTTCCCATTTTTCTAGCAGATACTAAAAATACTACACTGAGAAAAACAGCCAAAGAAATTCAAGCAGCAACCGGTAACTAAAAACACGTAAATATGTGTGCATGAAATCATAAGCCAGCTTATCAAGCATCCAAAGAAATATCTTGCAAATGCAGTTGAATAAATCTAAAAGTATTAAGACGCAAAATTTCGGAGGAAAAATAAAAAACCAATTAACGCAAATAACGTTTGACAGCTTCAGTTGAGCAAAAGGTGAGGAGGCGCTCCCTTTAATTCACGCATATTGTTGGCCGGACATGTGCAAGAAATTGGTTAAAAATCAGTGCAGCTCATTAAGCCATTACGAACATTAAGCAGACAAGCATTTTATCAAGGGGAAAATGTATCAATCAGCAGCAGTAGCTCTGCCTCAATCGGCCTCAGATGTTGGCCATCTTATTTTGCGGTTTTGCTGTCGCATCTTTAGTGGCACGCAGCACCATTGAACCATTATAATTGCTATGATCTTTCACAGTTGCTTAATAAAAAGAATCAGTGGCATCTAGGCACACGAGCAACTACACACACATAAACATATACACGATTAAACTCCGTTACAAGGTTGCATATACATACATATGTATGTGCATGTGTGTTTGCAGTTGTAGTTGCCGATATTAACTTAAACTCGTAGTCCGATGCTGATGCTGATGCAAATGATGATGATGATGTCTGAAGGATGGATGATGGATTTAAAAGTGAAGCTAAACTGCAGCACGAAAATTGTTTTGGTTTATGGATTGCATATGGAAAAATGGTGGCGGTTGTTGGTTGCGATGCATCGAAAATTGTTGCTTGTATAAAAAATGGAAAAAAACAACACAGTCACCAAAAAAAAAAAAAAAAATAAGAAACAAAAAACGAACTCACAAAGTTCAATTGCATACACACCCCTAAAAGCTATTACACAGACAGCCACATGCAGCCATAAATATGCAGCAAACACCCACACGTACATACACGTACTTCATGCAAATGTGAACCAGTTGTTGCACAGACACACAGTGTATGCAGTTGCAACACTATTATCCCATTTTGAAATTTGGGGGAAACCCCATACGCGGAAAAAAATTTATCCAAAAAAGCAGCAGCAAAAAAACATCATCAGCAAACAAAAAATATGCACCAGCAACAACAACAACAACAATATGAAGAACATAAACTGAATTTGACCGCGACCTAGATGATTGTTAAACACGCATCAGTGACACCACTCTCGTCAAGGTCACGTTGAAAAATTATGCCAACCAATAGTCGAAGTTCGGTCGAACGAATGCACATGCTGTTGCAACACGGGTGCCATTAATGCTGCTGCAGTTCTCCATATCGCGGCGTTTGTTTTTCACTGACTCTGTGGCACACAGTGTTAACATGTTCGGATCTGTGTGTGTGTGTGTGTATGTGCGTGTGTGTATCTGCTGTGTGTTGCATGTTTTTTTTTCGTTTTTTATGCACTTTTTTGTATTTACTGGGATGTTATTTGAAATCAGTTCTGCTGTTTTTTTTTCACTCGTTTCAGTTTGGTTTTTTTTTTTTTTGTATTTGATGTGGAGTATCTTGTTTTGGCGCCGCATATTCATTTTTTCACGTGCTGCAATACACTTGTGTTTTTTACAAAAAAAAAAAAAAAAAAAAAAAAAACATTCAATGCCATCAGTTTTTGTTTTTGTGTTGCCATCACGTGCTTAAACATACAATAGTGTGTCTGTTCACACACCATCATCGCGTAATACAAATACTTATACATACATACATACAGATTCATCTGACTGTTTGTTTGCAAGTTTGTGACGTGTTTTTATTCTGTCTGTGTAGTGGGCAATGCACTTTTGCTGCACTATATCGTTGACTCTGTGAAATTGCAGCTAAAAGGCGAGCCATCAATATGTGTTACACAAAAAATTTCAACAAAAAAGTACAAAAAAACACACAACAGCTTAATTTGTTTTAGCAATATACAAAGTTTATTTTATGTACTCGTACAACAGCCCATGTGTAAACGTATGTATGTACTATGTGCATGATACGCGTATATATAATCGTAAGCATATAAATGTAAATATCGCGTTTTCCAAATATTTTCCCATTTATGTAAGTATGTTTGTCAGCCGCCATGTGTGAGCTTTGTGCGAATATACATGTCCGAGCATGTCTGTGCATGTCAGTGCGTGCTTATTATTTTGTTTGATGCGCGCAAATCAATAAAATCTGTTACAACAAACGATCCATTTCCATTCATATTTTCACAACATTTTCGTTTGTGTTTTTAATAAAGACAGACGTTTTTTCTTTAACTAAAATCGCACAACAGTTTCAAGTTTCTTGCACATTTCGCAATGAAAAAAAAAATTTCTGATTTACTTTCTTACTTCGCTTTACAAAAGTCAACCAAACATGCAGTTTCGAAATGTGGTTACAAGTAACACATCCACTTGACTTTAGATAAATTTAAAATAAAAAAATATATATGACTTTGTTAAGTGGCAACACATTAAACAAGAATATTTCTAAACCTTCTGGTAAATCTATATAGCTCTATGTCATTATTACCTATAATTCTTTTTGATATTATCATTCTTATTTTTCCATTCATTCATTCTTATTGTAACCTTCATGGAATAAAGTTTGTTTAAACCTAATGGGTTATGGGCCCAGGCCCGCAAAATTTAAGAAGAAGTTTTACTCGGGTGTTGTTAAATAAAAACAAAAAAATAAAAGCGTGGGTCGCATCTAATAACCATAAATAGCGTGTGTCGCAATTACCATAATTTAAGAGGGAGTTTCACCATGTCGTCGCTATTTCAAATTGACAAACTCGATGATTCTAACTATTCTATCTGGAGTGTCCAAATGAAGAGTATCCTGGTTCACAGTGATTTATGGAGCGTAGTATGTGGCCGAGAAATAAAGCCAGAGGGTAAAACGTCAACCGCATCTGTACAATTCGATGCAAAAAACGAAAAGGCGTTGGCAACAATACTATTATGTGTAAAGCCCAACCAAATAAATCAAATTAAAAGAAGTGTATCAGCATCGGAAGCTTGGCAAAAGTTACAAGAGGTTCATCAACCAAAAGGGCCGGCGAGAAAAATCATGTTATATAAAAGGCTGTTATATATGTCGATGCAGGATGGTAGCAGTATGAGCAGTCACATTAACGAGTTCTTCTGTTTAATTGACCAACTATCTGAAATAGACGTTTTAGTTCCAGAGGAAATGCTTGTCATATTATTACTATCGAGTCTGCCAAAAGCGTACGAAGGATTTGTCATTGCAATGGAATCTAGGGATTCATTACCTAACCTGTCATCTTTAAAAATAAAGCTATTGGAAGAAGGTGCGCGTCAACAGGAAGTTACCGCTAACAGACTTTAATTCAATATTTGAAAATAGTTCATTCAGCTCAAGGTCCTTTTTTGTTTTTTTATTGAATTCAAATTTTTGTAATGAATTTACACACAAAAAAACAAATTTTCCTGAAGAAGTCTTGCAAAGGAAGATGAAATATTGAAAAATACATTAAACATTAAAAAAAAGGACCTTGAGCTGAACAAATTATTTGCAAATATTCAGGGTCAAAGCAAATAGGATCAAGGATTCAGATTTGTATACGACTTTAAACAACAAATTTTGTTTTTTGTATATTTGTACATCGGTTTTTAGTTCAAGTTTTTCCTTTTTTAAGGTTTTTCTTAAGAAGGATATTTTACAATACAAATTTGCTGTGATCAATAATGTTTGATTGAAGAAGACAAAAAAAAAAATAATAATCATACCATCAGCTGGGGGGAACAACTAGCTGTTTCGTAGTCGCTACACTACTCATAAGCACCCATTATCGTATTCGAACTCGGCCTATGACTTATCATTACCGGCTGCCTTAACCACTCATCATGTGCTGATCATGGTTGAGGTGTTTGTCTTGGCTGAAACGATGTGGCTGTGATTTAAACCTAAGCTCGCAGGAGGGGGATTTAGCTTCCTTCATAACTTTCCTGCATGCAGGTTATCGCGGGCTAATAACCCCCCAAGTCTTGCAACTGATACCTGTACTGTAAGGAACCAGGGATGATGGTTAGACGGGGGAGTTGGTTAAGAGCTGTTATTCTTAATGGACTTAGGCCTAGCAACTCATTAAGCTTTGTCTGCTGGGAAATTCCCTCCGGGAAACAGGTTTTGCCTTGGCATACACCTAACCAGGCCATTTTGTTTCGTGGTATAGAGGGGAAGGAGTCACTCCTTTGGTGTAGAAAACAAAACTCTAGCAAGTCGACATGACTTAAATTGTGTTACGTAATTGAGTTACCTTTACCAAGGGTATAAATTATCAGAACGGGGTACTGATCAGGGTTGAGGTGTTTGGCTTGGATGGATTGTTCTGGCTATGGCTTAAACCTAAAGGCGGAGTTCGTATTCCTGATAATTGTGTGATGCATGGCTTTTTTCGAGGGCCGACAACCCCTCGAGGAGGAGCTGTTGCCTTGCAACAGAGACCTGTACTGTAAGGAACTAGGGGTGATGCTCTTAGTGGGCCGTCGGCCTACCAACTCACAAGCCATTGCTTGCTAGAAAATTGCATACAGGAAGGATTAGATAGCCCCAACTGCTAAGTAAGGGGTTTGCCTATATTACGAACTGTGTGTGCCTGGTAAATCACACAGAGGCGCTGGTAAACCGTGAATAATTCACTCCGTGGAATTGCTCCATCATCAGATAATGCTGTAAAGACAGGTAGGTGGTGCTGTAAATCACTTTCACTACTGTCTGCTGGGAAATTGCATACAAGAGGGGTTAGAAGCACCATACTCTTAAGCAAGGAATTGGTCTAGGGGGCTATAAACTTATGGCAAACATCTGCGACCCGTATGAACCTTGCAAGCCACATGGGGGCGCTGCTGAATGGCGAATAAGTTACCCCGAGGAGTTACTCCAACATTGCTGCTCCAGAGATTTCGCGTCAACCAATGTCAGGTTGCTAAAAAAAATTATGTGTTTTCCCAGACCAACAAACCAGATAATTTTGGGCATGCACTCTTGCAACTTATTCAGCTCACGCAAAAGCTAGAGGAGAGCATTTATAGGTGACGAAGTATTTTCGCTGAATGAAACTTTTTGAAGCAGTTGAGACATTTCTTCAATTTTGAAAAAAATTAAAGAAATGCCCATTTCTGTATTAATATGTAAATCCCCGGACAAAATTGTCGGATTCCAAACTCCAGAGTGTGTAATGCACCGCAAAATAGTTGTTAGTGTCGCCATCGGTTCTTTTGAGAACGACGTGGGCCAGTCCATTACCGACAACGGCGATGGTTCTCAACTTCTTTTGGTCTGAATAGGGTGATATATCATATATTATTAACAGAAGCACGACAATTGCCACAAACTTGACATTATGCGCAAGTGTTATGAACTCAAGGCCATCTCCATTGCAATTGAAATTCCAAAATTGTGCTGTATGACCAACGCTATAAGACATTTTTTCATGGAAGGTTCCTAGATGGAAAATTAGCTATACATTACAGCAAATCGTAAAACTATCATAACTCATGCCATGGGCCAAATTCAGGCTCCAGAGTAATTGAAAATTAGACAGCGGCCCTAGAGCGGCCCTTTTAACTTATTGACAAATTTTCACATTTTTATACATTAAATTTATGTTTAGGCAGCATTTAATACAGGATCTTTGATTTGAAAATAAAAAAATATGTGATGAATTAAGCAAACACTTGTAATAGACTTTGAATTGACTTTGTTATGAAAATCTCTTGAAAAAAATTTATGTAAAAATAACAACAATCTCTACGAGTATGTGGCGTAATAAACAAGGCTATTATTACCTTCTCAAGCATAACCATGTGGAAACGGTAACAACATTTCAATAGCAATATCCTACTCATGCCAACAACAACACTATTGTTGTGTTAATAATTTTCCCACGATTAAAAAAGCTTTGTAGAGCAAAGTGGCTAAAACGATTGTAAACATTAAATACCATCAAAGTTGACGTTTTACTGTTTACAACAACAGCAACTGGTATAAAACAGTAAACGGCATTACACGCACACACACACACACACACACTCAAACACTCACTCACGCTTACACTCACGTGTAGACATTATATATCTGACGTTTTACTGCTGCTCATACCCGTTTGTAGGTGCTTTCACAAAAAAAGTGCAACACTTTCGATTTCGACGGCTGCATACGAGTTGAAATAATGTGACCAAAAGTAAAATAAACAAAACAAAATGGAAAAAAAGGAAAAATTTCAACCAAACGTTTTAAAATCGCGGCAACACGTCATCATAGAACCAACAAAACAGCAACAACAACGCGGAAAAAAGTGCACAATGAAAAGAAACAAAAAAAAACAAAAAAAAGTACACAAACTGTTTTAAACTCGCACTCTTTGGCAAAGTCACAGAGTCATTCAGTCAGTCAGCAGTTGCAATTGCATCCATGTGCACAGCCATAAATACATACAAACCCGGCGAAAAAAAAAAAGAAACGTAACAACAGCAACAACCAGTTGCACCAGTGAGTCTGTCATCAACAAATTGCACTCTATAAAAAAAGCGATTTACACATTTTTTTCTTTAGTTTTTTTGTTGTTTTCCTTTTTTTTTTTTTTGCTTTTTAGTGGTTAGTTAACTGCGAAAAATACAATTCATCCAAACACTATAAACACACATACACACTCACAAGTGCATATGGCTAAATGCAAGTTTAAATGTGCATGTGTGTGTGTGTGTGTGTGTGTATGTTGAAATGCATGTGCTCTGTTCATGAATCAATGCAAGTGTGCGTGTGTTTATAATACAATTTTGCATTTACTCCCGCTGCCATAGTTGTTGAGTTGCAGCAATAATGTCATGTATTGTGGCACGCGCTACAAATTTTCATTCATCGAATGTAAGAAAAAAAAAAAAACAGCGCACACAACAGACAAAAATAAAAAATAGAATTGAAAAATGCAAAACAACTAAAAAATAAATAAAGCAGCACGTACAAACATTCATATTCGCGTCAAAATCCAGTCATTGAACGAACAAATGCAAAAACTGTTGCAAACTTATTAGGGAATGTGTCACACCTACTTGTCGCTTTTATGACGATTTTTTACACACAAACAGATTGATCTTTTTTACTTTCAGTCGCGCTCGTTAGGTGCATGTTTTATACGAGTATTCTGCGTGGCAGACAAACATATTGATGCATAAACTCCACTTACACACACACACACACACACACGGGAATTGAATACGATTTACACAATTGTGTTTTGATTTATCTGGAAATTTCATATATTTAATATTGAATGTTGGCAACTTTAAATTATATTTGGCAAATTATTGCTTTAAAGGATTTCGCCTACAATAGAAGTACTTACCTAACGTATTATAACTTTTATGAGCCATCCTATATCCTTCTTTATTTGTAATGTGCACCCTGTTGTGATGATGGGTAATGCAGTTGTTAAACAGTGGGGAAAAAGGCAAAAAGAGTAAAATATATGTATATAGGTAAGGCTGTTGGGAAAAAATTTAAACGGAATTTTTTTATGGCCAGGGTTTTGTTTTTGGGAAAAAGTATAGATGGTGGTATAAATAGGATAGCGGATTGGTTGGAGATATACATTTTGTACTTGTGAAGAAGAAAGACATTTTTTTGGATTTGGTCATAGGAGGGTGATGAGAAGGTAAGTGTTCTATTTCAGGGATGGTTTGCGAAATTATTCGGCTGCAAACCATCATGGTGGAGTTCGCAGAACTTCAGAGGGGTGGGCTGCCGATCCTGGCATAACATCAGCCAGAAGGAGTTCGTTGTGGGAGAGACTACAGGTGGCAGGCCGTGGTGTTGGTGAGTAGGTAAGGCCAGTTATAGTACGTTTTTTTTCATTTTCGTTTTCATTTTGCTTATATCCACTTTCGGGTCCCATACCTTAAATTTTTTTCAAGAACATGTGTAAAGCATGTTCTAGCTGGCATGATTTTTTTTTTTTATTATGTGACAAGCACCAGATCACGGCAAAGAACCACCCCAAAACGGCGAGCTTCTAGCCGGAGCAAAAAGCCAGCATGCCAGCGATGCCATTGTCTGGGAGCACCTTGCTATAGTTTTTATTTTATTCTGCAATTCAAATTTTTCATTAATTTTCAATTAGTTTCTTTGGGTTTTGTTTTTGCCCGCTACAACACAACAACTAAATGTACACACATAATAAAATGGCGCCCTATGTGGTGCCAGACGCGGTGTGCAGCGGCAATTACAATTACAGCAAAAACACAAACATTACACATATATATATATATATATATATATATATATATATTATATATATTAGACCTTGCTAATCTTTCTGATAAACTTGGTATATATGTTAAAGATTTATACATTTTGGCTTCTGATGAATTAACTAAATTCTGTACATTTCTATTTTTAAACTGATTTATAAATCTATTAGCAACTTCAGCTGGAAAACTGTTATCTTCTAATATGTTTTCACATATTAGAATATTATTGTAAGAACCCTTTCCACAAAATTTTTAGCTGTGTTTATTACTATATTTTCTGCTATGCTTTGAAAAATAGTTGAAAAATAGTTAGTAAAAATTTTATATTACGGCCGCAGAGACCAGGGAGGTTTCCAACTAGATACTTTTCTCTGAGCACAGACCACTCAGTGGGTTCCAACCCTTTCCCTGGATATGCCGACATAAAAAATATTAATTTATACTGAAAAACCAAACATTTACTCAAGCCGCTTTGCTTGCCACTTTGCAGAACTCTTATAGAGGAGAAACTGGTGTTTTTGTTTCCCCATTGCCCACCCAACCTGGTTGCAAATAGTTTGTCCTGCACTCAATGTTTGTTTTGCAACCCCAAAATTTTAAATGCATTTCATTACCTTGCAGTATGGAAGGTGTTGGACGGAATTTTGATAATCTGAGCAGTGTCGAAGATATATACACTGGGCACTGATCAGTTTTAACTAATTTAATTCCCACATTCTAAATGCTGCAATAGAGTTTTAAATGCTGTAATAGAGTTTCCTTTGGTCTTTCATGTTGTTATTGTTGAAGTTAAACCTCTTTCCTCCTCATCATAACCTGTTTTCCCGGTTCCAGTACAATGCACATCATATGTAGGGGCCATTCCCTGAGTACAGGTGCAAGATAAAAAAAGAAGGTAGCATAGAAAACAAGTTTTTTTAAGTGATTGGTGATAGGTAACACGCGTACATCGTCCAGGGCCCGAGGTATCGTACAACGCATTACAGAGAGAATTCGTTTTTCAGCCGCACGCTTCGTGTGTGGAATAAGTGGCTTGCAGACGTGTTTTTTGTCTGTTATAACGTTGGAAAGTTTAAGTCACAAACACTACTCCCTCTTTCCCTCTCCTCACAACCTATTTTCCCAGTTCCAGTACAATGCGCTGCATATGTAGGGGTCATCCCCTGAGTACTGGTCCAAGATAAAAAAAATAAAAAATAAAAAAAAACTTTCGTCACTATGCTGATTAAAAACCTTATCGCTCTCGTTGCGTCTACCGTCTAGTTTTGTTGTTTACTACTATGTAGTAAATTCGTTTAAAATTCGGTAAATTTAGCTGAGGATCGATCTCATATGCAATTTTTACAATTGAGGGAAATATTTTCGTTAGATTTTTACACACAAGAAAATCACAGAAGGAACGACTTCAGCTCCCAAGTGAGCTGGGCAACCTAGACTATTCCGGGGTATCCAGCGGCCTGCCTACCTAATCTACACACGAGAACAAGTCAACTCAATTCAAATATTTATTTATAATCGGTAAAATGACAGCTGGTGGGCAGAGGAGGTGAAGGGAATGATATTTTTTTTTGGCATAATTTTTTAACAAGTTTCTAATCCGCATTAGCGAAAAAATCCAGTACAATCTCACATTAAACAAGCAAAAAATATAAAAAATACTCTTTCACATACAAGGTTGTATATCATGTACAAGTTATCCCAAATGAATTCGTCTTGTGTGTGATGGATTAAAGCTAAAAATTTTCGCTTAAAAGTTGCTCCCGTTTGCTAAAGCCCATTGGGGAAAAAACTATTATCATTGAGAATGAAATGTTAACAAAATTTGTTTGTTATCTGAAGATATATTTATTTATTGGTGCATTTGAGCAGAAATCTCCAAGCCCTATGCGCTTTGTTGTTGTAAAAGCACTTGGCTATAAAGCTGCGCTCTTTAATACACTTATACTGCTCTCAGCACTAGCAATGAAAAACAGCGTTGCCAATTCGCTGCGTTTCGCACCGTTTTTGGTGCTTTTTAAAACAATTTGTGCGAAAAATTCTTTAGTCGGTGCGGGGTGAGTTTTTTAAATTGCGGTGGCAAAAAATCAAATTCAACTCAACTTTTTGTTTAAATGTAAGAAACAAGTTTCATCAAGTGACCAACATTTTTACGTTTCATTTTGCGTGGAAGACGTACAATGTTATGTGCCCAAAGTAAGACAATCTTGCTGTTTTATACTATAAACACTGTCGAAAGAAACATAAACAATTCGTTTATAAAATTGGCTGTTTTTAGAGTGTGTTTTGCTATAAAACTATTAAGCCAAGTTTGTGAAATATTGCAATAAATGCAGTCTCTGGACAGTGAATTTTGTAAATTCGTTACGCTTTTGGTAATTCAGAAATAAACAAATTATTAAATAAAGTATAAAGTTTTTGCAAAACATTTGCATTTAATGTTGATTATATAAATTTTCGTATATTTCAATAAATTCTTTTAAACACACCTCTTACGAAAACACAAATGAAATGTACACTGTGTTTGATAGAATTGCTATTAATTGAATTTGAAGGCTTCTAGTGCGATTCTATAACTTCTAATAATCCGATAATCGTGTATGTTCCTGCAATATAAGCAGCTGTAGTTTTGTGCACCTGATAATAGGCAGTAAAAGTAAAACAGCTGATTTCGGTAGTCAGCAAATAGATATATTTGAATGATATTGTTTAATAATGAATTTGATAAAATATCGTTGTAATTATTGCAAAAGTAACATTATCTTAATAAAACTAACCGAGTCGTACTAGAGGCCAAGTTTGACAAACACTTCTAGCTGACGAACAATTCTAGCTGTTGAACGAATTTGATAACATGCCCTCGGGCGGTACTATCAAACCCAGTTTGATTGTATAACAGTCGCTTAAAAAGCTGTTTTATTTTTTTATTTTCTTTTATATTGGACAAGTACTCGGGGGATGACCCCTACATATGCAGTGCATTGTACCAGAACTAGGAAAATAGGTTGTGAGGAGGGGGAAAGAGGGAGTAGTGTTTGTGAATATTTGACTTGAACTTTCCAACGTTATAACAGACAGGAAACACGTATGCAGGCAACTTGTTCCACAAACGAAGCGTACGGCTGAAAAACGAATTCTCTCTGTAACGCGTAGTACGATTCCCCGCGCAATCAACCACAATTGCATGAGCTCTGGACGATGAACGCGTGCTATGCAAAAATGTGCGAGTTTCGGGAACAAGATCCCTAATCTCGTCAGAGAAAAATCCATTGTAGTAACGATAGAACAGAGTAATAGAGTTGGGTAGTTCGAGAATGAACTAGTGTCACTGAACTATTCACTTCAGGGAGCTAAGTGAGCCGATCATTTCTGCGAGCTCTTTTAGTTCCGTAGTTCATGTTTCTTGCTTTTGTCTTCAAGTTTTATTTTTCGTTTATGTTTCTTTCTTTCTGGTAGATATGTATACGGAAGTAGTCAAACAGTGCTGCCAGAATTTGACGTAAAAAGTACATATCTATGTTATATACAACTATTCAGAATATTAGACAATGACAATTTTTTGTATTATCAAAATAAATGATGTGATATGCGACCATAATTGAATATGAAAACATCGAGACATCATCACAAATATATCGTTTTTTTTTTTTTTCTTTTTAATAAAATTATTTTTCATCACACCTGAAAATTTCTAATCTCACCTTTTATTAATCCTTATAATAATTGTACTTTTCATTTGTTTACAGTAATTTTGTTTTGCTTTTCTTTATCATGAAACCTGAACAGAGCCGTTCATTGAAAATATTATTTACGGAGCACTGAACTATTGAACTAAAAGAAAGACATATTTCAGTAAAAAGAGCTGAACTAAAAAGAGCACTCTCTCAAAAGAGCTCATGAACTCAACTCTACAGCGTAAAAATATTGCACTTCTTAAAATACAAAATAGGTTTTTAAAACTGAAAAGAAAAAATACAAAAGTCGGTGCGGTTTTCTTGAAATAACGCGCTTTTTTCCCCAGTTTGGTGCGCTTTCAAATTTCAAAGTTGACAACGCTGATGAAAAATACACAAACAACTTTGTCTTATATATTATTTGTCGTTCTTCACTGTACACATACTAGAGCAAAGCAACAACAGTTTCGCATACTTTGCTGGTAAACATCGACGACTGCGATTATCAGTGTATTTTGTTTTAAATTCTCAATGATTTATTTAGATTGTTGGGATATAAAGTTGTATATATGAGAATATTTTTCAAAAATTTCCAAAGTATACTGATGATTAGAGTAGCTCCTATGAAATGTCGACATATAGCTAGCTGGGAAACATAGAAAACAAGCTGTTTGTTTCAAAGGTGTAAAGAAATGTTAGAGACGTGTATAAATGAAAAAGGTTGTTTTTTGTGTTTTGACAGGTATTATTAGAGCATTTTGGTTTTAAAATTCTCAACAATTTATTTAGATTGTTGGGATATAAAGCTGAATGATTGAGAATATTTTTCAAAAATTTCCAAAGTCTACTGATGATTATTGTAGCTCCTATGAAATGTCGACATTTAGATGGATGTGTAACATAGAAAACAAGCTATTTATAATTTTTTATATAAAAATATTTTCGAAATTTATTTTTGTTGTTTACTAACTTTTAGTGTTTTTTTTTTTTTATTACATATATAGTTTATTAGATAAATTTAATGAAAAAAAAATTTGTAAACAATATAAATCAACACCTTTTTTCAATGAAACGTACAACAATGGGGGGGGGGGGGGGGGGGGGGATGTTAATTAAGAACAATTTATTTGGTTAAATATAACAGCTGCCTGAAACAGCTGACTTTAAACACCAGCATATGGTGTTTAGGAATAGGAAAAAGGTTAATTTTGTGGTTAATAATTTTAATCGAAATAATTGGAGCTTAAAAAGCATAGTGAATTGCACTACTGTAAAAGAATTCGTGGATTCGAACAAAGCTGTAGTAAAAATAATTATTGAACGAAAACCTCTTTTTTTCTCATCAGCGACAAAATGTGATTAAGCTGCGAATATATCGTTTCCTTCCAAAAAAAAAACTGACGAGTTCAAGTTGTTGCCGCTGATAAAAAATACGTTTTGTTTGTATATCTAAATATATTTTACAATTATGCTTTTGCAATTAACTTCATGTTATTTCATATATTATAGATTATAGCGACATTATTTCTTTCGGCAAGTTTGGCCCAATCCGCTGATTGTTTTGATTGAACAAATAAATAAATAATATAATAGACAGTGTACTCGTAATTATTTCACCTATATTTTTTTACTAAAAGCTTGTTCTTTAATACAGCAAAAGTTGCATTTAACTTATGGACTTGAACGTATTAACTTATTAAATTATTTTCATTAATTAAAATTTTCAGATATGTTCCATACTTTAAAACGTTATCTAAACGCGCAACAAACTTGTGTTCCCTCCCCCTAACCCCTCCCCGTTATTCTCACCCCCACACTTGTTTGTCTAAATAAATGTGCAAATAACTTTTCTGTTTTTGTTGTGAATAATATTTTATATTTAAATGATGAATCCTTGCAAATTCGCTTTTACATGACATTCAAAAGTAAATCATAGCGAGGAAGAAAAAACGGCGTATGGAAGCGGGAAATATTCGTGTGTGGAAAAAAAGGGTACGAACAATATGACAACGACAACAATATCATTCACGAAACACACAGCTCGTCTTCCGAACTGAGAAGAGGTGAGACTAAATGCTGTATACTCGTACAAGCAAAAAATGCCCTTCTGTCATCTCCTGCCATCCTCAAGTGTTCATGTGGCTGAATGGACGTTTGGTTGGATGACTGGTTGGATGGCTGGATGGATGGATAGATGGCTGGATGAATAATAGATAGTTTCTTGCTTTTATTTTCTCTCCTGTGATGCGGACAAAATATTAACTTATTTGTTTTTTTTCCATTTTATTCTATATTTGCAGTTGTTCGTATTTTCAGTAAATAGAAACAATTTTTGGTAACCAACAAAATAGACAGTGATTTCCATTTCGTGTCAATTTTGCTTTTTTTGTTGTTGTTGTTGTTTTTGTATTATTTTTGTTTTAATTTTTTATTTCAGTTGATAATATTTTTTAGTTCGGAAATTGGAGCCTGTTTCTTTTATGTTCGACGGCGGCTTTAATCTGCATAACTGTTTGTATGGCAAATAAAAGTTAGTTGGTGTGAGTTAAATTACATGGATTTGCACAAACACATACATATGTGTGTTTGATATGTATATAAATGTGTGTATTATTCTAAATATGTACGCACACATTGAACATTACATACCATCGTCGTTTATTTGCAATGGTTGTTAATGGCATTTCGATTTTGTTCAAAGGCAATCCCCGCACATGCACAAAAACGCGCTTCTGTTTAAGACAATTTATAATATTCCACATTTCCCTCCCTTCCCCTTTTACTCGTATACTCGCACACTAATACACAAATATGCAGATAGCACGGCTTTAATGTACAATTGTTTTCTTTTCTATTTACTTTTAGAATTATCATTATGAAATTTATAAAATTATGTCTCTGTATAAAAGTTTATACAGAGAGTTTATTTTTTCAGCAGGAGAAAAATAAACTCCTCCTGGCAAAAACATTAGTTTCCAAATAATGAAAATGAAACATTCATTTTCTAATGAAATTAATTTGATTAAGAAGCAAATTGTTTCTTTAAAAAAAAAATTAAAGGAAGTTTTTATAACAAAAATATGTTTTTTTATTGAAAGTTAAAGGAAGCAAAAAATATCCCAGTGCAGGGAATATGCAAAATAAAAGCTTTTAGTGAACTTTTATCCAAATTATCTTCATCCTACTGTTTTCGGCCTTTTCGTTTAACAATCTTTCGTATTAAATCTTTAAACTGAAATATTATCAACACACAAAAATATTACAAGGTCCAACCTATAAATGTTGACAGAGGGGACAAAAACAGATACGTGAGTCAAAAAATATATAAATATTTTCAAATTTAGTGAGTTACGTATGATCGATTTTCGCATTTTTTTCTGTTACAAATGTCTGTTATATATATTGGCAATATCAACAGATAAAAAGGTTAGTTGTGTTTTGGTGTGCTGTTCGATTTGTTACTATTCGAGACAATAGCTCAAAGATAGTGTTTTAATTTTTGTGTAAAAAATAAAATTAAATGCACAAGGACATTTGAAATGTTGACTGCGGCGTTTGGCTACTATGTCTACTATGAGCAGAACACAAGTTCAATTGGGGTATAACCGGTTTAAGGCAGGCCGAGAAGATGTCAATGAGCACGTCAAGAACCGATGAAAACTCAATGTGAAGAAAATGATTTTGGATAATCGTCAAATTATCATCAAAGAGTTGGCTGATGACGTTGGCTTATCGTTCGGCTCATGCCAAGCAATTTTTACGGAAGTCTGGACATGAAACGCGCGGCAGCAAAGATCGTTCCAAAATTGTTGCAAAATTGTCGTTATTTTAAATATTTCAAAAAATTATAAACAGCTTGTCTTCTATGTTTCCCAGCTATCTGTATGTCGACATTTCATAGGAACTACCCTAATTATCAGTAGACTTTGGAAATTTTTGAAAGATATTCTCAAACATTCAACTTTATATCGCAACAATCCAAATAAATTGTTGTGAATTTAAAAAGAAAAATGCTATATAATATCTGTCAAAACACACAAAACAAGCTTTTTCATTTATACACATTTCTATCATTTCTTTACATCTTTTCTTTTTGTTTATAATTTTTTATTGGTATAAATGTTAGCAGCTAGAATAGCGAATAAAAAACTCAATTGTTTATATTTCAAAAAGTATTGATTTATTCATCAATAAGTATCTTGTTACCTTTAAAGTAATTCCCTTTAGATATAATACACTTACGCCGGCCAGCGTTTTTTTTCCCAATCCTCAAAACACTTCTGAAAGACGCAGGTGGTGTGAACTGCTGCGTTCTCATTGTGCAAAAACCATGATTCTATTTTCGCACAATTCGGTGCGTTTCTGACGAATTACTTCGCGCAAAGGCGCATAACTTCAAAGTAGTATTGCTCGTACGACCTTTTGGCAGGAATTCGTAATGCATCACATCATAGCAGTCGAAGAAAACAGTGAGCAAAACCATCATCAAAAGAACTAAGAATAAGTATGCAAATCTTAAAGCTAAAAGTTCATTAATTAATATAGAAAAAAAATTAATTAATATTGAAAAATTTTATTTACTTAGGTCCAGCCAATGCTAGAGAAAAGTTGTTTCTTTTTTTTTATATTGGACCAGTACTCAGGGGATAGCCCCTACATATGCAGTGCATTGTACTGGAACTAGGAAAATAGCTTATGAGAAGGAGGACAGGGGGAGTAATGTTTGTGAACTTAACACACGGAACGACCAAAACAAACGTTATCACAGCATTTAAAGTGTTGAAATTATATTAGTTAAAAATTATCAGGGCCCAGCGTATATACCTTCGACACTGCTCAGAATAACAAAAATTAGTTCAACACCGCGCACACCGTAAGGTAATAAATACATGTGATGAACAGAAAAAAGATAATAATAACAAATAGAGAAAAAACAAACGGCAGTAAAAACATAATTGCCTTATTCACAATCTTGTGCAAATGACCTTGCATCATTGCGTTTGCAAAATAATGGAGTATATTTTTGTTTTACACTAACAAAATACACCCAAAAATGTCACAATATGCTATCACAAATGCACAAGATTGTGAATATAATAAAAAAGCTCGAGCACACATGATGCAAAGTAAAACTCTACCTATTCCGGTATAATTTCGTTTTTTTAGAAATTGATAATAAACATAAGTATAAGTACAGAAAAACACGGACGACAATGAAAAACACGTGTGTACAGAACGAAAGACAAAACACTACTCCCTTCCCTTCTTGCGTGTATTTTGTTGGTAAATCACCTTTCCAACGCTCTGATGGTTGCAAGGGTGTCCATCCTTCTCAGACGAGTGTGGCCACCAAAGTAAAGGATGCTACGTGCGAGAGGATTCGGGTGAGACTCCAGTCTGTTAATGTACCTTATCGCGTGTTTTGAAAATTCATCTTTCACTAAGGGTACACCTAGATCTTTGTGAATTCGAGAGTTTTTAAGATACCATGCAGTAATTGCACGGAGAATTTTATTCTGGCGCTTTTGAATTTTCTCAATGTTAGATGCAGAATGCAATTGAACGCAGAATGCAATTGAACTCCATAGCTCCATATCGGCTTTAGATTTGTTATACAACAAAAGTTTGTAATCTAACTTCAAGACAGAATTTCTGCCGATGAGCTAATTTAGTTGCATCGCTTTTAATTTCATCTGGGTGACTTTAGCGGCAATGTGAGACTTCCACGTGAGCCTACGGTCGAGATGAATACCTAGGTATTTGACTTCACTGTGCTGCGCAACAATATAGGTGTTGATTTTAATAGCCGAACAAATTTTTCTACGTAGTGTGAATGTAACATGGGCACATTTCTGTTCATTTACTTTGATTTTCCAAAGTTTCAGCCATTTCTCCAATATAAGAATATGTTTTTGCAAATTTTGTGATGCTAATTTATAATCTTCATGGACACTGATGAATGCTGTATGATCTGCAAAAGTTGAAGTGTGAATTTTGCACCAACTTGACGTGCTTTTTCACTCTTGGCTCTTCTGGACCCTTCCATTGGGATAATTGGGCTTTGGTTTCAATGTCATAGCCATACACTTATGATTCCTCAGGAAAACTTAGTAAATTTATTGAAAACAAAAATCGAAGAGCGCACCAAAACACGACTAATCTTTTTATCTGTACAAAACATACTGGCTTTCTGAAATGGCTGATATTGCCAACATATATAAAACACATGCGTAACAACATAACAGAAAAAAATGGGAAAATCGAACATGCGTAACTAACGAAATTTGAAAATAAGGGTTAATTTTTGTTAAATTTTGTTATGTTAATAACTAAATTATAACTACCGCTTATTCAGAGATAGCAAACGGTGTACAAACAATGCAGGCAAAATGCCTGCAATGAATTTCTCAGTGGCTGAGTGGTTAAGGCAGCCGTTCATGATGCGTCATGACCCAAGCTCAAATCTGAAAATAGGTGCAAACAATGCAGGCAAAATGCCTACATTCAATTTCTCAGTGGCTGAGTGGTTAAGGCAGCATAAACGAATGAATTGAAGTGACACGTTTTTGATTTTGCTCTCGTAAGAATTTACAGATTTACGGAATATACGGCATAGACGCTACCTCGTGGTCCGTATATTACAGTGATATACGGACCACGAGGTAGCGTCTGTGCCGTATATTCCGTAAATCTGTAAATTCTTACGAGAGCAAAATCAAAAACGTATCACTTCAATTCATTCGTTTATTTCATGCGTTCATGATGCGTCTTGACCCGACCTCAAATCCGAAAATGGATGCTGATGATTAGTATAGCCACTACGAAATGGTTAGTTGTCTCCCAGCTAAAGGTTTGATTAGTAATTATTTTTCTTGTTTTCTTCAAACAAGATTTTTGTTGTAAAAAATCCATTTTAAGAAAGGAGAAACTTGAACTAAAACCCAATGTGCAAATGCACAAAATTCAAATATCAAATTTAAATTTTTTTTTTTTTAATATTTTATTAATAATTCTAAAAAGAAAATTGATTAATTAATTGTTAAATGACAACTGCGACGAACGACGAACTTCGCCCATCGCGACGAACTCGCCGGCAAATATTCATTGTATAAATTCGTCATGTGAAGCACAATATCAACGAACATTGTTTACATTTCGTGCAAAGAGAAAAAAAATGAATATAAACACTAAGGTGACCATATTAAAAGTAATCCTATATAAATTCCATCCGAAACAGGGATTTTTGAACAAATCATCTGAGGTACCTTATATTTTGAAAACAACTTCATAAATTGTTTACTACATGTATTCAAATAAATTATAGAAAGTATTATGACATGAAAAATACCTTTTTTATGTAAGAAACCTGGTCACCTGATACTGCTTTGTTCGTCGTTCGCTGACGAAACAAATAGAAATTAATCTTTTTCAACTTTCGCTGAGTATGACGAATTTCGACCAACACCATGATTGTGTGCATTTTCAATACAACAATGTGTTTTATTTTTGGCGACGAATATTCGCGACCACAAATTCGTCGTTCGTTACAGTTGTGTTGCTAGCATAAGACAGATTACATGGTTAACTAGGTAATAAATTTAAAATTTTTATTAAAAGTTTTACGGCCGTATTCATAAAAAAGTTAAACAGCCGTTCAAACCATTTTTAGGGAAAATTCGATAAAAGTGAATTCATAAACGAAGTTTACGTTAAAATGTTCTTTTTAGCAGTTTTTTAAGTCAACCATTTTTAAAACTGATTGCTCCCAAATTTAAGACAATTTTAAGATGATATTTGTGTTTTTTAGTTATTGTTTATTTATATGTTGCGAAAATTTTTATTGCATATTTATCAGAAATCCCATGATAGATGTGTGTTTTTAATAGAAAATATGACCCAAGCTTTGAATAGCTGGCCACAGAAAACTTTCAGGAAAAGAAGTAATCTATTTTATTCTGGATTCCAGATAAGCGATTACGCTTTACATTTTTTCCAGTCTTCTTATTTTAGTTATTACTAACATTTTACTTATTTAAAATAATATACGTTAATAAAATGCCATGTACATCAGAACAGTGATGTGTAAAAAAACGAAATAGTAAGAAAGCTCGTTATTCATATTTTTTCCTACGCGTAAGCAAAAGGAATCAAAGTAAAACTTTTCTGACTCAGTATTTTTTGCTATTTAATTGAAGGACAAAATGGAGTTAACATTTATTTCTTTGTTTTAAAGTTGATTTTCATAAAAAAAACAATACAAGACATTTCTTTGCATGACTACTATGTGAACAAAAAACCGTTTTTATCGCAGCACTATGATTCAGATGAGAATTGCATATGATGGCGTTGCCAATCACAAAAAGAAAATTTCAATAAAATGATTTTTAGCTAAAATGCTGTTTATGAATACGTTTTTATAAAATGCGTTTTTTTTTTTGCTGAAAATTCTGTTTTAACTAAAAAGTTGTTAAAATGCTGATTAGTGTTTTTTATGAATACGGCTGTTAGAGTTTTAAATATTACTTTACTTAAGCAACCCTGTGCTATAACACACCTATTGTTATATGTACTGGGTGGCCCAGAAAGACCGAAGTGGTGTGAATTCCTTATAACTTTTTTATTATAATTTTTTTTTTCTTTTCTTTTCAGTATTTTGTAAAGAAGACTTGGATAATTTATAATGGAGTAATACACAATTGAACAACGTGCCCAAATTGTTGAAATTTACTTTTCAAATCAACGGTCCATTGTGTTGACTCAGCGTGCATACCGTCGTCAATTTAATGTGCGGGTTGCACCCTCTCAGTCAACAATAAACCGTCTGGTTGCAAATTTTCGAGAACAAGGAGCAGTAAGGAACCTTCCTGGTCCCGGCAGACACCGAACTGTCCACACGGCTGACAATATTCAAGTGGTACAGGAGAGTATTCGGGAGGATCCAGAAACATCAACCAGGAGACGTTCGTCACAACTGGGCCTCTCAAGGACGTCGCTGCAGCGAATTTTGCACACCATAGGATTGTTTCCATACAAAATTCAACTTGTCCAAGAATTGAAACCAACAGATTACCAGCAACGACTTGACTATGCAATTTATTTCCAGCAAAAAGCACAAGAGAATCCAAATTTTATTCATAACTTAATAATGAGTGACGAAGCCCATTTTCAATTAAATGAGTTCGTTAACAAGCAAAACTGTAGGATATGGGCTACGGAAAACCCGAGAGTACTTCATCAACGACAATTGCACCCAGTTAAGTGTACCGTTTGGTGCGGTGTTTCTTCAGAAAGGATCATTGGCCCATTTTTTTTTTTGAAAATGAAAAAGGTGTCGCCATTTCCGTCAATGGTGATCGATATCGGGCCATGTTGCAAAATTTTGTAAGGCCAGCCGTGGAAAACCATCCGCAAATATGGTTCCAACAGGATGGAGCCACAGCGCACACTGCGAGGGCCACAATGACTATTTTACGCGACATCTTTGGTGAAAGAATAATTTCTCGTAACAGCAATTTTAATTCGCCTCCGCGTTCCCCGGATTTAACCGCTCCAGACTGTTTTCTTTGGGGCTATTTAAAAGAAAAAGTTTATGTTAATAAGCCTAGGACTATTGAGGAGTTAAAAACCAATATTCGAGAAGAAATTAACAACATACCACCGGAAGTTTTGCGAAAGGTCATGGAAAATGTGTTGGAAAGAGCACATTTGTGCGAAGCAGAATATGGCCACCACTTGCGGGATATCATTTTTAATAACTAATTCAAAAATATTCCCCATAAATTTAATGTATTTAAAAAAAAAAAATTAAAAAAATATCTCTTAAATAAAAAGTTATAAGCAATTCACACCACTTCGGTCTTTCTGGGCCACCCTGTATTTTCGGTAGCTTTATTTTAAGTTTTATAACAATTGTACAGCTCATTAAGTCCGTTTAGCAATATTACTTAACCTTTTTTTTTTTGTTATTTGTTTTCCATTTAGTAGATATACTTCTATAAAATTTTTTTTCGTACTCATACCATTGTGCTATAAATTACTCAATATGAATACGTAATAGCAAAATTTCCCAATATGATTGGAGGAAAAATACTATAAAAGCACATATTTAAATATGCAAGTTAGTATGTATGTATGTATGTATGTATGTACAAAAAACATAAATATGTTGATGCCAAGAAAAAGGAAAGAAAAATAAAAGAATTATGTAACAAAAACTGCAAAGATCTTAAGGTTTTGATAGTGAAGGTCCATTGCGGAGTATTTCCTTTTTTAAAAATTTACAGTAAATTTTTATAAATGTAAAGCAGCTACATTTATATATAAGAAAAAGAAAAAATTAAAACAAAACAAGCATTTAATAGGTACATAAAACTACACTGAAAAATTACAAGCTTTGAAACAACTAGGCAAATTTTTAAGAAATTCTCGTCGCTGGTATTTGATTTTTATTATTGATGGATGTAATTTTGTTGTTGCTTAGGTTTAAAAAACGTGTTATAAAGTGACCCAAACCTATTGCCTGGGAAATTTCTTCAAGTGTAAAAATATTATTCAAAGTAGCAACAAGTAACGATCATAAAACAATTACCAAACACAACATTTCCTTAAACATATTTATTAAACCTGTCTAAGGGGAAAAATAAGTTCACCAAGAAACGATCAAACCAAAAATAACAACAAGCTGAATACAACACAACGCTGCAAACGCTTGTCTGAACGTTTATAAACTGTTGGCAATTCTCAGGAGGGCATTTATAAGAGTCAAGAGGGAGTAATTGTTGTTGCTGCTGCCTGCCACTGCTGCTACTAGACTTATTATGGGACAGGTAGAGTAGTCAGTCGTTCGGTAGTTGAAGACAGGTATGGAAGCATGAAATTAGGAACTTTATAAGGCTTTTAGTGAAGATATTACAAGCCATGCAAAACAATGAATGCAAGCAGTCCCATCATCTTTATCATCATCATCATCATCATCATCATGATGATGATGAGCAATTGCTGCAGCTAAGAAAAAAATATAGAAATAAAAAAACAAGAATCAGCAGCAGTTGAATGCAAAAAGTTGTTGATGATATTAAACAATAACATTTTAGCAACAAACAACAATCACCAAAACAACAACAACAACAACAAGAAACAAAAAATTAACAAATAATGTTGTGAATGCATTGAAATGAAGTTCATAAATGCAAAATACAGCACCAAACAGGCTACAACAACAAAACAAAACACAGCAACCAGCAACAATTTAAGACCAACAAAGGCGAATTTTGTTGTTATACACATACATACATACGTACATACATACTCGTATGTATTATTGTTCATTTGTTTGTTTGCTTGTGGGATTGTTTAAATGTGTGTTGTTGCAAGGCCCAGGTCGTAGCAAACAAAAGTGTGTGCATTTGTTGTTGCTGTTGTTGTTGTTGTAGCAAAATGTAAGACAGTAGCATTTGCATTATTGTTGCATTATGTGGTTGCAAGTTGTATTTGTTGAGCATGGGCGCCTGCGTTTTTATGTTGTTACTTTATTAGCGCTACTGAATCCAGCTAGCTCCTTCTTCTGCCTTCAACTTCTTTCTTTCTTTTTTAATTTCCTTGTATTTATTTGCCTTGTATTGCGCTACGACTTTAGAATTCACGTTTTCGTGTTCGTCGTGGGCGATACGAAAAAGTTGTATTCAAATCTGACCGTTTCAATAATGCCGAACTGTTTGTTTCTTTGCTGTGGCGCTAGTGGTAGTGAAAAGTAAATTTTACTCGCAACCTCTTGCGGCCCCTTCCCTTCTGCCTTACCGTCTTCCTTCCACCACCAACCCACCCACCCACTGCTATTGGCACTATTAAAGTAATGCCGCCAAGGAACAACAAAAGGACCAATAACTTTGTATGTATGTATGTAGTTGCATGTGTATGTTAATATCAACAATTGAAATTCGTATTGATTCATTAAAAAAGCTTTTTCACATCTTTACTGGTTGTCTGAAGCTCTTTTAAGTTGCGAAACAAATTGAATTTTGTTTTTTGTTAATATTAATAAAGTTATGGGTTACGAATATTTCAGCGCCCATAAATATTTCATATTTAAACACCGTATTTGGTTCATTTGCAGGATCAGTAGCTACTTTGGGTTACTAAACCCAAATTTGAAACTTCACAAGTGATCGAAAAGATGGTTTTTATATTCAATTATTTTAATCGATTTAATTCATTCCACAAAAAAATAGTAATATGGAACACAAATACAAGGACGGATTGATATTGAGGCTACCTGAGCAGGAAAAAACATCTTTTGTTTTTCAAAACCATTTATTACATAGTCTTGAGATGCAATTGGCGGCTATGAATGGCTTTTGGATTTTCAGAATCCCAGAACCTACAGTTCTGCTCATTAAAATCCCATTCAAATGAAAATGAGCTTCATCAATCATAATAAAATTTTCAATAAAGTTGATTTCATTTCTGGCCAACTCTTGAAATTTAACTGCAAAATTTAAACGCTGCCGATGATCTGCGGGTTTTACTTCTTGCACCAATTGTACCTTATATGGATGTAACTGTAAATCTTTTTTTATTTTTAATGCGCCGTAGTGACTTATGAGATATTTCTAGCTGAGCAGAATGCCTGCTGGCAGATGTTTCCGGTGTTTCGTTAACATTTTGCTGCACTCGTTCAATATTATCCGCAGGCGACTTAAACATGGTCTAGCGGTTCGAGGCAAATGTTATCGTGACTTCCATGGATTTTGCTCTGACGAGATTAGGTATCGTTCTCCCGAAACTTCCACATTTGTACCTAACAAGTGTTCAGAGCTCATTCATTTGTGGTCAATTGCCTGGGGAATCATACAACACATTGCACAGGGAGTGCGTTTTTCAGTCGCACGTTTAGTTGGTGCAATAAGCTGCTTGCTGTTGTGTTTCCTGTCTGTTATAACGTTGGAAAGTTTAAGTTAAATGTTCACAAATACTACTCCCTCTTTCCCCCTCCTCACAACTTATTTTCCTAGCTCTGGTCCACTTTTCACTGCATATGTAGGGGGCATCTCCTATGCACTGGTTCAAGATAAAAAAAAAATTATCAGTAAAAAATTATAAATAGCTTGTTTTTTATGTTTCCCAGCTATCTATATGTCGACATTTCATAGGAACTACCCTAATCATCAGTAAACTTTAGAAATTTTTGAAAGATATTCTCAAACATTCAACTTTATATCCCAACAAAGCAAACAAATTGCTGAGAATTTAAAAAGAAAAATGCTCTATTAATATCCGTCAAAACACAAAAAACAAGCTTTTCTATTTATAAACGTGTAAAGAAATGTTAGAGACGTTTATAAATAGAAAAGCTTGTTTTTTGTGTTTTGACGGATATTATTAGAGCATTTTTCTTTTTAAATTCTCAGCAATTTGTTTGCTTTATTGGGATATAAAGTTGAATGTTTGAGAGTATCTTTCAAAAATTTCCAAAGTCTACTGATGATTAGGGTAGTTCCTATGAAATGTCGACATATAGATAGCTGGGAAACATAGAAAACAAGCTATTTATAATTTTTTACTGGTATAAATGTTAGAAGCTTAAATAGCGAATAAAAAACTTAATTGTTTAAAAAAAATTATCGCAAAAACAATTTTAATTTGAAACTTTAAGCATATTTTTCGCTTAAAAAACTTATTACTGTTTTTTCAAACTTATTTTGCAAATATTTTCTACAAAGCATTCTGACAGAATTTCGCACGAAATATTCATATACATACATAAGTATTAGCCTTTCAACACACAAAAAAGAATAATTCAAATTAAAAAAAGGCACATAATTTAACGAACTACATGTGCGTAAGTGATATACTTGTGTGCCTGCAAAGCTTCAGGGCTTTTAGTCTAACACAATAAATAACACGATAGCATAAATACTATTTTTGTTTGAATAAGTTGAGTATGGTAGTCAGAGTAAAGCAAAACAGGTATTCTTATTTGTGCAAAAAGTACTGCTTATCACCATGGTTGTAATGTTTTCGCAATACTTTCTATTGCACTCTTGCACATGTTTAATATGTAATAAAAAGATGCTTAATTGTTGTAAATAAATTGTGCAACAAACAAAATTTATACGAAAGATATTTGCATCAATTATAAAAAAAATATAAAAAAAACTGAAAAAAGCTATAAGAGAGAAAAAAAACTATTGTTGTTGCAACATCATTCAAATGTGTTTGTTAATAAATAAATAAAGAAAATACATATTTATGTAATTGTTAAAGAAAAATTTGCCATTGTTTAGGCATGATTTGTTATTGTTGTTGGTAAATTTTTTTTTTTTTCGATTTTTTTTTCTTTTGCTTTTTCCTCGTTTCTTCGTTAATTGTATTCAACAATAACAACAAGTTTATGCAAAACACAACAAAACTTAACAAAAGAAGAATATTTACATGTAATTGTAAAATTATGACAATTTAAACTTCAAAGTGTTTTCGCTTTGACTCTTTTTTTTCTCTTCTTCTTGTCAGCATGCAGTATGTTGTTGTTGTTTTTTATTTTGTCTGTAGATATAAAGTCTGTTATAGGTATGTGGAGGCTTTTCTTTACAACTCCTTTGACAATATTATATGGAATGTACAAGTCCATTGTTTAATAGTTTTATTTAATAAAACAAGCAATACACAGAGAGAAAAAGTGGTGATAAATTGATTACTTTTTTTTACTTTCAGTCAAAAGCACTGTTTCCGGTAAAAAAAATTTAACGAAATAACCTAATGTAAGAGTTTTTTTTATTGACATTTTCGGGAGAAAGCCGATGAAACGAAGGCGATAAATTTGTCCAATTCTGATGGAACACAAAAAACATATTTCAAGTACAGAACTAAACAAGGCGCATTAACGTATACACGTTGGCATAACTGGAGCAAAATTACAACCATACAACAAAAACAGGCATGTGGTAAGCTATGTTTGCCAAATATATTTGTAACTTTTTTCACAATTATAAACTATGAATGTACCTTTCCATAATTATAAATTATTTCTATTTTAATTATTTTTATGTTCACAAAATAATTTGTATATGTTTAATTCAGAATAAAACACTAAATTCACTTTCAAAAATGTAAACAATACATTTGACGTAAATAGCTTACTGTATTGCCAGTAGCAAAAAACTGTCATATGCCGTAGTGCTGCCACCGCGTATACGTTAATCCACCTTGGAACTAAACGTAAAAACAGCTGTTGTTAAAAAAAGTGTTGAAATTCAGTGTTGTCAACTATTAAATTTTAAAACGCACTAGGCTTCAGCAAATAGCTTTTTGTTTTTGGAAAACTACACTGATCTCGCGTCTTGGAAGACTGGTCTGGTCTTTCAAGTACTAAAAAAAAAATTATATAAAAGAAATTATATAAACTTTATGAAAAGATTTTATATAAAATTTTTGAGGAATTTATTTAACATAGAGCCTTGCAAAATTTTCCCATTAAAAAAACAGCAACAAAACAATTTAGAGTATTTGTTAAAAGCAATAGATTTTATTTATTATTTAAGCAAAATTATTTAAATGAAAAATTTCTTTGAAGAAGACAAATAGAATATGTTTAATTGTATTTCCTCGGTTGATGAGTTATTGTTGTGTGTTGTTGTTGTTGTTGTTGTTTCGTAATTTTAATGAATTCTTTAGATTGGATTTGGCTTTGCCGGGTCTTGTTACAAAATCGACTCAATTTTATTTAACTTGATGATGATTGCATCAACATTTGATTTTAATTATTTATTTTTATGTAGAGATGATTTTTAGTTTTAGTTTTTGTTGTTCTTAGTTGCAATTATTTTGATGCATGACATGGTGCATGGTAAAAACAGTTAGCCAGGCATCACCATCAGCATCAGCATCATCATCGTCATCAGTATCCATCCATCTAATGTATTGTAGAATTTTTAATTCATAAAATACAAATGCACACACACACACACATACACATGCACACATACACATGCACAAACAAACGCATTTACTTTTCTATGGCTCGTTGTTTTTAGTGCCATCCTGGACAAGGGGAAATGAACTGTTTTTCGTACATTCTATCTAACATTCGGTACAACATTCGCCGTCCACATCAATTTATGAAAGATGTACAAAAACTATGTCTATGAATTCGTCTCATTGACAACAAAAGTTTTTAAGTCAAAATGCAAATATTAAACGTACGAGGAGAGTGGATTTACAATTGTTGGGAGTTGAAACACTAGACCGAACCAGCGCTTCTTCCTGCTCCATCTGATGCCTGCAACTCAGCTTGTATTCGTTCTCCAGCCTCTTGGCCTTTTCAATAATATTGTATTATTGTTTCCATTTATAACTTTTGTGTAGCACGGAGTATTTCCTCGAATAAATTATCAAATCATAGTTTTGTGACTTTTCCTCTATCAAGTTATCTTTTCATTTGGATGCTTTTTTTACTTTTTGTTTTTATTATGTTTATGTATACTTGTATGCATGTAAACATGAAGAATTTAGCAGCTAAAAACAAGCATGAGAATGTTTGTCAATGGCACAATGGTGCTCGCAGTGGAAATTAAGGAGGCCGTCCTTATTCGTTTATGGGTGGTTCTTGAGGGACGGACAACACAATTTCCCAAGCCAAGTTATATAAAAATATGGCAGACTATAGGAGCCCTATCAGAAGGAGCACGCACGGGGGTAGCGACTAAAGCGTCCTCAAGGCGAAAACAACAATGGAATAAATAGTTTGGTGATGCAGAAAAATATCGTAGAGGCCATAAAGGTAATGAAATATCTGCGTCAAAAACGGGCTGATAGGATTTTCATTGGACCGACTCCTTTAGCTTAAGAAAAAGTCTACTCAAATGAGATGAAGATAAAGGTAGAACTGTAAGTGATATTGGAAGCTATAGAAGTCATATCTAATAGAGGACATACCTGGGTGAGGATAGAAATATATTCGGAAAGACAAGTAGTTCTGAAGACCTTCGGCAGTTATACTTTTCCATCGAGCACAATGTTGGAGTGCCTCAGATTCAGAAAAATATTCAAAAAATATTCCACTGGTGCTAGCACATGAAGGTCATAAAGGTAATGAAATAACAGATATCTATGCCAAAAAGGGCCTAAAAGAACTTTTGATGGATCGACTCCTTTAGCATTAGCTAAAAAAGAGATGAAGATAGAGCTAGAACTGTAAGTGATATTGGAAGCTATAAGAGTTATATCTAAAACAGGACATACGTGGGTGAAGATAAAGATATTTTCGGAAAGTCAATTAGTTCTGAAGACCTTCGGCAGTTATACTTTACCATCGAGGACAATGCTGGAATGTCTCAACCGCCCAAATGGTTTGGTGATTCAGAAGAACATTCCACTGGGGCTAGGGCATAAAGGTCATAAAGGTAAGGAAAAGCAGATATCTACGATAAAAAGGGCATAACAAAACTTGCGATGCACCGGCTCTTTTAGCTTTATCTACTCTACTCAAAGTCTACTCAAAGGAGAGATGAAGATATAATTATACGAAGTTTTGAAAGGTATAAAAGTCGTATTTAGAAGAGGACATATGTGGTCGATGATGAAGGTGTTTTCGGGTAGGCAATTAGTTCTGAACATCTTAGGCAGCTGTACTTTTGGATCGAAGTCAATACTGGACAAATAGAGTGATGGTTCAGCTAGGACATGAGGGCCACAGGAGCTGTGAGATAGCAGACACCTACGCCAAAAATGAGCTGACAGGATTTTCGTTGAACTAATTCCTTTAGTTTTAACAAGAGTCTACTCAAAAGAGAGATAGTGTTAGAAGCATTGTTCGAAGCTATAGGAGTCATATCGAATAGCAGACATACTTGGTTGAGGATAAATATGTTTTTGTATAGTCAATCTTTTCCGAAGGTGGTTGTATCTTTGCATCGAAGACTATACTCGACTGCCTCCGTGGGACAAATAGTTTGGAGATACAGAAATTTACATTAGTTGTATAGTATCATTGCATCGCGGACTATACTGGACTACCTATATGGGGCAAACAGTTTGGAGATCCAGAAAAATTACATTAGTTTGGGAGGCAGGATGTGAGGAGTATAGAGATAATGAGGCGACAGAGATCTACTTAAAAAGACGTCTAAGAGGAGTCATAGGAGCCTTCTTTGAAGAGAAATGAAAAAATTAATGAGCAGAGCGAAACTTGTTAACATTCCCATTGACTTGTTAAGCCCATGAGAGAAATAGGCAAGCGCAATAGATAAACGATTATTGCAAAGGTCCGTTTTAGATAGATTATTGCTCTCATTACTTTGCATTACTTGTGTTGTTCTTAAAGGATTTTAGTAGGATATAATAATTAGACAGTGTTTAGAAAAAGTTATTGCGAAAAGCTTACTTCACTATAGAAAAGATGTGCGAAAACAAACATTTAAAAAATCATATAGTTGCGCTTGGAGCTTTGTCGTTCATGAACAAACTGTTTAAAATGAACGGATCATCTCACTGAACGAAGTGAAGCCAGTCATTAAACTGCACACTTTTTCGTTCAATAGCGAGCTGATCAATTTGGATAGCGTTCATTCAAATGTTCTTTCGTGCAAATATTCCTTTTTTTTTTTATTTACTTTAAAGACCTGTGTTGACAAATGACTGAAAATTTGTAGTGTTGGCAACGTGTTGTTCGTTCAAAATGAGCGATTAAACGAAATGAACGAACGGCTCATGGCTTTTGTAGTTGAACAAAAGTGACCGATCTCTGAAATGAATGACCCGACACAGCTCTAGTTGCGGTGATAATAATTTAGGAGCATTGTGCCATCAAATAGGGCAACATGACATTTCAAAGAATATTTCTCTTCTTACCATGCAGACATACTCGTATATATATTTTTAATTTAACTGCATGTAAATTACCATATTATTATTAAAAGCTAGCATGTTTTTATTATGATCACATGTCTGGCTTACACATATTAAAGTTGAACCTTACGTAATTGTCACGATTATTAATTATGCTAAAAGAAAACGTTTCCTTAAGTAAACAAAATTACTTAACGCGTAACCCGTTAAGTCTTAAGACTTTACTATACAAACAACAACTTTTTATCTTATGAAATACAAAAATTTTGTAATTCGCAAAAACCTTTCAAAAAAGGAGAAAAAAAAAGGAATTGAACGCATGAAAAAGTATCTTGTGTTTTCTGTGTAACACAGCAAAATTTTATCTTGTTATATAGTGTAATTACCGAATTTAACGTTCATTTCTATGTGCATGCATAAGCATGCACATATTTTTCTGTAATTCAATGTTTTTCAAAACGCATATTAAAGTGTGTATTTGCTGGCTGTTGCATTTTGTATCTTTCTGCAACAGCTTCATATCGAAATATAAATATTTCTACTCATATTTGTAGGTACCTTTGTTTGCTCACATGTCTGTATGCATAAAAGTATATTAGTGCGGGCAAAACATGTACGACCACGATAATTATTGAATGGAATGTTCGTCTCTGATAATTCATTTACACATTAATTATATACTTTAACAGTTCTCTAGCAGTTATTTGTGTGAACTTTAAAATTATATTAAGGCTATTCTCCGATCATTTTTAAGATTTATATCTAGACGAAAACTCGAAATACTTAGTGATGTGTAACGCATTTCTGCTACGCGCATGCCTAGTCCGTTTACGAAATGAACTTAAACGAGAGGACTTGGTGTGATTTTGGTTTAAAAATGGTCAAATTGTTTTTGGCTCACATAGCTACATGCGATCTGTTTCTATGCCGAAAGTTTAATGTTGAATGAGTCTTTATTGTGCCTGCTCTGGGAGACGTTACTCTTTTGATTTGCGTTTTTCCAGCGGTATATTTTGACTCAAAGCAACGGAATGTTTAATTGTAAATAAATCTTTTATTCCTCAAATAAATCGTCATACAAGATGCCTACCGAGGAACTGTTGATATCCGGTGTTGAAAACATTTTGATTTTGAGCTTCACAAAGCAATGATGGGGTCTCATCAAACGAGTTCAAGATTAATTCAGGGGTACCGCATGGCTCCGTTCTTTCTCCTACCCTATTTCTTATTTTCCTCAGCAACCTTCTATGTATATCAAACTTCCAAACCTATCCACTCTTTCGCAAATGACAGCAGCATTTGCCTCCCATAGTCTTCTACTTATAGGCCCAGCCTCTCCGAGATCGCTGTTAAGAGGCTAAATATGAACGATTAACTGAATAGTGACCTTCTATTAATCTCCGAATGTAGTCGTAGAAACAGAGTTGCCTGCAACGCTCGTAAGACCCAATGTTGCTTATTAAGACACAAACAAACGACCGCAAATGCTGCTTCATCTGTACTCATGGTTAGTATAAATATTGTGGAATCGTATGCTCTTGATGTTCTTGGAATGAAAATACAGTGTGACGTTCGCTGGACAGCACACATTTTTCATGTCTCTAAAGAAGCATTCAACGGTGTAAGATGTACTTCAATCCATTCGACCTCCTTACTATTTACCGAAAATGGAATACAACTCTCATGTTTGGGCCGGTGCCTCACAGTCTATTTTGGGTTTACTCGACCGTGTGCAGGAGAGGGCGAAGAAGTTTATCGGAGACAGTAGGGTGTCCAACTCTATTGACTCACTGGATTATCGACGCAGTGTAGGGTGCGCTACTCTGTTTTATCGTTACTACAATGGATTTTGCTCTGAGGAGATTAAGGATCTTGTTCCCGAAACTCGCACATTTTTACGTAGCATGCGTTCATCATGCAGAGCTCATCTACTTGTGTTCGCTTGCACGGGGAATCGCACTACGCTTTACAGAGAGAATTCGTTTTTCAGCCGTACGCTTCGTCTGTGGAATAAGTATCCTGCTGACGTGTTTCCTGTCTGTTATAATGTTGGAAAGTTCAATTCAAATATTCACAAACACTATTCCCTTTTTCCCCCTCGCCAAAACCTATTTTCCTAGTTTTGGTACAATGCACTGGTCGCCCCTAAGCACTGGTCCAAGATAAAAAAAAAACACATTTTTGATTATAGAGAAGAGTGAAATTAAATGTCATATTGGCCTGAACTATCTGAAACCACCAAAAAGCCAAAAGATTTGTTAAGTGACTTCTGCAAGCAATATCATTCAAAGCCTGGTTAAAGAGCGCTGGACTTGGTCGAAAAAAAAAACAAAGCGAAAATTTTATTTCTTTTTCTTGTTTTAAGAGTTTAGGTTTGCCAATTACCTTATTAGATGATTAGGTGTCGTCTAAGTCAAATAAGCTTTTAAGTCGAAAATACTAAAACTATTATTGATAATATGTAATTAATTTTTTTTTTTAACAATTGCATTGTTGATATTTTTCATGCTTCATGAACGAAAATAACTGAAGTTGTATTTTGCATTCGACGAGCCGCAAAAATAGATAAAATACATACATATATGTATAGTGTTTATAGTTTCTTTGTAAATTTGCCAAATTAAACTCGAACACCCTTCATCTCATCTAGAAAACTCTACTCTCTCGTTCTTTCGCTTTTTGTTTAAACAAGAATAAATATAAAAAGACCGCTCAGCAGAAAAAAAAAAAAACTAGGAGACCGAGACAATGCGAGCAGCCACCACAAGCCACATTTGAATTACAACAGCGCCAGGATATAAATGAATATAGGAAACGCACAAACAACAGTCAGTCGTTTAACATCAGCAGGCATTAGGAAGAGAATAATGAAAAAATGAATAAAATCATCATCATCATTGCTACCACCGACGACTGACTGCAACGGCCCGTCATATAAATGTAGCCAGCCAGTATACATACGAGTATGTTTTCCTAGAGATCCTACTGTTCAATATACATATGTACATATTCACGCACTTACTACCTCCGATATTTGTATTTTTGTTTCGTTTTTTTTTTTTCATTCAAGCCAAATGGCAAAAAATAACTCCATTTATACCCATTCCAAATTTTAATTCTCTGTTTTCTGGCCATCATTACGTATGCATGCAAAAATACTTGATTCCTAAATTGCATTCACATACGAAACTAGGCGCAACAAAACGAATTTTCGCTTAGAATTGACATTAGAAACACAAAAATGTTACAAACAACGAATACAAACGTATAGGCAGGCAGGCAGGCACCTCGGCCATCTCAGCTTCTCTGCACCAACACCACCAACACCAACCAACAACAACAAATCGACGAACGAATGAACGAACAAACACTCACATGAGTACAAGTGCAACCACAACAGTAAAACTTTCAAAACTAACGGTGACGACGATGACGACGACGCATACATATGTATGTACACACATAAGCCCTCATCTAAATGTACCGACGATATACAGATAGATAAAACTAACAACAAAAAAAAAAAAAAAGAAGAAAAAAATTAGAAAAAATGCAACAAAATGAAAGAATTAACAACAAAAACATTACGAAAAATAGAATTGAAAATTGAGAAAATTCATGTGAAACACAGTACTCGTATATGAATGTTAATGTGTGCGTTTCTGTTCGACTCTGGTTGCGAAACTTTGTATAGTTTTTTCAACCAATTTGCACAGTGGGCAGATTTGTTATAATAATAAAGGAGAAACATGCATCCACAATTAGCAACGTCAGCTTACACATTTTTTTTTTTTTATTTTGGACTCAGTGCATGACCCCTACATATGTAGTGCATTGTACCAGAACTAGGAAAATAGGATGTGAAAATAGGAGTAGTGTTTGTGAACATTTGACTTGAATTTTCCAACGCTATAACAGACAGGAATCACGTCTGCAACTTGTTCCACAGACGAAGCGTACGGCTGAAAAATGAATTCTCTCTGTAATGCGTACGACGATTCCCTAGCCAATTGACCACAAATGGATGAGCTCTGCGCGATGCACGTGATCCCTAATCTCGTCAGAGCAAAATCAATTGTAGTAACGATGGAACAGAGTATCGCACCCCACACTGCGTCGATGCTCCAGTGAGTCAATAAAGTTGGATACCCCACTGTCACCGATAAGCTTCTTCGCCCTCTCCTACACTCGGTTAAACATATATATATGATAAACGTGAATAATTTACTCCGTGGAATTGGTCCATCATCAGATAAGGCCGTAAATGCAGGTGCTGAAGTGAATCACTTTCACTACTCTTAATTGTATTTTTCTTTTTTTAATAACTGAAAATAGTTTTTCGTGAAAAGATACTTTTACAAGTGGGAATTTTTAAAGCTATTTTTTAAATAACTGTATCGAAATGTACTTTTGACGACTTTTCTATAAGAACTTTTCTTGGAAGTACTATTCTAAAACGCGCAGTTTTTAAAGTTAATTTTTTTTAAGATGCTTATTAAAAAGCTATTTTGTTTTTTTTAAAGCATCTGTTTCAAAACGTACTTTTTAAAATATACTTTTTCAAATAAATACCTTTTTTAAAGGGTTTTAAAGATATCTTTTTAAAAGAACTTGTTTTAAAAGAAACATTTTTAAAATATACTTTTTTTAAAGGTACCTTTTTCAAGAGATAAATTTTTAAACCATATTTTGTTAATAACTACCTTTTTGAAACGCTATTTTTAGTTTTGTAAGACGCACTTTTTTAAAAACTAATTATTTAAAAAATACTTTTTCCATAAGTCTTTTTTTTCAAACAACACTTTTTTAAAAGACACTTTTTAAGAAATACTTTTTAAGAGGTAGTTTTTTCGGCTGGCTCTTTTATGAAGAGTGTTTTTATGTAAAGGTACTTTTAATGGGTGATTTTATAAGAACTATCGAAAATTAAAAAAAAAAAATACATAAAATGCAGAAAAATGCATGAAATATTTATTTGGATCGATAGTTGGGTCGATATAATTTTATGTTTGAAGATTATTTCATGCAAATGTTGGCCGCGGCTGCGCCTCAAATGGTCCATCCGCTTAGTCCAATTTTGGTATACTCTTTCCAACATTTCCGCCGGTATCTCACGAATAATGTTGGCAATGTTGGGTTCCAGTGCGTCAATCGAAGCGGGCTTGTCGCTATAGATATTAGTCTTAACATAGCCCCACAAAAAATAGTCTAGAGGCGTTAAATCGCACGATCTGGGCGGCCAATTGACTGGTCCCAAGCGTGAAATAAACTGTTCACCGAACTCGCCTCTCAATTAGTCCATTGTTTCGCGTTCTGTGTATGCCACACATCGTCAAGCTCTTCCATTTTGGGCAAAAAAAGTTTGTTATCATCGCACGGTAGCGCTCACCATTCACAGTAACGTTGTGATTCGCATCATCTTTGAAGAAATACGGCCCAATGATGCTGCCAGCCCATAATCCGCACCAAACGGTTGTTTTTTGTGGATGCATTGGTAGCTCTTGCAATGCTTCTGGCTGCTCTTCACTCCAAATACGGCAGTTTTGCTTGTTCACGTATCCATTCAACCAGAAATGAGCCTCGTCGCTGAACACAATTCTTCGATAAAAAAGTGGATCTTCATCTAACTTTTCAAGAGCCCATTCACCAAAAATTTGGCATTGTGGTAGGTCGTTTGGCTTCAATTCTTGCACCAGCTGTATCTTATAAGGCTTCACACCCATATCCTTCCGCAAAATTTTCCACGTAGTGGAGTAACAGAGGCCCAATTGCTGCGAACGGCGCCGAATCGATAATTCACGGTCATCACCAACACTGGCCGATACGGCTGCGGAAATTTCCTCAGTTCGCACTCTACGTAAGCGTGTTGGTGGTTTAATGTCCAACAATGTAAATTTGGTGCGAAATTTTTTTACAATAGCCCGAGAAGCCTCAGTAGGTCGATTAAACTTATCATAAAATGGAAGAAGCGCGCGATGAACTTTCTTAACAGAGCACGCATTTTGGTAATAAAATTCAATAATTTGCAAGCGTTGTTTGTTTGTAAGACGATTCATGATTAAATTATAGACCAAACTGAAGATGTTTGACAGTGACACAAGATACAAAACGTGCGTGAGCTGTCAAAACTAGTGTTGCCAAAAAGATAATAGCAAAAAAATCACTCCTTATAAAAAAAAAAATTTTTTTAAATCGCATTTTTTGAAAAGGTACTATTTTAAGAGGTACTTTTTTTAAAAGGTACTTTTTTCTAAAGGTACTTTTCTAAATTAAATTTTTTTAAGACACTTTTTTTTAAAAGGTAATTTTTCTAGAAAGTACTTTTTTTAAAAGGTAGTTGTTTTAAATTTACTTTTTTTAAAAACTTCTTTTTTAGAAGGTACTTTTTTTAAAAACTACTTTTTTAAAAGGTACTTTTTTTAAAAGGTACTTTTTTAAAAGATACTTTTTTAACGGGTTTTTTAAAGGAACTTTTTTTAAAAGGAACTTGTTTTAAAAGGTACTTTCAAAAAAATAATTTTTTTTAACACTTTTTTAAAAGGTACTTTTTTGAAAGGCACTTTGTTTAAAGGTACTTCTTTTAAAAGGTACTTTTTTTAAAAGGTACTTATTTTAACGGTACTTTTTTTAAAAGGAACTGTTTTAAAAGGTACTTTTTTTAAAAGGTAATTTTTTTGAAAGGTACTTTTTTTAAAAGGTAATATTTTTAAAAGGTACTCTAAAAAAATTCATGTTTTCAGAGGGAAGTTTGGTTACATGTAGGTTTATTAAAAGATACCTTTGATAAAGAGACTTTTTTCAATGATGGTTTTACAGAAATCTATTTTTTAAAACTAAATTTTTTACAGAAATTTACTTTCCGGGGAAGTTATATACATATGTATGTACATATTCAGGATCCAGTTTTCAAGAAACTTTAAAACACATTTTTAAAAGGTATTCTTTTAAAAAGTAAAATGTCTAAAAATGTTTTATTTTTGTTTTCTGAAAGGCTCGTCTTTTAAAAGTACAAAAATATAACTTTTAAAGGTATTATATATAAATTAAAGGTAGTTTTTAAAACTAATTTTTGAATGCATACATTTTCTTAAAAGGGCCAATTTCTAATTTTTTTAACTACTTTAAAATTCCTGTTTTAAAATGCATTAGTGCTAGAAGCATTGAGTTATTGATACTCGTTTTGCCCCACGGTGCTCATTTCCACGACAGCTAAACAAGTGCAACAAACATGAACACACAAAGTAAACACATAAAATAAGGCTTTTTTCCTTGCACGTACACATTCGCAAACACAAACAAATACACATTCGAGCAGTTTATCCTTCGTCTAACTGAGATATAGAACGTAAAGTTGTAAGACTGTGCAGATGCATAGAGGCCTAGATGGTGGCAGTGGCAAACGCAGGAAATCCAGCAAAATACAAATACATTTGCCGATTCACAAAAATCAAACGCAACATCAACTTTTAGGTTGCCGTAGAATTTGCTTGCACCAGATATGGCTAAAAAATACTCGTAGTGGTGGTCAGAGAACAAGTGGGGAGTAGTATTAGTGACCAGTGTATTCAATGAGAACAAGAAGAATCTCCTACTGAGGCATATTTGCATATATACATATGTATATGGGAATATATATTTTTTTTGCTATGTTTTATTTTTGCGTACAGTTCGTTAGTGAGCTGAAGATGCAAGTGAAGTTAAAGGGAAGCGGGGCCTTGGCAATAGATGAGGGTGTGAGTTTGGGGTCAGCCAAAAGCAAAAATAAGCAAAACATGCATTGTAATCTAAAAAGGCTATTACCAAGTCTGTCCAATGGTGAATGCGTATCCTGCTGTAACCAGAAACATTCGCCTTTCTCCCACCATTCACTTCTTTTTGGGTCCAGATGTTGTTGTTAGTGTAGATGCTTTAACTCCGATACTGTCTTCGTTTTCAACACCAGTATAAAGAAACGTATCACGATGCAAACTTAAATTAACAGAATTAACTAAAGAATTATTAACACTTTTACATGGAAAAAGCCCGAGACCTCATCGTGTATTAGAAATTGATAGGTTTTGTTAAAATAACAAGAACATTTTGTAGAAGAAACGAATATTTAGGTTTTTTTTATGCCAGTAAAAATTAATTAAGAATGCTTGTCTCTTCAATAATGAATAAAAGGAAACCATACATCGATAGGATGGAAATGTGAATGAAAATATCTTTAAAAAATTCCTGGGAATAGTACAAACTGCAGTTATTCACATCTAAAATCTAAAAAGCCAAAGTTTATTTTTGACATTATTCAAAAGACTATGGAAAATCGGTGAAATAATTTATGGCCAAAATATTGAATTGCTGGAAATTGATATAATGCTGTCCGATATCCTTAATCAGATATGGTTTTTTTGTGCACGTGCAGTAGTGAAAAGATTTAGATCAGCACCTGCCTTTACGGCCCTACCTGCTGATGGAGCAATTCTGCGGAGTGAATTATCCACCATTCACCAGCGCTCCCGTGTGGCTGTTTAGGCTCACACAGGTAGCAATTTTTGCCATATGAGCAACTTCTTGTTGAGGAGTTCGGGCCTTCTAATCCCTCCTGTATGCAATTTCCCAGCAAACAATGGAAGACATGGCTTAATGAGTTGGTAGGCCGAAGTCAGCCCTTAAACCCACTCACCCGTCAACCATCATCACTCGCTCCTCACAGTACAGGTATCTGTTGAAAAGGCAACAGACCCTCGGGAGTTTGTTAGTCTCCGAAAAAAGCCACGCCAAGCAATTATCAAGGATACTAACACTCCCTTCCTGCGTTTTAGATTTCAACCACAGCCAGAACGTTTCGGCCAAGGTATTCATCTCAACCATGAACTGCAAGCAGAACCACCCGGGGCCATGCTTATCCCCGTTCTGCCAATCTAAACCCTCGGTAAGGGTTTCGGAAGCCATCATAACATAAGTCATGCTGCTTCCTAGAGTTTGTATTTGCGTACAACAAACGAGGAGCCCCTTTCCCTCTTTACCCGAAAAACAGAGTGCCCTGGTTAAAAATACACCAACGCAAAACCTGTTCCCCGGGTAGGTTGTTCAGAGACAGTAGAATGCTGCACAAACAACAAGAATAGCAAAAAAATTTCAAGTGTGATCAGCATCAGACGCAAAAGCAAATTCAGGAGTTCAACGGCTGAGAGGATTTAACCCAACTTCGGGATCTAGTAGAGGCTAGACAACAACTAGGCGGAGCTGGTGAATCGTGAATAATTCACTCCGTGGAACTGGTCCATCATCAAATAAAGCCGCAAGGCAGGTGCTGATGTAAATCTTTTTCACAACTGTCTCTAAACTACTAGTTCTTATTGTTTGTCAGCAGATGGATGTTAACAATTTTATGTATACGCAGAATAACTTGTAAATATTTTCTGGGAAAAATCTCATTTAATTTGATTAATTTTCAAAAATAACTTCTAATTAATTTCTTATCAAATATTTTGAAAATTTTTTGGCTGTATAAACATTTTTCTGCCTCTTTTATCATCCCACATTAATGAAATGAAATCAAAAATTTCACCACGGCATCAATAAAAAAAACTATAAACACACGCACACACACTTACACAATTTATGATTCAAGTTTAAACTACCCATCCAAAAAGAAGTCGGAAATTATGTCTTTTATGCCTGTTTAATGTTTACTTTCAGTAAAATATTTAAAATTTAATTTGAAAATGATCTTCAATGACACATTACTTTGATCTTTGACTTGTCTGTTAAATTGTAAACATCAACACCAACAAAACAAATAAGCGCTGCCATCGTTGTTGCAACAACTCTTACACACACACACACACACACACACGTACACACAGCCAAATGCACACGCAAATACATCTTGCCGTAACATTGTGTTAAAACCCAGTGGTAAAATTTTTAAATTATTTATTAATTAAACCAATAATGTAGCTTTAATAGCTGGTTCACACGGACACTCAAATTCGTGTTTTGCTCTCTTATTTGTTTGAAGAAATAAAAAGAACCTTTCACGGCATTTATGATTACCTTTGCTCTCCTTTTTCCAGCAGAACAGTATTCTAGCGTCTCTAAAAACAAATTCAAAAAATTTAGTTCATCGAAGACCAAATCAATCCCCCCCTTTTTCCGCTGGGAGAGTGTACTTGTGTACACTCAATTGCATCTGTTGTTATTAGAAAGAAAAGAAAAATATATTTAAAATATACAAAATATAAAAATATTTTTTAGTCACAACATTCAGAATTGTTAAGTTTTGTAATGGTTGTTTGAGTTTATACCAGTTTGGTTTTGAATTGTTTACAAAAGGCCGGCCACACATCTACACAAACATTTACTTATTCACACACTCACACAGCTACATACGAGTACGTATATACATGCACACATTTCCATACACAAGATTCCGCAGTTGTTTGTTTATTATATGAACATGCAACAAATTTATTTTTTCACTAATATAAAAAAAATATATGTATTTGTTTTCTTTTCGTCACCTTTAATGCAATCCCTATGAGATGGAATTAATTTTCAATAAATAATCGTCAATTGATTTCAAAAATAGCTCGATTGTGTGTGTGTGTGTGTGTTCATAAATAACTTAATATCTGTAAGTTTTCCTTAAATATGAAAAAAAAATTTTTCTATATCTCCAGTTTTTATAGATAACATACGTATTGCATTCGAATGTCATATTGATGCATCGTCTTGAGTTTCTTCCTCATAAATCAAAAGGCCAGGAAAAGTGTTTCTTGAGTTCAAGAAAATGTTTAGTTTATTTATAATATTTTTTTGCTTTTAAACTATTTGTTGGTTCCTTATTTTTGTTTCCAGTTGTACGAAGATATAACCGCTTTGAGATGATGATGTTGCTGTGCTCCATATGTATTTTGCTGCCTCCTTGCCTTTGCTGATGTGCATTCTTTTTCCTGGTATTAGTTCCAGTTTTCGAGTTTTGCTGCTTTTGTAATGCTGTGTTCTTTGCTGTATATTTGTTTTCCTGAGTTCCAGTGTTCCTGTTCTTTGTTCCTGATTTTATTATTTTTATAATGCTGAGTTTTTGCTGTTTATTTATTCCTGAGTTCCAGTTTTCCTGGTTTTATTATTTATTGTATTGCTGAGTTTTTGCTGTACATGTTTTCCTGAGTTCCTGTTTTGCTGATATTTGATCCTGTTTTTATTTGTGTTTATGGTGTTAATGGGTGTGATAAGTGTTGTTGTATGGGGGATAGCAGTTCCTCGAACCGTTTGGGGTTTAAAACTGTAGCAGCCCTTTTTGGGGCTGCGATAGTCTGACCAGAGGCTAATATTTTCTGGCACCATGGGAGCCGGGAGATCCGGAAACATTGTTCTCGCCCGTCTATGGTTGAGGAGTCGGGGGCAACGTGGGGGTTGTGGTTTAATACCCAAATGCGGGGAGAGGTTTCGGACTCGGTGTGGAGTTGCACCGCAACCGGGTGCCGTGACCCTGAGATCGGAAGGACTTTTAGAAAGGCTCCGCCCTACACCATGGGGGAGAGCATGAGCCATTCAGCATGTGATCGAAAATGGTACCCATGCATGGTCATGCGTGACAATTTGTTTTGCATGGGGACGTCCGGGTGAACGTTTTTTTCGCCTTGTGAGAGAATCACCGTGGGGTTGGCTCGCCAAGGCAGGAACCCACGTAAAACATCTTCTGATTCTGCACGAAGATATAAAGAAGCAAGCAGATAAGATTGTTTATTGTGGTTATGATTATAAAACCAAGAAATAAAAACTATTATAAATGAAGGAACATAAAATAAAACAAATTTGATCGAAGTGTGCTTAAAAAAATTCTATTTTTTGTAAGTAAAAGTTATATTTTTCTACGGATATTTTACTAAATATGTTCAAATAAAATAAAAACACGATCGTCAAAACATGATGCTTTAAAAACCTTCTGGCAACGCCACGCTTAGTACAAACACGTTTACCGAGTGTGAGTCAGTAAATATATAAAACTAAATACATACACTCTCATGGGTTAGGTAAATGTGTGACTGCAAATTCTTACATACAAATATTGTTTTCGTTGTTAAAAAGAAGTACGAGTACGATTGCCGAATGTGGAAAAAATAATTGAGAAACCAAATCAAGCAGCCACCGTATACAAACTTGACTGGGTATATTATTATCTAGTTAACAGACGCAAGCTCTAAAGAGTAGAGCACATACTTGTACAAACAATATGCGGTGGCCAATCACAGCGCAACTCAATTTAAGACGGGTGTACTTAGATCATTTAAAAATGCACCGGTTGCAGATCTCTGGTCAACTTGTCAAATGTGAAATGAACAAAATCTACCCCTTGTTATTATGTGCCACCGACTTGACCAACAGTCTGGTATATTCATCCTTTGCATATGAATATAGCGCCGATAGTGGTTGTAGAGTAAATTTTTTATGTTAACGGACTGTTTTACCATAATTATCGGTTTGCGCGTTTTTGTAGGGGTTTCCCTCCATATTTATATGCTTAATAATATCACCCTAATAAAATAATTTTAATTATAATATCTAAATTATTATACTTGTTATAACATTAAGATTTGTAACATCTTCTGCGTTTTTTAATTATATTTTGAATACAAACAATTGAGTTTTAATCACTATAGGTGAGTTCCACGTGAACAACGAAATAGTCCGAACTAGTCTAAAAGCGTTCCACGTAACAATTTTTGTGCAATTTTGAGAGAAAATGAGAGAGTAATATTTTTCATTTGCTGTACAAATTAGCCCGAACTTTTTCTTTGGGTAACTTCGGACTAGAATTTAATAATCAGCTGTTTTATGTTTACATACATACGAAACTGAAAATTTAATTAGAAAATTTGTAAATTGGAAAAGAATTTTTTGTTTAAAAATTAGTCAAAAGCAAAATGGAAGGTTGCCCAAACTAAAAATACCCTAGTGAAGTTGTAAGGAGAACATGTAATAGTTATTTGGCTGTTCATTTAATATAAATGTGCTATAAAAATGTACTGAACATTTTACATTGCGTTTAATTTTACAGCTGTTGCCAATAATAAAAATCTTTCATTATGCATTTTAAACGTCTAAAATCACTAAAATATATTTTAATCTAAAAAGTAAGCAGCACTAGCATTGCAAGATGTACAATTGTGGTTTCATCCATTCCAGCAGTTTTTGGTAAAATTTGCAAATTTAGAGAGTAAATTGCTTTTTACTTTCATTAGCCCAAACTAGCCCAAGATCTCGTGGAACACACCTTATATTAGCTTCTAACATTAATAACAATCAAAAAATTATAAACAGTTTGTTTTCTATGTTTCCCAGCTGCCTATATGTCGTGACGTTTCATAGGAGCTGCCTGTTCTACTGATGATTAGGGTAGCTCCTATGAAATGTCGACATATAGACAGCTGGGAAGCACAAAAAATATGCTATTTATAATTTTATGTTTGGTATATTTTAAATAAAATTTTGAAATAAAAAACTTGAATGAAATAGCTTGCCCAGCCATTTATACCACTTTTCGATTCAAACACTATTGTTTTCGCTACTCTTGTGCAGTTCATAAACTGCGGACTAGACTTTTTAAGTGATTCCAAAACACATGTTTTTATTTAACCGATTTCAATAACTGTGCTTCATTTTGCTCGTCGAAAAAGACCTGTCTTTTGGTAAATAGGGAAATATTACCTTTGGCGTGTTCCTATAAAAACTTTTCGATTTTGGAAAAATTACTTTTGAGCGAAATTTCTAGCTGACACTTTGTTTTAAACCACTTTTCCATTAAAAAACGCATTAGTGAAAAATGTTTTCATTTCATTGTAAAAACAATACAATTTTTTCTCCTCAAATGCAAGCACAATATTTAAAATTTATATTTTTCCCCTCCTAAAGACTTTTGACTTGTATTTTCATTACTGAAAATATTACAGAAAATGCAACATTCTTTAACTTTAATAAAATGTGCATTTGAAATTGCATAAAAATACGCCTGCGTAAATAACAAAAATGTAGCCATTAAAGAATTTGTAACTTCATAAAACTGAAATCCTTTTATGAAGGATTTTATGGCAATCGTATTAAAAAATAAAAACTTTTTTCTTTAATTTTTTAATCTATCATTAAAATCTTAAAGATTCTTCATAGAAGAAGATACACTTAGAGAAGTTCGTTAACCCTTGAGATCACTAGTACCCATGCACACACACACACACACACACATACTCAATCACACCCAATCGTGTAAGCACACACACACACACACACACATATACATACATAGGGACAGTTACTTGCACACAGTGAAACAATCGTAAAAATAAATATTAATACAATTTATTTGTTGTTGTTTTAGCAGCGAGTGTTTCTTTGATTTGGAGGCCTCTGTTTTGGCCATGAAGTCTAGAGAGTTGGTGCATGCCACAACATTGTTGCATTAATAGCATTAAAAATATAAATTGAAATAAAATTTGTAATAAACGAGTCGCCATTAAATGTTTATACATTAACTATAATTTTTTATTGCACAGCAAAGAGCTGCAAAAAGCAAAGGGAGTCAGTCCGCCAGTTCGACATTCTGGCAGCTAGTCAGTCAGACGGCCAAAACGTCCATGCATCAATAAGTGATATAGCCAGTCAAATTGAGTGCGTGCATGTGTGAGTGTGTGTGTCTGTGTGTGTGATATTGTAAGCCACCATAAACAACTAACTGAACAAAAAAGAACAAAAAAGAAAAAACACACATTTTCAATGTCTGGAGTCATTTGAAATGAAATACAAGAAGAATTTTATTCAGTTCGAAGAAGTTGGTTTTCTTTCTCAACTCGCAACTTTTTTGCTTTATTTACACTTGTAAATACAATCTCTCTTTAAAGAATTTCATACAGCCTGCATATTATTTGCCCCATTAATAACGATATGAAATTAAACAAATTCTTACATCCAGTTGCCGGCAGCACCTGCAAAATTGATAATTATTATTCATTATTTCACTTCGATTCCGATTTCGATTTGATCTTTTGTTTTTTATTTGAAGAAAAACAAAAAAAAAACTAGAAACAATTATGATTAAATTAGTTCTTGTAGTGTTGCATGTTATCGTTTATTAATTTTTTTTCCTTTTTTTTAATTTTCTTAACATTTTATAATACAAAATGAATTTGTTAACTTTTTTCTATTTAATTTGTTTCTGGTATTTTGTTTTCTTTTTTATCAAATATTTGTTTAAATTATTATTTGTATTTTGTTTTTCTGCTAGAGTTTTTTTCTCTCTAAGTTTTTGCTTATCATCAACATAAAAATAAAACAATTTATAATTAAAGTGACTTCTTTAAAATGTCGGATACGTGGGCCATTCCAGGCCGCAAAAACAAATTTCAATGAAATATTTAAATACGATAGACAGAAAATTTGCATAATAAAACAATATATAAATAATAAAAAAAGATAATTAAGTAGTATTTCGTTAATTTTAAGGTCCTTTTTGCTTATTTATTTTAATATGTATGCCAATATTTCGCTTTCCTTCGGATAGCTTCTTCAGGGCAATAATATTTGTTATTGTTTAAAAAATTTTTTTGAAACAATGACAAATATTATAGCCCTGAAGAAGCTATCCGAAGGAAAGCGAAATATTGGCATACATATTAAAATAAATAAGCAAAAAGGACCTTAAAATTAACGAAATACTACTTAATTAAGAAATAGAGGTCGAATAAAAACCAAAATAATAAAAAAAGATATATAAAAAAGTCTACAGTAAATATTTTCTTGATTCAACAAAATTTTTCTTTGAACATAATCGTGTAAATATTTTCAAATTTGCGAACTTTGCTAGATCTGTAAATAAACTGTAAACTCTACTCTACTCTAGTCTACTCTACTCTACTCTAGTCTACTCTACTCTACTCTACTCTACTCTACTCTACTCTACTCTACTCTACTCTACTCTACTCTACTCTCTACTCTACTCTACTACTCTACTCTACTCTACTCTACTCTACTCTACTCTACTCTACTCTACTCTACTCTACTCTACTCTACTCTACTCTACTCTACTCTACTCTACTCTACTCTACTCTACTCTACTCTACTCTACTCTACTCTACTCTACTCTACTCTACTCTACTCTACTCTACTCTACTCTACTCTACTCTACTCTACTCTACTCTACTCTACTCTACTCTACTCTACTCTACTCTACTCTACTCTACTCTACTCTACTCTACTCTACTCTACTCTACTCTACTCTACTCTACTCTACTCTACTCTACTCTACTCTACTCTACTCTACTCTACTCTACTCTACTCTACTCTACTCTACTCTACTCTACTCTACTCTACTCTACTCTACTCTACTCTACTCTACTCTACTCTACTCTACTCTACTCTACTCTACTCTACTCTACTCTACTCTACTCTACTCTACTCTACTCTACTCTACTCTACTCTACTCTACTCTACTCTACTCTACTCTACTCTACTCTACTCTACTCTACTCTACTCTACTCTACTCTACTCTACTCTACTCTACTCTACTCTACTCTACTCTACTCTACTCTACTCTACTCTACTCTACTCTACTCTACTCTACTCTACTCTACTCTACTCTACTCTACTCTACTCTACTCTACTCTACTCTACTCTACTCTACTCTACTCTACTCTACTCTACTCTACTCTACTCTACTCTACTCTACTCTACTCTACTCTACTCTACTCTACTCTACTCTACTCTACTCTACTCTACTCTACTCTACTCTACTCTACTCTACTCTACTCTACTCTACTCTACTCTACTCTACTCTACTCTACTCTACTCTACTCTACTCTACTCTACTCTACTCTACTCTACTCTACTCTACTCTACTCTACTCTACTCTACTCTACTCTACTCTACTCTACTCTACTCTACTCTACTCTACTCTACTCTACTCTACTCTACTCTACTCTACTCTACTCTACTCTACTCTACTCTACTCTACTCTACTCTACTCTACTCTACTCTACTCTACTCTACTCTACTCTACTCTACTCTACTCTACTCTACTCTACTCTACTCTACTCTACTCTACTCTACTCTACTCTACTCTACTCTACTCTACTCTACTCTACTCTACTCTACTCTACTCTACTCTACTCTACTCTACTCTACTCTACTCTACTCTACTCTACTCTACTCTACTCTACTCTACTCTACTCTACTCTACTCTACTCTACTCTACTCTACTCTACTCTACTCTACTCTACTCTACTCTACTCTACTCTACTCTACTCTACTCTACTCTACTCTACTCTACTCTACTCTACTCTACTTTTAGCACATTTACTTAAAGTTGTATATACGTCTTACTGTGGTTGTATGTGCCACGCCTATTTTTACGCCACATCTCATGCGGGATGATGCTTGCCGAACGGTGGACCAATCTGCCTGAAATTTTCACGGCACATCACTCAAGCTCTGGTATTGTATAAAAAATAAAAATAATATGGATCTACGATCTAGGACATTAATAAAAGAGTTAACCATTTCTTATTTTTGCAGCTAACGATCGGTTTGTGTTACATAAAAAATTTAATAGTATTTATTTTCAATATTTCGATAACAATTTGTTATCATCGTCAGGAAAATTAATATATTGTAACGAATTAATTTTGCTGACGATGACAACAAATTGTTATTGAAATATTGAAAATAAATACTGTTAAATTTTTTATATAACGTAAATTGATCTTTAGCTGCAAAAATAAGAAATATTAACCTAAACAAGATCAAATAATTAAATATCAAATAATAGAGTTAACCATGACATAAATATGAAATATGGTTATTTATGACAAGAAAATGTTTAATTAGTATAATAATATGTTTCGGGGGAAGTGTAAATCTCGTGGGCTGCACTTCTCCCTGAGGCAACACAACGGGACCAAAAGAACCCAAGTGGGCTGGTTTCATGAAACTGGCGGCCTGTACAACCTAACCTAACCATAATAATATGTTTGGGTATACCATAACAGAATTATTACTATGGCTACTTACTAATATTTACTGCTGTCGAACCAGAGTATAATATAGTTCTTGCGTTCTGTGGCGACTGACGCAATTGCTGTGGAATGGCCCACATATAAAACTTATGAAACATGTTCTTGTGTTCAGAATATCTTCAGCAAAGTTTATTTCTCGGCAATAAAATCACCAATTATTATCACAAATTGATATTTAAGTCTTATCGTTAAAATGTCTCCAACAAATAAAGTTTTCATATTTTCAATAATGTTCTTAAAGAAATGTTGTTCATTTTATATTAATTTTTTATAAAATTGCTGATAACGTTGATCATATGTGTCGTCTGTCATTGTGTCGACTGGCAGTCAGTCGGTTGGTGTAGTAACTTCTTCTGTAACTGTCGTTACAAAGTAACACAGCAATCTTCTTTGTTGATACTTGAATTGAACAAGTTTTAATTAGAAAATCAAAAGATCAAAAGATTGATCGACTTTTCATTGCATTCGGTTTGTACCGCCAGTGATTCCATTTATTCACTGGTGGTTCCCATTACACGGTACAACAACATACAACTTTTTCAATATCAATAGTCTGTTGTTCCGTTAGAGCATTCCTGTAAACAGAAAGATGTGAAAAAAGAAATGAATACGTAACGTAGTGTTGAAACGCTTACGTGTTTTAGAAATAAGCTTGCTTTTTGTGTGTTTTTATAAGTCCAAAATTTGTTTATATTTAAGTATATTTTATAAAGTGTCTATTTCATAACATATATTACTCTGTAACTCTTCTTTCAAGAGACATTAATGTGCTGTTCATAGAACACAGACGAGCACTCGTCTAAAAAATTTTTATATGGAAATCACTAAAAAAATGAGTAACTTTCATACAAATTTTCTAAACGAGTTGCTCGTCTGTGTTTTATGAACAGCACGTAAATGTCTCTTGAAGAAAGAAAGAAGATTGAAATATTTTAATTATATTTTTCATATGAAATCTTTAGTCCAGTTACATATGCAGGAGTACCTTTATCTGCCCATTTTACTGGAACCCTTTAGAAGTAACTTACAATTTCATTTTATTTTTTTTATTTTTGTCGTACTGTGTTTTAATTTGTTTATTTACTTTTTGTTATTTTTGTTTGAGTAGGTATTTTTTGCTTTAATATGTTCCGCTTTAAAAAATTAATTGTTGTTGTTACTCAAGTAGTGTTTGTTTACTTGTTAAAATTTACATGGAAATTTATTTATAATTTTATTCAAAGTTTGATTTATTTTTTTTGTTAAAGGCGACATTTATACCATGATTTAAAGTCATGACATGTTTATGTATCCCTTTAAAGAGGCCAGCTATATTATTTCATATGATATGAACCTCGAAACATGATTGTTTTTTTAATTATTGATGAAGAGAAATCATTTGTCTCTTTCTACTTCGATGTTAAAAGTGATCACCTTGCCAGCCCAATGAAAATAAAACATTTTAGTAAAATTAAAAATTGAGTATAAGGGAAAATTGGAGATGCGAACAATAGTAAGTAGTCTAATGTTATTCATGAATGAATTAATTCAACTGAATGATTCTCTCAAGTGACGGAATGAAATATTTCTGTCTTCCTTCTCTATTTCTTTCATCTTGCTCTTTCTTTTCGTGTTTCGTCATCTTTCATTCTGTACCCGCACACATTCAAAATCAATTTTTAATTTTATTTTATACTTTTAAATTTAAACCACAGAACATTAAGTGATTTTTTATATATCGCGTTTAAACAAATTTCGATACAAACAACTAATGTCGTAGTTGCTTTATAATAATCCATTATGCTGCCACCTAACACACATAATTTAAACATTTTCATGTATTCTGAAAAAAATTAATTAATTCACTTAAACCTTCTGAAAGAGAATGAAAGATTCACACAAATGAAAGATTTTGCCGAACACTAAACAATAGCAAATGAAACTTTTGCTTTGTTGCCACTATTTGTTAGTACTAGGAGAAAATACATGTTTTAGGCATGACTTAAAGTCATAGTATAAATGCAGTCAACCCTTGGTTTATGCTCAGTGGAAAGAATAAATTACAATCAGAAATCAGAATTCAATTACGTTTTCTCTTAAATGAGGAGTTTACGAAATCTACAAACTTTTCGTCTTATATCATAATATTTTTATAGAGGAAAACATAGTAATAGCACTTTGGCTGCTTTCGGACTATTAATCTCCACGAAATGCCCTCAAGACTAATCGCGCTTGTATATTTACATACTGAGTGCTCTTCTTTGATGGGGCCGCTGTTTTAGCCTATTTAAGTGACCCCACTTCTATTTGTTATTTCTAATTAGTGATTTGTATCAAACACGGTTAGTGAACATTACTGTTCATGGCACAAAGTAACGCTCCCATTGAGTGACTTTAGCGCAAAATCCTAGCGCTAAATAGTTGGGGATTCACAATGCTGATTTTGGGATCTCAAAAAATTTTGAGTTTGAATTTTCCTGAAGCCGACTGCGAATTCCCAAAAAAAAAACCCGAAACCGCTTCGCTAGCCGAATCGGATCCGGGTTTTCATATTAGGTGCGCGTTCTGGCAGTGGAACGTTTATCTGAACTATTAACGGTCATTCGATATACAGCGAAAATTGAAGTTGCCATATTGTTTCTGAGGAAGTGGGGGAATTTTGACGTTTCCTAAAGCCGACTTTGAGAATTCCCAAAAAAACTCTAGAATCCACTTCGCTAGCCGAATCGGAACCTAGTTTTCATATTCAGAGGGGTTTTGGCTGTGGAACGTGTATCTGATGTTTGAAGCTACCATACTGTTTCCGGGGAAGTGGGGAATTTTGGAGATTCCTGAAACCGATTTGGGAATTACAAAAAAAACTCGGAATATCTGTAAATGTGAAATATATACGGGTATCTGGTTATATGGATAATTTAAGAAGAAGCTTCAAAAATAGCGAATGGAAATCTTAAAATTTGATACCGTAGCGTGTTCTTTAGTTTTTTAAGCAAAATTTATTTTATTTAATTTTGACAACTTTGATTTATTGCAATTGTTAATAAAATGTAGTAAATTGCTGACACTCAATATATGACAAAATACTTTGATGGCTTTTGTCCTTGAGATTGATGTCAGTTTTCACAATACTGATGACCATTTACATAATATTGATGTCACAGTTCCAATGATACGTCGTCATCATATTGAAAATACTTATTTTTATGAGTGTGTCATGAACATGTCAGCTGTGAATGGCGGTAAAACTTCTATGATGTAATTTTGGAAAATTATTATAAATTGAGTATTACACATTTGCTTGCAATTTTTACACGGTATTGTCTGGAACATGTGTACCGTATAAATACTAAATAAATATTGTACATAATTGGTTGTGTTACGATTTCCTTATTCATTTTTATCGTCACTAGTCTTTTAGTTTTGATTAGTGGTGGATATTAAATGTTGCTCCGGCTCAAAAACTTAAAAGTTAATTATTCGATAGTTCAATATCTACATATACATATGTGTACGAGTATGTATAATTTATTAATTAGCTGCAGGTCTATTTCAGATCAAAAACTGCCTTTTTTTAATAATATTTTGCATACACATTTTAAACGTTTGTGTCATTAAGACGATGATGATTTGTGAATTGTTCGCGGCATTCGATTTTTTTTGTTAAATAGAGTGAATTCAGTAAATTTTCTTTTAACGACCTTGATAAATTATTGTTTCGGGCTACTGGATGATGTCTTGGTTTCTTCCATCTACTGATTAGTTGCCCAGCAGAATTAAAGTATTTCTGAAAGACTTCTCGTGTAACTGTCTGAATAATTTATTGTGTTGCTGTTGCGGCCTGATACTTCAACTTTGAACATGAGTAAAATTAATAAGTTTTTTGTATAACAACTGTATTTGTTTGTTCTCGTTTTCATTAATTGTAGTACATCAGAATAAAAGAAAATAATTAAAAGGATATTTCGAACACAAAAAAAAACACACACACACACACACACTTACAGGAGTAAATTTAACATAATCGCAACCTGTTCACGGTACAATGTGGGCAAGTGCAAGCGCAAGTGCATGTGCAAGTGTGTGTGTGTGTGTGTGTGTGTGTGTGTGTAATTATAAATGTATTTTTAATATATATTTTTTCTTGTTCTGTTTTTTTATGCAATAAGTTTTTGGTCTGTGCAGCTTTTGCACATTTTAATTATAAAGAATTCAATTTATTGACAATTCTTTGCTGCATATTTGACATTTTTATTAAAAATTATGTTAAAACCTCATATTAATATGGATTTAATCGAAAGAATTGCGGCTTTTCAACATATAAACGCATGTTTTGCTTGCAACAATGTTGTGTGCTGCTGTTGCCGATCAGAGTCGTCTTCATCGCCAGTCTGGCTTGCCGTTCTGGATGACTGTTTGGATTATTGGTCAGTTGTGTTGGTCTGTTGATTTGTTTGTTGACTGGTCGTTATTAATACTGTTTTTCTTTTTTTTTTGTATAATATATACATACATACATACATATGTATGTATGTAGCAACTTTGTTCGCATTATTTGCCATTCTCAATGCTGAAATGAAGATCCTGCTCATTGCAGTATTACTCAATAAAATATTTAAAATAATACATTTTTAAATGTGAAACAAATCAAAATGTTTATTTGTATTAACAAACCTACATACAAACTTCCATTCATACATACTTATATATTTATTTTTATAAGCGCTTATGTGTTATAATTTCAATTTGCACAGAGTGTGGCCCGCTAACTAAAGACAGAACATTGTTAGATAAAGAAAAAGTCATCTCAAATACTTCTATTATATATTTAAAGCAAATATTAACGAGCTTATTCATAAAAAATATTGTATGCTTATTTCCTACAGAAATTTTTTTATAAATACAGCCATAAATGTTTAATGCCGTGAGGCCTCATTAGTTGTTACTTTCAGTTGCCGTTCTGTGACGTTCTTTTCTGTATCGAATATTTTACAATTACTTATTCCGTGAAAATGTTCAGCTGTTTTTACAGTAAGGCATAATTAAAAGAAAAACATTGGAATGAACAATCAAATATGTACATAAAAATTATCTTGTCTGAAAAAAAACTAAAAAAGAAACAAATTAATAATTTAGAAATGGTGTTCAAGCAGCCCACTTGTTTCTCACAATCTGCAGAGTTTATGACACTTTTTATACAAAATATAATTTTCTTCCGCCTAAAATAATAGTTTTTTGATCATCCAATTGATAAAAATGCATAAGCTTTAAAACAATTTTAACTGAAAAAATTTTTTTTGATTTCTACAAAAAAAAAAGAATTAAATAAAATTATATATGTACATTTGAATACAAAATACACTTTTCCATACCAGAAAAAAGAAAAGCACACACATATCTGGCCGTCACTTAACGTTGAATTCTATTTTCTCACTTAACGTTGAATTCTATTTTCAACAGATGAGTCCGCAACAGAACAGAACGAAAAAGTAAAAACAAACCATGCACGTATAGTTTATATCGAACAAAAACAAAACAGCTGATTCAGAACGGAAAAGAACGTACAAACTAGTTCTGCCTTTATTCATAAAAAATATTTTATGTTCATCAAGAGCTTATTTGACACAATACTGTACAGAAATTTGCCAAATAAACCTTTAGTAAAAATAAATTTAATTTAATGAATCAAACCATTATAACTCTGTATATAATCACAGAACTCAATGTCAAGCCGAAACAGGGTAACAAAATTAATTGTAAACATTATGAGAAAAATCAGAAAAAAATACCTAAAAAAAAATATAATAGAAGGGCATGTGCGCACGAAAAACTTATGAACTGAGCAAAATGTTTTTTTTAGATCTTCTTTCTCATGATGGTTACAATGATTATGGTTACCTTATTTCGGCTGGACGTTGAGTACCGGGACACCCTATATATACATTGCACCTTTATTGCAATATAATCAAATCTAAAAATATGAGCTTTTCGGGTTAACAATGCAGAATTGTTGACAGTACTGCGTTTTATATTGAGCCAAAAATTTATTCAAATTACTTTTAAACTTTTGCTTTCTTTTCGATACATATATTTTTTCGACAAAAAGTCATTCTACGAAAAATTCTGAACAAATTCACTAAAGAAATCATGGGTCTAAAATGAATTTCAATTTTTTCGACAAAAAATCATTCTACGAAAAATTCTGAACAAATTCAGTAAAGAAATCATGGGTCTAAAATGAATTTCAAGCCCCCGAAATTTTAGAAATATAATGCTAGTATTACATGATAAATTTCAGCATTTTTGGTTTTCATTTAAATTTCAAAATTTGTTTATCCAAGTTATAAAATCGAATTAAATACTGCTTTTTGTAGGAGGCTAGAGTCGAAACGGTCCTCAATCTAGTGGTATAAGCATAGGGCAGTGGTATTTTGTCAGAGTCTCCATTAACTAGAAAAAATCCATATTATTACTTAAAAATATATTTGAATTTTGAAAATTCTCCACTTCCTGACCCAAAAATTATTTGTCATATACAAGCAACTGAAAGATGTACACAACCTTTAACTTTTGTTTCCCGTCAAGTAACTGGAAAAAGTCACAATATTGTTATGGCTCAACTGATGAAAGTCGTAAAAAAAATACCAAAACTTTAAAGTAAGCTGAATTTGAAAACCTAGTTTTTTCTCTATGAAGTTTGTTATTATAAAGATAATTCTTTGTTTGGTTAATATTAAAACAATTTTTCTTCTTTTTGATATATTATACATAAATGCATGTAAATACAATACGGTTGCATTGAGAAATTAACTGATAAATCACGAAACTTTTATTATTGATACAACTATGGGCTGGCTCATATCGGAGTACTCGCATTTTACTTAGAACATTGAACTTACATTGAATACACAATATACGACGATTTTTCGAATAGCAGTCCATTAGTGGCATTTACCTGCAGTAAAAAACATATAACTATAGTCCTCCTGTGGGGAAAATCTTTTCACAAGAATTTTTGTAAAGTATAACTTATCATATATTTTAGAATTTTCGGTGACTCGAAATCCGTTTTAGAACTATAGTTTTTTCCTTAGAGTTGCTCAGAATTCTGCGCAGATTTCCCTCCTTACGATTTTGAATTTTTTCAGCTCCATAATATACAAAAAAATTTATTTCGTTTTACTCCACCATCCATCCGCATAAAATTGGCCATGCAGCGTGATAATCCCGACCATGTGTGCATATGTGTGGCTGTTGTGCAAATTATACATTTTCAGCATAAAGCCGGGGCATAACGAAACTTGATATTTTCTTTAAATGCAAAACATATGCTGAAACAATGTTGCTTAATTGAAATTTTAATTATTGATAAAATACAATATTTACACGTACTTACATATTAACACGCACACGCACTCACACATATGCTCTGGAGTATAAACAAAACCTAATATATAAAAAAAAATTTTAAGAAGTTAAAAAAAAATTCCATGCAAAAATAAACATATTTTTATTGTGTTTTCTCGACGGCATAAACTTACAGCAGGGCTTTGAGAAAACCAAAAAACTTTGTCATTGTTTTTTTTTTTTTTTATTGCTGAGGTTTGTTAAAAATTGTATCACATTTTTAGGGTGCCGTTCAAAATAAGTTATGGGGAAGTCTAGTTTTTGGTGCGGCAAGCGATTAAGTTGATCATAAAAACTGCGAAGATTTTTGTTTTTCTGTAGATATACACAAAGCCTTCGTCAGGAAGAGAAGAATTTGCTTTCACCAAGATAACACACCGTGTAACAAGTCCAAAAAAACTGTGTTTCCTTGGTTGGGCCCAGGACTTTTCATGTTATTTGTGTAATATTTTAATATTTAATTTTTGTAAATATTTAACGACGACCGTGAGCGGTGCAATTGTAGAGCACGACGACGAGTTGGGGTGGATGGCTCTTCAGCCACACTATCGCGAACAGCAACAATAGTTTCTGTAGAACGAACAGTATGAACATTTACTGGTGTTTTCACAACTCCTACAGATCCAATTTGCTTAACTTTTTGCTTTATTTTTCAGATTGTACGCACATTTGCACGATTAAGTTTTTTTTTTTTTTCATTCATTTATTTATTGAATCTTCACAAAGTGAACTAACAATAAGTATTCAAATCTTAATACTAAATACATAAAATTAATTAAGTCCAGCCAATGCTAGAGAAAAATGTTTTATTTTGCACGGTCAATATCGGTAAAATCACCTATTTAACGTTCTGATGGTGGCAAGGGTATCCCTCCTTCTCAACCGAGAGTGGCCTTCAAAATTAAGTATATTGCGTGCAAGACGATTTGGATGAAGTTCCAATTTACTGATATACCTTATTGGGTACTTTGAAAATTCGTCTTTTACAAGAGGAACACAGAGATCCTTATGAATTCGTGAGTTTTTTACGTACCATGGAGCTGCGGTAATTGTTCGAAGAATTTTGTTTTGACGCCTTTGAATTTTTTCAACGTTTGAAGCGGAGGCGGTGCCCCATAGTTGAATTCCATAGCACCATATAGGCTTTAGAATTGCGTTGCATAATAAAAGTTTGCAATCCAGCTTCAATGTCGAATTTCGATTAAGTTGAATAAAAAACTCATGATATGCATCTAGACTTGAACGTCTATTTTCATAATAAGCCTGAATAACTTTTGCGCGTCGATGGTATCTCTGTGCATCTTTCCTTGGCTCAAATTGAGTTAGTCTGTAATTGAGAATGTCAAATGAAAAAACTTGACGTTTAGGTGTGGTTCACTTTCAATATCGCCCTAAAAATTGAAATTTTTTCTAAAATTTACCATTCGATATAGCTCAAAAATAAAATTTTTTTCTTATGAGTTGATACTTTTTTTTGCTATGTTTTCTTACACTATGCAGCATTTCAGCTCCAAAGAGCATCTAAAAGTTTTTGCCACTCCAAATCGTGAAACTGGTCCTTGATTTCAGACAGGAAAAAACTTGAACTAAAACTCAATGCACCTACGTATGCATGTGCAAGTAACCAAACTGATTTATTCATAATTACAATATTCAACAAAAATCATAATTAATAAATATTTTCATTTAAAATCTCTGCTCGCCATCAGTTGCTCGCTCGGTCTTAATCATTTAAGTCCATAAAACTTTAAGCCCCAATTGCATAAAATTGATAACGAGTCAACGTTGTTTATTAAGATAAGCTCCAAAGCCAGATATAGCAAAGAAATCTTTAAGTGGAGCCGCCCTATTAAAAAACATTCGCATGTTTACCAAGAAATGTTTTTAATGTTAAAATGCGGACAAAACAAATTTATTTTATCGCACACAAATAATCCATACAATGTTGCTGGTTGGCTTTTAAAATATCTTTTTTGTTTATCTAAAATTTTTTATTTCTTTATTGTTTTTTCCTTTTTTTTTTTGCAATTAATTTTATTATTTTTTGTTATTTGCCACCAAATGTTCGAATATAATAATCAAAATAATCAGCCGTTATTGAAAGCCTTTTTATTTGATTTCATAAATATTTTTTCTTAATTTTTTCTGCAAATTCTTAAATTGATTGGAACAACTTTGTTGCACAAAATCAAAGACACTACCGAGAGGCGTTACCATAAACGCGTATTAAGATAAAACTGACAGGTTGGCTTGCAAGCTATTAAATACTTGTATTATCATACAACGATGGCTTTTGACTGTCCTAAAGAAAACATAAACGACGCTTTAAAGATTTTGCAGAAGAGGCAGCACATACATACGAGTACATATACATGGAACGTTTTCTTGTGGCTTCAGTTACAAAAAAAAAGTAATAATTAAATTTTAGTCGAGCATATTTTAATCCTATTGGAGATAAAAATATACATATTCTGTATTGACTGACTTGTACACGGTACTGACACAAATTACTCTAATAAGCTAAAGTCGGCGAACTTTATTTATATTCTAATTATTTCGTTTTGCAAGTTCTTGGTCAAAACTATAAAAAGTTTTTACACAAACAAAAAAAACCTTAAAAGAGTATGACAGTAAAATAACAAGAAAACATTAAAAAATCCTTAAACTTAAAAAAAAAAAACAAAAAAAAAAACATTTAAAAATTTAACAAATTAAAAAAAAACTTTGGCAATAGATTTATAGAGACAATCAAGTTATTTACTTTCCAACGCGCAACAAAAAACACCTTTCTCCTTTTCTGCCCTTTTTCCACGTATTTCTTCCCTTAAAAGCCCAAAATGAAAAAAAAATTCATATAAGAAAATTCTATAACTACAAGAATTTCTTAAATTAACACCGCTTTCACACAAGGAAAGTTTACTTTGCAACTCCTGAGCTTGTCGATGGCAAGAAAAAATAGAGTAGCTCTCAGCAAATTTAAAAATATGAGATAAGAAAATAACAAAAAAGTTTAAAAAATTCTTAAAATTAAAAAAAAATAGCTTTGGCAACAGTTGTAATACAAAAACTCTCATTTTTTTTAACTATTTCTCCTCTTCTGTCCTTTTCCCACACATTTCTCTATCGCTGACCCCTTAACAGCCCAAAATGTAAAACAAGTTTATACATAAAACTTCCAGCACTGTCAAAATTCTAAGACTGAAAGATTCTCTTAAATTAACACCGCTTTCACATACGGAAAGTTTACTTTTCAAAGTGGATCTTAACAACTTCAAAAACATAAGGCAGAAAAATAACAAGAAAATTTTTTAAGCTAGAAAAAATAAATTTGGCTATAGATGTAGTAGAGGTAATCAAATTGTGTGTTTTCAAACACGTTACAAAAAAAAAACGGTCTTTAAACTATTTCTCCTCTTCTGTCCTCTTCCCACGCATTCCTGTATCGTTAACCCCAATGCGAATTTATACAGGAGAATGCAAGCGGAAAAGCGAATTCAGTACTATGTATTTGGTTATTGTAAAACATATCGTGAATGTCAAAATCTAAATTCGCCTAAGATTGTTCAACTATAAACTTTTATAATTGTTTGTAATTAAAATCACAGATTATATTAGTTTTTCACTTTTAAATTCATACAAATTTCTTGAAATTGTACTAAATCGCACAAAAAAAATCTTCAGATTAAAGTGGCGCGAAAAAGTTTGTAAACAAAAGAAAAAAAAATTGACAGTCTCGTTGGAAAAAACGCGAGAAGCAAAAAATAATCACCTGTGCTGTTAAGTTCACCTAGTAATGAATTCGCCTTGGTTAAGCCCTTAACAGCCCAAAGTGCAGAACAAGTTTATACAAAAAATTTCCAGCACTGTCAAAATTCAAAGCCTGAAAGCTTCCCTTAAATTAACACCGCTTTCACACATGGAACGACACGGTGTCAATAGGATGACACGTGCCCGTGTCATACAAGGGCTGCTTCAGTACACATTCTGTATTGACTATTTGAGAGTATAGTTATCTCTCACAGAAATGAGGTTAACTGATCAATAAAATCGTATAGGAAACTACACAAGGGTTTCCTGATGGCGCAAAAAGTACAATCCTTTATACCAAGGTGCATTAATGTGTACACGGTGGCCGCACTATAGCAAAATTACAACAATACAACAAAAACCGGCATGTGGTAAGCTATGCTTCTCAAAAATATTTGTAACTTTTTTCACAATTATAAACTATGAATGTACCTTTTCATAATTATAAATTATATTTATTTGAATTATTTATATGTTCACAAAATAATTTGTATATGTTTAATTCAGAAATGTAAACAATACATTTGACGTAAATAGCTTACTATATTGCCAGTAGCAAAAAATTGTCATATGCCGTAGTGCTGCCACCGTGCATACGTTAATCCACCTTGCTTTGTACAATAAGTTGCCAACTCCCTTAAATTATTATGTGGCAATATAAATTTTATTTATGCACTATGGCAGTTCCTTTTGAAAAGTTCCGTTAGTTTTTATTCTGATATCAACTGAACATAAAAACCAGGTGTGTGTGAACAATATTTACTGTGTGCTAATTTTCTTTAAAATGTTTAATAAACTTCAGTTTTTGACTGAGTAATTTTCATTTAAAGTAAGTGGATTAATTGTTGAAAGAGAAAATATAATAAATATATGAAAATTATGATTGAGTTAAGTTTTCTTATTATTTTTTTAATGGCCAAAGCCAAAACAGCACTTTTAAAACAACATGTCATCAAAAATTTTAAAAAGGGCTCTCATATCGCGCGATTGCAAAAAATATATAATATATCAATTCGTTTTGCGTGTAAAGTAAATAAACAAAATAATATGCAGATCACAAGCGTTTTGAAAACTTCAAGACTTTATATGTGTATATACTTCTGAAAAAACAAAATGATACAGATTCAAAACCACTGTTGTTTGGACTGGCGCCAGGGAGAAAACGGAAAAACTCTTTACCTTCACTAATAATTTTTGTTTGCAGTGCATCACTGAGTTGATCGCAAAATTTTTTGACTGACAGTCAGATTTAATATAGAAAGTGGACATTTTGTTTCCACCATTTTTGGGTACAATCCCATAGACAGATCTGATCTTCTAATCTTTTCAATACAAATCTTTGTTTATGGCTGTCTACGAGTATATTAATGATTTTTATTTTCTTGTGACAATTGTAACATTTTCTGGCATAAAACATACCCAGAAAATTTTTTGTAAGTACAAAGAAGATTCTTACAAAGAATCTGTCGGCAATACGAATATAGATACCTACATACACGTACATACCTAAGAAAGTATGTATGTATAAATGTGTGATTTTAATCAAATATACTTCATGTGTGCGTGAAACGTTATGCTGGTTGAGTACACATTTACATACATATGTGCTTATTTTGTGTTCTAAAGGATTCTACATATGTGTGTGTATGTGTTTGCTTTCAAAATTATATACAAACATATATATGTATGTATATACAAGTACATATTCATATACAAGTGCATATTCATGTTTGATTGTGTGATGAAATCTAATATGAAACTAACGAAAAACGCAAACAAGAAGAATTCTTTTATACCATTTTTAGCAATACGTAAAATTTTGTGTGTGTGTGTGTGTGTGTGTGATTATAGGTTGGTATGCGTTTCGTATTCTCAACGCTCGTTTAAGCCAAACCGATGGTATGCTTTTTAAAAGTAGACTTTTACCGGAAAAAGTTGCCATATATTGTTGTCAAATATTTTAAGGAAAAAGAAAATCCTGGTGATTTTTTGACATATCTCACAAAGTGAACTTTGCACTTTGTTTGACAAAACAGATTTCAAAATCGATTATTAGGTAACAAAACTTTTTATTAAAACCTTATTTTGACTATTTAATCTACTGGGTGTTATCTGAGGAAATGGATTTATAACTCAAAATATATTTTAAATGATACACCTGCTGTCTGAGGACTTCCGTAAAGATAAAGAAAATGTATGTGCCAAAACTTTGGGGAAAAGAAAAGTACTCTAACAAATAGTAAAGCTGTTGAAACCAACTAGATGATTGGCTTTCTGTATAATTGTGATTAGATGGGAGAAATGCCTTTCACCTAAAATTCTAAATCAGTGGAATTCCTCAGAAACAGCCTATAGACCAATTTCAATAGAAAAAGCGTTACCAGAATGAAGATTTTACCTTAATTTTCAGGATTTTTTAAGTAAACTAATTTTTTCTCTCAAAATTAAGGTTTTTGAAGCTCAATATTTTCAACTATTTCTTAACGAGCATATTTCCACACATCTGCTATAATGAAAATATTTATAAGAAAATATTTTTGAAAATTTTAGCATACTTACATATAAATTGGATTAAGAACAGAATTAGCTGGCATCTAGTTGCAGCCAATTCTGTTTGAGAATGGCCTCCAGTCAATATATCATACATATACACATTATAAATATGGTTTGGTTGAGGAATATCAAAACTTTTTTAAATTATGACTGTAAAAAAAAAACAAGTAAGAGTATAGTATATTCAGCTGAGCCGCATCTATTATACCGGTAGTCACGTATATATATAATATATATGTATTACAAATTTTAATTAAATATGCCCGGATATATATGGATCGATATCGGGGAAAATATATTTTTGCTTTGTAATCACCATTCCAAAAAGGAAATCTTTCATAGGAATTTTCATGGTAAAATCGGTTTAAGCTATATCTCGGTTATATATGAACCGATATCAGAAATTTCCATTTTCTGTATTTTAGTAACCTTCTTTTGTAACGAGAACTGCTTTTAAGCAAAAAACAAAAATGTTTATGAAACAATCGGTTTATCCTATATCTCGGGTATATATCGGAAATTTTCATTATCTGTATTTAAGTAACCTTGTTTTACAATTAGAACTTATTTTAAGCATAAAAAAAATGTTTGATGGCAAAATCGGTTTAGACTATATCTCGAGTATATATGGACTGATATCGGAAATTTAAATTTTCTTTATTTGGTAACCTCTTTATAGTACCAGAACTTCTTTTAAGCAAAAAAATGTTTGAGTTCGCTTACGCGACATTTTCATAGAAAAATCGGTTCAGACTATATATCCGGTATGGACCGATATCGTAAATTTTCATTTTCTGTATTTAAGTATTATTACCAGAACTGATTTTAAGCAATAACAAATTTTTAAGTTCTCCTACGCGACATTTTCATCACAAATCGGATTAGGCTATATCTCGGATATATATGGAAAACATTTTTTTTTCTTTTTTTGCCTTGTAATCGCCATGCTTAATAATTGTATGAAGTTTGAAGTAAAACAAACAATTTTTTTTTTTGTCAAAAATTTTCATACAAAATTACAAAAAATAATGCCTTTTTCGGATTTTTGGATCTATCTCAGCTATATGTGAACCGATTTTACTCAATTACAACAGCTAATCTATGAATTGGTGGGGTAAAAGAATGGCGAAAGAACAAAGTTTCTAAGTCTACTGGTTTTCTCAGAAACGGCCGACAGATGGATAGACGGACGGACGGACATCGCTTAATAGAATTTTATATCAATGCTGATTCTGATATTTGTATAAGGTCGAAAATGAAAACTGTGGAAATTACAAACGGAATCAAACTTATATAGATGCTTTACATGTTTGTGAAGGGTATAAAAACTAATGCTAGTGATATTTTCAATTAGAATATTATGAGTGATATGAGATAAAAAATTCCCTGAATTGTCGTGCAATACCAATGACCTTGGCTGAGAAGTTCTTCAAAAACGCACTAAATAAAAATCGGAAAAACTAATGTTAATGCAAATGATATTTGCCATTAGATTATGAGTAATATGAGATAAAAAATTCGCTGAATTGCCGATTTCAACCGCAAAATGTCATTATAAGTCCATGCAATAGCAACGACCTTGTCTGAGTAGATCTACAAAAAACGCACTAAATAAAAACTGGCAACACTTCTTACAATATCATCTCCAGCACTTCACTTGGTGGTTCAGTTTTACTCTTCGTGTTCCGCCAACTCATGCGGCACGATTAAAAGTATCTACATTGAGGATACGAATGTTTGCATGAGATTTTTGTTTTGCTTTCATCACTTTTACAAAAACTTATTTTCGATACTCATGTGTACGAGTATGAATAAAATTGTGCTACAAAAAAGTTAAAAACTAGAAAGAAAATAGAAACAACAACGGAAACAAAAAAGAAAAAAAAATCATCTTGGGTTTAAGGAGAATAGTTTTGTGTCCATGCCGGTGATGTTGTTGTTGTTGCTTTTGTTGTTCGTGGTGGTGGTGATGTTGTCGTTGTAGTTGTAGTTGCTAGCGTCCTTTTTCATGAATGGTCATTGGTGCTCACAATGTTTTGTCGATTTCCGTTGATGCTGTTCATCAGCCACTGGTCTTTAGTATTCATATTTTACACAGTCACACACGCATTTAAACGCAGACCAACGCATATAAAAGTTTCTACAATTGCATATGTATGTATGTACATACCTATATAGATATGTATGCATGTATTTATATGTAGTTTTTTCCCAGTACATAGTGGTTATTTATATATCTAAGTTCCCTGCAGTGCTTTAAGAAGCAAGGCGTTGTTCTTCGGTTCTGTTGAAGGCTTTACGCATTTCTCCTGTTTGAAAAGTTGAGCTAATGGCTTCAACGGCCATTTCGCTGAATGGCTAAAGTATTTTGAAAGGAAGAGATACAGAGAAAGTCTTTCAAGTAGTTATAAATTTGTTCAATTTGTCAAATGTGTAAAACTTGGTTATATATTTGCCAGGTTGCAAAATACAAAAAAATAGCAAACGCTTCAATTGAAGTAATAAATTTAAAGATGCAGCAATTTATCACATTTTATTCAGCTTTGCTGCAATGAATAAACATATCAAAAATAACGAAGAAGATTTTAAATAAAATCTTTCTTATATGAGGTAAATTTTTAAGATTTTATTATAGGAAACTTTGAAAACATGTAGAAACAAATAATATGTTTAAACACATACTCGTACGCAAATAAAACACCAAATATCTGAATAGATTTTTTATTAGAAAATAATTGGACGGGAGATTTCAAAAACCCCGGGCAAAAACATTAAAGCCTTCTCTTCAAATTTTAAATATTTCACATAAAAATTTTTAGTAAAAAATTACCAACAAAATCTTTGTCTGAAAAAATATCTTTTTCAATAAATAATTTTACCGATTCATCAGTAGTTTAATAAACAAAAAAAGCCAATTCCTACGCAGAAAAAATTATAGTAAAAATTAAATCAACAAAATTTTTGTCAAAAAAAATAATTTGTAGACCTTGGATATCATATGTTGTTGTTGTTTAAAAAAACTTTTGTTTTCGATCAATAATTATTTTTACTAAACCTTTGTTTGAATCTACGAATTCCTTTACAGGACCGCATTTAAACAATTAGTTAATGGATTCAACGAATTTCGTCATTGAACACGAAAAAAATTTTTTTCTGTGTAAACAGAAATTTTACGCCAAAACCAAGGCGACTTCAAGACAGGTAATATTGAGAACGCAGCTGATCACGTCTTTTGTATTTTGATTGTCAAATAATCTTTTTTTTTTGACATTTCGCAATGATTTAAGAAAAACAGAACACTGTATGCAGGATGTTAGAAATCGAACACATATGCTTTGGTCGGCAGTCAACAATCAACTCCCCTCTTATAATCTTATATTCTTATTAGTTATGCTAGGAACACAACTGCAACGAACGACGAATATTCGTCGTCAAAAGTAAAACACAGTGGTGTATATAAAAATGCACACAATCATGGTGGTGGTCAAAATTCGTCATACTCAGCGAAAGTTGAAATCTCTAATTGTTTTGTCAGCGAACGACGAACAAGCAGTATCAGGTGACCAGCTTTCTTACATTAAAAAAAGTATTTTCGATGACATAATACTTTTTATAATTTATATTAATCCATATAGTAAAATATGTATGACGATGTTCTCAAAATATAAAACAACTGAGATAATTTGTTCAAAAATCCTTCTTTCGAATGGGATTTTTATAGGTTTACGTTTAATATGACCACCTTAGCATTTATATTAATTTTTTTTTTCTTTGCACGGAATGTAAACAATGTTCGTTAATATTGTGCTTCACTCGACGAATTTATACAACGAATATTTGCCGGCAAACTCGTCGCGATGGGCGTGGTTCGTCTTTCGTCGCAGTTGTGTTTCTAGCATTACACACATGTAAATCAAAAGTAGTAGGTTTAAGGTTATCTAAAATATTACTAGAATACTGGTACTGTATAAAGAACTGAATAGATGCGTTTACACGATATGTATGTAAATATGTTAATGAATGAAAGGTTATGCTTTTGCACTACAGTTCTAATAGTTCAAAAATGTTGTGATCAAAATTTCCTGCTTGGTTCCCTGAGTTGTCTAATACATTCCGTAATTGCGTGAAATTCCTGCTGGAATATCGTGCAGTAAGGTGGCATATACAGTGCTGCACTAATGTCTTCAGTAGAAACGCCAAAGACCCCAAGTTTTGTATTTTGCTCTAATCTTAACCCAAACATGAACTTAGGCTAGGGACTCGATCAAATTGGAATGTAGATCCAGAAACGTTGTTCCATAATTGGTGTCTGAATTCTTTGTTACGGGTATTCCGTTGGATATTTCACTTTTCAATATATACCGAACTAGCATCCTAATATGCAACTCTGTGGCTCTAAATGCAGTTATTTGGAAAGCTGCTTTAATGCCCACAAAGCAGATACGTTCATCTTTCTATAAGATTATCATGTTGCACTTACAATTCAACGATGTGCCACCAGCGGATTATTGGCCTCATAGTGATTCTGTAGATTCAGTACCATGATAATGTCTAAATAAAGTCATACACAGAAAAAATTGTAGTGAAAATAGAATCAATAAAATTTTGATCTCAAGAAACAATTTGTATTAATTTATAGAATTTTTGTTGAACTTTATAACTTTTAAATTAAATTTTTGGTTTGTACATTTGTACAACGAGCTATAGTTCAAGTTTTTTCCTTTCTTAAATTTTTTCTTAAGAAGAATTTTTTTTTTTACAATATAAATTTGTCGTGATAAATAATTTTTGATTGAAGAAGACAAAAAAAATAATAATAAAATCTTTAGCTGGGGGACAGTTAAATGATCGGTGGCTGAGTGGTTAAAGCAGCAGAACATGAGATGTCATGACCCGAGTTCAAATCCCCGTGGGTGCTGATGAGTAGTGTAGCGACTAGGAAACAGCTAGTTGTCCCCCAGCTAAAGATTTGAATATTATTTTTCTTGTCTTCCTCAATTAAAAATTATTGACCACAGCAAATTTGTATTGTAAAATAAATCCTTCTTAAGAAAAACCTTGAACTATAACCCGTTGTACTAATGTACAAACCAAAATTTTAATTGAAACAATTTGTATTTATATATGCATCAAAAAATAAATATGGATACATTATTTTGTTGTAGAAAAAATAGTTATTTTCGATCAATAATTATTTTTTCTGTTTGAATCCACAAATTCTTTTGTGGTTTCTCAGTCTAAAAATTTATTAATTGAATCAGCGAATTTCGTTATTGAACATGAACAACTTTTTTCTGTGTAAAATTACAGTTGCGATGTTCAAAACGGCAGCGTACGTTGTCGATTAAATTTCAACACTATGATTCAAGAGAGAAAGGAAAAATTACAAAATCTGTCGATTTGGAAATAAATTTCCCTGCATAGCTCCTTCCAATGTAAAGTGCGGAATAAGAAAAGAAAAAAAAAACAAAATACACACAAGATTGTTTCTATCATGAAGCACCAGATGCGATGCATTCAAACCTGGGCCGGTAACAGATGTGTTTGTGTCAGTTTGCGTGCTAAGATTAATGTGTGCAAAAACTTCTTTCGGCTTCATATTTTTGTTCTTGGCAGGTAGTTGTTTATGTGTGCGTGCGTGTATATACACACATATACATTCATACATACATATAGATTGCAAATGTATGCATCAAAAAAAGTCTAAAAACAAAAATTAATTCCATTTAAGTTTGTTTGTATTGTTGTTGGTGCTGTTTTTCTTAACTAGGAAATTGTATGCTGCTGCCACCAAGACCATCAATATTACTACTTTCAGCCATGGTCGTCAGGAAAACGTTGCCGTTGTTGTTATCAACGTCATCATCATCACCATCAACATAAACATTTAAAAACACACATTTGATTGCATACATATGTATATATAGTATGCATGTATGTATATAAATCTATTTGTATGAATGTATAAAAACGCATAATCAAGAACATTCAAACGCAATTTAAATTTAGATGGTCCTAAGCACTCAGTTGTTGTCCCTTCACGTTAATTTTGTCGATTGCCCACCTTTTGCCATCGAAATGCTCGTACCACGTCGGACTCATCATCATTATCATCATCGTCACCATCAACTACTCGGCTCCAAAACTCGACCATTCTCTTAAGTGTGTGTATTTCTGCTGTGTGTGTGTGAGAGTTGGCTACATCTACAGTACGAGTAGTGTTTCGTTTACGCATTTATATTTTATACTTTATGTGCATAAATGCGTATGAAAGAGTTTGCGTGTGTGTGCGTAAGTGTGTTTGATTGTATTGCGAGTTAGTTTCCTCAATTTGGTCCTCCAAACAATTCTACATTTGAACATATACTCATACACACACATACCACTCGTGTTAATATATCAAACCGTGTAGTTGTTTTTATACGACGCTATATTGTTGGTCTTTAATAGATGTTATTGCTGTGCTGTTGTTGTTGTTGTTCGACTGTGCGTTCTATTGTTTTAATGCTGCTTATATGCTTAACGAACGTTCACATTTCATACACAAGCACACACACACACACACTCATCTACACACATTCACAAACATTTATGAATTTACACTTATGCAAGCAGTTTTTTTTTCCAGTGTAATTTTGAACGCATTCTAGAATTTCAATTAAAAATAAATCACACATACGTTGCCCAAGGCCTGCTGCACAACCGAAATATAAAATCTCCTGACAACTGAAGAGGCTTCGTTCGAAACGAAAATAATGGCACCATCATTTATTAGAACAAGTTGAGCCTAAAACGATGCATCGACAATAGTAAACACCTCCACCAGAGAACAACAACACTGTGAGCGAAAGTGTGCACACAGACGAACGCTAAACATTAAGAATGCCAAAGTGCGGAAATACGAAAAACGAGAACTAAAAAAAAAAAAAAAAAATAATAATAATAAACGGAAAAAAGCGATGCGAGTTGGGCCTTTAAATGCATCTACACTCGCACATTTGTGCATACATATACATATATAACAACATTGAACAGCATATGCATACATACACTACGCGTCATTATGTTAGCGTTCCCCAAAGTACTCATTTACTTTTTACCTTTTCTATTGCAATATTGGGCGCAACTTCTTAATTCTTGTTTTGTTTTTGCAATCATCATATGCGACCGTTATATATTATTTTACATTTTGTTTTATTTTTCATAAAGTACTTTGAACTTATTCTGCTTTATCAGATTAGCGCCCCCCAAATAAAATTTAAGTTACCTAGTTTGTCTTAAGCCATGTACACACGGTTGTCAGATGCTACAATATTGTAAGGTCTGGCAACATGTTGACAATGTAGTGACAATGAAAAATTGTCCCGCAGAAGTAAATTGTGTGTTCACACGATCGTAAGAAAATCTTACAATTTCATTGTCAGACTATGGTCTGACAAATAATTCATCTGACAACACAAATTGTCAGTACACACGGTTGTCAGATTGTTAGATGAAAAAAATCGCCAGACATGTTGTAAGGTATTGCCACTTATGTATACCAACAGCCATCTGTTTGGCAGTGTTGCCCATCAAACTTTTTTCTGACAATGATGCCATTGTCAGGTGCATTAATTTTATACATCTGACAATTAAAACTGAGCTTACAACACCAGCCAATTATCTGGCAATGCCGACGAAGAGTGTTCTCACGATTATCAGATGCCTGACAACATCGTCATCTTACAATTGATTGACAATGGTTTTTCTAGCAACATTGTAAGTTAAAAATTGGCAGCTCACATGATTGTTATACATTTTCAGACAATTTTACTGGCAATTTTGTAAGATCTGCAAACCGTGTGTACGTAGCTTTAGCAATTATTGTCATCAATTTTTTTGTGCAGCTTGAAATATTCAATATATTCAAACAATTGCAAAGTATGGGAAGAAGAACAGTTTTACTTTGGAGGAAAAATTGTAGCCTATTGTGATGCAGGACTAACCCTCCATAAAATTGCCGAAAAAACTGGAAGACACAGGAAAACCATAGACAATTTTCTTAAAAATAAAGAAAACCATAAAAAAAAAACTTTAAAGGCAGTAACAATCGAGTGTTTTCTGAAGCAGATAGGAGAGCTATACTGAGTGAAGCACCTAATTCCCACGACCCGTCTGCCAAAATGAAGGAATAAACTTGTGTTAAAGCGAACCTATCAACGGTGCAAAGGGTAATAAGAAAAGCAGCATATATACGGAGACAGAAATTGGAAAAGAAACTACCACTTAATACGCCAAGAAAGGAAATGCGCTTAGATTTTACCCCAACACACATGACATGGTCTGCTCAGTGGAAATACGTGGTATTTTTAGATGAAGAGAATTGCAATTTAGAAGGGCCCGATGGGTACAGTTATTACTGCCATGACCTACGTAAATAGGAACATCACTTGAATCGGTAGCACAGCCGAGAGGGACGTGTGATGGTATGAGGGGCTATATCCTACTATGGCACCTGCGAATTGCAGTTTTTAACGTCAACTATAGAAACAGCAATTTCTCAATTCCAAAACTTGTTCGGGAGTCTAGAGTGTAATTTATAACACGACAATGCCCCAATTCATACACTCCGATCCGTAAAATCCTGGATTCAAAGCCAAAAATTTGTTATCCTTGAGTGGCCACCGTACTCGCCCGACCTAAATATAATCGAAAACTTATGGGGCTGGTTGGCTAGGAACGTATACGAGTCCGGAAAGCAATACAGCACAAAAACCAGAACTACTCGAAACCATCAAACACGCTTGGTTCACCATTTTGTTGGATTATATTGAAAGTCTGTGCAATTAATTAATAGGCATATTAGAAATAAATAAATAAATTCCCAATTGAATTTTTGAGGTGATTTTATTTAAAAGTCTTCAAAATATCAAAAACTAGCAATAAAAAATTAAATAGATATATATTGAAATTATCGCAAATGGGGCTATTCTGATGACATTTTTTAATATATGTGTGTTTACATGGTGCTGAGTTCGCACCCTAGTGGGTGCTGATGAGAAGTGTAGCGACTGCAAAACAGCTAGTTTTTTCCTGTCTTTTTTAATCAAGAGTTATTGATCGCGGCAATTATTGTTATAATTAAAAATAAAAATATTTCTTGGCTTTAGCCAGGCTTGGACGAATGATACCAACCCATCATATAATATTAGAAATATTTTTTAATATACTTTTTCTAAAAATTAAAAATAAAATATTAACTTTAACGTTATACTAACCATTATTGCTTTAATTTAAGAAGAATTTATAAAAGTCAAATAGATAAAAATTGTTAAGTCCTCAACACAAATAGATTAGGTACCATTTAACATTAAGAGAAAGTATAAAGAGTGGCACTATTCTGATGACGCGCAGTGTATGTGTGTATGAATGTTTGCAGTTGTTTAGAAGTTAGAATTGATTTGTAGGGTCTGCTGGCTCGTAGAACGGTTGCAGCCGAATAACAACGTTGAATACGCACCCATTAAACTCTTATTTCACACACACACACACACTCGCAAATGCACGCGCATTCAAACACTTATACAAACACAGATACTAAAATCCATACGTATATTTGTTAATATGAATATAAAAGTAGTTGCTGCACACTCACGCATGTACGCCGAGAAATTTTAGTTTCTACAAAACCTCAGTTCAATGCACACACACGCACGCACACGTACGTACAAACTCTTAAGCATCTCCCCATTGCAGACCATTTCGGCCCCAAAAAAAAAAAAAGAAAAAAAAATTGCATGGCTTATTTGTACATTTCGAAGCGCTATGCGGGCACAGAATTGAAGTAAGTTTTGTACGTTCATGGCGAAATGCACATACAAAGTGCAACTTTCCGATTGCACTAGTTATTATTAGATCCAAGAGATTTCTGCAATACGCACAAAGACTCACGCACACACTCGCACATGGCACACACTCATGGGCATAAACTAAATAAGGTTATATTTTTCGTTAGGATTTTGTTTCTGGGCAGTTGGTGGGCTAAGGGTGATGCTGATGCTGATGATGAGTGGTCTGGGAGTTGGGGTTGGGGTTGGTGGCGTTCTTGTGCGTAACATATTAAATTGCATTATGCATACAAGTGAAAATTGTTTGCCACCTTGAGCTCTCTCACCCCCTTGCCACACGCTAACGTACACACACACGCACACACACACACACTTTCTCGCTCTTTAACTCTTCCTCTCATTCTCTCGCATTGAACACTTGCAATGCATTGCACTGCATTCATTCGCCCATTAACCCAAACTGAAAATTGCATATTCGAATGTATTTGAATTTATTTTTGTATGCATTTTTCTATTCTTTTTTTCTTTTTCCAGTTTTTTTTTCTTTTCTTGCATTCGAACTTTAAAACAAACGACGTTTGCGGCTGATGCCTAATTTGAAGTTTAAGTTCCAGCAATAGTTGAGTTTCCTCTGCTGCTTTCGTATGCACGGCATCATTGTGCATGGAAATACGACTAAGACCTGTGGTGGAATAGCATGAATGCATTTGATAACTCTATTTGTTATCGAATTCGTTTAGATATTAAATGTGCATAAATTAATTTTTTGCATTCTCTTGCTTTTTAAGTAATTAGTATTAAGAGATCTTATGCGTGCTGAAAGAATGACTTGAGCAAATTCTACTGTAGACTGTTTGAGAATTATATGTATATTAAAACTAATTTTCAACTTGTATAAATACAAAACCAAGTAGATTTTTTATCAATATATAAATGTCGCAGCACCTTGCAAATAAAGTGTGTCCCAACCTTAACAGAAGATTTGTTTTAAATAGTCTTTTAAATGTTGTTTTCTTAATGAATCATAAAGCATATAAAATTATTTGTGGAATATTACATCAGATAAATAGTCTCCATGGCTCTGCATGCACATACGCATTCGTTTGTTGAAATTTTCCTTAAACATTTTGCATAAATGTGGCTGAATTTTGTTGACGCAGGGTTGAGCCTGCTTTCTTAACACATGGCTGGTTGTGGCCTATGTCTTCAAATAATGCCATACAAAGAAATTTTATGTAAGCCAATTCTGATCACCGAAGCGAGCGAGTACAGGACGTGTAAATGTCCCATGCGGTAATTGTTTTGTTTCACGGGCATCTGTGGCATGTGTGTCCCCATTAATATTATCCCATTTTCGTGTGATTTCTAATTACCATAAAATATGAGTAACGCAGCCAAAAAGTGAATTAACTGTATTGAACCCAAGTTTACTGAGAGATAGTAAAATCAGTAAAGCTGTCAAAATTAGCTTTTCCAAGTTCGAGCGGTGACATCACACTATTTCGGTACGTGCATATATATTTTTGACACATAAAAAATGCCTTGTGTGCTAATATAGGTTGCGCTGAAACCGTAAACCAGGGGTGTCCAAAAGCTCTATATAGAAGAGCAAACACCAATACTTTTAAGTAAAAACTAATTACGCCAAATATTTATTTGATACATCTTACAAGATCTTTTATAATTTTTTGTTGTAAAAAAACAAAAGATATTGACAAAAACAAAATCTACACTAATAATCGCTGACGACAACGTTTACCAGCAAAGCATGCGAAAGTGTTGTTACTTTACTCTTGTGTGTACAGTGAAGAACGACAAATATATATATATATATATATATATATATATATATATATATATATATATATATATATATATATATATATATATATATATATATATATATATATATATATATATATATATATATATATATATATATATATATATATATATATATATAAAGTTGTTTATGTATTTTTCATTGCTAGTATGCTGAGCGCAGTATGTGTGTTTTAAAGATAAACGCTTTTACACAAACAATTGAGCATCAAGCGCATAGGGCTTGGGCACTCCTGCTGCAAACTGTCAGCTGCCAATTCAATTTTTAGACATGCCAACACTTTTCTGTTCAAATAGAGAGATATATAAGTGTTGCGCTAATTTTGGAACGTATTTTAGTTTATTTACTATTCGAAATTTACTTCATTTAAAGAAACTTTCGAGTAGTATTAGTTCCACAAACGGACTAAATTGGATTCAATGGGCTGGCAGCTTGGTAAACCTAGTTCCAGTCTTATACAGGGTGTCTCATTCCAATATCCAGCCGAAACAGGATGTCAAGATTGATTGTAACCACCATGAGAAAGCTCTAAAAAAATGCAAGGGCTTGTGCGACTAAAAAAAATGTTTTTTTAGATTTTTTTTCTCCTTCTCATTGCTGGAGTCTCTGTCTGTTTCGCTCATTCAGGGCAAAAATGTCCACTATTTATCTCTCCCATCATTTTGCCAAGAGCTTGTGCGAATAAAACATATTTGAAGTGAATAAAATGGGTTAGCAAAAAAAACGCGTTACTTGAGGTTTTTTTTTTTATTATTAGAATTATTTTTTTGTATGAAACTAACAAGTACTGTATCAATTTTCAGTCCTGATTAAATGCTCGAACTTTTAGTGGCACTTTCCTTGGCACCTCTGTACATTTTTTGTAAAGGAGGGCCTTTCAAAGTCCACAAGTTTTGAAAATTTTAAATTCATAGTTAAACAAATAGTCTTACAGCCTGTTTATAAAAGACGACTAAGCTCACTCGCGACGAGTCAATTTATAGACGAGCACGTAACACTAATTTTAAGTCTACACGTAACAGAATTCTCTCTGCGATTGAATTAGACATTCTCATCCCAGATATTATCGCAGGTGTGGACACTAAGTTAGGAACGTCGCTATGCAACTCATAGATAAAACAAATCGCAAACACATTGAATAAAATATAAAATTGAATAAAGTTTTTTGGAAAAATGAAGGTAACACAAAAGTATTTATCCATTTTGTTGGCAAGTGCTGAGGAATTATCACAGACTAAACCTTAAAAAATTATTGATTTGCTAAAGCAATTTATTAAAAAGGAAAAAAAGAAGAGACAACTTTTTAATTAAGGACAATAAAAATCCAGCGAAGAAAAGTGATCAAAAGTAAATATGTTTGTATAAAAAATAAAAATGATGCGCGATTCTGACAGCTGATTGATACTCATTAAAATGAGTTGCCAAACGATTAGGAACATTAGACGTTGCCAGAAATTTAACGTTTACGTAGCGTTTACGAAGTGTATGCATTGTAAATATGCATTGCAACTTGCATTTAGCAACTCGGCCATATCTTGAACTTAATGTGAGAGCGTGAAGCTAAAGTTTTCTTCAGAATAAAAGACATACTCGTATATATAAGTGCTTAAGAGTAATTTGAATTTCTCATGACTCAAAAGAAGTTCGTATGTTTTCTAAAGCCCTTCATTGCTCCAAAGGTATTTATTAAGTTGAATCAAAAGCAAAAAAACATTTGAAATTATTTAAAGTCTATAATAAAGAAACACTGAATAAATTGTTTTTGTTTTATTCCGATTTTTTTTTTCTAGTGTGCTTGACGTTCATTTATAAATTGAAAGTTGCAAAACGAAAAGATCGTTAGGATCACGAATATTTTCTTAATGATAATAAACAGTTTGTAACGCACGAATCAGCATTTTTTGTACATATTATTAATATTATCAATACTCTTGCAAATACGAGTACATGCAAAAATATTTTTGTATTCATAAAACATACAACAAACACACACACACACACATGCGGGCAAACAAATTTAAAATACCCCGCTGTACAGGATAACGTGCAAAATTACTGCGTACAACAGAAGCTGCATGACGAGCTTGTTGGCAACAAAATAAATCTTTTTTATGCTTTATATTACCGAAATCAATAGCCGATGCAACCAGGCAGCCAGCCATCCATCCAGCCGTCCTCCGTCTGTCTGTCCGTCCGTCCATCCTTCCAATTCTCACTTGTTGCATATGCCACAACAATCACTTAGTTAACCTGCCAGGCAGACAACCAGCCAACCAGCCAACCAGCCAACCAAACAACGCAACAACCGACTAACCAGCCAGACAGCCACACTGCCACACATATGTATAGACACTGCTGAACAGCCAAAGCAAGTTTTAAGAATAGCCAGCGAGAATTTCTAACTGCTCATCAAACAGTAGTTAGTCAAAAACAAAAAAGAACACGAAAAGTTTGCCGCGACTTAAGCGTTCGCCTTAACAAATTGTCTGCTGATCTTCAGTGTTGGCTGACGTTCAGAGGCTTGATGGAGCACAAATATCGTTGAATTGATTGATCAGTAGTTCTAATTGACAGACTGACATGCCGTGGCCAACTTTGAGTCTGTCGAATGGGCAAACGTTGTGTCTGTCTGACGAAATGTTTGTAGGGTCAGATGTTAATGGTTGCCAGGACTAGAATTATGTGCTACTGTTTTTTCTGCTTTTGGCAAAACAAAAAACATTTTCTTTTTCTTTTACATAATATTTATATACATATTATTACATAAAAAAACAACAATCTCGTATTTAAGTAAAAACATTGTTTGTGCACATCGTTCACGAGTAAATACAAACTGTTTGTGTAGGTACAGTGGTGACCAAATTTGTTTGTATATTTGAGCTGTTGCGGTAAACACTCTTCAAGTGAATCTAATCTTTTCAGCATATGTTGAGATCGTCTGAGTACTGGACCTGATGAAAGCTGCCATTATAAAAACAAGAAAAAACTTAATAACTTATTTTCTGTTTAACTAGTCTTTTCGATTTTTATTGTATTTTATAGATTGAACTTTAAGTTTAACCAAAATAGAGAATTGGTATAATGAAGCATGAAGTTGGATAGGGCAATGTTGTCATGCTTTAGAGCCCCTTGTTTCCGTGCAAAAGGCACGTTTGGCGGCATTCCTCCTAGCAGATGGACTATAATGAGGCTCGTGACGATTTTTGCCGAGCGTGACACAATCGTGAGAAGGTCTTATCATCGAGATCCCTCAGTTCAGACGCAGGAAACTATCGCTACTTTAGCTGCTGCTATAGAATCCAATACTAGAGTATCGACAAGTAGCTTATTTTCTCAAATGGGTGTCAGCAGACAGTCACTACAGACAATTTTGCAACAAGAGTTAAACTTATTTCCATATAAGATTCAATTAACAAACAAACTGAATCCTTAGAGTCTTCCCGATTCGCTTGGAATTTTGTAAGAAAACTATTCAAATGATGACCGAGGTTGAAAACGTCTTGAACTGAATTTTTATGTCTGACGAGGCATATTTTGATTTAAACGGTAATGTTAACAAACAAAATTGTTGAATATGGAGTAATTCTGACCCACAGATACTCAATCAGATGCAATTACATCCACTTCGCATTACAGTGTCGGGCCTTATTTTTTTTCGAAGAAATCGGTCTTACTGTTACGGTCAATGGAGACCGTTACTTGAAGATGTTGAAAGAGTTTTTCTTTCCAGGAGATGAGCCAACTTGTCAAATAGCCATGCCTGTTATAACAGAATTGAGGCAAAACTTCCCAATAAACTGATTTCAAGAAACTCCGCATTCCATTGGCCTTCCAGGTTTCCTGATCTCAATGCAGCTGATTTTTGTTTTTTGTGGGGTTATTGCAAACAAGAAGTTAACAAAAAAAAAAAAACCCCCCAACAAATTTGAATGATTGAAAGCAATTCATTCGAACGGTAATTGAAACAAGATCATGTAAACTTCATTTTTTATTTGTTATGATTCAGGCAAATTTTCGTATATTTAAATAAATTATTTTAAAGACACTCATTTTAGCCAACTAGTGTTCACTGTGCGCTTACTGATGGTTTGTAGTGGGACTCTGTAACTTTTAACGATCCGATAATTGTAAATTTTTTCACCCATATTTCATCCCCTGCAGTAACGATTGTATGCTCCTGTAATATAATTTAGGCGACGGTAAGCGCAGCTGTAGTTTTGTGAACCTGATAATGGGCAGCAAAAGTAACAGCTGATTTCGCTCGACAGCAAATACAATTTTTCTTTTCTTTTTAACAAACAGAAAAACTGCGAAGCTTTTTGTTTTTGCTTGTCTACTTGTCTGAGGCAGGAATCAAACCTGCGACCTCGTGACTGTTGCCATCGAGGCACCCAGTTAAGTGATATTGCTAAATAATAAAATTTGCTAAAATATTGTTATAATTATTATAAATTATTATAAGGACACCACTATCTTAATAAAAGTAACAGAATCATACTAGAGGCCATGTTTGACAAACACAAATTCTAGCTATTGAACGAATTTGATGGCAAACCATCAGGCGGTACTATCAGACCCAGTTTGATTGTATAATAGCCGCTTAAGAGGTTGTTTCGTTAACGTGTTTTTCATATAAAATTATTATACTTTTTATAATACAAAACGAAATTTTCAAAATTCCGAGCGTTTTTGTTGAAATAACGCACTTTTTCCCCCATTTTAGTGCGTTTTGAAGTTTCAAAGTTGACACAGCTGCCCGTATGGTTTTCAATTTCACTGTGTCTGACTTTAGTGCTCGATCTGTCTTAACAAAATTGTAGTTATTTGTAGTCTTTATAATGTTGGAATTTGCCCACAATGAAAAAATTCGGGGTAGTATAGCTTTGCTTCCTCTCATTTAATGTGGCTTTCTTAGGTTTTATTTAATATTTCAATTTTTTGTTTTTTACGTCTTCAAGAAAAGAAAAAAAACTGCGTTTTGGCTTGAAATAATTTTGATCAATGAGAACAGTTAATGGTTTAAAGCAAAACAGACAGGCAGAGGCAAGCAGGCAGTTAAACGATGAAGAAGAAAACATTTCTCTGGTTGTTGTTCAATGTTGCATATTGCAGCATCAGTTTCAACAACTCCGCCACAACAAACCATTCGCTCTGCTACTATACACCTTTCGTCAGCATCATTCAGTCAGTTAGTCAGTATGTCTGTCTGTCTGTCTGTCAGTTAGCCAGTAATACCTTTAATCATATTTTCAGCAAATTATTATAATGTATTATTATTGTAGATGTTGTGCTAAATTGTTTTTGTTTTTGTATATCCTCTTGTTCTTTTTTTTTTTTTTTTCTTGCTGACTTCTTACTGTTCTTATTCTTCTGACAGCTTGCAAACACACAAAATGCGAATATTTGAAGTTTCTTGTCGTTGGCCATAATGTGTTTTAATGGCTTAAATAATGTTTTGTTTTTTATTTGTATTTACAATATTTTGCATTTTGTACTTTTTCTTAATATTTATTTTGAATTCGTATTGTTTTTGTGGATATCATCCAATTATGGTCAACTTTTGAAAGTGGTAGTTATTCATTTATTTCATTCTGTTCCTTTAAGCTTTAGGTTTGGTTTTCATTTGGCTTTGTGGGAAACTTGAAGAAAAAGAAAAAAGAACTAAAATTAAAATTTGTTTTATTCTTAATAATTTGCTGCTGCCAAGTCCACTATCCATATTTTCCTTTTCGAAAGCAAAAAAAAAAAGAATGAAAATGCCGTAAATTGCTGGATGGAATTGACGATGCTTATCGGAAATTTTACATAACAAATACATAATTTAATATTGGTTGGTTGCTTAAAGATAATAAATTGTTGTGCTACCATCCATTTGTTTCTTTGACACAAAACTATTACCTTAACCATTCAGCCGTACGCCTATTAACTCTAATGTCAATCTGAAATCCATTTTCTAAAAGGTTAACTTCAACAAAAATGCACAAAAAAAAGGGGGAAAAGAAACAGATTTTAAAAACACACATACATGCATATGAACCTATAGTGTATGTATACACTACTACATATATTGAGGTGAAGATATTCAGACATTTGTATCTTTATACGGAAATTTGCACAGAGCAAAAAATCAAAAATAAAATAAAAAAATAAAAAGAAAAACAAAATATATATAAAAACTATAGTAACAAAGAACTCAGTGGTGCTGAAGGTTAAAATGAGCTCCTGCTCCTGAGAAAAGTGCAAATGTCCTGGTAGCAGTGTGTTTCAGTTTGGCATCAAAGGAAATTTGTTTCTTGTTATTTAATTTTTTTGCTCTCATTTTTTTACTTTTTTTATATTTTTTAAGTTGTTGCTCAAACATTATTTTATAGTGACAAAAAACAAGGAATAATGAATATTTTCTGGCCATAAAAGCATAAAAATGCACACATACGAGGGCAACTACAAAAATTAAGGCAAAAATGCCGTAAGACAGATCTAATAATTAGTAGCAAGGCAGCTTTAATAGGTACATGATACAAAAAACAAGGTAACCGCTTCGCTACAACAATACAACAATAAAAAAAACAACAGGTATTTTGTTTGTGTAAAAAGGAGAATTCACACTTACGCTGTCAAAAGTAGTTGATAAAGACATGTACAAAAATTTAAATGGCACTGAAAAAGGTAAACAAAGCTTGACAGCGAAGGTGCCGTCATATTAACTGAATTCGCCTGTATTCGCCGATGCATCCACCTAATAATGAATTCGCCTTGAATAGGTAGTGGCAGAATTACAATAAATACAACACCAAAAAACATCAACAGGTATTTTGTTGGTAGAATTTACGAACAGTTGTCAAAGTCTACATATGTCTTTTTGACAAATTTACGAAAGACAGCTGTGCTTGTACCACTTCTGCATTAAAGCTGCCTTGATTAGAAGCATTTTTTTAGTTAAACGTCTAACCAGAGCACTCACTCTGCTTTCTAGGGCATACAGGGATAAGCGTTTCTCGTTTGTTATAGCAAATAAAACTCTTGGAAGCTGCATGACCTACCTTGTGTTAGACTGCGGAAGTCCTTACCAAGGTTAAAATGTTAGAACTGATATAAGCTAGCAGATCTTTTTGGCGCTGATCATGCTTCATGTGTTTTAAATCTGAGATCGCAGTAAAGGCAGAGTAGTACTTTTTCTACCATTCTATGCACATACGTTTGTTGCTGCTGTTCGTGTTTACACATTCACATGTTTTTTACTCACCCCTATCGTGAATAAGATGGGAAATATTTGTTCCCATAAAATGTTCAATTCTCAAGAATTTCATGGGAACTCTTGTACGAGCTATCAGTACGTGGTGAATGTAAAATAAGTATGAAGAGTAATTAATAAAAATGACAAACTAATAGTGCAGTGAAGAAGAAGTGTGAAAACTAAGTCAAAAATGCCGTAAGACAAATTTAATAATTAGTAGCATGTTTTTTGTAGTTAAACGCCTAACCAGAGCACTCTGCTTTTTAGAGCATACAGAGGTAAGAGTTATAACAAATAAAATTCTTGGAGGCCGCATGACTTACCTTGTGTTGGACTGCGGAAATCCTTACCAAGGTTAAATTGTTAGAACTGGTATACGCTAGCAGATCTTTTCGGCGCTGATCATGCTTCATGTGTTTTAAATCTGAGATCGCAGGGAAGGCAGAGTAGTACTTTTTCTACCATTCTATGCACATGCGTTTTTTGCTGTTGTTCGTGTTTTCTTATACTCGTATATACATATTACTCCATAACATAGTCATATCTCAAAAAATTAGCTTTTCGAGTTAACAATGTAGAATTGTTAGCAGTACTACCTTTTATGTTGTGCAAAAAATTTATTCAAATTACTTTTAAACTGTTTCCTTTAGGAAATATTTTCTAAAAAAAAAATGTCTAAGACTAGTATGGAAACCAAAAATTTTAAATGTGTTTTGCTCGAAATAAGCTTTTTTTTAGTTATGACTATGTTGCAATAAAGGCGCGATATGTATATTACTCACCCTTGTCATGAATAAGATGGGAAATATATAAAATAAAATTTTCAATTCCCAGTAATTTCACGGGAACTCTTGTACGTGCTATCAGTACGTAGTGAATGTAAAATAAGTAAGAAGAATAATTAAAAAAAAAATGTCAAACTGACAGTGCAATGAGGAAAAAGTGTGAAAATTTGCTTAGAATCGGAGGAAGAATGTCGACAACACAGTATAGCTCGTAGACGTTTATGAGATGAATCTAATCCGTTGCAGTTACCCGATACATCGTAAGTTACTTATTTTATAAACAAATTGTGTTAGTAAATAACTCTTTTGTTTTAGAAACAATTGAGTTTTTATTCGCTATTTTAGCTTCTAACATTTATACCAATAAAAAAGTATAAATAGCTTGTTTTCTATGTTTCCCAGCTATCTATATGTCGACATTTCATAGGAACTACCCTAATCATCAGTAGACTTTGGAAATTTTTGAAAGATATTCTCAAACATTCAACTTTATATCCCAACAATCTAAATAAACTGCTGAGAATTTAAAAAGAAAAATGCTCTAATAATACCTGTCAAAACACAAAAAACAAGCTTTTTCATTTATACACGTCTCTAACATTTCTCTACACCTTTCAAACAAATGAACAACCGTTGGTTGCTACGATTTTCTTTTTGAAAGTATCGAAAAACCGAGAACAAAAATTGAAACAATTGAGTTTTTATTCACTATTTTGCTTCTAATATTTATACCAATAAAAAATTATAAATAGCTTGTTTTCTATGTTTCCCAGCTATCTATATATCGACATTTCATAGGAACTACCCTAATCATCAGTAGACTTTGGAATATAAAGTAGACTTTGTTGGGATATAAAGTTGAATGTTTGAGAATATCTTTCAAAAATTTCCAAAGTCTACTGATGATTAGGGTAGTTCCTATGAAATGTCGACATATAGATAGCTGGGAAACATAGAAAACAAGCTATTTATAATTTTTTCTTTTGTTTTAGATTTATTTAATATTATCGGACAAATAAAGCAATAATATACCAGTAATAAAAACATCTTTGTGTACCTGGTTGTGGTTATTTGCAGAAGGTGGATGCCAGAAAAGTGTAGCCAGAGGATAAGATTTGTTGATGTCACACATCCAGCACCCTGCACTATTTAAATCTTCCATAAAAGAATTCCAAAATTAAGAAAAATGGGCCTGTTACTTTACATTCTATTGAGCATGCGAAGCCATTTACCGTCATCCCGTCATCCTAATTTTTTGGCTCATGCATTTTTGAACCAAAGCCCACAAAAAAAGAGATTCTAGCGAATCCAAATCCAAAAATCAGCCCTAATGTATTCATGTATGCGGTAGTTATACAAAACAAAACCAAATTGCCAAAAAAAAGAGAGTTTTTTAAGATCAGTATTTTCAACTGAAAATTAACTCGTAAGAAGACTTTTTTACTTTAATGAAAATGTTATAAAGGGAAAAGATTTTTAATTTCAATTGTGCATAGTTTGATTTTCTCTTTTGAAAGTTTAGTCAGTTCACTTCAATATATGCTTGCGATCTGAAATCGCCAATATTGAGAGGTATATGTTTGCCAAAAGACCTCTTTGGCGACTTCAAGCTACAAAACCAAACTTTTTGCCATAAGCGTTTGTCAGCCCATGACTTTTTATTTCCTTTTAGTACGTTGTAAATATTGGGTGATTATAGTTATAAAGAGGAATATACACGTTCAAAATCAACATCAAAGATTTTCTTAGCGTAAGAAAGTAAAACAGCGGGTATGCTGGAAGAAGATTCTTTGAGCTTCGTCCAGCACCGTCGCAACGGTGTAGCGAAACAACAAAAAAAATCCCCCAATAAATGATCACAATATTGCTGAACGAACGAACGTGTTTTTATCTCGTAAAAGGAAAACGCAAACTTCATAAGAATGGAATAGAATGCGACATTTCTTCTGTCTAATTCTCAATTTTCAATTTAAACATTTTAAGCAAGAAAAGAAAAACATTCCCATAATGTGCGAAAATGAATATTATTCATCAGCATTATTTTATTAATTAGAAATGCAAATGAATTTCTGTTTTCTGTAGATCCTTAGGCTTAGGTATTGAATCTTTTTCATTGGCTCTCAAATTTCTTTAATCATTTTTGTTTTAGCAGTGTCATGTGGCACATGAGTTGGTTGCTGCTACCAGCGGCAAAAGAAAAATAAGGCTCCAACAACTATATATAGGTATATGAATGGATGACAGCAAGTGCGTATGAATGTATTTTAATGCACCTATACATACATATGCACACTTGTGTTTGCATATACTCATACAAATACATAAACGTTAGGAAAAAGTGACATGAAAAAAGTTTAGGATCAGCAAAATATATACAGCGTAATTTTTTTCCTTTTTCCTATTTTGTACTTTCCGTACGCCGTATTAGATTGAATTCTTGAAAGTCGGTGTCCATCTAAGCTTAAGTTGGCCTGTGTGTGTGTGTGTGTGTTTGTGGCATTGTCTCTATGTGTTTGGTATGAATTGATTCTGCATCGCCACTGAGTAACGTAATTCTTTAGGTTCTTTTTCGTTTCCTCTCCATGTAGAAATTTGCATAAACATACTCGTACAAAAAATATAGTAGTGTAAATATGCATAAACTTTCTGCACACATACTTACATACACAGCACAAATATAATGCATATGTATGTATGTTATATAGCAACGAATATCTTGTCATAGATGAAACTATTTTTTTTCTTGTTTCGTTTCAATTCTTATGAAAGAATAGAAGAAGTAGGCTTGAATGAGTATGGAAATTGCATGTGTATGTGTGTGTGTGTTTTAGAAAGGACCAGCCAACAAACCATGAATTTTTTCATATAAACACAATTCAATAGCCAAAGGAACCTTGTTTATGCTCGTATGTAGTATTTCATGAAACTCCTATCAGGCTTCAGATCATACGGTTTTTAGTGGCAACTTTACCTTAACCATCATCAGTGCACGGCATCAGAGGAGGGCTAGAGATTAGTTTAACTTCACCAAAAGACGAAAATCCTGCCAATGTATGTTTGTAATATATTGATGCAGCAAAGGATTCAAGTTTATGTATACACAAATGTGTACATATTCCTTTTTTGTTGTTGTTGTTAGCGTACGCATCAACATTTTTCCAACGTAGAACTTTTTACTGCAAAGTCATGAGTTTCTTTTGGTTTGCAAAAAAAGCAAAAAAAAAAAAATACAGAAAACTTTTCACTTTTGGATTGCATTACGACAGCTACTGTGTCTAACTGGGTGGCTGTTATTGATGCCTTAAAAATAATCATACCATTTTTTGGATTCGGAAATATTAGAAGCAACTAGACTCAGATGTGTAGAATATTACAACAAAAACTTAACCTGCACCCAGCGTTCGCAAAAAATCATCGTCATCATCATCATCATCGTCGTAGTCGTCGTCATGAAAAATAACAGCACCAACACAACAACAGCAAGCACAAGAGTGTCATATAACTAAGTAGCGATGTGCTTACTTGGTTTGTCCTCTAGCTCTCACGCTATGGAGCCCATGTCTGTTTTTCTTGTACGAGTGCTCGTATGTAACACTGTATATGCATGCATATTAAATTGAATCGAATTCTACACTCATATGTTAGTAACAAACTCACACAAATTACAAGCAGATCCACATACACATACACACGCACATGCATACTTGCCAACAAACTAACTTATATCTATAGACAGACGTTACACTTTTATTGCCCCCTGCCAACGATTCAAGTTGCAAGCATCCTGCCCTTCATGCCATTCATCCAGCCATTCATCCAGCCATCCATCCATCCATGGTGTTGTTCCATACTTTATTGTGCAAACGTCGTAGCTAGAATAAGTAACGTTTAGAAATAGGCGGAGTTATCAACGTTTCAAGTCTTTATAATAAAAATTCACCGTATACAAATTTATATTTTTCTATATCTTTTAAACACACACTCAGACACACACACACACACACACACATACACACATGTATGCCTCAGCTTACAAACGTGCATACCAATTAAATGTAGCAGTATTCATCCATTCATACATATATACATACCAATACATACAGTGTAGTTTAGTTATTTTTAATGGAACAGCATCACTATCGTCAGCATTAGAAATTAGAATTTTTGGGCGATTTCTTTTCACGATTTTAGGCTTTAGCAAGCTAAAGCTAAGGCCAAGTCTATAAGATGATTTTAAGCTTCACGTTCCACAAAGCGATAAATCTATTTCCTCCTAATATTTCTATATATTAAAGAATTATAAAATCACTTACAGAGCATCCTCCGGGAAGGTATACCACGCGCAGTAATTCTATTATAATCCTGGCTGTATGCGAAGTGTCACCGTGATACAACATACATATTAATCAAGCCCAAAGCATGCAGTTGGGGTGCTGAAAAGTTTTTGATCATATCACGATATCGTTTCCCGTTCACAGTTACCGTTACGCCGTTTTCATTGTCAAAGAAGTAAGGTCCAATGTTTAGGTTATGTTAAGTAGGCAGGCCACCAGATTCTCCAAAAAATTGCTTACAGCCATGTTCCGAGAAACGCGCGTTCGGAAACCGCAAAGCGTTCTGAAAAGCGCTTAATTAATTTTTATGTGTTCTAAGGAACACGCGTTTTACTGGCGTTTCGGAGTTTTATATCCGAAAAAATACAACATGTGTTTTACATACGTATATGTATGAGGTAGTTATATAAAATTAAAAAAAAAAATTTGACAACAAATAGAAAAATTTTTAAATTTAGTTTTTTACTTGCAAATGTTTAAAATTCTTTCAACTTTTTGTTGAAATAAAAGGAAAACCTATTAAATTTTATTTTTAATTAAAAATTTTTTGGTTTGTACATATGTACATCGGGTTTTAGTTCAGGTTTTTCCTTTCTTAAGTTTTTTCTTACAAACCAAAAAATTTTTAATTTAAAAAATTATAAAAATTCAACAAAAATTTAACTATTAAATTTTAGTTGTGAATAATTTTATTGCTTTTGGAAGCTCAGTTTTAGCAAATTCAATCAGTTCACTTCAATATACACATGCGATTTGAAGTCGCCAATTTTAGGCGATTTGCGTTTTCCAGGCCACCTATTTGTGCGATTTCAAATCGCAAAACCATACTTGTTGCGTTATACGTTTCTCAGTACACCTATTTCTCGATATCAAATCGAAAAAGTTAAATTTGAGCGATTTGCGTTTCACAAAACATGACTGTTAGATTCTGCAGGACCCACCTAACCCAAGACCGTTTGTAATTGCCTGAAAAGTGGAAGAGCAGAGGTGAAAAATAGAACTTATAGGGATATAGTGGGAGTGTGGGAAACCGTTTAATGTGGCGCCTCGGACTGGCCGTGGCCAGTGACAGGTAGCTTTAATAGCTAACTCAATGTTCCGCATCAGTAAAAGTAAACTAAACATGTCACCGAGATCGGTATCTCCATCTTTTCAGGCTTTCTTTATGCCATTTTCTTAAACTACCCACTTACTAATGATTTTATTGTTGTTTCGCAAGCTTGCTTCTGTATGTACTCGTATATACGTGGCAATTATATTTGCACATTTAAGTTTAGGATTGCCAATTACTAGAAGGCTCAAGAGCAATGTAAAAGGAATTAAAGAAGTGTAAATAGCAGACAGATTTTTGGCAGATATGGAGTTTAATTTCCAACGTTCTGCAAGACAGTCATAAGTCAGAAAAGTAAGCAAGTTTTGTGTGTTAATGCTCAGTGGTATTAAGTATAAATAAAGCTGTAAAGTATTTTAGTACCGTGTAACGAAAAAGTGTTAGTATCAATTAAAGAATCCACAAAAGCTTTTTTTAAAGGTAGGTTGCGTTAGGAAGGCATACCGCTGGATTACAAATGTGTCCTAGGTTCTCCAGCTCACTTGGAGCCTATATTTGTTTTCTTTGTATTTGCTTGGAAAAAAGAGAGCTGGAAGGATACAGGTGAAAAGAGGAACTATGGGGGGTGGTACAGGGATATAGTTAGGAGGGGAGAAGCTGGGAAACTGTTCTGTGTGGTGTTACTTCCTATTGCACTAACCATCCGCTACTCCTTATGAACTAGTCTAGGCTAACTGAGGTCAGACATGATAGGCCATTGAAGCTCCGTTCGCCTAGATGCCTTAGACGGTGGTGTTAAAATAAATTCTTCTATAGCCTGCTCCTTAAAGCTAAAAACGTAGCAATATATCTTTAGCAAAGATTTGTCATTATTCTTAGTAGGAGCCACGCTTGAATCTTAGTTGACTTGGGCCTAGATGCCTGCGCATAATATATTTACGTTCGTTATAACCATATTGGACTCTGTAGCATTTTATATGTTCGAATTGTGAGGTTACTCATGCTCACGAAGGAAAACTTAAATTCAATCACACACATTCATGCAAACATACTCACATACACATAGATATGTATGCTTTCCTGCAATATTTTGTACCCTTTTGCTGGATCCACTTGCACACACCAGACACACTTGTGCATTTTCACATGCTCCAACTTGTATTGTACGTGTAGTTTGGTTCTGTTTTTTTTTTTGCAATATTTTGTTCCTGCTTCAATTTTTTCGTTTCGAAATCGTTTACATACAAACATGCTGCATGTGTTTTCCTTGATACGGAGCAAGCAACAATAACTACAACAACGAACTTGTATTAGAATATGGTGATTCTATAGATTTTTTCCTTATGCAAAACATTTATATATGAGTTTGAGAAAATGAGAAAAAAAAATTATTGCTTTACTCAATAGTACTTCAATGCTGAGATGACGTTGTCGATAATGGAAGGGAACGAGTATGATGATGGCGATGACTTTATTGGAATTGGGTGACGGTAATGGGGGTGGCGGTGATGACGATTTTAGTGTTTGATGTTGGGCGAAGGAGGAGTGTAGGGGAGGGATTCAGAAGGAGAGCTAGAGAGGCTGTTTGTTAGAAAGATTAGTGGTGGGAGGTAGGAATGAGTGAAAGAGGCCGAAAGAGAGTGAAGTCGACGGAGGTTCAAGTGTCTTTCTTTGCTGTTATCGGTTCTAATGCTGGCAGTGTTGACGGTTGCTACTGCTGCTAGTTTTGTAACAGTTTTTTTTCTTCTCTTTTTTCTATCAATTTTTCATATATGAATTTATTTTGTTTTTTAGTTGTGAAGGTAGAAGCGAGACATTTTTGCTAATGCATTGATTAAAATTGAATTTTTAATTAAAATATATGTTGTTTTTGTTCTTGCTGTTGTTGTTGTTCTTGTTGTTGTGTCCCCCTCCAGCCCCCGGTGTGTTTGTTGCTGTTGATATTTAAGTAACAACTGCACTTGTAGCTGTGTAGTGTAGTGTTGTGTTTTTTTTTATTCCATATTTTATTTAGATTTGTTTTAACCGTTTCCTTTCCGCTAACACGGGTTTGTTGGTGTGTGTTTGCATGTTTTCTACCTTCGACGAGTACTTACACATACCGTTTGGATTAAATATTATTATTATTTTTATTTCGTTCTTTTTTAATTCTTTCAATGATTGAGGAGTAGTTAGAATACAGGGATATATCGAATATTTATTATTATTCTTTTTTGTATGAAACTTTTTTTTTTTCTTTATTGTTTGCATTTATATTGTAGATTATAAAAAAAAAATCCCCCCGCCATCAAGGTTTGCTTGTAGATACGAGTATAAAGTGAAATATTCTTAAGCGCTTTATATTGGAAAATACATTATTATGCATAAAGTTATTGTGTATATATTATACATACATATATGTATGTATGTACATATTTTAATATCGAAAACGATTTAAGAGTTATTCAAAATCAATAACTAGTGGATTGTGTTGTAATAAAAAATATACCAACCCTTTCCTTGCCGTATTTTGTCTAACATCTATTAATCATATGTATTTGTGCATGCATATGCATGCTTTTAATTAAAAACTTTTCTTTAATATAGAAATATGACGTTGAACAAACACCAGTCAAGTCAAGTGAACACAGACATACGTATTTAAAGTTTATATAAAATTTAAAGATTTTCTAATATTCCAGTATTGAAAACCTTTCTTATCAAAACGACACTTGTTTATATTTACCAAGTGCTTATTTAGAAAATGTTATACATAAGTATGTAATAAACATTTGTACGCATACTCAAAAACTATAACAACTTAACAACCAAATGGTCTACTTATGCCAGTAACCTTGAGGAATTCCCTTGTCTTGCTAATGCAAACTCCCAGACAGTTGTATGCAAAGTATACATACTTTCAAGATATTTTTGTGTCTACTTTAATGTCTAGTCTGACAATCATATGCATCTCATTGAAAGAAATTCTCACACACTTACTACATCTAAGAAATTGTACTCTATATAATGCACCAAAAGTCCTTGCCACATATTTTCTTCATTCATAGAAATAAAATTCATACAAGGATATAACATTACCACCAGCAACAGCAGCAGCAACAGACAGCAAGACGGACAAGAAAACAGACAGTTAGTCATTTTGCTTGGAGTGCATGTGTGTCAGTGTGTGTGAAAATGTAAGCATTTGAAAAATATCCAAAAGGAGTTCAAAAGTTGCAACAGCTTCTTAACACAACATTTGAGTTAACCACTTTTCCACAAGCACACTTACACACACTGACACACAATCACACAAATACATATGTTCATAAATACTGCTACTTATTGTTGGCTAAATTCCTCTTAGACATGCACCATTCTTCTTTATACTCCTTTAAACACCTACTTGTAGACAAACGTATACACAAAAGATTCTACAAGGAAGTAGAACTTTCACTTTCACACATTATTTTTCATTGAGCAAGCAACGGCTACAGCAGCAGCAGCAACAGCAACAGCAGCTGCTGCTGTTGCAAAAGCAGCAACATCAACAACAATGTGTTTTATATTTGGAAAATTATCTGTAATTTCTCGACACCAAGAAAGTGTTTTCCTCTGAGACGTAAAAGAACTTCCCAAAACTCAAAAATAAAGAAGAACAACAAGCAGCAGCAACATAATGAACCCACATGAGTCAAGGAGCAAATGTTCCCATATGAGCAAACATAATTTAAGGCACACACACATACTTATGCTTGTGTACATCTCTACACACACACACACACACACACACACACATGTATGTTTGGTTGTATGTTGGCAAAAGTCAAGCAGACAAGGACGTTCAGCTTATTTTCTTCTCATACAGAGAAGCTTCACAAGGCAAACCTTTTATACACACATATCACACACACACACACACTCACACACATTCACACAAGTCTTACAAACATTTATATTCATACTTATTGTAAGAATAAGAAGACTTAAGTTCACATATTGGCAAACAATCTAAAAACAAGCTACAAAACATGAAAACACAATTGCCACAATTGAGTTCATCATACTGCATACTTGGAAGCAAAAATATACACACACTCACACACACACTCACACACAAACACACACACACACAGCCAAACACTCTCTAACAGATACACAAATATGCCGAAAAAAAAAATACATATACTCGCATGCAGAAATATTAAGTAATAGAAAACAACACCACCAACAAAACTTTAAGTAAAGTAGTTGTATGTTTGTACGAGTATGTAGGTATGTTCATAACTAGATTTCGTCCTTGTTAAGATTTTTTTCTCTTTCTCTGGTCCTGAAGAAAACAGGGTCGTTGTTGCTCATACTGTTATTGCTGTTGTTGTTGTTGTTGCGGTTGTTGGTGTTGGTGTTTCCTTCTTCCTTTAGTAGTGCAAGTGCAAATTTAAGGTATTTGCATGCTGTCAAGCAACAACTTCGAGACGAGTAACTGCATTAGATTTGAAACGAAGGCGATGAAAAGCAATAGACTAGAGCAGCAACTTGCTGCTGCACTGATTTACACAAAAATTCAAACTCACAGTCGTCTCTGTGTATCAGTGTCAATTTGTGTGTTGTCATATAACAGATAAAAGTCCGAACCTCAAGTGCTCAAGCAGTGGAATAATAAGAATACATACAGGGGTCGGCGCTCATCACCAACTTTGAACTACGAAAACCGCTTCTTGATTCTATTAAAAAATTATTTGAAGCGAATAAAAAATTTGTTGGATTTTTCGCTCCAAAGTTGTTTGCTCGACTTGCAATTTGTAATGTACTCGTATAATAAACTAAGAAAGAAAAACTAATCGTCCTTAACTAGTGGCTTCTGATGACTAGGCGCTAGAATTATGGAAAAGTAATCTTAGTTAAAAATGATGCAGTTTAACCAAACTAGTTCTACCAGCGGGAACACAGACTGGATGGGAAGGACCCCACTTGACCTTACAATTAGAAGGTGTGAGAAACAAGTAAGGCCATAACTTATAGGGACCGCAGAGCACAGATGTTTTGCGGAGGTTACCGGTCGACTACCAAGGCTATCATCGCCCATGTGTGACTGTAGAAGGCTGGTAGTGCTGAGAGACTTCCTTCCACAGAGAAAGAAGGTTGCGTACTATAAAAGAAAGATAAACTGAAGTTAGAAGAATGGGAAACTAACCTTAATTTAAAAATAAAGCAGTTTCACCAGAATAGCTCTATCTGCGGGGACATAGACAAGATCCCGTTTAACCAAGTACAACCGTAACTTATTACGACTGTATAGCACAGATGTTCTGGTGAGGTCATCTGTTGGCTAGCGAGGCTATCATGGCCCGTGTATGATTGTAGAGGAACAATAGTCCTCGGAGATCATCCACAGACAGGGTTGCTTACTATGGTGGTGGTTCTGATGGCACATTGTTACATAGGGCCACCGACATTTAGTGATTTCTGTAGACGTGGTACGAATGAGGGGGAGAAATAGAACACTGAGCACTTCCTATGTTGTTATACAACTCTTTCTTGTATAAGAAGGTTGCATCTGCGCACAACGATACTACATGGGCTGGCATGCATATTCGAATTCGGGGTAAATGGACTGCAATTTTTTATTTGGTTCTCCTGACGCGATATAAGATATGATGCAAATAAATGGGTTTTCATGAAACTGATAGCCCAGCTTTCTCAATTTTGGGTACTCCTTGTCAGCGATTTGAAACGATGGTCATTCAACCTGGAACTGATTGAGATTGTGCGGTTTGATAGTGTTACACATTCTTTTGTGGAATTTCTTACGCCACAGCCATAACAACTTTAAAAGCGAGGATAGGCTGCAAGCCAATGTCATCGCCAAGTCTTACCCCACACCAAGTGGAAGTAAAAACCGAAACCGCCGAGTCTTTCCCGGTGACATGGCGCTTTTGATGCGGCATTGTCACATAGGAATGCTATTAGAAGGTTATAGCTTTCCCTAATGATTTCTGTAGAAGATTTAGGAGTGAAGAGAAGAAAAAGAGTGTTGTGCATGTTATCTGACGTTGTGCGAGATTTGTGCGTTATGCGACGTTGAGAGTAATATATAGGCAGAACAATACTTCGGGGACAAGTAGACATATTGGACTACGAATTGAACAGCATGAATTGTTTTATTCGGTTATCGGGCTTGGATCTGAGCTTTAGTTTGATTTATGAGCCAGACTCAATGAACATTTACATTTAGGATGTGCGTTGTTTAACAAGCGGTAGTAAAAACGGAAAATACTTAAGCATAACTACAATTCTTTTTCAAAGTGGATATGCAAAATTAAAAAACGATTGAGATATCACTTACATTCACCTATTTTTTCCAGTTATAAACTATTAGAATCAATACCGTCTGAAAGTTAGGGAACCAAAAAAATGTAAGCGCGATTTTGTTATTTTGGATTTATGCCGAAATGAAATGATTCAAAACTTGTTATTGCATAAAAACCGTTTAAAGACGTATTGTAGCGGTAACATATTAGATTTAAGAATTTTCCACGCAAAACTGACTTTGTGAGTTATATAAACCTATATACACAGTGTTGCTGCTTTAGTGCGAAAATTGGAGCTACGGTATTGCTACCAGGAAAGGTGGGGGGATTTTGGGGATTCATGAAGAGTATTTTGAGAACATGGAATCGGTTTTTCCTATTCGGTGCGCCTTTTTTGCCGTAGAACAGGCATTTGAACTATAAAGCATTACTGCGAAAATTGAAGTTACCGTATTGCTCCTTTTTTTAATAATCTGGGACCAGTACTCAAGGAATAGGTGTTGATGAGAAGGAAAGAGGTAGTAGTGTTTGTGGAGGTTTAACTTTAACAATAACAACACGAAAAACTAAAACAAACTCTATTGCGTCATGTAAAATGTTGGAATTAAATTAGTTAAAACTGATCAGTGCCCAGTGTATATACCTTCGATACTGCTCAGATTAGAAAAATTTAGTCCAACACCTTCCACACTACAAGGCAATGAAATGCCTGAGGAAGTAGGGGGATTTTGACGTTTCCTGAAGCCGAATTTAGGAATTTCGCAAAAAACTCGAAGTCGCTTCGCTAACCGTACCGAAACCGATTTTGCATATTCGGTACACCTTTCGGCTGTGGAACATGTAACTGAAATATTAACGGTCATTCTAATTGAAAGTCGAAGTTGCCATATTGAAGTTGCCATATTGTTTCCAGGGAAGTGGTACATTTTAGCGATTCATAAAGCCGATTTTGGGCATTGGTTATATGGATAATTATTTAATTTTGATATCGAGCCGCATTTTTTTAGGTTTTGAAACTATATTTAGTATAAAGAATATCTTGGCAGCCAATTTAAATGGGACAAAACCCTTTTCGCCAACCCCTGTAGTATTTTTGTGTGAAAGAAGCAACAAGCCAACAAACACTTGTTTATTTCATTATTCATTCATACGTTTATTTGTAAGCAATGACCAAGAAGAAGTCATAGTATTTTCGGTTTGATTTCTCGAAAGGAAGTTTTATTAACAAACACATACAACACACAGACACATACACACTCATGTCATAGATACACCACTTCTCTGCAAATACATAAACCTTAAATACATTAAGATTGCCTGCGTTCAAGTGTTTGTGTTGGAATATTATTTTTATTTGGAAGTCAAGCTGTCATAGACAAACCGTTTGCATCTGTAACTGTGTGGCTGTGTATCATTTCAAAGAATGCCAACCAAGACTACCACCACCACTACCATAACGATGAAACCATCGTATATTTTATTATACAGAGAGGAGTGTTTGTTCTTGTGAATTTCCAAAGGATGCCAACTTGAGATGAGCTAATGCTGTTGCTCAAGTGTGTTTAGCTTGAATACTTAACATTCATTTGGTTTCCCTTGCTGTATGCTTTTTTTCTACTTGCTGTTGTTGTTGTCTTTTTTTCTTCTTTTCTTTTTTTTTTTACTATGTATTTCCTTTTCTTGTTTCACTACGTTTAACTCTGGGTGACCTTGATAATGACGTTGTTTAAGTTTTTGTTGTTGTTGGTTGTTGCTGATAACAGAATGGTGTTGTTGATATCTCACATTACCCAAGTGTTTTTATAACTGTCTATCTGTCTGTCTGTCTGTCTGTCTGCCGCCTGTCTTGTCTGTCCGTCTGTGGGTTTGTCTGTCTTTGCAAAGTGTCTTGCTTTTCTTTCCTTTGTAATTCTTCTTGTTGTTTTTTTTTCCTGCTGCTTTTTTCCCAGCTGAGTGCAACGTTCGAGTAAATGTTTGTACATTTCGTCTGTATTTTTGTCTGTCTTTTAACAGTTTTGGGGCGTTAAGCTGTTGATTGCTAGAACTATTGTTTTCTTTCAACAAATACTTACACTCAACGACCTTGTCGTTTGTCCATATTTTCACACACTTACTCGTAGACACAAACACTGACACACACATGCACATAAACAAATGCCTTTATTTGCTTGCTCCTCTCGTCGTATAAACTTAAATAGAGATATGTTTATTAAATACTTTGTACTTAAAGAAAACAAAATGAAAAAGAAAAAAAAAACGAGCAAATAGAGACAAGAGAAAAATACAAACTCTGTTTGTAGCAAACCAAATACCTTGACCGAATTAATTTGTCTAAAAGTGAATGAGATCCCAAACATACAGTAAAGCTCTGCTGCTCCCAGCCCTGCTAATCCTCATTTTAATAATATAACACTCAAGACAATTTTACAACATACAACCGCTTTTCATCATCAAGTAATTTGTAACGCCTTTGTGTAACAATTTCCGAGATCTTGCCATGACAATACAAATAAACAGACAAGAAGCAGCCACAAAAGAAGCAACAAATGACTGTCAAGATTACTAACCACGATACCAAATGACAAAGCTGTATGCCAACACATGTTGTTGCCAATACCATCAGCCATCAGACACATACACACTCACACTCACACACAAATTGGAACAGCATGTTTTTTTTTTTCAAGTTTTTACTGCCATGATGACTGACTTTGTTTTAAATGCTGAAAGTTGACTCTTGACCATTTGATTAACATCAATTTTTTTTTTTTGTTTTATTTTTCTTAATTATTTGATTCACTTGTAGCTGGTGTTAAATTTTTGGCATTTATTCCTTTTTTTTTTCTTCCTTTGAAGGATTAACAATCAATTTGTTGGAATTTGCAGCAGAAGGTTGTTTCTTCATTCTGTGACCTTGAAATTAAGCGAGCAGTGTTAAGAATATAATACAAAAGCATTTGCCAAAAGAAAACGTAGTGTACTTAAAGTAGCGTTGGGGAAATAAAGAGTTTTGGGTTGCACTTCAAAATAGAAGTTTATCTGGCCTTAGATATTGATGTTAGTTTAAAGACGACTTCGCAGCAGCTATAAATTAGTAAGAGCAGTTTTCTGTGGAGTTCCTCAAGACTCCGTTCTTGGCCCGCTATTCTTTAATACAGGATGGCTGATCAATTTTGCTACATTAAGAAACTCAAATAACTTTTTGTAAAGTTTATGTAATTTATTTTTTAGATATTCATTTGAAAAATAATACGTTTTTATTAAAATAATTCATGAAGTTTTGAAAAGAATTGAATTCAAATAGCCTTCACTCTCGATGATACATGTGCGACATGTGTTATTTATTACGGCCTGTAGTGTAATTCACTAACTTGTTTTAACGCTAATAAAACTCGTTTAGAGAAATTTACACTAGCGTTGGTGTTTTCGCGATTTTATAACAGATTTTAACACTATGTGTCTTCGTTTTAAATCAGCTGTTTTTATAGCCAGACTGATTAGCGTTAACTAAACACCAATTATTTTTGTGGTGTCTATCTTAACAACAATGTCGTTAAAATTCTACTAGAATAACTTCACAGTATCTGGCATATGACTTGTCGCAAGACTCCAACAGTCGCTCGGCGTGTTCTCCGTGAGAAGAACTTATCTTATTTATCAAAAAATATATTTAAATAATAAACTTATAACTAGTTTTACTTTCCCTAAACATCAAATTATTTGCAAATTTGTTTGTTTTTTTCTGTTCCTCTTTGTGGTTTTCTTTATTTTTAACAAAGCTGCCACATTATTTCAAACCACGATAGCTCGCGTTAAGTTATGCTTTTTTAAAATCGTTAAAAGTTAGTGAATTGCACTACTGGAGTGGTTATTGTAAAATGTTTATCTCAATTCTGTCATAATGAAACAGTGTTGAAAGGGATTATCTTTTGGCGCAATTATGGTAAGAAAATTTCTTGCAACATCTTTAAGTAACGGTCTCCATTGACCGTAACAGTAAGACCGAAAAAGTAAGGCCCGATAATGAACCTTGAAGAAACTACACACCACACTGTACGAGTAATGCGAAGTGGATGTAATTGCATCTGCTTGAGTATTTGTGAGTCAGAATTACTCCATATTCGATAATCTTCCTTGTTAACATTGCCGTTTAAATCAAAATGTGCCTCGTCAGGCATAAAAATGCAGTTCAAGACGTTTTCATCCTCTGACACCATTTGAACGAATCAGGAAGTTTCTAGGGTTCAGTTTGTTTGTTAATTGAATTTTATATGGATATAAGTTTAAATCTTGGAGCGAAATTGTGACTGTCTGCTGACACCCATTTGACCAGATAAGCTCCTTGTCGAAACTGTAGAATTGGATTGTATGCCAGCAGCTACAGCAGCGTTAGTTTCCTGCATTCGAACTGATGATAAGGCCGTTTTGAGGTTATGTCATGCTCGGTAAAATTCTTCATCAGCCTCATTATAGTCCATCTGCGCCTATATTTTCTGTAGACGGAAACTACGGACTCTAAAGCACGAAAGCGTTGGGCTATCTAAATTATTGTTTCATTGTCCGAATACTCCATTTTAGTTAAACTTAAAGATCAATCTATAAAATACAATAAAAAAGGTTAGACAGAAAATTAGTTATTACGTTTTTTTTTTTTTTTTTTTTTTTTTAACAGCTTTCATCAGCCACCCTGTATTTTGTATGGTTTTACATTGAAATAATCTCAAAGTTATAACCTAGTGTAGCCAGCCACCTTGCTAACCGAACGTGGACTCTAAATAAAAAAAAAGGTGCTTAAAATATCGCCTACAAGCGGTTAGAAAAGCGTTGAAAATACAGCGAATCACTTTTTTTTATAAATTAACTCATTTTGCTTGAAAGTCACGAACTAGAGTTATGGGTTGAAACACACCAACGAGAAAGAGCAGTATTTAGTCAATCACTGGAGACTTCGCTGCATTTATGGAGGAAAAAGTTTACCAAAATGGAAAAAATATTCGCATCTCCACATTGATGAAAAATATTACCAGTTTTGGTTAAAGTTACCAAAAGTGGCAGCTCTGTTACCAAGTACATAAAAGTATGTACTCAGACTATTGCTCTATAAAAATTAGTTGCAAAAAATTTTAATATATTCAAATTAATTGAAATAAATACTATTATGTAAGTTTATTCCAAAAATTTAAAACTTAAAGTAAATAAATGTATATAACATTTAATCGCCAGTTGAAAAGTTTGTTGGGTTAAGCGCCAGTGGCACGAAAAAAGTATAAAAAAAATACATTATATTAGCAAAATTCTTTTTTGTAAGCATTACTTAAATTGTTATATGTCCAACATGAATTATTAAGTCCATACAATGTTACAATATATTCACAAGATAACATATGTTTGTTTATTAAAAAAGGTTAAAAGTGACCTTTTTCTTTTTGTTTTGTTTTTTTTTTATGTTTTTTGTTGCCCATTTGCTGTCTTCGGAAGCTGAAACATTTATTTGATTCACAATGAACAATTTACAATTATTCTACAAGCGATTAACTCACTCAACACCAGCCGCAAACAGTTGCACAGTTCAACGATGTTTCATGACAGAACAAGTGCCAGCGCCAGTACCAGTGCCAGTGCCCGTGATAGGCGACAAATTTTCAAACTCTTTCACACTCCGAGTTATAATTTCTGCTGTTTCAAGCGAATCCTTTTTGCCACTTGTCTTTATTATTTTGTTTAATTTTATAAAAACATAAAGCACAAAAAAGAAGCATGACTGCTTTTTAGAAAAAATAAGATACGTCAGTACACTCGAAAAATTATTCACATAAAATCTTCGAGAAATTCCGAACAGTAAATTAGGACTGCTATAGCTTTATATATAGCTCAAATTTATTGGCTTTCGAAGCACCCTGTTTGCTCTTCTATAAAAACCTTTTGGAAGACGCAGAATGTCTGACTACAATGAACTTCAAAGAAAAATAGTCAATTTGCTTTTCTCAAATGCAGACTGCATTTACAACCGAACGAATGCAATCCTTTTTAATTGTATTCCCTCTAGACAAAAAGCGACAGAAGTTTGCTGTATATTTCAAGTCAAAGCTCACGTTTAAAAATTTTATAAAATAAAAAAAGTCTTTAAACTACGTCTTTCCAAAATGTTTTTTTAACCCACGCCCCATTTTTTTCATCGTAAATTGGCCCCTTATTTAACACGCCTACATTAGCTTCATTTTTATAACGGTATGTTTATTTTTATGTTTGTAACTGCCACAACACTTGTTTCATACAACGTGTACTTTGAGGTATTTTATATTCTGCTATAGAAAAAAGTGTTGTCGCTTTAGTGCGAAAACTCCGGGACTATTCCGAGGAAGTGAGGGGATTTTGGCGATTCATAAAGCTGATTTTAGGAATTTCCAAAAACTGAACCGGCTCGCTAACTAATTCATAGCCGGTTTTTAATATGCGGCGCGCGGTTATTTTAAGGAACGTGTTTTCCGAACTATTAACGGTCATTTTGCACCCAGTAAAACGGGTAATTATCCGGTTTTTGTCGGTTTTTAGCCCTTTTTACTAGTTTTTTGGAACACTTAGCCGAGTTTGTGCCCTCTTTGTGCAACTTAGTAGTACTTTTCAACGTTTCTTGCCAGTTTTTAGTGACAAAATAGCTGGCATCTACACGACAGGAGCGTGTATTAACGTTGCCACTCATTTACACGTTTTCATAGCACATCAAGCTAAAAGGTAAGAAATAAATTACTTCCAAAAACTAAAAGAAACGTTTCGTTATCGAACTAAAAGTAAGAAATCATTTTAAAAATAAACTTGAGACAATAACGAAAAATACTAGTATTGTGAAAAAAAGCGTGCGGTGCTTTGTGCCATACTTATTGTATAGCGAGCGCGTGACGCTTTTTAACACGCTTATATTAATTACACTAGTATGTTTGTTTGCTTGTTTGTTTGCACTTTTGCACCACTCGAAACCCATGCCATATAAGTGATTATTTATGTAATAAAGGTATATAAAACCGTGTATACAGTGTTGCCGCTTTAGTACAAGAGTTGGAGTTGCCATATTGCTTCCGGGGAAGTGGAGGGATTTTGGGTATTAATGAAGCCGAATTTAGGAATTCCATAAAAAGTTCGGATCCACTTCGCTAACAGGTTTGTCTCATCAGGTGCTCATTTTTGCCGTGGTACATATATCTGACCTATAAACAGTCATTCGCTATAGTGCGAAAATTAAAGTTAACGTAACGTGTTTTTGAGAAATTTTAACGTTTTCTGAAGCCAATTTAGAGAATTCCCAAAAAAAACTCGGAACCACTTCGCTAACCAAATCGGAACACGGTTTTTGTAATAGGTGCGCGTTTTGGCCGTGGAATGTATGCCTGAACTCTTTACTGTCATTCAATTTAGTGCGAAAACTGAAGTTGCCATATTGTTTACGGGGAAGTGGGGGATTTTGGCTATTTCTAAAGCCGATTTCGGGAACTGAGAAAAAACCAGATTCGTGTTATGCAAATAATTATCTGGTTATATGGATAATTGGTTTGATATCGAAGCGCATTGCTTTCGTTTTTTAAACTACATTTATTTTACAATTATATTAGTATTTTTCGTTCACTATGTTATATTTATTAAAACACAATTCTCGTGGCAAACAGTGGCCGCCAAAGACTTTATTTAAAGGCTTAGAACATTAGCATGTGCCCAAGAGTTTCTAATGATGAATCCCAAGCGTATGGTCCAATTTTATATTTAAGTGCAGAAACTTTGAAAGCAATATTGCAGCAGATATAGCAACAATTGGTCATAAAAAAGATTCGATTTCGGGTTACTGTGTTTTTATCCATTGCAACGGCAGGAAAACGTTAGTGCTCGAGATTTAAAAATTTTACCAATCTAATTTTTAGAGTGAATCTCATTCAAGTAAAACACAAAACAAACGAAATGTTGTTGATGCCTTTTATTTATTTTTTATTACATTTTATCCTTTTTGTCGTTGATTTTTTGTTTTGTTTTTGTTTTTTGTGTTCATTTCTATGTTAATGTGGTTGTTTGTGCGCTTGTTGCTGTCCTTAAAAAAGGATTCTATTATATTCTTTACTTGTTGCTGTCATCATGACGAGTTTATTGTTTTATTCACAAACGTTTAAAGTTTTTTGCTTCTCTATGATCCTTTTTAACCGCAAGGATAACAAAATGTGGCTTAACAAAGCCATTCATACAGTTGCTAATCTCTGTTTTAATAATGTGATAAGCTGGTTTAACTCCATTTGCCAGTAATTGTGACAACAATTTATTTATAAAAATCCTTTTTAAAGTCAAGGAAGTTAATTGTGCACTTTATTTAAAGTTTTACTTTGCTTCCTGCACTTGCGATAAATATCAACGAATATGTATCGTGCAGCATTCGTGCAGTAATTAGTTGTTTTACCGAATCTATTCATTTTAATGTGGCAACTTCGCGCTTTATTAATAATATGTCAAGATAGAATTGGGTGATTAACAAAAATAATGAAAGATGTTTCAAAATTCGGCTGAATATTGAGCTGCAGGTCAGCCGAGCGCTTTGGCGGCGGCGTGGTCTGTATAAAAAAATCAGCGGCGCGGCTAATCGGTGGCTGCGCCGATACGGCTTGCAGCGGTATGGATGTATTTGCATAACCAATTACAGTGTATTAGGGTTCATTACACTTGCGTATAAAAACGCTGACCAACTTTTAAGCATAAACATTGTTCCGACTTCAATAAACATATTCAAAATTAATTTTAAGCCTTTTTAATGGTGATTGGGGAATTAGTCATACATATAATGATTCAACATATAATGATTTCCTGTTAAAAAAAAAGAGTCCAATAAGCATTATTTACAGAAAAAATTATTGGAAAAGTCTTTCCAGAGCCTCTCTCTTTGTTGAAGGGAAAAAAATCTGCTGTCAACAATGTAGAACAAAAACAAACAATTTTTTACAACATTTGGGTAAACATTTGTTGATTCAGCTAGATCTCTTTTGTAGATAAGCATTTTGTAAAGAATTTCATTGATTCTAAGTATTTGATTTAAAATTGCTGAAAAAGTTTTTATTTGGGAAGAACCTAAAAAAAGTTTGTTAAACTTAGTGTGCCATGATTTTTTTCCAAAAGTTATGCTGTTCAGCATATATTTTATAGCTTTTAGTAAATAGCTTTTGTTGCATAATAGTATGTATGTAAAATTTGTAGTTAAGCTCAAAAAAAATTTACAATATTGAAACAAAAGAACTCTTTCGAGTCCGCTTTTAACCAAAGAAGTGATTCATTCCTACGGAAACGAGTCATAATTAATTTCGTAGTGATTTAATCTCCCACATTGAACTGTTAAACATGTTGATTAAAGGGTGATTTTGTCATTTGGTTTCGCATCCGGTAAAATTTCTCTTTACAGAAATTTTGAGTTTAAGTGGAAAAGACCTTACACTTGTTTCTCAAGTTGTTTTAATTTGCCTACCTAAAAGAATAAAATATTTGAAAATAATTGCAGAGAGTACAATTAATTCCTACTCCCGCCTCTTGTGGCTGAACAGTAAAAGGGGAACACAACTTTAACTCTCCAATGGAGTTCAAGTTGTTAAGCCGGAGAAAAATGGCTAAAGAAGTTAGGAAGTAGCTTTCTCGAGGACTGGGTACAATTATTCACCTTTGGGATATAGGTTTTGTAAACGATATACGAGGGCTAATCAAAAAATAACCGTTATGATAAATTTTTTCAAAATTATTCATCATTAACTATCTTGGCCCCTTCAAATAACAATCTTGCCCCCTTCAAAGATATAATACACTTATTACAGCATTTTTTCCAATCCTCGAACAATTCTGGACCGCGCTTTTTAATATCGCTAACAGCTCCTGTCTCGATTTTTCTTTTATGGTAGCAAAAGGCTTTATTTTCATCGGTGTCCTCCGGTTTGGGAAGAGGAAAAAATCAGCAGGGGCCAAGTCCGGGAAATCTGGATAACTATTAACGGTCATTCCATTTTGTACGAAAATTGAAGTTGCCATAATGTTTCCGAGAAAGTGGAGAGTTTTGGCGATTTCTGAAATCGGTTTTGGGAATTTCCAAAAAAAATCTCGGAAAACGTTATATGGATAATTATCGGGCTATATGGATAATTATTTTACTTTGATATGGACGGGTGTTTTTTAGTGTTTTAAATTATATTTATTACTGCTCAGGAACTTTTATCTAGTTATTAATACAAAATTCAGAATCAAGCCCATAAGAGTAAATACGGTTCATATTCTACTCGGTTATAAAAAAAAAACATGTATGTACTACAACAGATTAAAGTAAAATTATAAACTTATATACATGGTCTGATCAAAAAAGAATCGTTATTTTCAAATTTCGTGAGTTACGTGTTTTCGTTTTTCACATTTTTTCTGTTATGTTATGTGAAGCAGAAAAAAAAACTTCCTGGAATTTTTTTATATTTTTTAATAAAGAAATTTTGCCAAAAAATTCTATTTTTCATATTACGAGGTGAATTACATTCACCATCGTATGATAGTTAAACCACAGGGCGTAGGGGTGAATAATATTCACCATATAAAAGTCCAAAGAATTCCAAGGCGAATTACAATAGACTCTCTTAAATTTCTACATAAATTTTCAGGAGTGCAGGCGACAGCAGTAGAGGACAGAAGTAGCAGCCGTAAGCTACACACTTTGTAGTTGCAGCGTAGTTGTGGCTAGACAGTGGTGACGGGTCCAATATAAAAGGGGCTGCCAAGTCTGAAGAAGGGGGATTTCGTGTCGGGAGTAGACCAAGGTGCTAAGTGGAGTATATCCCAGCAATCAGCCCGGACAACCGGAAAATCCTTGCAGTTGGTACACATGTCTGTTATATATGTATGTTGGCAATGTCAGCTATTTCGGATTGTCAGTTTGTTTTTGACACATGAAAAGGTTAGTCGGGTTTTGGTGTGCTCTTCGATTTTTTTACTAAATTTGCTCAGTTTTGAGCAAAAACAACGTCGCATGGACATCGCTCAGGAGCTGTTGCACATAGTCAACGACGATCCAGATTTCCTCAAAAAGATCATAACTTGCGACGAATCATTACTATATGGCTGTGACATTAAAACTTAAACCCAATCATCCCAATGGAAGCGTCCAGTAGAGCCAAGATTGAAAAAAACACGTCAAGTTCTGTCAAATGTCAAGGTTTTGCTCACTGTTTTCTACGACTGCAGCGACGTGATGCATCATGAATTCTTGCCACAAGGTCATATGGTCAATAAGGAGTACTACCTTGAAGTAATGCGTCGTTTGCGTGAAGAAATTCGTCAGCAACTCACAGCATTATAGAAAAAACAATCATGGATTTTGCACCATGAGAACGCAGCAGCTCACACATCGAGTATTGTGCGTGAGCTTTTGGGGAAAAAACATAACCGTTATCATGCGTTATATTTTTCCTCTTCCCAAAACTGAAGACACCGATAAAAGAAAAGCGTTTTGCTACGATTGAGGAGATACAAGAAAAGTCGAAACAGGAGCTGTTAGCGATACCAAAAAGCGCGTTTCGGAATTGTATCGAGGATTGGAAAAAATGTTGGCATAAGTGTATTATATCTGAGGGGATTACTTTGAAGAGGATAAGATCCCAGTGAAATTTTTGTCACATACATCTTCGATCTAAGACCATTGACAATGTAAGCGCGACCCATCCGAAGTCTGTATACAATTCCTACTTACATATACACAGCGATGGCCTAGGCCGTAAGATGCATCCAACACTGTATACATTGTAAGCGAAGATTGGATGAGTTCAAAACTATATTATTAGCATTTGTTTTCTTCTTTGCTTCTTATGTACAGTTAATTTAACAAAATGAATAGAAAAATACTAATCTGAATCGGATGCTAGTTGTTTGTTGTGTTGGATGTGTTTATTTTGATTTTTTCTGTTGACACAATCGCTTACAATCGGATGCTTTGCAAATTGTAATAACTTGTGGACTGCTGGGATATTATAGTTATTGGTGAATAAAAAAATACTTTTGGAAAAAATTTAAAATAATGGTTATTTATTGATCAGACCTCGTATATGTTTTATTAATTTACAAAACTGGCTTACATAAAAATTTTCAATTGGGATTTTCATACCAATTCTGTGACTGGTCACCTAGTAGCTTGAAATCCTTTAATGCCCAGAATGAATCTATTAATATGCATGTTATCTTTTCTCTCCTCTGTCTCTCTCTCTCTCTCTCTCTTCAGTGTTTACTTACCGTCATGTGGGAAACAACATTTCAATTGATAAAAACAAAGTGTTTTTTTCTTTTTTTGTATCAGATATTTAACTGAAAAGATTTATTCACATTTCAAATGTTTTAAATTTTTTTGTTTTTTTTTTTCTTCACATAATAATTATGAATTAAAGTTTTCTTTATATTTTACTTGTATAATACTAATGAAGGTTTTTTTCTTTATATATAACTATATATATATTTATGTTTTTTTCCATACTTTTTTTTTTTAATAAACAAAATAATTTTATGCGCCGAGGATGTTATTGTTGCATACAATTTTATTGATATTGTTTTCATGTTGTTTGTCTCTTTAAAAAAAAAAAAAACAAAAAAAAAATCAATTTTACTTGTCGTCGTATATCATACTCGTAATTGTTAAATTAAATAGTACATGTGTACATAATGTATTTTTATGATTGTTTAATAAAATATTTATTGTATTATTTTATAATATGCAATGCATATTTGTAAGTGTGTGTGTGTGTGTGTGTGGCATACATGATTTTTTTTTTTTTTTCTTTTTTGTTTTTTTTTTTTAATTCTTATTTGCTTACAATAAATGGACTTAAATAATTCTTACAGCTACAATTTGTACAATTGTTTATTTACATCAAAAGAAGATAAAACAAAATATAACATAAAAGGAATAGTAATTCTATTTAATAAAATGCCTAAATATTAAATAGGAAAATGCTTAAAATGCCGTGGAGCTGTGGAAGTGGAGGAGGTGTAACAGTTGAAGGCTGTTCTTTCAAGGATAAGCAAAAATAAAATGAAACTGGAATATTAGGTGGAGTGTGTGTATGAGTGGAGCTGCAAGCATTCTTCAGTGCAAAAATATATTCGTTTTTATTTATTTCATATTATTTTGAACATGACTCCAATGGCAGGTTGGTAATCAAAGTGCTTTTCTTAAGAAAAATAAATATTTTGCTTGTCTGACTTAAAAGTTGTGGATTAAAAATTCCTGTCAAATGTACCTACACAAAGTGACCCAATATCACCAATGAGATTTGAGTTTCTTATAGCTGTTTTATTATATGTTTATGATTTCTATTCCTTTTGTGTTGCTTAGATTCCAATAGAAAACAGTTAATGAGCTTAAAAGTAAAGACTCAAATCACTTTCGGTCATTTTGGGCCACCCTGTGTGTCTTAGTTATCACTATTGACAAATAATTTGCTTAAATCAAATAAACATGTACATATACTCGTACTTATTAAGTTTAAAACCAATAAAAAATATACATATGTATGTCTAGGAATTGGTATATGTCTGTATAAATGTCTGTAAATATGTTTTAATATATATACTTTATATAATTGTTATAAACTGAACTTAACCTACCAACGTTGGGGATAAATAGCAGTCATTATGTTTTGCAAAAAAACACTTTTTTTCTCATCATACTTAAAATACACCATTCAATAAGAATGATTAATTTCATGTGCCAATTGTTCAATCCTCATGCTGCAGCTCTGTGGCTGGATGTTCTAATTTGATTTTCATTAGATTAGTTTCTCTTTGTGGGGGAAATTGTGGTGCGCTGGCGGTTTCGGGGCCGGTCATAAGATCACTGATATCTTGGCCTTGGAAAAAATCTTCGAAACGCGGACTTTTGTTGGTGGATTTTTGCAGTAGACCATTTGCTATGGCTTCGAAATCTATGCCGGGTGGCAAACTGTCTAGAAAACGTTTATTGTAGGCATAATTCGGGTGGTCTTTCATTTTCATTTGCGAATAGGGCGAAGCAGAGCCAGCTGACTTTAGTGAATCGCCCGCTGCCGAGCCGCGTGACTGATTGCTATATTGTCTTTCTCTATCGCGTTCGCGTTCTCTTTCCCTATCACGATTACGTTCACGCTCCCGTTCTCTGTCCCTATCTCTTTCACGCTCCCGCTCTCTTGAGTAGGCCGCAGCATTAGGGTGCATTTGGCTGTTACGCGAGCCTCCTGTAGGTATTACATTCAGTCCCGGCAAGCCCATTAAGCCCAAAGCACTTAGGTCTGGCAAATTTTCAGAACCTCTACGTTCGGCATGTTGTTTTGAAGCCACACCAGAGATTTGATCGTCTAGTTCGGATCGTTGGACATACGAAGGCGACTTGTACATGTTCATGGATTGTGATATTGGAGACTGTTGTTGTTGGGACATAATTTGACGGCGTAGATTTTCAGTCATTGTTGAAAGGGGACTGGTGGACTCTTGGCCCAGGCTGGAGGTTTGAGCTGCTAATTTGGCAGCATTATGGAATCCATTAGACACTCCAGAGCCGCTGGGTGGAGTGCCAAAAATCGCCTAAAAATAAAGTGAAAATAGAGGAAAAATAAATAAATATTATTGACAGTTTATAAAAAATGGAGAGAGCAAAAAGTTAAAGCAAAAACTACACTGATTTTCAGCGCAAAAATAAACGTTTGATTCCCAGGCCTGTTCTCACATTTGCGAGTTTTGAAAGTCGCTAAACAACTTAAAAACATTAAATAAATTTTTAGCTGCTATGTGGCACATAAATTGTGCTAGCGATTTTACATATGTATAGCGAAAGCTAAAAATATATTTTATAGGAAAACGAACGGAAAGTGCCAGCAGCATTCGCGTTAAACATTTTAGCTTTCAAAACAAGCAATCAAGAAACAAATGTGAGTAATAATGCAGCTATCTAGCCAGCAAAAAATCTAAAAGTTTTTGGAAGCAGTAAAAGAATTTGAATTGCTCTGATCTAAAGCGCTTCCATGTGAGCACTAAAGGAAGGTAGAGATCCTGCGGCTGTCTCTTGAACACAAGTTGTTTGTGGATAAATTATTTTATTTATAGTTAAACGACTTATACGATGTTAAATGATGATCAGATAACAAAATACTCGTAAGTTTAAAATGAGTCCATGAAAAAGGAGATTTTTTTGATACTCTGAAACAAGCGCATCTTACAAAACAGAGCTCCTAAGGGAGATATTGAGAGCAAGAAGCATACTTTCTTATGAACTTTTTGAAGCAGTAAAGCCTCACTTCCCCCTTTAAAATCTGCTTGAGGCAAAGCAGTATTTTTTGCTGAGTAGCAGTTTAATAACATTTTTAAAAGTTTAGTTACAATATTTAAGAAAAATTTTATTAATTTATTTACATTTTTCATTTTATTGTTTATTGAAAATTTAGATTATTGTACATACATCAGTTTACTTTTTCGCGATTTAATGTCGACCAGATTATGGTAATTGTGATTTATGGAACACCTCTCTTGTGATTTGAAGATACAATCACATCTGCCACAAGCAAAATAAAAATTCTACCAAAAGCATCTTGAAATTCTACCATTTACCTTACCTCTTCTTGCTTTTAAATAAAAACGAGTTAATGAATAAAACAAAAAATTCATGAATTTCTACACAAGAGCTTTAGAGGTTTTCATTACCTACTGCAGGGCTGCCCAAAAATTCTATATGGAAGAGCAAACACCAATACGTTTAAGGAAAAACTAATTTTATTAAATAAACAAAGCATACAAAAATGTTGTTGCTTTGCACTTGTGTGTGTACACACACATCTAAAGTTATAAGAAAGCGCACATCTTATAGCTTTTACAAAAAAAAATTTGCACCAAGCGCATAGGGCTTGGGCACTCCTGACCTACAGCACACGTTACTACTTGACGATAGTTTATCACACGCACAAAGTTGATCAATGTATTTTCCGTAGCCTTCGAATTTATAGTTTTTATATATTTCCAGTCTAATTTATAAAAATAACTTAATTAAAAGATAATCCTTACATTAGCTATTCAACAGTTTTATCTTAAATTCTCAATAATTTTTTTAGATTGTTAGGATATGAAGTTGAATGTTTGAGAATATCTTTCAAAACTTTCCCAAGTCTACTCATGATTAGTGTAGCTCCTATGAAATGTCGACATATAGACAGCAGGGAAACATGGAGAACAAGCTGTTTATAATTTTTTGATTGGTATTAATGTTAGAAGCTAATATAGTGAATAAAACTCAATTGTTCAGTGAGAGATTTTTTTATACTCGTGAGTTCCTGATTTTAGAACGCTGTCTGACAAGGAACAAATTGTAGTGTCTACTATTCTTGGGGTCGAGGAAGTAGTTTTTGAGTTTTATTTTTATCTAAAACTAACACTGTCATACAAGTGGTACTATTTCTTATAGATTATTGTAGAAAAAACAGTGTATTGACTGATTCACCGCTTTAGACATAATATTTGAACCGTTAAACAATTTCTACGAAAAATACGCAAATAACATTCAGTAACACACAAACTGAAAGCAAGACTATAAAGACACGGAAGCGCTCAATAACGAACACGAATTATTGTTAAACAAAAAATAGCACTATTTGTTTGACAGCGCCATCTAAAAACGATATCTTGCGTGAAAGGACGAATGGATCGATTCTCCCGCTATAAGTTTTGTGGCGACTTTTAAATAATAATATATCTGTCATTGAGACTCATGTCAGCTTTCACATTATTGTTGACTAGTTACATAATATTGATGTCACAATTCTGATGATTTGCCGTCATCAATATGAAGATGCTTTTTTCTATGAGTGTATAGCATTTATAATGAAAATATTTCATTATATTAAAGAACTTGTTGTCTGGTTTAGTTAAGCGGCGCTTTCATCATGTTTATATGACATCGAGCTCAAATCCTAGTGAGTGCAGCTTTTAGTATTCAATCATTTGCTCTATCTTCTTTGATAAAGAGTTATATAATAAAAATTATTATATAATAAAAATAAAATCTGTATTGGCAAAAAGTGGAGTCGAACTCCTAAACTGACAAACAACATTATGCAACTTTTTTGTCAGAAACGAACATATATCATTCTATTTATTTCCTTAATAAAACAATATTCATTACACCAATAAAGCGTTACGTTGGCCCAAAAACAACGACAAACTCGTAACATTAATGTAAAACATCGTTATGTCTACGTAAGTTTTTCTAACAGTGTAGCTGCAAAATGTTGACAGCTCTTAGATATTTTGTGTTTTTTCCCTATTTTCAATTTTTTGAGTGTATAAACGTTGATTTCAACGCAGCTTTAAACAGCTAGTGGCAGAATTACAATACGCTCCTTTATTGCAACATAGTCATATCTCAAAAAATTTAGCCTTTCGAGTTAACAATGTAACATTGTTAACAGTACTACTTTTTATATTATGCCAAAAATTTATTCAAAATACTTTTAAACTGTTTCCTTTAGAAGATATTTTCTAAAAAATTGTTCTAAGACTTGTATGGAAGCTAAAAATTTGAAATGTGTGTTTCTCGAAACAAGCTTTTTTGAATTATGACTGTGTTGCAATAAAGGAGTGAATAAATACAACGCCAGAAAACATCAACAGGGATTTTGTTGGTAAAGTAGTCAAAATTATGTTTGAAAAAGCCAAGCAGTCTAGGTGTTTTTGACAAATTTACGCAAAGGAAACGAAGAAAGACCACTACCCTATTAAAGCTGCCCTGGTTTCATTGTTAGCAGATGAATTTCACCAAATAAGGGTTTTTATGCATTTTGTTAAAATATTTTTTAAGCTCTTTTTCAACTCACCACATGTGGCTGGCCATTGGCAAAGGGCAGACCACCCATTTCGTCCTTAATTTCACGATAATCCCTAAACACCACCGCCTTAATGACCGACCGTATTAAATCCTCTGGCCACATGCCCAACAATATTCTTTGCGGCCGGCCTCTGGCTTTGGGCCGTGGATCAGAGCCGCCGTCCAAGGAGGGGCCCAACATATTGTGCACACGGTTTGCATACAAAACAAATGTGGGATATGGAATATCGAATTTTCTGGCTGCCTGCGACAACGACAAACCCTCCTTGAGTACGCTGAAAATGGCCTCAGCCATTGCTTCTGGTCGCCAAGACTTTAATGGGCCGCGCTCACGAAATCTCAATTGTTGCACAAGATTTTGCTGATTAGTATTCCAACATTTTTGCCACATGGACTGCAATTGATATTGATAGCTGTCTGTTGGAAAGTAAAGGAAACGGAAATTGACAAGAAACGTTTAGAAAAATGGCAAAAGGATAAGAACGTCAATCACTGGCACAAGCAGCATAAAACTAAATGCAAATTAAAACTTACCTGTAACCGAGGAGGTGGAGGCGCCGCCCATCCAAGGATGTCCGCTTTCAATCATTTTTGCCTGCAAAAACAATAAAAACAATAGTAAAGTAACATTAAATTGATGGCTTTATTTAAATAAGTTTGTTTCTTTTTTTTTCTCATTCTTTCTAGTCTGCCTGCCTTTTGACAATAAAGAAAATAAGGCCAAATGTTAATTTGGTTTAACATTAAAACAATAAATTGTCATAATATATAAATGTTAGAACGAAGTTGAAATAAAACAATTTCTTAGGATGTTGTTTTTCTTGTCTTTAGCTGCACAAAAGGACAACTGTTCCTAAGAATATAAGTATTGTTCCTAAGAAGACACAAAAAAAAAAATAAAAATATTAAACTGCAGCTGCAAGAGCAATTTATATTTCTTGTTTGTGTGTGTAGCGGCGCAAAAATTCAACAAAGTATTTTACAATTTTTGTTTTAGCACCATCAATGCCACCACCACTATCGCCATCTTTAGTTATTACAGTATTTTGCATTGCTACTGCTAATGTTGTAGTTGTTGTTATTGTTATTGTTGCCACTGCTATTGCTACTTGGAAGCAACAGCAGGCAACCAACCCATGTTAAGGCCAAGCCCCCTTCTTTGGCAATAAATTTACTCTCGTAAACTATTTGTGTGCCTGCCTGGTGTTGGCGTTGATGGCTGGTGTGATGATGATGATAATGACGATGACGATGACGATGATGATGGTGTGACGCTCGCAAATAATGTTGTTAATAAAAATAATGCTGATGATGACGATTCTGATGTTCATGATGATGTTGGTGGAAGTGGCACAAGAATTGCAAGTGGTGGCAGCTACAGTAGCAAACGTAGTGATATAATGGAGTCTCATATAAGCGAGCGTGAGTTGTTTGCTGCTGTTGTTGTTGTTGTTGTTGTTGTTATTGTAGCCTTATTTTGGTTTAGTTTGTTGCAATTTTATTGCTATTGCTATTGCCATTGTTATTGCTGTTGTTGTTGCCGTTTTTAGTTGCAGCTTTTTTTCCTCTAAACTGACTGCCCAAACACGAAACTATAAAAACACTTCCGACATTTTCCATCTTTTTTTAGTTTACAATACTTTTCATATTCGTATATTTATTTTAAGTAATTTTAGTTACAGTTTTTCTGTTTCTTTTTCATATATTTCGTTTCTTCGTCAATTATTCATATACTTTATGGCCTTTACCTTAACATGCATGTGCATGTCCATGTTGTATGTGATCGTTGTGCCAGAAAGAAACTAACGCCAACAGCACAGTGGTTTTTAAAGTAGTGATTACAGCTTAGAGTTAACTAAACTAAGGATTACTCCTAATGCAAATCTACTACTTTCGAGAATTCGAATCAAATCTAGTGGATTTTGAGTAGATTTCCCAAACAAAATGATATCTAGATTGCCACTCGATTTTGATGAAATCCGGTGGATTTTTGAACTACTCTATTACACAACTGTGATTTTATTCAAAATAATACTTTAAAATACTACGCTGCAATAAAAAAAAAACTATACTTTTACATGATGAATTCATTGGGATATAATTATGTAGTTATTGTATTTGAAAATGAAATCTTGTTAGATGTCAAAAAACGGAAGTGTAAACGGATAAGAACATCGACTAGATTTTGGGTAGATGTACATAAATGGCTTATTAGAGTTCTGGGGAAGAGTTTATGATGACCAATTGAAATTGAAAGGACGGCTAGTGACAGAAACATATATTTCACTTAATTTAGTTTACAGAAAAAAAAACACTAATTAAAGTGTTTTTTTGATAGAGTTAAAAAGTCAATTTTGGATTTTTGAGCACAAATTTAAATAATTAATAATGTGCTGTTCATAGAACAGCACATTATATGGAAATATTTTTTTAAATACTACATAGTGGTGTTTAACGAAATTAGAGTACTTATAAATATATTTAAAAACTTTTGAGTTTAAAACAAACGCACTCAAAAACAATAAGTGGCTCAATGGCGGATTTCGTAGAGTATACGACCAACAGACTCGAGGTCGCCGGATCAACTCCTGCCACAGACCTTGGGTGTTACTGCAGACAAGCAAAAAAGCTTCGCAGTTTGTTAAATAAAAGATTGTAAAGTTTATAGCAATCACTTTTGAAGTTTTATATGACAAATCAGAAAGAAACGATGTAAGTGTTACCAGTTTTGCTATAAAGAAGTTGGATATTGGATCACAAAATGCGGAAACTGATTAACATCAGCACCGCCTTGCCGGCTTTATTTGAAGATGGACCAACTCTACGGGGTAAATTGTTCATGATTCACCTGCATTCCAATATATCATGCAAGGCTCACAGAGATCCAAACTTTTGCCATATGTTTGTAGCTATATAGGCAAACCCCTTAGTTAGGAGTTTGGGCCTTGTATGCAATTTCCCAGCAATGAATAGAAGACAAGGCTTAATGAGGTGGTAGGTCGAAGCCCACTAAGATCATCAGCCTAAAGACCAACTCAGCCGTCTAAACATCACCACTGGTTCCTTACATTACAGATATCTGTTGCAAAAGAACAACACCTCGGAGAGTTATTAGTCCCCAAAAGCCGGCATACCATAGTTTTAAGGGAAACTAATTCCCCTTCCTGCGATTTTAGATTTAAACCTCAGGCAGAGTGTTTCCGCCAAGATAGGCGCATTAGCCATGATCAACACCGAGATGCTCTGCAAGCAGAACCTCCAAAGGCCTTGCTTATCTCCGTTCTGATAGTTAACCCTTGGTGAGGGTTTCAGAAGTCTAACACTTCGTAGGTCATGCGGCTTCCTAGTTATTTATTTGCGATGGCAAACGAGAAACTCCTACTAAATGCCCTGGTTTGGCGTACACCAGATCAAAACCTGCTCCATGGGTAACAATTGAATAGACGCAAATGTTAGCGCTCAATACCGTAAAACGGGATCTTAAAATTTTTGACAAAATACGATGTTTCTAGCAGATTTTCCAAATTGAGTCAGGAGATTATATTCGGGCGTTAGAAATCATAAATCAAAGAGCTAAATTTGAAAATTCCGCTGTGCAACAAGAATAAAAACTTGATGCTTGAATTTTTTTGAATTTGTTTCTTTTTTTTTAAATAGGCCATGATACAATACAGCATCTTTCTTTAAAGCAAGAAAGTGTTAACATTACTAATTTTGTGTTTGAAAGAATTACAAATAAATCATGAGAACTAAACTTGTTATTTTCAAGTAAACAAAAATCTAGTAGTATAAGTTTGGGCACTATATCGCCCTGAACTTGAAGTTGAGTGCAAAATATGCTGCATATATTGCCCCTTTTCAGGCAGCATATTTATAAAAAAAAAACGCATTTTTTTTATTTATACTGTTGCCCACTTTTTAGAAAATAACGAAGAGCAGAATAGATGTAACATTTTTTTTAAATCCGCCATTAGTCAACAATACAACAATAGCAGGTTTTTTAAACCACTTTAACACTTCACTTTAATGTCTCATTGTAGCACTTTGTACCACAGTTGAAATTAGAAATATATACTTCATATAAATTTGCTATGTTTTTATCTTCTTATTTTCATGCTACAATGGCAACTTGTTCCTTGCAACCTTAAAGGTTCACGTTTTATTGTAAATAAGCCAATTTGTTTTATATTGGCTTGGGTATTTATATATTTATGTATGTTTGTATGTGTGTGTGTATGTAAAAGTTTTAAAAGCAATAAACATGAGTGTTTGTTGGAAGTTTGTTGTTGCTAATTTGAAAAGGCACGTGAATTTTGTCAGTCATTGCAAGTATCTGCTAAATTTCTTTCATGGATGTTCGTTCGTTCGTTCGTTCGTTCGTTCATAGTCAAGTTTATGTTGATAATCTATAGTTTTAGACCATAAAGGTATACAGCTAATGCACTCAGGCTTAAGCAGCTCACCCACTCTCGAAGCTTTTAGCCTGGTCAGCCATCACGGCTGGTCAAGTAGTCAAATTTATTTTATTTCTTTAGCGTTCAACTAAAGCTATATTTCACGCTGACACGAAGCAAACGTCAAAGTTACTCCACCCATTTCTATCTGCACAGACATCCAACAGCGAAAAGGGCACATTAATATTTTAGGGGTTCCAATCAATTTCTTAGGTGCTCGCTACAGTAGCGGTAATACTCTAGCATCTTAAAGACTGATTAGTTTTGTTTATATCTTTATTTTAGGTGTAGTCATTTAATTCAAATTTCTTTTGTGTTTCATGTCGCCAAATAGAAGTACTTTTTCATCCAAAATATTTTGAAAAACTTTTTTAAAAAAAATCTTTCTGAAGCCAGGGATGTTTTAAAAGGGATTTTCTTAAATTATACGAATAGCTTCAAAGCAGAAGTATTTTACCAAAAACTTTTAAAAATGTTGTTTGTTAAAATTATCTTTAAAAATATTATCCCAAAAAAAAAGAATTCTAAAAGAACGTTTTAAGTAAAAAAAACTCTTTTTAAATAGTACCTTTTAAAATTTTTCTTTGTAAACAGTAACTTTTAAAAAAGTATCATTTAAAAAAGCACATTTAAAAAGCACCTTTCGTTCAACTAACTTTTAGAAAAGTACTTATTAAATTAGTACCTTTCAATAACGTACTTTTTATAAAAATGTACTTTTAAAAACAGTACTTTTATAAAAGCCCCTTTCAAAATATTACATACCTCCTTCCTTTCTTAGAATTTGGTGAGAAAATCATTTGGTGAGAAAGTCATAAATTGCTTATTCACCAATAGCTGATATAGGAATTGTTTTAACTGGATTAATAACTTTAAGTTATACATATTTGTGTTTCTTAAAGAAATACATTTGAAAATGTTACATTTTAAAAAACTGACTTTTAAAAAAGTACATTTTAAAATATCACAGGTGAAAAAAGTACCTTTTAAAAATAAAGCTTTTGAAAAAGTATATTTTAAGAAATTAAATTTTGAAAAAGTACTTTTTAAAAAAATACCTGTTAAAAAAGTACCTTTTAAAAAAGTACCTTTTAAAAAAGTACCTTTTAAAAAAGTATTGTACTATTAAAATAATATTTGAAGCTAAGAAGAGCCTTTTTGCATCATTTAAAAAAGTTCATTTAAAAATCTTCTTTTTAAGTAAGAACGACAAGTACTTTAAAAAAGCACTTTTTATTAAATAGTACTTTTGAAAGCAAAAAAAAAAACGATTTTCAAATAATTATTTTCCAAAAAATTTTTTGGAAACAATTTTTAAAAGATCTGGAAATTTTGTGACTTTAAGGTCAAGCTTTAGCAAAACCTGTATAGATGTAAAGAAAAATTAAAAATTGGCCACCCTTATGGCCACATACGATACTCAGCCATATTCATGTTTTTATCATTACATATTTTTTATTTATTTTTATTTTTTTTAACTTGAAAGTGTCCTTAGAGAATACATTAAAAAGAAAGTTAATAAAAATAAGTTGAAAAAGAGCATGAAAACAGTTTTTCCTGTTTTTGCTTGTAAATTTTGGCAGCTGATGATCTAGGCACCGGACATGAATTAATAAAATGCAATAAACATAATAAAGAAAGCGAAAAATATATTTAACAAAAAAGTTTATAATAAATTTTTAATAAAAGGAATATTATATGGTCAAGGAAATTTTTTGACTAATGAAAAGTCGCTGAACAACACCTGCATTTATATACATATGTAAAAAATATGTAGAAAAAAAATTAACTTTTGAAATTTATTTATTGAAAGCAAAGTAACAAAAACAGTGCAATAAAGTTGTTAATGGAAAAAGTACGTATCGTTTGGCAAGGTCACAATTGTTAAGGAAAAGTTATTTTTTATTCTTGTTTGCACTAGAACCTGGCACGCAGATTTGTTGTGGGTAAATTATAAGATTTTTAAAGAGGACGTTTTGTTCTATGACTCTATATTTGTTTAAAATAACATTTACAGCCTATTCGGTGATATCGAATAAAAATGTATGCGAAAGAAAGCTAGGCACCCACATTCGAATAAATTTGGGTTTATCTATGTCACTATTATACGTTCGCATGTACTCATATATTTTAATTGAGTTTTGACACATCCTTTGCAAAGAATAAAGTAAAAAATTTAAACAATTTTTTTTTTCTCCTAGACTGCGAATAAATTTATCCTTTCGACATCAGCGAACTGGCTGTTAATTTTTTAAATTGTGCTTTGTTCGTGGTAGAAACTGACAGACAGAGTTAGTTAGTAATGGTATAAAAAATAATTAATTAAAATTTAATTTTTCAACATTGCAAAAAGTACGTTTTGTTCTACAAACTTTTGTATAATAAGAAAAATATATGTATATACTTTTTTTTAATCTGTTCCTTTTTTCTCTAGAAACTATTAGGCAGATATTCTAGAGATAAAAAAAATAAATAATTAAAATTAAATTTTTCAATAATTGTAAAAAGTGTACGTTTTGTTTGGCGACTCCCCATTTGCTTCAAAATATTTTATTTTTTAAATTAAAACCTTTTCCCGCTAGAAACTGACAGTCAAAATTAATAAAGGTATAAAAATTGAATATAATAATAATTTTTCAACGTTGCAAAAAGTACGTTTTGTTCTGTGACTTCTTATTTGCTATAGAATACGTTTTATTTTTAATATATGCCTTTTTTAGTTAGTTTAGCTTAGAAACTGACAGGCAGAGTTAGTAGCGGAATAAAAATTAATCAATTAAAATTGAATTTTCAACATTGTAAAAAGTACGTTTTATTCTGCGACTTCATTTTTGCTAAAGAATATATCTTGTTTTCTTTAATTGTGCCTTTTTGCGCTAGAATCCGTCGGGCAAAGTTAGTAGCGGTATAAAAACTATATAATTATTATTATATATATCAATATTGTATAAAGTACATTTTGTTCTGCGACTCCTTATTTACTAAAGACAATATTTTGTTTTTTTATGATACCATTTTGCGCTAGAAACTAACAGACAGAGTTATTAACGGTATAAAAACTAACAATTTAATAAACATGAAATATTTTTTTATGAATAAGGCCTTAAATAATTAACTGAATTTTTTAACACTGCAAAAAGTACGTTTTGTTCTGCGTCTTCCTATTTATTGCAAAATATATTTTGTTTTTAATCTGTGCTTTTTTTTTTTGTTAGAGACTGGCAGGCAGAGTTAGTAGCGGTATAAAAATTAAATAATTAAAATGTGAAGTCTCAGAAATTAAAAAGAGTACATTTTGTTTTGCAACCTTTTCTTTGTTGAAAAATCATGCAAATCAATAGATAGATGCAATATTTATTTTGCTTAATTTTATATTTAATTTATCTTTATTATTATGTAAGCCGTCTTTTTGGTAAAATATTTAAAAATTATTTTAACATTAAGTAAGAAAAATTAACTAAGTATCGCTAGTGCGTAAAACATAAATTTGACTACGGGAAAATATGTGTAATGTGGATCCACTATGGGTTGATTAGTTCTGTTTTTTTACAATCTTCTCTGAGTATGAAAATTTATATTTAAGATTATCCATAAACTAGATTTATTTACTTTACAATACAGATTTCAATTTACTTAAAAAGTTGTATTGCTTCATTTCGGATGTGTAACAAAATTCGCAAACCACTTTAATATATAAATAAAAATAAATATTTAAACTTTTAACAGCAATCTTGAAATTTCTTTGAAAAGTATTCGCAGCTGATTGGAGTTGTTTATATTTACATACATACGCTTAAGTTTATTTACACTTACAACGATGATGTGCATACAATGTAAAGTTACATCACAGCTATAAATATGGCGGAAATATTGAAATCGAAAATGAATTATAAATAAAGTGTAATATATTTTTAAAGCATGCAACAAACGTATGTGCTTATGTATGTGTGTACTCGCAATTAAAATAAGCAATCCTTTGTTCTTGCATATGTACATACTCGTACATACATACTTACATAAGTTCTGTTCTATAAATTCAGTTGAAAATGTAAGTAAAATTGTTTATATACGACATTAAATATGCATTTGCTGCCGCTTCAACAAAAGTGTCTGATTTCCAGACACTCAAAAAAATTTAAGATAATCGGAGAAAATTGTAAATTAGAGCAAAAAGAAGTTAATTTTTCAAAATCAGTTCTTCAGCTGAAAATATTTTTTTGTAAACTAGAGAAAAAAAATATTTAAATATATTTACTTTTCTTAAAGGATATTTTTTTACAACAAGAAGATTTTTTAAAATGGGTTTTAAAAACGCATTTTTTAAAATTCGCTCTTGAAAATCATCTTTTTCATTTTGAAATGCATTTTTTGAAAAGTAATTTATTGATAAGAAATTCTTCTCTTGTGTGAGTGTGTATGTGTGTGTGTGTGTGTGTGTGTGTGTGTGTGTGTGTGTGTGTGTGTGTGTGTGTGTGTGTGTGTGTTTGTTTGTTATCAAGCAGCTTTACCAAGGTAGTGGTAAAAGCACAGCTGTCTTTCGTTTCCTTTGCGTAAATTTGTCAAAACACATAGACAAAAGTAAAACAACATTTTGACAACTTTTCGTAATTTCTACCAACAAAATACCTGTGATATTTTTTGGTTTTGTATTTATTACAATTCTGCCACTACCTACTGAATCTTCCTTGTTGGTTATTAAATAAGCCTTATTTTTCATGCACATAGCAAAAAACATATGATTGATGCGGCAATATTCTAAGGGTAACATACTATTGTTGAATCATATAGTTGCTTAAAACCGACCATAGTATTGTCAAAAAATTTCATTATACTATACTACATAGTAAGTATCTACGCTGGCAACACTTTATTAACTATTGTGACTTATACGATAATAATTTTCAAATGAATAAAAACTGAATTTTGTTGTTATTACGAAGATATCGAACATGAAAAGTACGTTTTTTATTAAAACCCCCCGTTTTAAGAGAATTATAAGAAAAATCTATTTTATCTCTGCTTCCTTCTCCCTCACTCCTCCTATATCCCTATAACCTTTTATTTTTCCTCTATCATAACCTATTTTTTCCCCGGCAATCACAAAGGGAACCACCTTCAGGTCCCAAGTGGGCTGGAGTATCCAGGTACTTTCTGGAGTATCCAGCGGCCTGCCTACCTAACCTAACCATCTCTGCTTTGTTTAAATATTTTATATTAAATCCGCACGCACCCCCAACAGTAAGTAACCATGGTATATATGGTTGATAAGGCAGTATTCTACAATACATACTATTGTAGAATTATATGGTTGCACTTGACAATACTCTATTGTTATATTTGGTACCATAATATTGTCAAAACATTCCATTATTCTATACTATATAGTAAGTAACCACGGTATTAATTAGAGTTACCATAATATTGTCATACCCATGCACTATCCAACCATACTTTTGTCATGTATAACAATATATCATTAAAGAACAATTCCAATGTAGCAAATAGCTTTATTTTAATAGAATCATAATTTTATAATAATTAACTCAATTTATGTACATGCATATGATAATAAAACGAAAATAGAAAGTTCATTTTGGAAACTAAGTATTATTGTATATGAAAGAGTATATGGTCAAAATGAATATTTTGAAATTCGGTGTGATAAAAGCTATTTTTGTTTAAAAAAAATTTTTATAAATGCTGTTATTGTATGAAATTTATAGAGGGTAAATTTGTACAGGGTAACAATAGAATTATAGAAATAAAAAAAATAGCATATCTTTGGAGGAACAAACTGTAATTTTATTGATAATACATTATCCCTATTCACAATCGTATGCAAATGGCCTTGCATCATTGCATTTGCAAAATACTGGAGTATATTTTTACTTTACAAAAACAAAACACACCCAAAACTCTCACTTTTGCAATTTCAGATATATGCAACCTCCAATGAACTAGACCTATTGTTGTTAACAATAATGCACAATATTGTACAATATATAGTAGTATGGTAAACTAGTGTTGCTGCTTTTTCTTCTTCTGTTCTGCCCTTTTAAGTTAAACAAAAATTTCTTCAATTTTCTGACACACATAAATTTTAGAGTGTATTAATAATAGTAATAAAAATAAGAAATATATAAGTTTGTTGCAAAGTAAAGAAATATTAAAACTGCATTAGACGCCGAGTAAAGCAAGTTTGAAAACAAAATAAAAAATTAGCAAAAATAAAAAAACTAAAACAATTTTCAATACATGTGAGTCTGAAGTGAGCGAAGGAAGACGACTTGCAGCTAGCTGAAAAGGGCAAAAAGTTTTCTTTTTTAATTCTTTTTATTTGTTATTGCAAACTAAAATTGTTCATTCACAAACACACACACACACACACACACGAGCACACAAACAAGCAAACAAATACATGAAGGCACATTTGTACAAGAGTACAAAAGTAATAGAAAGCAGAAGGAAATTGCAAAAGTAAAATTGTCTACGAAATAAAAATAAAAACACACACACACACTCACATTCACGCTTACATACTCACTTATTAAAATAGGCACACAAATACTTAAACGCAAACTTGCATTTGAAAAAGGTTTGTATGTTGGAAATATAAAATAGCAACAACACAACTAAGTAATCAATAAATTTTATAGAAAATTGTAGTTGCAAAGATACAACAAAAAGTTAATTAAATAAATTATTATATGAATGGGGTGTGTAAACGTCCACAGCACAAAAACATATAACATTCTCTTAGCCTTTCAGTAGAGACAACAAACAGAAACAACGTGCCACCCAACCAACAACCATTTATGCAGTCATTCATTCATCCATTCGTTCATTTATTCAACCCAGCAACCATTCCCACCTACTCCATCCACCCACTGCCACTTCTTCGCCCAAGCATTTGCATTTTGATTCACATGTTTCACCTTCCAATGCTGAATCGAATTGTGAAGCAGCAGCGGTTGTGGCGACGGCGACGATGGCGGTGGCGGCGGCGGCACGATGAGTAATGGTAGATTACAATTAAAATATATTTTATATTTATATACATAAATATATGAAAATTACTTTCAAATGTTTGTATTGTACATACACACATACACATGCACATGTATACAATGAAGCATTTGTATCTATAAACATTTCTACAGAGATACTTTTTTCTTGTTGTTGTTTAAATTTATCCGAGTAAGTAACTTAAAGTGTGTCTTTTATAAGTTGCTATGTTGTATGTGCATTTGCTGGTTAATATTCTAACAAACTAACGCACTTATGTATTTTAGTGTCAAATAGTGCAGAGTCTTAGAAGAAAAGTTTCTTTGTCAATAAATCACAATATGGAGACAACAGCAGCGACAGCAACAGTTTTATAGGCCGTTTGCCGATTTATTAACTTTAAGAGCTATTAGTGAGAAGTGCTTTCCGATAATTTACGCGTATGGCTTGAAATTGTTTACACAGAATAAGTTATAGCAAAAATAAAATCAACAAAAAATTACACGTAAACATATACATCAAAATTTTACAAAATTACCTTGGATATCGTATTATGCTGCTTTCAATCAGTAATTATTTTTACTGAACTTTTGTTTGAATCCATGAACTCTTTTACAGGTCCGCATTCAAACAATTAATTAATTGATTCAGCGAATTTCGTTATTGAACGTGAAAAAATTATATATTTTTTGTGTTACAAGTGCAATTAATTAGCCGGAACAGGTAAAACTGTGCCGGCTAATTAATTTTAGTGACCGGTCATATTCGTTCAAATACCAATTCCCATTTAACTGATACACTCCGAACTAAGCAGCACGAGTTATTGCTGCTTGCCAGAGCGCCCTGGCCAAGATGTAGCCATCGCAAATATGACCAGCGCCAAGATGGTCTGGTGAGTGGTTTCGATAGTGTCAATACAACCCACATTATGCTGAGAGTTTTATTTGCTACAACAAATAGGAGAGTGTCCTGGTTAGGCACAAGCCAAGGCAGAATTTGTTCCACAGGGAGGTTATTACTGTACAGGATGTGTCATAGTATTACATCAGCACCTGCCTTACGGCCTTATCTGACGATGAACCAAAACCATGGGGTGAATTTTGCAAGATTCACCAGCTCTCCCGCAATTTCCGCCAGAACTTTGTAGCCATATGAAAAAACCATTTGCTCAAGAGCTCGGGCCTTCTAATCTAATCTGTATGCAATTGCTCAGGTAGACAAGGGAAGCGAAAGATTTAACAATTGGTAGGCCAAAGCCCATTAAGAGTAGCAGCCCCTAAACCAACTCATCCGTCTAACCATCACTGCTGCTTCCTTATATAACAGGAATCTGTTGCAAGACAACAAGGAAGTCTAATGCCATTTTCTGCGGTTTTAGGCTTGAACCACAGCCAGAACGTTTCAGCTCTTTAGTTTAGTCGTTCAATACACGTTGGCGAATGCACATGTTAGGTAGATGTTTGCTCTCTGTTCTATGAGAGCGCTGTATCTAGGCGGACCTATGCTGCACGGGCTGGCAGATATATCAGAATGCCGAATGAACGCACTGGATTCCTTTATCCGGCTTTCGGGTTGTTTGAATCTGAACCGTCGGGGGAAGTGTAAGTCTCATAGGCCGCACTTCTCCCTCAGGCAACACAACGGGACCAAATGGACCCAAGTGGGCTGGTTTAATCAAACCTTACCTACGTAAATGTTTAGATCTTTGCAGTATATAACATAAAAGGCAATACAAAATTATTTTATGATAAACAATGCGTTTATATGTATTCAGTGCTCATCAAACATTTAATATGTATAGTGAAAATGTTATTAAGAGGCACTATGTATGATTCCTTCCATTCTAAAATGAGTAAATATAGTGACATACTTATGTGAAAATTTGTTTCAGTCTTAAAATTTATTTGTACTAAACAATGTAATAAATTTAGTTCTATCTTCTTGCAAAATAAATTGCTCCTACCAAACTGTCATAAGAACTTTCACGTCGACGATTTAATTTTTCAAACGATAATTTTTGTGTTGTTTTGTTTGTCACAGTACTTTAAATTACTCTCAAATGATCTCAGTAATACATGTGCAAAACAAATTTGTCCACCACTGTCTTAAAGCAATGCTCTAACTTGTCTATATTCTGCTGGGAAGTACCACTATATATCTCCAAAGCGTAAATAATAATAGGCATACTTGTACATAGGGAGAAAATCAACCTCTTCCTCATATATATATGTATTTGGGCAAAAAACAATCCAGTGCATAAAAACGTTTTACCACAAACGATATTTTATTAAAGAAACTTTACAGACATGATGTTGCAATTGTCGAACGCGTACAAATTATGAATATGACAAAATACTGTTAATTAATGTCTTAAATAAAGTAAAATTTTTACATTTAAAATAATTCCCATTGCCATTTTTATTTAATATATTTTAAAAAATTTCTTGTAAGAATTGATACCTTTCCATTAATAATTAAGGCAGACGCTAAAAAGTATGCCTGCATTTTGCCTGTCACATTCGGGGCACTTGTCATGTGCGCTTGATATTTTATTTGTAAGTCACTGTGAATGGTAACTCCCTCTATATGTTCATACATATACATATGTATGTATGTTTATTTTCACGAAAACATAAATTTCTCAAATGTAAATACGCCGGTATGTACATATGTATGTATGCATGTGTATACATACGTGCATGTTTTTAGCCATCAAAAGCATGTTGAAAAATGTGGCTAAAAACTGCTTGAAGTGCGCCTGAAATTCAATTATAAGTTTTACGCAAAGAGAGAGAGATAGGAGAGAGTAAGAAAAAGACGCATTTATTTCAAATAAAATTAAATTAATTAAACCGTAAAATAAATGAATGTTGAAAACAATTGTAACTTTAAAAAGCAAAATAATTAAATTACAAAAAGCGAAGATGGGAGAAGCATCTTAATAACTGACAATAACAAAAAAACAACAACAACAATAATAATAAAGAAATGAAGCTAAAAATCGAGCGCGGGGCGTTGGATAAAAATTTATAATTCTCTGTTTTTATTAAAAAACGTTTTAAGTTGGCCGGGTGTTCGGTTTCATTTTAATGATAGAAAAATATGAAAGTTATTGTTTAACTAATTAAAAAAATTAACACTCAGCAAATAGCAACGCACCTATTTTAACGACGACTTTTATTTGTTATTTGTTGGTTATTAACCCTTATAAATATAATTATGATTTACCTGAAGTCGTCTAATGTAAAATGAGTTTGTACATTCACTCGAATTTTGTTTGCACAAAGTTTCACAAGAGTCATACATAAATAAATATACGGGTGAAAGACATGTTAAAATATTAATGCAGTATGAAGACTTTTATATTTATTTAAAGCGGGCCGCTTCACTTTAAGAGAAGTAATTTTCAAGTTATATTACAGCGCGTTTAATGAAAGGCGTAAAAGTAGTTAGACCTTCTGGCTAATTTCAAGTACAAAGAATTGCAAGAAAAGATCAAAATATTATTAAAAACAAGTCAATTTAGAAGAAAAAAAAATTACATCATATTTGAATTTAAGTCCGGGAGTATCTACTAAATCTCAAAGATTTACATTAATTGTAAACAGAATAAAATAAACTGGCTTTATTCTTCCATCGAACGCTTACTAGTCAACCTCAATTAGTCTATACACATGAACACTGCTAAAAGGGCAGCTAGACATCCTCCACAAAATAGCCATTGAAATAAAATATTCTTGTCGATATCGGGACCAGTAGATAACAGTAATATGGTCCAAATGTTAAGGAAAATATCCTGTCAATAGAAAAAACATTTAACTTCAAGTCCTGGAACTCACTAAATCTCAAATATTTACTAACTGTGCATTAAATAGCTCTCAATTAAACTTGCACAAACACCACTGCCTGTTTCCTCCTCTTCATAATATATTTTCCTAGGTCCAGTACAACGCACTGCATATTTAGGGATCAATCATCCCGTGAAATATAAAAAGGGAAAAAGACCTGGGACATTATTTATTTTTGTAAGATCAACAGCAATCGGTGCTTAGGCAAGAACTCTATTAAAGGTGAAGCTGGTATTCTCCGAAAATATCCCGTTCACTCAGTTTATGTTGTTGCTTATTACTTCCCTTTATAAAAAAATTTGCTTTATTGTTTTAGTTTTCGATAGAATTTCTATGCGGCAAAAATTCAGGGAAATAGCATGCTACAAGCTAGTTAAAAGTAATTATTTACAAGCTTCAGAGAAAATTATTAAAATATGTGTAATCATTTCGCATATATCTCAATTATTGTCACGGTGTGGAGTGATGGATTCTTAGCTACAAGGGAGAGCTGGTGAATTTTTAAAAATTCACCCCATGGTTTTGTTCCATCGTCTAATAAAACCGTAAGGCAGGTGCTGATGTAACACATCCCGTACAGTAATAACTTCTCCGTTCACCAAATTCTGCTTGTACACAACCAGGGCACTCTTCTAAATGTGGTATAGATGGGCAGAATTCCCCTGTTTGTTGTAGCCAATAAAACTTCCAGAATAATTTGGGTTATATTGGCACTACCGAAACCACTCACCAGACCATCTTGGCGCTGGTCATATTTGAGATGGCTACATCTTGGCCCGAACGCTTTGGCTGTAGTTTAGACCTAAAATCACAAGAGACAAGCAATAATTTAAGTTAACTATTCCCTGATAGTTTTTCAAGGAAATAGTTGTAGTGTTATTCGTCACTGCCAGTTGCCACCTGCGTGATCGGTGCAAGCCGCATGGGTACGATAGAGCGCAACGTACTAGTTCACCCCGTGAAATCTGTCTTCCGCCAGGTAAGGTAATGGCCGATTTTCAAGTAAATAGTTGTAGTACTGTTCGTCACTGAAATTTGCCACCTGTGTGATCAGTGCAAGCCAAATGAGGGCGCTAGAGAGAAATAAACTAGTTCACTCAGTGGCCGATTTTCAAGGAAATAATTGTAGTGTTGTTCGCTACTGAAAGTTACTACCTGTGTGACCAGGGAAAGTTACATGGAGGCGCTAGAGAGAAGTGAACTAGTTCACCCTGTGGAATCTGTCGTCCTGCAGGATAGGTAATGGCCGATTTTCCAAAAAATAGTTGTAGTGTTGATCGTCACTGAAATTTGCCACCTGCGTGATCACTGCAAGCCACATTCGGGTGCTAGAGGTTAGTGAACTAGTTCACCCCGTGGAATCTATCCTCCTTCAGGATAGGTAACAGCTGATTTTCATGGAAATAGTGGTACTGTTATTCGTCACTGAAAGTTGACACCTGTGTGATCAGTGCAAGCCACAAGCGGGCGCTAGAGAGCAGTGAACTAGTTCACCCGTGAATTCTGTCCTTCTTCAGGATAGCTAATAAATAAATTAAAATAATTATTTTTTCTATAAATAAGGTATAATGCTCATGATACATGCATTATGTACTCGTATGTGCTTTAAGTATGTTTCCAATGGCCATTTTATATCATATCACATAACATATTTTACTTTTTCAAACGCTTTATTTCGAGGCATTAAAATAAAAAGTTAACAAACCTGGATCTCTCTTTTAATATGTGTTATTTTACGGACACATTTGAGGGAAGAATAAGCACAGGTCAAAAACATTTTATTTTTACTTTTTTCCCCCAGATTCTCAGTTTCTTGTTGTCTAAGTTGTGCAAACGCAGTAACAAACTCTTCACTACTGCCATTTTAGTAGGAATAAAAACAAAGTTAAATTAATAATTAATTAACGACACACAAAACCCAAGAGATCCTTATAAATATAAAATAAAACTTGTATTTTAAAAATGAGTTTAACTGTGTTTGATACTACTCGTCGTATATGCACATACTTATATGTACATGCATACGAGTATGCATGTGCGAGCATTAAGGAGACTCACGCCATTACTTCATGCTGAAACCGGCTGCCAGTAAAGTGCAAAAACAAAATAAACAAAAATGAGGCAAACAACAAGATTTATGCATAGAAAAGCAGGACGATTTTCTAATGGCAAGAGATTTGCGAAAGAAAAAACAAAATACAAGAATATTTTACTTTTTCCTGCATTCATGTTGTTGTTGCAATATAAAGTAACATAAAAAATGCAACCGTTGCAATATTTATTTATATCGTACACTTGCACAAAACAAAAAACACACAAAAAAAAAAGTGCAAAGAAAAAAGAATATAAAACATCTATAGAAAACTACAATGTATTTAATATGTTATAGTACCTTGAATGCGTTGAATGCAGTCCATAATTCTGACAAACGACACAATAAGTTGAACAAAACGGAACAAAACAAAATATTAGATGCAGGTGTGTGTGTGTGTGTGTGTGTGTGCGTGCGTTTGTATGTGTGTGTGTGTAACCGTTTTATAAAGGACGTTTAGCAAACGTGACATATTTGAAATCCGCACAGGTACCTCCCTTTTACAAACAAATGAATAGATGACTGGTTAAAGCACAGGTTTTTAAATCTAATGGACAAATACATACATGTATGTGTATGTATGTATGTATGTAAGTATATTTCAGTATATTTGTATGTTTATATTTGGATATACACGTAGAAAATAATTCACTCATGAATCTAAAATGTTGCACACAAGTGTAAATGTGTACATATATATGTACGTATGTATGTGCATACGTACATATAAAAAGAAACAGTCTACTTCATATTATTTGAAATGCAGAATAACCCTCGAAATAATATTTAATATTTAGAGAGAAATAAATATTAAATGAGTGTGTTACTTAGAACACTGCAAAGGTATTCCAGTTCCATTCATCTAAACACACAAACACATATTTACATATGCATGAACATATTCACGTAAATATGTATGTTTGCCTACGTCTATGGATAGACATTTGTACGCAAACACACATTCATACAAATAGAGAGACAGAGATGTTAAGTCAACAACAATCATCAGGGCTAACAGTAACAGCCGTAGTCAAACTTATTCTAAGCAATTGTAATCGCACTTGCAGTGCACTTCGAATTGCAGGAGGCCTTTTCACTGTGCAAGTGTACTGCGTGCATGCAACAAAGACGTATGTACGTACAACTCTCTATATTAGACTGGTTCGTTGCATCAAGGAAAATCATCAGAATCACATTGAGGTTTTTTTTGCACGAGCTACTACATAATCGAAATAGAATTAAAAAAAGAATTTAAAACAAATGCCGTTCAAAGAAGGGAACCTTACAAAAAAATACCAACTCTCTAAAAAATAACACTTAAAAATATACCTTAAATGTCTTAAAACATGGTAAAACACTACTTTTTAAAAAGATATTTTTTTTAAAGTACATTTTAAAAATTACATATTTCAAAACGTAGCTGTCTTCAAAAATACTCTTTGAAAAACTTACCTTTTGAAAAAAGTACTTTAAAAAAAGGTGCCTTTTGAAAAAACTACATTTAGAAAAACGTAACTTTTGAAAAAAGTACTCTTTTAAATTAGTACTTTTTGAGATAGGTACTTTATTAAATAAGTAATTTTCAAAAAGTACTTTTTTACAAACTACCTTTTGAAAGAAATATTTAAGAAGAGTACCTGTTAAAAGAATTAATTTTGAACACAAAAATGGTAATAAAAGATATTTTATTAAAAAATATTTTCTAAAAATTACATATTTCAAAACGTAGCTTAAAAAGTTCTCTTTGAAATATGTACATTTAGAGAAAAAGTACTTATGAAAAACCTACCTTTTAAAAAAAGTACTTTTAGAAAAACGAACTTTTTGAAAAAAGTACCCCTTGAAGTCAGTATTTTTTGAAATAAGTACTTTTTGAAATACGTAATTTTCGAAAAGAAAATTTTTAAACTACTAATTTGAAAAGCTAATTATTTCAAAAAGTATTTACTTCAAAGAGTACTTTTTCAAGAAGTGCATTTTTTTAATAGTACTTTTTTCAAAAGTTATTTTCTCTTTTATATATGTACCTTTACAAATACACTGATGAAAAATCTACCTTTGGAAAAAAGTACAATTAGAAAAACGCACTTTTTGAAATAAGTACCTTTTCAAATAATTAATTTTCAAAAAGGATTTTTTTAAATTACTTATTTGAAAAGCTACTTATTTCAAAAAGTATTTACTTCAAAGAGTACTTTTTCAAAAACTGCATTTTTTTAATAATACTTTTTTCAAAAGGGGGGTTTTTCAGAAGTACTTTTTTCTAAAAGTACATATTTCAAAGAGTACTTTTTAAGACAGGTACTTTTGGAAATATGTAATTTTTAAAACGTACTTTTAAAAAAAATTCATTTTTTAAAAAATAGTAGCAAGGCCATTCATTTCTTTCTCAAAATATTTAGTAAAGTGGAAGGAGAAGGTTCTGAAAAGATAATCCTTTTACCAAGGTACCTTTAAGAAAAACCGCCTTCGGAATATTCCAAGATTTGAAGAATTATTAGTTTTTTGCAAAAACCCCTTAACTAATTCCACAAGTATCTTTTTATATTATTGTGTTAAAAAATTTTATAGTTTGGACAAAAATGAAACCATCATAATATTTGCTGTGGATGCATTAATAAATATATATATGTGTGTGTATGAATATGTTGTTGAATGGCAGAACATCTATCTATCTTGATCGTTTAGTTGGGGCATGATTAAAAAATAAACGAAAAAGGAGCAAGGTAGTCACAACTAAATGTCACCCTGCATTTGTTGGTTTGAGTGAGAATGAATAAAAATTTCATTTTACTTTAGAAAAGTTCTATTTCTTGTAATTTAGCAGACACCACACAGTCGCTAACGCATAATAACCCAGTTGGCCAAGAGACGAAGATGAAGCTGCAACTATATCTTTTTTTCTAAGCAAAGCATTCGCATGGACAGAAAAAATATATTTTACAAAAATCAGACTAAATTATTAAAACGAAATTTCAATATAATGAATTTTATTGCAAAAATCTCCACATAACAAATATTTCAGTGAGTCTTTATTGTTTGGTTTTCATATGACATGTTTTGTTATAACGAATATACACTGAGCTATAAAGCCTCTATATAAAGAAGTACTCATTAAAAAGCCTGCATACAACGAAAATATCATAAAGAAACAATAACCAGATTGGTAAAGTCCGGTTTTCAAAACAACATAGTCTAATGTGATGTTTCCAGATCACAAGCAAGTGACATGGCAAGAAATTTTATCTGAAAAGCACTCATAATTTTTAATGATTTCTATACAAATATATCAGACAAGTCGCTTGCTAGTGTTGTGGAAACATGACATAAATGTGATTACAAGTGTATGTGTCAAGTGTCCATGTCCATGTCTGCCAGCAAATTGTCAGTCAACTGCAAATAAAATCAGCAATTAATTCACTTTTTTGATCTAACAACAATGTAATGCAATATTTTTCCAAATCAAAGTGCAGTTTACGAAGAGGCGCGTTGGGCTGAGCTTAACCAAATGCGCTAGTATTTTAATTGGAAACTTTATTTTCTAGATAATGACATAAATGCTTCAGCAAAAAGGTCGAACATATGATTTTGCTAGGGATAAAAACATGCATCCCCTCAAAGCAAATTTCGATTAAACCAAGAGCGAAATCCTAAACACTGAATTCAAAGAATCTTGAAGAAATATTTCAATACTAAGTCACATATTAATTAATTTTTAATATGAATTATGTTATTTATTTTAAACAAAAATATTAAGAAATTTATTTTTATTTAATTTTTTATCATTATCGTACACGACATGTTCTATTATACTTTTTACGTTTATTATTTTACTTTTTATGTATTAGAAAATGCAAAACATGGTTATAAATGATTTTTATATATTCAGTATATTTTATTTTCACAAAAGAAATTATAAACTTAACAAAATATCTATTAACTTCATCTAATATATATTCAAGCAAAAACACAACTTTTGCAATTATTCGACTTCACATTCGAATATATCAAACACTTACATTAGTTAAGCTTAATAGATTCTCTAAAAAAATATTTTAAAACAATATACTTTTATACACAAAAAAAATTTTGGCTATGGTTGCAATTCCAATGGAAATGCCCATATACAAGAAGGCGCCTTCCCTATATCCCAAAAGCCATAAGGTAAAAAAACCTGGAATCGATAATTCTATAAAATGTATATCAGGAAACGGACTTATGTCATTTATTTTCATATCATGATATCAGTAAGGAGAGCTTGAGCACCATGACCAGTTTGGCTAATTGGGTTTAAAGACGTTGTGTTTTGTATACACGAGTACATGTATCCATACATATACATATGTATATGATAGCTCTGTTTATATCTGTATGTAGTAATGCGTATCTTTTATTTCTGTTCGCAAAGTTTTTTTTTACATTTATTTGGTCTTGATTACTTTGTCCTACAAAAATATCCTTATTGCAATTTTTTATGCAACGGCAGGTAAATATTTGTGTGTGTGTGCGTGTATGTGTGTGTATGCATATGTTGTAGATGTGTTTATTTGAATACATTAATGTACTTGCATTTAGCCGTGTGTATTTAACCGAAATTCATTTAAATTATTAAAAAGCAAATGAAATATCTTATTTAAAATGCCATTAAGTTCGCTTTTTTATACATTTCGTTGTTTAGTGTGGTAAAACTATTTGATAAAAATAATGTGTGAAGAAGTAATGATTAGAAGCATAACTTGTACTAGGCATCCACTCTCATTTAAAGAAGATAAATTGATGATAACTGAAAAATGATTGCAACTGAGAAGTGTTAAGGTAACAGAAATGATTTTTCTATGTAATATCGTTACGAATTTGTTCTAACCTACTGTGCATATACACACACATCTACACATACAACATAAAGCTGGAAACATAATACACAAAAAAAAGTATATGATCTTAGGAATGCAAAATTCCAAATAAATCAACCACCAATGATTTTATGGTTGTTATTGCGTTCTTATTGTTTGGCAAGCATGTGTGTGCGTGTATGCAAATAACAGTTATATTTGACCATTTGGGTCTTTAATTATCGTGGGGAATGTAGAAGGTAACAAAAGCCTTAAGTCAGAAAAGTAAGCAAGTCTAGTATGTAAATATACAGTGGTATTTTAATACCGCGTAATGAACAAGTATTGTGTCATTATTTCATTTGCAATTGAAGAATCCGCAAAAACGTTTTTAAAGGTAATAATGTAACAGTATGATAACCACATTGTGTAACAAGATAATATATTATTTTTAGTTAGTTGTATTTATCATTAATAAGATCTTTTACAATAGAGGTTTCAAAATTTTCCAACAAAATCAGATCAAAATTGAGAGAATTTTTACTGGAGGTTTACTCTTCTTCCTAAACTGATCCATGAGGTGTTCTATTTTTTACACTTGATGGCATCTTGTATCACGTCTGTATTGATTTAAATAAAATCTCTTCTAAGCAATATAATTTAGAGTTTTTCTTTTTTTAGTTAAATAGATTGCATTTGCTAAAAATCCAATTTTGTCTTAACGTTTCAGTTTGAAAATCTCAACTTTCCGGCTCTGACTGAAACAGGGTTATTTACTTTACACGTGTTTTTAAATAATGTCAATAAGCTAAAATTAAGACACAAATATTATAAATTGTATAAGAGAAAAATAAAAAATAAAAATAAATACTTATATAAAAAACAAAAAAAAAACAAAAAATAACACGCTTATACATAAATTTCTGATCAATGCCAGAGACTTGAGATATTCATTGAAAAATTTAAATATTTATATAAATATCTGCTTAATAAACCTCGTGGTTTATTTCCTTTATTTTTATTTATTTTATAAAACACATGTTTATTTTTATATTAATAAATTTTAATTGCTATAAAATTTTTATTAGAAAATTAGCGCAAAAAATACAAAAGGGGATAAAAAAAAAGTTCGCCAACTAAATCTGTTGACATAAATAAAATATATTTTAAGAAATTTGCTTTTCTTTGTTTCGGTTTATTTAAGAAATAAAGTTTTCGCAGAATTGTTTTGTTTAATTTATGAAGATCCTGCTTTTTTGCTTTCTGTTGAAAAAAAAAGAAACAAAATTTAACGCACACACGCACAGACTTTAATTAATAGTGAAATATTATATTTATTCCTTTAAATTATTTCGAAAATGAATTAAGATTTTTATTCATTTATTTGTTCTTTGCTCAAAATCGTTTCTTTGTGATTCATCATGACCACCAACAAACAGACAGTCAAGATGCGGATGTCATCTTCTGCTCTTAAATCTTCATTTATGGATGTAAAAACGATTTCTGTTGTAGCGTCATCGTTTTGTGCTGAACGCTGAACGCATAAACACATCTTCTCTCTGCTGCATTAATTTTATATCGTATAACTTCGTCATTGCGGTCGACTGCTGTGTGTTTCTTCAGCCAAATATTACTTTCTACATTGTTACGACCAATTAGCAGCAGCATACAGGGTTATTCTAAAATACGCACACACTTCGAAAGTGCGCTAAATTATAATTAAGTATTAGTGTTTGTTGTCAATTCATTGTGATTGACATCTTGTGACATTTTCTTCTAGACGTAGTGAATAAATAAAAGCAGTGAAACTTTGCTATAACAAACTTCATTATAACGAAAACAATACGAAACAAACGCAATAGGAGACAGTTACCAATTATCAATTTCAGCCTGATAGAAAATTTGATTGAACATATTACTGCAGATGAGTTGGAAAATTACAAAATTTTCAATTGTTTTGCTGAAGAAGTTTTCCGAAATATTGAATAAATTTATTTATTTAAAACAAGAAAACTATTTTCAGTTGCAGTTAATAAATTATTTGTTTTTAAAAACATGTAAATATTATACTCCATAATTTTTTCTTGGTGTACATATTGTTACGAATTTGTATCACTTCTAACCCAATGTGCGAGTCGTTGATCTGTTTGTTATAAGTGTAAACAGACATTCTCACTTACACCACAGAGCTAAAAACTTACGGTTTTATGTATAATCAAAAACTTATGCCAACTAACTAGCTGCTAAGTTTTTATGTGTAAATTCCCATACGAGAAAGATAGCAGCAAGTTAGTTAGCACAAGGTTTTCTATTATACATAAGGCCGATAATAAATAAACAAACATACATGATTTAAATAAAGAAGGCAAAAATCCAAGTAAATCTACCACTAACGATTTTATTGTTGTTGCTGCGTTCTTATTGTTTCGCATGCATGTACGTGTGTATGTATGTGTGTATGTGCGTAGCACTTATACTATAACTAGAAGCTGCATAAAGAATGTAGAAGATAAGAAAGAAGTATAAAAAAAAATGTTCCGCAAAATTTTAAAGATTGTGTCTTAAGTCTGAAAATACAATGAAATTATAAGTCTGAAAAAACAATGATATTAAGTTTAAATCAAGCTAAGAAGCATTTCAGTACTGTGTAATGAACAAGTGTCAACTCTTCAATTTCTAGTGTCAAAGTAACGAAAATTCAGGTCTTCCTTTTAGTTTTAATTCAAAGTGCTTTTCCTGAGATATAAATTCCGTAAAAATATTCATAATCGGGCTGATAATCTTTAATTAATTATCTTTTAATTTTTTTTATAAATAAGCGTAGAAGATTTTGTTTTTCATCTTGTGCTTACAAACATATGTTTGCTAGTTTTACTAAAACATATGTTTGCTCTATAACAAAGTGAACAAAAACCGTTTACATTATTTCAGCAATTCGATAAGTGAACTTTCGAATGAAGGAATCAGTGTTCGATTCGGTACGTCACGAAATTGTGTTCGATACGAAAGCGTACTCGATCACGTATGGGATAATTCGGCCCCAGTTTATATTTTAATCTCCAAAAATTACCGTTTTACCTTTTTATGTGGATTATTACAAAGCAAACCCGACTTTCAACGTAAGAATATAATACAAGAATAGCACAGCAAGATACAATTTTGGTGCAAATAATAAATATGTACGAGTATATACAAAATGAAGTAACATTTACAAAGTTGTACTTAGTTATATTTATATTAAAAGCGTAAAATTGACAACTGTTATACACAGCTGGCGGCGATGACACGCATGTTGTTATGCTCGACCTTTGCCGATTGTAGCGCCCACACTTGTGTTCATATGTGTGTATTTATTTCATGGATTGTTTTGTTATATTCATTTTATTTAATCGCTTATAGCTTTATTTATTAATTAATTTATGCAGACACGTTTTAGTTTTATTATATCAATTTTAGCTTTAACAAAAATAATTTTATTTCTTAAGTATACAATAAATTAATTTCTTGTGTGTTTTAAGCTCCATTTCATAACTTTGTTGTATAAAAGTGAACAACAAATTAACATTCATAAATAAAATATTGGAAATAAAATCAGTTTTATGCATTTTTTAAATCAGGCCAATATTATTTTTTTGCCAAATAAAGAAGTTAAACTGAATAATTACAAACAGATTAATGAGTGCATGAACTTACTTGTACATACATATGTATGTATGTATATACTTATGCGCATGCGTACCGCAAGATTTGAAATAGGTTTTCTAAAATCAAAGAAAATATTTCATTTATCTGATGCAAATCATGAATTGCCCATAAAAACGTAAAAAAAGTTTCTATGTTGAATTGTTTACAAACATTTTGTTTGCTTTGCGCAAGCGCACGGTAAATTTTTTAAGCCAAATCATATTTGTTCACTTTTTTCTTTTTGGAAATATTTAAATAAATTAATTATTAATGCAAACAATAAATTCACAAAGATATAAAAAAATTTAATCGTTAAAAAGCAAAAAATAAAAAAATTCACATAAAATAACACAAAAAAAAATTAAATCAAGTATTCAAACAAACGTAAATAACATGAAAAATTAATAATAAAAAAAAATCAGAACGCACGTGTAACGATTTTTATTTAATTTTATTTTATTTTTTTCCTCCTCAAGTTTGCTGACGATTTACAACAGCAGAACAGCAAATAAAAAAGTAACAACTGAAATTTGTGCATATACGTATATAACTTTATTCACGGATCCCCAATTTAACGGCCTTGAATGGATTGTGGGGAGAAAAACACTGATTTGTTTTACATTTTATTATATTATAAACTTGCGTTATTTTGAAGCGATTACAAGTTTTTGGACAATTTATTTGAAAGGGGCGAAAAAATGTATTTGTTTTTACAAGATTTATTATACTCGTAAGTGATGTCAGAGGTCACTTATAATTTTTAGATTTTTCTCAAGATGGTGACAACCAATCATGTCACCCTGGCTTGATGTTAAGTCTCGGGACACCCTGTAGATATTACGACTCTTTGCATTAATGTTACGATTTTTTCAAAAAATGCTTAGTGGCGCTACACAAAATTTGTATCCCATTAATGAAACTTTCGATGGTATGAACGAATTAAGGCAGAATTAGTTTGTACGTTCTTTTCCGTTCTGAATCAGCTGTTTTGTTTCTGCTCAATACAAACTATATGTGCCTGGTTTGTTTTCGCTTTTTCGTTCTGCTCTGTTGCGGACTAATCTGTTGAAAATAGAATTCAACGTTAAGTGACGGCCAGATATGTGTATGTTTTACTTTTTTCAGGTATGGAAACATTAATTTTTTATTCAAATGTATATAATGTTTTTTGTCAAAAACTAAAAAAATTTGTTTCAATTAAAGATTTTGAAAAGTTAAAACATTTTTATCAATTAAGCAGCTATGAATGATGAAAAGAATATTATTTTAGCAAAGAAAAAATTATATTTTGTATAAGAAGTGTCATAAAGTCTGGAGATTGTGAGATAGAAGTGGACTGTTTGATCACCATATCTAAATTATTAATTTGTTCCTTTTTTCACACAAGATAATATTTATGTACATATTTTATTCTGCATTCCAATGTGTTTCTTTTATTTATGCTCTACTGTAGAAAACAGCTGAATATTTTCACGGAAAAAGTAATTGTAAAATATTTGCTACAGAAATGAACGTAACAGAACGGCAACAGTGAAAACTAATGAGGTCTTTATTGGTGTACGAAACGGTTTCATTGCCCCAACGAAGTGTTTCCTTTCAGTGTAAAGTAAGTATAATAAGGCCAGAGGTAGAGTTGTACCGGGTCGTTCATTTTAGTGACCGCTCACTTTCGTTCAATTACACAAAACTGGTCCGTTCGTTCACTCGTTCACTTTGAACGAACGGCACTGTACCAAAACTGAAATATTCCGGTCATTAATCAACACAGCTGACACAAACACACATAAAACAAAGTAGAAAATGAAGAAGAAGAATGTGATGAAAAATTATTTTGAAAAGTAAGCACAGCTTGTGAGTTTGAAATTTGATTAAGCTTTTTTATAAAAACTTTTACTAAAACATTTCAGTTTAAAAAAAGACACACACACACTGATTTGATTTTTTATATTAAGTTCATTTTTGTTTAAAAAAAAGTTAAATTTGAAAAAAAGATACATACATACACACAGCGCTGCTAAAATGATGTAATATTTCTAAAGCACAGAATATCAACTGAAACAAAAGAACATGATATAGAACGAAATAAATTTGTACGAAAGCTATCCAAATTGAATGGTACACAATTGAACGAAAAGTGATTAGTTGAATGACCGGCTCACTTCGTTCACTGAGATGAGCCGTTCAATTTAACCCGCTCTAGCCAGAGGTTTAACCTTAAACCTTTCACATATTTTGCATTGCAGTATTAAGAACAATATATAAATTGCGGGACTAAGATAGATAATTTTTTTTTTCAGAACTTTGTCTTTAAGTGATTTTAATAGGTTAGGTTAGGTTGTACAGGCCGCCAGTTTCATGAAACCAGCCCACTTGGGTGCTTTCTAGGTCCAGTTGTGTTGCCTGAGGAAGGAGTGCAGCCTATAAGATTTACACTGCCCCCGATCCAAACCAACCCGAAAGCCAGATAAAGGACTGCAGTCCGTTCACTCCGTATTCCGATATATCTGCTAACCCGTGCAGCATCGGTCCGCCTAGGCTCACATAGAATAGAAAACCGGGCACCCACAGAGGAAGTGCTCAAAACCTACAACTTCTACAGAAACCATTAAGTGAAAGATTTAACCTCCTAGTAAGCGTCCCTATGTGACAATGTCCTGTCAGAACTGCCACCAAGGTACGCAACCTTTGAGGCGTAAGACCTCTTAGGACCGTAGTCCTCCTACGATCATACGCAGGCCAAGTTAGCCTCGCTACTCGGCAGGTAACCTCACCAGACCATTTGTTCTGAACAGTGATTCTAATACATTTTATACAAATACATTGCTCACAAAAATTGAATGAAATAGTTTCATTCAAAAGTTTTACAAGCAATTGAACCAAAAACATGGAATGTTGATAAATATAGCTTCTATCAATTTGTTAAATTTTTTGTTGAACTTTTTTATAATTTTTTATATTAAAAAAAATTTTTTTTTTTTTTTTTGGTTTGTACATATGTACATCGGGTTCTAGTTCAAGTTTTTACTTTCTTAAGAAGGATTTTTTACAATACAAATTTGCTGTGATCAATATTTATTGATTGAAGAAGACAAGAAAAATAATAATCAAATCTTTAGCTGGGGGACAACTAGCTGTTTCGTAGTCGCTACACTACTCATCAGCACCCACTGGGATTTGAATTCGGGTCATGACGTATCAAGATCTACTGCTTTAACCACTAAGCCACCGAAAAAAAAAATTTTGCTTCTATCATGTTTTTTTCCTTAGCTTAGCATGTAAGCTTGCAGTTAAGTTGATTAGGGTATTGCTGTATGAGACCAGCGATAGGTTTTCCCCAACTTCTCGTGACAGGCACATTGGCTAACTGCCCAAACATTATATTTTTGTGCCTAATATCCTTTCACCCCACTCTGTTCAAGCGCTACTGTACCCACGTATGTATGTATGTATGTGTGTAAGAAAATTAATTGCTTTTCTGTATTAAATATTTTTATGATTAATTTATAAAGTTTAAAATTGTTTTATTACTTCTTATTTCCTGCCACAAAAAAAAACAATTTTAATTACAAATCAACGCCTTCAGTTTCACAACATTCACACAAACAAACATTCATACATGATACAATCATGCGTATTATATGTATGTGTGTTAGTTATACAAATTAAACAAAAAGAAAAAAATAATAAAATGCATTAAATTGAATGTGTATTTCGTACCTTTCCATTTGAATGTTGAACTTAAAAAATCAAAAAGAAAGAAAACACGCACTGTCATCATGACTTTAAAGAAAACTAATGAAAATATATAATTACAATTGTAACAGACATTCGAACATAACGTTCAACAGCTACAGCACAAACAAGCAAACAATACATACCTGCAAACATACATGCAGACATATGTACTTATGTATGTTCATATACATAAAAAATTGTTTAATAAGAATTGTAAAAATAATTAGTAAAAAAGTTATACATATAGGAGTATATGTACATATAAATGAATTAAATGTATTGTATGTTATTTGTTCATAAAAAAAATATATACATACATACATACACACAAACACTCATATAAAACAAAATAATAATAAATTAATAAAACATTTATTAGTTTGTATGTTTGTAAGTATGTAAGTACGAGTAGTGCGGTAGAGGTTTTCGAATTCAAAGAAACATTCCGATGAAAAAATAAACCAACAAATAAATAATAACATTTGCTCCGAATAATTTTTATTATTTTAATGCAGCGCAATGTGTATAATTAAAAATAAAAAAAATATAATTAGACATACAAACATTTTTATAAATATATTTGTATGTAAACACATTTTACTGTATATATAACGCACACATGAACATTAGGGTGGTTCGATGATTTGAGATATTGAATAACTTTTTTTGGTCGACAAACAGCCTGATATTTCATAAGACCTAGCCTAAACATCAGTAGACTTGGAAACCTTTGAAAAATATTTTCAAACGTTTAACTTTATATGCCATTATTTTTAATAAAACAATGAGAATTTAAAAACCAAAATCTTCTAATCACACTATTCAAGTGCAAGAAACAAGCATATTCCCCTACATTGTTTTCACTCTTCTCAAACTGATATTGAAACACTGTGACACAAACAATTCTCACAAAATATTGGCGAGACAACAATAATCGAGTCTGAAACTGACATGGCTATCATTCCCATGATAGCCATATCACCCTTCACAAAAATTTAAAGTGTATATATAAGTTTGTGATTCCGTTAGTAATTTCTAAAATTTTCATTTGCGACCCTATAAAGTGTATACATTCTGAATCAGAATTAATAGAAAAGTCGATTAAGCGCTGTCCGTCTGTGCGTCTGTCGGATGTTGAAATGCCGTTTCTGAGAAAATCATTAGATTTAGAAACTTTTTTTATTTCATCATTCTATTCATGGGCTTGCTGTTGAAATTCAGTAAAACCGGTTCTGAGCTGAGATATATCCAAAATTCCGAAAAAAAGCAATTATTTTTTTCAATTTTGTATGAAAATTTTTGAAAACAAAACACTTATTAAGCATGGCAATGAAAAAAGCAAAAAAAATTTCCCCCGGTATCCCAGATATAGCCTAAACTAATTTTTTATTGAAAATGTCGCGTAAGCATACTTGAAAACTTTTTCGCTTAAAATTATTTCTGGTAATAAAAGGAGGTTACTAAAATGCAGAAAATGAGAAATTCCGATATCGGTCCATATAGCAGAAAGTGTAAAATACAGAAAATGGAAAATTCCGATATCAGTTCATATATAACAGAGATATAGCCTAAACTGGGTTTTCCATGAAAGATTTCCTCTTTGGAATGGCGATTATAAGACAAAAATATTTTTTCCCCGGTGTCTGTCCATATATATCCGATCATATTTAGTAATAGTAATTTGTAATATATACGTGACTATCGTGAAGGGTATTTTAGATTCGGCCCAGCCATTGAAATTAGATTGCAAACTTTTGTTATACAACGCAATAGTAAAGCCTATATGGTGCTACGGAATTCAGTTATGGGGCACCGCCTCAGCGTCAAACATTGAAAAAATCCAAAGGCGACAAAACAAAATTCTTCGAACGATTACTGCAGCTCCATGGTATGTAAAAAATTTACGAATTCATAAAGATCTGAGTGTTCCGCTGGTAAAAGAGGAGTTTTCTAAGTACGCGACAAGGTATGTCAGTAAACTGGAACTTCATCCAAACCCTCTTGCGCGTAATATACTTAATTTTGGCGGCCACAGTCGGTTGAGAAGAAGGGATACCGTTGCCATCCACCATCAGAACGTTCAATACGTGATTCTACCGATATCGCTCCCGTATAATAGAACTTTTTGTCTAGCATTGGCTGGACGTAAGTAAAAAGCACATTTTATTTTTTTTATTAATTTTTTATTTATTTTTATATTTAGTATTAAGATTTGAATACTTATTGTTAGTTCATTTTGAAGATTCAATAAATAAAAACGCTTAACAAAAAAAAATAAATAAATAAATAAATAAATATTTGAATTAAAGAATACTTGCCACATTGTAAAGAATGAATGAAGTTTTTATCCGGATAACAATTTTTTATACATAAGTATCAAAGTGAACTTTTGGAGTAAAGAAAATTTTCCACCATATAGAACACTAATAGAGTTTTGGGCCGAACACAAATTTTAATATAAATTTTTGGATAAAAGAATACTTGGCACAATGTAAAGAAATAATGGAGTTTTTGTCCGGATTACAACATTTTATAAATAAATTTGTATATTCAGAGAACAAAATATTTTCCACCATATAGAAATATAATAGAGATTTTGTCCGGACACCATTTTTTTATACAGGAATCTAAATATAAACTTCTTTCCATAATTCGGAGAAATAATAGCGGTTCTGCTCACGCCTCCCTAATTTACCCTGAATTATTATTAATTTGTTGGTTGAGTTTTTGTTATTATTTTATTTGTATTTAATTATACTTCGTAGGAATACACACGTCCAACCAAACGCATGTTTAAATACAGATATAAAAAAAAACAATTTGAGACAAAAATTACACACCAATACACGCCAAAGATGTTACAAATGTACATGCATGAATGTATGTGTTTGTGTATGTAAGTTATTTATTAAATAAAATTTCTCAATAATAATTTGTTATAAATTTTATTCATGAGTAATTAAGTTTTAATTACAAACGAAGGCGTTCATACTAAAGTTTACTTTGTTTTTATTTTTTCCCATTTTTAAATTTATTTCTGTTTTTTTTTCATTTAAAAAAATATAAAATTAAAAAGCATTTGTAATGGTAATTACATATAATGGCTGGATAAATATGTATGTAGATACTAGAGTACCAGCAAACGTCTTTCAATATACGAGTAAAAATAATTGCATACAAAGAATAATAAAACGAAAGAAAAATTTCTTTTAATAATAAATAGGAAATTTTTCAAGAATACTTTCTTTTATTTTTAATTACAAATTTAAAAAAAAAAAAAGTTGAATTTTTCTGGGCACTATAAATAATTAATACTCTAACAACAGACAGATTAGGATTTCGTTAGAAATCTTGCACAAAAGAAAAAAATTCTAACCAACAAATGTCAAATAAAAAACTTTTCCTCGAACTTTAAATACGAGTCTACATTGAAATTCCTCAAATGAGATGTGCACAAACGCTGGCACATCAAAGAAAATTAATAATTTATTTGTGTAGACAACCAAAAGCACATACAGATTTATACACACACACACACACACACACACGCATATGTATAAATACATACATAAGGAGTACGAGTACGTACGTACATACCGCCAAGAAGAAATAAATATCTGCATTTTTATTACAGAACATTCTAAATCCAAACTCGATCAGAAAAGCCGAAGAAAATTTTCTTAACCGCTCAACCGGTCGTCGGCCGTTCTTTAACAAAATAATGATCATAATTTTCTCGTGTTTTTTTTTTTTCTTTAATATTTAAGAGAAAAATAAACAAGAAAATTAAAGCGCTCATATTTTTCAACCATCACAAATTTACGAGGGCAGTACTAAAATTAAGAATTGTATGAAAATGTAGTTCATTATTCTTATTATATTTTTTCTTTTATTCTTACTATTATATATTTTGTTAAACAAAATATTTTACTATATTTCATTTTGGAAAAAAGTACTTTTTGAAGAACCATATTTTTTTGTAAACAGAAACATGTTTTACTAAAAACACAACTTTCAGGCAATATTTCAAAACGTACGTCTCAAAAGACACTTCGCTGGAAAGTCATTTTTTCACAAGCTGACTTTCTGGAACGTTCTTAAAAAACGTCATATAAAAAGTAAATTATTTAACAGCAACATCAGTTTTGAAAAGCTACTTTGTATTTGGACAACAATTTTTAATTTAACCATTTTGAAAAGGAGCATTTTGAAACAAAAACTGTTTTCAAAACGGCATTTTTGAAATTTTTTAACTACAAAGATATTTGTCTTAATTTACTATATCTAGAATTACTCGTTTTTAAAATCTGCTGTTCCAAAAAGCTCCATTTTTTAAAGTTCTCTTCCAAAAAGCTAATGTTTTAACATATACTTAAAACAACCTTTTTAAAAACGCAAAGTTTTAGTGAGGTTATTTTTCAAATAACGTGTTTTGAAGAACTAAAAGAGGCACATATTAATTTGAAACGTTACTGCTTTTATTAAAATTATATTAATTTTTCTTTTCTAAAAGATGCTTTTGTAAGACAGAACTTTGAAGGTTTTTTTCTAAAAGAACCCTTTTAAAAAAGTACCTTCTAAAAAGGTATATTTTAAAAACATATTTTTTGAAGAGGTACTTTTGAATTAAGTACTTTTAAAAAAGGTACTTTATAAAAACGTACTTTTTAAGAAGTATTTTTTAAAAAGGTACTTTTTAAAAAGGTAGTTTTAAAAATTGTGTTTTTTTTAATAGATACTTTTGGAAAAGTTATTTTTAAAAATAAAGTTTTTGTAAAAGTTACTTTTTAAAACGGCACTATTTAAAAGTTGACTTCTGTAAAAGGTATCTTTTAAAAAAATACATTTTTAAAAACAGCCTTTTGGAAACGAACTTTTTTAAAAAGTACTTTTTTTAAAAAGCCGCTTTTTTAAAAAGCATCTTTCTAAAAAATATCTTTTTTTAAAGTATCATTTTAATAAGTACCTTTTTTATGGAAATGTACCTTTTTCAAAATTATATTTTGAAAAAATTTAATTTTAAAAAGTACTTCAAAATATACTTTTTTAAAAAGTACGTTTTTAAAAAGTATTAGAGTAAAAATCAACACAACGGGACCTGACTGGACCCAAGTGGGCTGGCTTTATAATAGCTGGCAGCCTGTCAAACCTAGGGTAAAGGTATTTTTTGAAAAAGTACCTTTCAAATAGGTGATTTTTAAAAAGGTATGAAGCACCTATTTAAAAAGGTATTTTTTGAAAAGGTACTTTTTAAAAACGTGTTTTTTAAAAAGATGCTTTTGAAAAACATACGTTATAAAAAGGTGCCTATTAAAAGTTGATTTTTTAAGAAGTACCTTTTTAAAAAGTACCTTTTTACAAGGCACTTTTTTAAAAAAGAACTATTTTAAAAATCAAATAGAAAAAAACAATTTTTTGGAAAGTTACTTTTAGAAAAATGTTTCTTAAACAGATACTTTTAAAAAACCTACTTTATAGACAGGTACTTTTTAAAAAATTCCTTTTTAAGAAGTACGTTTTTAAAAAGGATGCTTTAAAAAGGTAATTTTTTTAAGCACTTTTTAGAAAAATACTTTTTAAATCGGTACTTATTTAAAAGATTTACTTCTTATAATAAGGTGCTTTCATATAAAATACTTTTTTAAAAATGTTTCGAAAATTTATATTTTGTTTAGAAAAAATTCTTTTTGATATAGTACGCTTTTTAAACCACTAACTTTTATAAAATGTCTACTTTTAATGCTAATTTTTGAACAGGTTTTCTTTGCAATAAATAGTTTTTTAAAGATACTATTTTGAATACATAATTTTTATTTAAAAGGTACTTTTTTGAAAATGCACTTTGTTTGTGGAAAAACTTCTAAAAACTTTTGAAAAGGGTACTTTTTCGGTCGTTTACTTTTGAAAAGGGTACATGTTGTATCTAATGAAAAGTAATTTGATTTCAGATCACCCTCGTAATGTCAAACAATGCATGCGTTTCTTTAAATTTTTATTTATATTTTATTGTTTTTCTTTTCGAATTGTATATTTCTTCATTTTCTTATAATAAACTATTAAATATTGATGAATCCACATTGCAGGCACACCGACACATTCGCACTCACTCCCAGCAGTTGATGGACACGGTTGTGTTTGTAACTGAATGAATGCATTTGTACGCGTATCATCAGGCCTTAAACCAAAGTCAATAAGACAAGACAACTGTATGCACTTCTTGTATCTTGTCATATTGAACTAAAATATAAATACCTACATACATACATATGTGCATTTCCAAACAAACAAACTCATATTCACACAAAACGCCAGAATTCTTTTACACTTTTAAATGCATTCAAGCAGATGTGTTAAAATTCGTAAAGTAATAAAACAAAGAAAAAAAAAATTCAATCTACATGCAAGTATAAATAAGAATAAGAAAAAATGTAAACAAATAAATAGTGGAATAAACAAAAATACAAATTTAAATCGTCAGAAGACGAATTTCAGAAACCTTTTTACATGAACAGCAAATTTATGTAGATGCATATTCTACACAGCCTTACAGAACTCTTAATGGCTGCTGCTTTATTAAAAGCAGGGTGTTAACATCTCATACTTTCAAAAAATTTCTCGTCATGATTAAAAGGAGTTGTTGCATCTAAGGTACAGCCAACGTGAGTGACTTCAAAGAGAAGTATGAATAAACAATAATAATTTTATGTTTTAATAAACAAAATAGAATTTATTTATTTAATGATTTCTTTCCGCTTCTTCTTAATATACAAACCAAACGGACTTAAGGCCATGTCAGACAAGACTTTGTCGCTTTGCATGACGCTTAAAACTTTAACAGAAAAGCGCAAAGCAAATGGGGTATGTCACAATAAATACTTTGGCAAATGCTCACGATTTGTTTATTTATCTATAAAAATGATAGTTAGTTTTTATATTTAATTATTTTTTATGATAATAGAAGTTAGATATACTATTGAACGAACTTCTGGGGTCTAATCACCGCATACGATATCGAATTAACTATCGTATCGAATAACATTACGATACATCTAGATTATGGCAAACGAAGCATATCGGATCGTAATTTAAACAAAATGTAATAGATTCAAGACCATACGTTTCCTAAAAGTACGAATATAAAAAATAAATCCTTTAACTTTTTTATATTATTGCAATACAATTTATTCGATATCGTATGCCATGATACCAAGATGAAAAATTTCGATAATTTTGCTCGATATCGTATGCGCTGATTTGGCATCTGAACTTTCACTGGGTACTGTCAACATAATGTATTTCATTTAGCTGATACCTTTGGCCAAATATTTTCTTAAAACTATCTAGTATTGTCAGACAACTGTTTGCTAAGAGGTTGAGTAAATAATGCAAAGTAGCACTTCCAATAGCTGCTATTGCGCAGTAAGTTTCAACAAAGCGATTCTGTGTGGTAAACTTTTTTTTAACGATTTTCAACAGCACATGTTATCTATCTCTGGATTTCCGGCAGAGCTTGTAATAAATTTAATTTCAGGCGACTTTCTGTCATAACAGACCAACTGCCTGCCTTCTTTCTACCACTTCTACGTTTCATTTAAAGTATTGAACATTGACCCCACATCGAATTCGCAGCAATTGATTAAAAGCAGCAGATACTATTAAAACCAAATGATTGATTTAGTTAAAAAAAATTCACTGAATTTGTTTAATTAATGTAAAGATTTTTTCTTATTTCAATCTGCGTACAAAGAGAAACAAACCGCTGTAACATCATTAACAGAGAAGATCATACTTCGTATAGAATAAGTTATGAATACGTTACATGTAAACAAACGTACGTGCACATACATACATATATACGTACCTATATAAACAAATGCGTATAAAATGTCTTCACATATGTACATACGAGGCTGTATGTGCACATACTTACATACATGTATGAGATGCAATGTAAGTGCCTTAATGGTGTAAGTCAGTTCAAAGACCTCACCCAACAAATCATTTGCTTTGGTAAGTTTTCATATTCATAAAATACATTTAGAAAGACCGCCAGAATGAAAAAATTGTTTTTTTTTTTTACAAATAAACAAATTACTCATCTCATCTTAAACAAAAAATAAAATAAAAACGTTACCATTCATCGCAGGCCCCTTGCCGGAGCACAGATTTAATTAACATACTCGTACTTGTGTAGAAACTCACTGCTCGTTGATGTGTATGGGTGTGTGTGTGGTCGAGTTCCAATGTAGTTGTGATCATAAAACTAATAAAAACTAAACAAATAAATTTATTAATAAAAGAAAACACATGTTTACGACCAGACTCATTGACGCATTTGTTTATTCTATTTGGTAAATGTTACTAGTTTGTTGCCCTCTGCTGTTTCGAGTTCTATACAAACTCGTATATTCGTTTTAGAAATAAATACACATTTCAATTCATTTTTTTTCTGATCTTGTTATAAAAAATATGAATTAGAAATAATAATATAAATTATACACTTCGCGTTCGTTGCACTGTGAATTGTTTGACAGGCAGCCACATTTATAATTGTATATTTCGCAGACACATACGAGATTTCTAAAGAAATGTTTAATCGCATGAATTTCGAGAAAATTCAACCTGTTACAAAAAAATAAAAAATATTATGGGCAAAAACTAGCAAATTATTGGAATTTATAAATTCAAAACAAATGAAATAATGAATTCTTATTGCACCAGTGTTGTGTACAGAGCTGCCACTGCGTTTAGATCAGACCTAACGAATTTGGCAGTACTTTTGCATTCGAGGAAAAATGTTGCCAAAGGCAGGTTTACATGGTAATACAAGGTATTTAGATTTTATGGGAGCGAAATATAACGATATTCTCTCCGTATTTAAAAAAAAAGAAGTTAAGAAAAATATGTTGATAGTATTTTGCATGTTTACATTTGTAGGATAAGTAAAATCAAAGTATTATTATGAAAGTCTAATCAAATTATTGATGGCTACAATTCCAGAACATTTACAAATACAACATGCAATATTCTTAAACTGCAATTCTTTGGGTTTCTAAATATTGTACCACCTTCAATAAATACTCGAAGTACTACCAATGCAAATTTAAAAATATACCTCTGATGTGATGAGAATACAAAGTTTTCTGAAACGGTTTAGAAAATGAAAATTTACCGACCGCTTATGAGTTTTTGCATTTGAATTTATCTTTTACTAAATATAATTTGTTTTACACGTTAAGATTTCCTTTAATCTACACCCATTTTTGACAGATTTGGCATTAACAACTAATTAATTTAATGTAATTTGAATAATGAAACCGCTATTCTCTCACAGAGTTAAATCCGATCGAAAATGGAATTGAAATCATTTTTTGCTTCTTCCAAAAAACGAAATAGTCTTTCGGAATGAAATCATTCCTAATATCAAGAACGAACCTTATATTTGTTCTTAAAAATTATTTTATTCCAAAAAACTTATTAGTTTTAAATTTTTTTTATAAAGCAGAAAACATACGCGATTCCTCTGTGACATAGCTGGTAGAAATGATTTCATTCCGAAAAAAAAACTTAAATTTTCATTTTACGGAGAATCAAAAGGTGGATTCAATTCCGTTTTCGAACTGAATTATATTCTGTGAAATGACTGATAGACTTATGTTGTTGCTATAAAAAGGGTTTTAGACGTTTACAACTTTGAGTTGCAACACTGCCTTATTTACCAACCCATTTAACAGCTGATGGGTGATTTTCGCTTGCATTTCATTGTAGAAAGACTTACACCAGAGCCAATTCCAAGAATGGACTGACATTTAATTTTACTTGAATTTCCATTTATAATTTTATTCTCCGATGAAACCCATTTTTGGTTAGATTGATAAGTTAATGAGCCGAATTATCGCGTTTTTAGTAAAAATTATCCATAAGATTTTGCGGAAATATCTCACAGAATTACTATTTGGTGATTATTTTAGGCTGGCGGAGCCATTCGTCTCAAAAATCCAACGACGGTAAGAATGTCAATAGTAAACAATGTAGTCATGTTATTTAAATTTTTTTAGTACTCTTATGTCAAGATTGCTGCCAGATCTTGCTGGCATGTGGTTTCATTAGGACAAAACCACAACGGATTTATTTAAAGAATTTCATGTAATAACTTATTTAATTGGACCCGGTGCCATTGGATTAATTTCTTTGAGGTTAACTTATCCAAATCGATAAACCAGAGACAACTGAAACGTTTTTATTTTGCTTTATCTTTTTTTCTCAATTTGAATATCAAATACATACTGCGCAGCTTTATGCTGGTCTACAGATGCACTCAGGAACCAAGCCTGCTTCTTTGAGTCAATTAGTCGAGTACTCTATCAACTGGCTCATCAAAGCACTCACCTGGAAAGCAAAATTCAAAGATTCATTGGCGGAATAACACCGCATATGTTTGCGAAAAGTTTGTGAAAGTTGATACTCCAGATTGTGCCCTAAACACGGCGGCGCCTTAGCGGTCACTTGAATGAAGTCATAACCAGGGAGTTCCAGAATTTAACGTCAAGCCGAAACAGAGTGATAAGATTGACTGTACTCGTAACCATCATGAGAAAATTTTGAAAAAGAATACAAGAAGGTCTTATGAGAATACCAAGCATTTGAATTTGGTAAAATGTCTTTTAGACTTCCTTCTGATTTTAGTCATGATATTTACAATCAATATTGTCACCCTGTTTTGACGTTAAGTTTTAGGACACACTGTAAAAGCAGCAAATTCATAAAATGTTCAATCCAATAAACGCTTCATTAATATCAAAACTATAGTTATTTGTTTTATTATGTGTGAAAACTACGTGAATCTAAAAAAAAACACCCTATATACGTATGTTTATATACAAGGTCTTATTCATAAAAAATATTTTTTATTTAATAAAGTTTATTATGTTAAATAAATTTCTAAAAAAAATAAGGCCAATAAATATTAAGAAACACAGAAAATATTACAGTAAAAATAATATCAACAAAATTTTTGTCTGAAAAAATAATTGTTTGTATATACTTACATGTATATCAGATATATGTATATCAGATATATAACCTTGGATATCATATTTTGTTGTTTTTTAAAAAAATATTTTTTTTTTTTCGATCAATAACTAATTATGTATACTGAACTTTTGTTTGAATCTACGAATTTCTTTTCAAGTCCGCATTCAAACAATTTATTAATTAATTAAGCGAATTTCGTTATTGAACAAGAAAAACCTGGAAAAAAATTTTATACAAATCAATAAAAAAGTAAATTGAAAGTGTGAAAATTTGTTCATCGGTTTTCAAGTCTAACGCCAAAGAGGGTGATACCTTCGAAATATCGTATATGCCAATTGTAGCGAAATAGGCTTTGCTGTGGCATCACTGTTTGTACGATCATTCTCTTGTTCTCTTTTGCTTTTTTCCCATCTATTTGATATTTTTTCTATATCTATAAAGCAACAAAACAAATATATTTATTTGTATCTTATAGATAAATTTATATATTTTTATTACTTTAATTAAACAAAAAAAAATTATACACTTGTATAAGTAAAGCTGAAATAAATATTTTATAAATAAACATACGTGAATTTATCGTAGAGATGTATAAATATATGTATGTATATATCAATATAGATGTGTAATAATATAAATTTTTGTGATACTTAATAATAGTTGAATGTAAATAAATATGTATATATGTTTGTAATCAAAAAATGTAATATACAATTAAACCTTGTAAAGTATAATATTTTTATAACAAAGTGGAATTTTACCATAAAATAATTTTCCATAAATATTTATTAACATTAAACGGGTAACAAATTTTGTGGATATTTTAGTTTTCTTCAGAGACTTAGAAAAAAATTATTGTAGTTTTCGTTTAGTTTGTAGTTTTTTTTAGGATAAGAATACCCCAAGGCGGATTTGACAAGGTGGCAACATTATTAAGCACCTGCAAAAGATATGCTCTGCAAATTTAATAATAATCTGTTTGCCAGAAAACCATCTGCAGCTAGACCGGCATCGCCATTTGGTAAACTGTGCTATCATTTTGACAAACTGCATTATCATTTTTAGCAGCTGTAGTTACGATGCCGTTGACAAGAGAACAAGTCTTATTATAGAGCATTTAATTTGAAGATACTATATAAACACATTTCCTTTTTCACTTTCAAATTTATAAAAATTAAAATACAAGGCCTTAAATATCTCAAATGTTAAGCTTCACATGCCATTAAAAACTGCTTTGCTGTCTAATATAAAATTGTTATTTTTTTGCGATTAGAATTATTTGCACGCTTATAACTGGCCTCTTGGCTGCTTTTTTAACCTTATGCTGACTGGCTGCTTAATTGAAACGAAGTAAAAGTGTATAATGGTCCAAATTTTTATTATATCCTCAGTAGTTCGAGAAATCTAAAACGGTAGCAAATCAAAAAGTTTGTTTCGAAGTTTTTGTAAACTTATGATCTTATTCATAAAAAATATTGTATGTTTATTAAACTGTTATTTGACAAATTTCTATGGAAAATATGTCAAATAACTGTTTAATAAACATACCTATAATATTTTTTATGAATACGGCCGTTAGAATAAAACTAAAAGTTTTCAATTAAATGTTTCTTCCATTAGATTCAGAAACATTTGCTAATAAACGTATCTACATAAATATGTACATATCGAAATATTTCTTTTTTATATATGTAAATATGTAGGTGCATACCACCAATGTAAGCCAGTTGACCAAGCTATCAAAACACCAGCAAAAAGAGTAGAGCGTGTCAATATTTATAATATTTTTGTTGAAATCTCAAGCCTATTTTCAATATGATTTCTTTATAAATGGCAGCAAATTGCAGTATCTTTCAAGACGATAGTGGTCATTTAATATTTTATAAATAAGCTAATGTCAAAACAGTTGAGATTTCAAGACTTACAAAACTCATTAACGATTCACTTCGTCACTTGAGTTTGGTTAACTGGGTTATTTTAAAGTATTTAAAATTTGTTTTTTAACTTTAAATATTTGCACTCAATGTTTTATGACAACAATGACGTTGACAACTACAAAGTGAGCACAAGTGCAATTTTAGTTTTCTTTCTTCTTCACACAAACATTAATATTTCAAACTCAGCCAATATGCAGACGAAACCCAACAAACATAAGGCATTAGTAATAGCTAACTAATGTAAGCAACAGGCAGTGTTGTCATATCATAAGATTTATCTTTTTTGTAAGGTTTTTGAAAAGCAGAAAATATATTTTTTAAATTTATTTCTATGATAAAAGTTTTTTAGAAATTTGTGAAATTTACTTTTTTTATATAATTTGTATCAAATGGAACCAAAAACACATACAAACAAGTTTCTTTGACCAAAAAAAATTTTTTTCAAGAAAATAAAAGATTTTTTTGAAAAAAAAAATATGACAACACTGGCCACAGACTATGCGACTTGTTGTACAACAACCTGATGATGTTGGTAATAAGATTGTAAAGTGTGTGGGGTCGTTATATGAAGTTGTGTCTCGGTTGGATGGACGAAAATGAGTTTTATGGATTGATTGTAAAATTTAAGACTATGCTGTACAACTTTATTTCGTTTTTCTATTATTTTATACAAGCTATTGTTGAAGTTGGGAATTACTGTTGTTGCGTAGTTTCTGTGCAAAACACACAACTCAGCATGCCAACGTGTTGTAAGCAATAGTTACCTAGTCTGTAGCTTGCATAATATATTGCTTAAATAATTGATATGAAATTAAACTCTATGACATGACGAATACTAAGAACTAATTTAAATATATTTCAGTCATCTTAAATCAGAAATAGTACCGCCAATAAAATTGTCAGCCATGTCACAGAAATTAATTCTGTTGGGAAACGGAATTGAATTCTTTTTTTACTTCTTCAAAAAACGAAAAACTAAAAAACTTTTCGGAATGAAATCATTTCTAATTGCAAGAATGAAACTAGTATTATCTAATAGAATTGATTTCATTCCTAAAAAGTTTTAAATTTTCGTTTTTTGAAGAATTAAAAAACCGATTCAATTCCATTTCCGAACGGAAGTGAGTTCTGTGACATGGCCGTGTATTTGATGATAAATCATTCCTCTATTTTGTGTCTTTTACAATGCATTGGTTTAAATAAATTTTCTTAAAAATCTCAAGCTTAAACCAATTAGCAACTCTGATGAAAGTTGATTATATGATTTACAAATTATAACTTTTTGTTTGCTGGGTACATATTTTTTTTTTTTTTCAATGAATATGTATGTTGTGTATTTATTGTTATTCCGTTTTGTTGCAGATAATTAACAGGTAGAGCTCGCATTTCTTTTGTTTAACTCAAAGACCATTTATTTAATTCAGTAGATGTAATTAATAAATGTAAACATACAGCTTACAGAAATGTCTAATAATTATTTTGTAAAAATATGAATTTTGTGCAGAAAAATTAAAGAGAAATTGTTATTGTTATTTATACTACTGCTCTTATAAGTTTATCTACAATAGTATGTATGTATATTATTAGCCATGTTCGCGTACATTTTTGCATTATAGTTCAAAATAAGTTTTCATGCGTGCCCCTTCTTAAATGAAAAACTTGCAGTGCCTGTTTTGGGGTTTACTGTGAAAGACGTATAATGTGAACTTTTTTTTTTCTTTTAGTAAAATACAAATTCATACAATAATATATACATATGTATATATCTACGTTTATAGAAACATGTATATTTGTATACCCAACAAACAAATAATTTTAAAAAATTAAATTAATATTATTTTCCTATTATATTAACTTTTTGGGCTCAACTATCTAAAATCTGTTATATTTTCGGTGCCGATTTGCTAAAACATGAACCTTTTGTGCAGTTTTCCAGTTCTTAGATCTGAAGAAAATAATTTGTTTTAACCCAATTTTGTTCTTAAGAGATTATTCTGACTCAATTTCAAAATAACTCCTCCCCAGCGTTGCATGCAAGTGAAGAGTTCCAATAAGAATAATAATTAATAATTAACATAATATGTTTAATAATGTGCTGTTTCCACAACAGAAGCAAGCAACTTGTCTGAGCTATTTGTATAGAAATCACTCAAAAAAAGTTGTACTTTTTCTTGACAAGTCGTTTGCATGTGATTTGGAAATATCACTTAATGTGCTGTTCATAGAACAGAGACAAGCGACATGTCAAAAAAATTTGTATGAAAACAACTAAATTTTTTGAGTGCTTTCAGTATAAACTTTCTAGACAAGTCGCTCGTCTGTGTGCTATGAACAGCACATACATAAGTCTTTGTAGAAAAAATCTCTACTCCACTCAACAACCAAATTTTCACTAAAACGTTTGCTGGTTATCTTAGCTGCGTGTATGTACGAGTATGTGTGCATTAGAGTTTTATTTATTTATTTCTATTTTTTTGAATGTGCAAATGTTTGAAACTGTGTCGACGCATTCATGTTTGGCTGTCTCTAACGCAGTGTTTGCCTATCCATTCATCTATCTATCTATCAATGTACTTACACACATTCATATATACTATTTATATCTTAAGCGTTTTTCATCTTTGTATGGTAAACAATAAATATAAATAATTACTTTAAAATTTCCATTTTTTTTCTCTTTCTTCATCATCTATGATGTATCATACTCGTACATACATATGATGTATGTTTGTATTACGTTTCAACGTTTGTATCTAGTTTTCTTCTCTATGAATAAAATAAACGAGGTTATGTAGATATAACGGTTTTTTATTAACAAATAAATAATAAAATAAATTGAAAAGAAAAGAAAACGAAATAAAATAAAACAAAGTAATATTAATAACAATATGTAGAAAAAAGAAATAAATATTTATTTACGTATATATAAGCGGTACGTGAAGATTTGTCTGCATGTGCATAAATATATGTATATATTTTTATGAAAAAAATATATATATTTACGTAGTTTCATATACATATACATATATAAACGCTTGCTCATGGAGGCACATTTATGTAAGGCCGGGGTCTAATTTCAATTTTTAATGGAAAAGCTAAAACTTACTAAACTAAGCTAATAAATGCCACAGATCTCAAACTCTTCCAAATACTTTTACACTGTGAAAAAATTTTAGGTAACTTGAAAATATACCATATGGGTTTAATTATCTTTAACATGTTTTTTAATAAGATCTGATTCGGGGTGACAAATTTAAAATCTGTCTTGCTTCATCCTTAATGCAAAAACTAAATTGGATGCTAGAATTTATATATGTACGTACATACCTACATACTTATTTATGTATACCATGACACGAAAATGTTATGTATATATATATATATATATATTATAGATATATATATATATATATATATATATATATATATATATATATATATATATATATATATATATATATATATATATATATATATATATATATATATATATATATATATATATATATATATATATATATATATATATATATATATATATATATATATATATATATATATATATATATATATAAAGAAAACTTCCAGGGGAGTGACATTACGTCACCTAAGTAAATGATTGTTTGATAATAATGTATCGTGAAATTTTGCTACTCAGCCAAATCACTTCCCAATAAAGTTAGTGTTTGCGCGTAGACTATGATGTCATAGCACCATATTTTGGAAACCACACGTCGCCAGCAATACAAGCAACAGAATAGGCAACGGAATTTTTAGTCATGCAACACACACTTCTACCGTTTCTAAATGCACTCTCCTAGAGTACTTCGCTTTCTTGGATATAAACGGTGGAAGTCCGTCATTTGTTTTAGCAAATAAAACTCTATGGAGTACCAGCATGACTTAGGTTGTGTTGGAACTCGGAAACCCTAACACAGGATTAATTGGCGGAGCGGAAATTAACACATCCCTAGGAGGTTTTATTTGCAGACCTTCCTGTCGCTGATCGCAGTGGAAATTTGTGTATGACAGCTTAAACGTTCTAGTTGTGGCTTATGCCTAAAATTGCAGGGAGGGACTATCAGTCTTTACTGGTAATTATGGCGCATTTCTGGTGTTCGGGGAGCTAATTGTACTCCCCGAGGTGCTGTTGATAACCGATTAGTAGATTAAGAGCTTATGTTCTTTATATGCTAGTGAGCCGTTAAGGCGATTATAAACCTTAAAACATCAGTCCGTTAACGGAACATGATTGGCACTGTGTTATTGTTACGTCATGTTTTTTTTTTTATCTTGGACCGGTACTCAGGGAATGGATGTAGTGGCTGGAAAATAGATTATGAGGAGAAAGAAAGAGGGAGTAGTGTTTTAAGTAGTTAGTCCTTAGTCCACCAGTAAAGACAAGAAAAGAGCAAAAAATCGTTATCACAGCATTTAAAGTGTTGGAATTAAATTGGTAAAAAGTGATCAGTGCCCAGTATATACTCGTATACGTTCGACACTGTTGAGCCTAGTCTTAGGGTTAGTCTCACGACTTTGCACATTCAAAGTTTCCACCCTTAAAGTTGAAACTCCATTGATTTTGGGGTATAAATGCAAGATCGAAGACTTAAATTCTTAAGCCCATTAGAATTTAAAGAAGTTTGGCACAAGTTGTTGCCCTTCAATTGGTCAAATCGTGCTATCAGAGCGAAAAACCTGCTATATAGTACATTGAAGCGATTGGCCATGGGTTCGCTCACACTTTCACCTTTCTCTTTGCCTTTGGAGAAGAATTTATTCTCTAGTTGCAAAAACTTATGTTCCTGTACCATTGTGCACTACTATATGCACATATACTTAAATATTACCTTTATTTATTAGTTTCAGTTACAGCATTCTTGTCGTCAAACAACTTTATACTCGTATTGTGCAATTGCTAACGAACAAAAAGAAAAACCCAAAAAAAAGAAGGAAAATTAAATGCATTTGTACGGAGAACCTTCTATCAATTTTATTTTACACTAAACGTTATTTTATTTCAACATGCCACTTTCTACATCATGTGCATTCTAGCATTTAGGTAAATTTTCTACTAAACTTCCTTCCTTTGAAGCCTGCTGTATAGCAGGCGGCTGGTGGCAGGTGGCTGGCAGGCGGACTAGTAGGCAGGTATGATGATGATGATGATACTGCTGCTGTGTTTATTATTCATCAAATGGAAAAAAGGGATTTTTCTTATTTTCCGAATACAATTATTTTCTTTCAATTACACAAACATACTGGCACTTGAAATTGCATTTTGTTTTTTTTTTGCAACCACTTTTGAATACCTTTGCAGTTTAACACTCAGTCAGTGAGTGTATTTATTTGTCTGTCTGTCTGTCTGTCTCTGTGTATGTCAGTTAAAATGTCTGTCTTTTAGACACCTCGCACTGAGTCTATGATGCATTGATGCATTTTTTCTCGCACTGGCCGTGAGTTTGCCACACATTCTTTGACTTGTAAGCGTCGTATAATTTCAAAACAACATATGTTCATACATACATACACACATGTTCAAACATACGAGTATGTGTTATGCATTATTACGTTTACACACGCACACACAGCCGCCGCACAAAATCATATACTTTTGCTGATTTATATTTTAAGAAGTACTCGTTTAGGGAGGCTGGTATTTAGAAAGCCTGCTCTTAGAAATGTCTATTAAAGGTATTTACTTTTACTAAAATTCTACATTCGAAAGGCCTTTGACTAGAAAGCCAGCCAGCATTCTGTGGTAATTGTGTTTTTATGCAAATGTAATTTTGTGGAAAATTTCGATAGGATGTAATATTTTTTTTTTTTTTTAATGCAGCACACATTTTCACATAAAAATGTCTAACAATAACACATCTCTACATTCACAAGCAATACGTGTTTGTATGAGAGCGTGTGTGTGAGTCTGTGTGAGTGTGTGTGTGCGTTATATAAGCTTTTATAACACTTGTTTTAATAATTGTAAAGTGTTTAACACACTTGATGGCTTAAATCGCAACTGCAGCTGCAATTTGCCTTCATTTCACAAGTGATGAAACATTCAAAGATATCGTTTCGTTTTTTGCTGAAAATAAAAATGTTTTACAAATATATTTTTGCATAACGAAAATTTTTCATACATATTTCCTGCATCATGAATATATGTATACATACATACGTAATATACATAAACAAGCTACACAAAATTAACTAGACATCATGTTAAAATAACATTGTTAGCTTGACGATCAATTTGTTAAACGGTTCGTGTAGCTAACAGGGTTTTTGAGAATATCGAATTTTACTGTCTATTTGAACCCAACCGGGCAGCTGGTTTTGTTCTAGTGTCTTCCAAACCTAGACATGGGGGAAGGGGCCCTTCATTTACTTTGGTGGTTATATTGGGCGTGAGATATATGCAGCGAACTGTAGCGGAACTGGGAAAATAGGTTATGAGGAAAAGGAAAGAAGTAGTAAAGTTAGTATTTGTAGCCTTTGAAACTCAGTTTTACAACATTGTAATTGACACATCTGCAGGCAACTTGTTCTACAGACGAACCGTACGGCTGAAAAACGAATTTGCTCTGTTCGATCGTGATGAGGGCATCAGCATATAGGCCTTGTTGGCCTCTCCACAAGGTGAACTATTCATGATTCACCAGCGCCCCGTGTGGTTTGCTAGACTAACACAGGTTGCAACTTTTTGTCATATGAGCAACTTCTTGTTGAGGAGTTTGGGCATTCTAATCCCTCCTGTATGCAATTTCCAAGAAGACAATGTAAGACCAGGCTTAATGAGGTGGTAGGCTTTTGCTATAAGTTTATAGCCATATATAGACAAACCCAATGCTGAAGACTTCAGGCCTTCAAATCCATCCTGTATGCAATTTCCAAGAAGACAATGTAGGACCAGGCTTAATGAGGTAGAAGGCCGAAGCCCATAAAGATCATCAGTCCTTAACCAACTCACCCATCTAATCATCACTTCTGCTTATTTACATTACAAATACCTGTTGCAAGACAACAGCTCCTCGGGTGTTAATAACCCTCGAAAAGATGCATTGCACCATAGTGCTCAGGGAAACGAATTCCCTTTTATGTAAGTTTAGATTTTAAACCACAAGTAGAACGCTGCCGCTTGGGTAGGCAGCTTAACCATGATCAACACTGAGATGGTCTGCAATGCAGAACCTCAAGGAGGCTTTGCCAATCCCCGTTCTGCCAATTAACTCTTGGTAAGGGTTTCCAGTCCAACACAACATAAGTCGTGCGGCTTTCTAAAGTTTTATTTGCTACAACAATTTAGAAACTCCCACTCCTCTATGCCCAAAAAAGCAGATTGCCCTGGCTTGGAGTACGTCAAGGCAAAACCTGCTCACCAGTCAGTCAATCACAAATGAATGAGACCTGGACCTCGCGTCATCGTAATTATTTCTCAAGTGCGGTCAGGCTTGTGTTTGTTGTTGGGTCTTCGAGAGTTTTGCGTCTCGCTCGCACTGGTTTAACGGTTTGCCTCAACTATGTGTATTGGTTTACAGTTTTTATAGAAGTTATTCACTGTTAACCATGTGGAAACTTCCTATATGAAGGCATAGGTCATTATAGTTAGTCACAGCGACGCTACAAAAGTACTGTTAATACCATCTTGGGCATTGTGGTCTTTGTCACCCCGCCCATGCTGTGCGTCCTATACTTTGCAAATTTACTTTGCAACTGTATATTTGCTAAATAAATAAATCACCAGAATTGTTCACACTTTTGGAATTAATTTAGATTGGAATGGATTTTCAATCACGTCTGCTGGAACAGGGCGTCTGAGACAATAGTTATAAAATCGTAAAAGCTACCAAAAACGGAAATAATTAATATTACTGATTGTTTCGTTTTTCGTAGTTTTTTTTTTTTTTTTTTGTAATCTTTGGTACCGAATAATAAGTTATAGATATTAGATATAACAATAATTTCTTGTAGTTTTTAAAGTCTTTTATTGCCTTAATCATTTAAAATACGAGTATTTCGATTGCGGAACCCAGACATCTTTTTAATTAGTCTTTCTGTTTAATTTTTGTTTATCTTTTCTACCATTTGATTAAATAAATAAGTTATTAAATTACTTGATGATAAGTGTATGTAATAAAATAAATATTATCGCTGAATAACATAAACAAGCAATATTATAATATATATATATATGTATAAGTACTGAAAATATATTTTACTGCCTTGTTTTTATTATTATTTTTTTTTATAAATTTGTTTACTAACTCTAATAGTTTAATCTAATAAAAATAAGTTCAATTAAAATTCTAAAACACATGATAAGATTGGAAACTTTACTCTGCTCTACATTCCACAAAAAAAAAAAGTTTTCACTTCGCAATTGTCAGAGCGATGAAATTTTGAAAAGGAAAATTTCACGAGGAGTGTAGAATAATTTAAAATTTTTCTAAAATTATTATGGTGTGCCGACGATTAATTGTGCTAGAGGAGACCAAAAATAAAAAAATATATATACACTTATCACATCTGAACTTTATTTTAAGGTAAGATCACACGATTGCCGCAAATAGACCAATCTGACCCAATTTTTATTGTGCCGAATTGGTGGCGAATAAAAAAATTGTCGTAATCAAATACTCTGCAATCACATGATTGCCCCATTTTTCACAAATTTGATTGCCGCAAGATTGTGAAAAACGATTTTGTGGCAATAATTGTCCGATATCAGTCACACGATGGCTCTAAATTGTGGCAATACTACAAACCAGCTTTTGCACTAGCTTTTAATCTGTTGTGTGGTGGTTGAAAAGGTCTTCTTAAAAAAACTGTAACTAAAAGAGTTTTACTTTTTATTTTCAACGCTATTTTACGGCTTCAGTATTATCCTGCGCAGTGGAAGGTGTCTATGATTACTATGATACCCAAGCCAGGGAAGGATTCCAATTAGTCTACTGCCAACAATTTCAAAACAGTTCGAAAAATTGCGCATGGCGAAGTTGACTCTAATATTGAATGATGTGGGATGTATTCCTAATCATCAATTTTGCTTTCGAGCTAAACATAGCACCATAGAACAAACACACAGCCTAGTCAATGTCACAGACTTTTGTTCAGCTCTATTCATTGACATTTCCCAAGCTTTTGATACAGTGTGGCACGGCAGATTGATACTTAAAATAAAGTTTAACTTGCCTACAAACACTCACAAGCTTCTGGAAAGCTACTTATGCGGGCGGAAATTTATAAGCCTCTCACAGCCAATCGGAGCAGGAGTTCACCAAGTTAGCATTCTAGGACTGACTTTATATTTGATTTACGCCTCTGACATGCTAACGAGATTCGGAATCCATACTTCAACTTTTGCAGATGACACAGCATTTTGCAGCGTACTTCAAAACCATCAATTAACTTCACGAAGTTTGCAGGAGTATATTTCAATATTAGAGAAATGGCTAAAACTTTTGAAAATTAAAGCTAATGAGCAAAAGCGTACTCACGTTACATTCACACTACGTAAACAAACTAAGACCACCTTTGACTATATACATATTGGGTTATAGCTATAGTCATTAAAAAAGTATATTTTAAAAAATATAAAGTAATTTTTAATAAAAAGTATACTTTTTGTCTACTATAAACAAAAACAAGCTTACTTTACTTTCAAAAGTCGGTTCTAAAGTTAAACGGAGAAAAATCTACTTTTAAGCAAATTAACATAACTCTAAATAAATCAGCTGTTCGCCGTCAAATGATAAAATACAAAAAAGCCCATAAAACATTAGTTTTGTGAAAATTGTGTTAAAAGTGGTATAAAATAAAAATTAAAAATATAAATACGAAATGTGTATATTTGAAGACATTGTCATTGATTTTGCCATAATTAATGATTTTTGGGTGAAATGAACACCCAAAACATATAAGCAAAGGTTTGATCCTTTTAAACTTGCCGGTCAGGGGTTGCAACACCCTTTTTAATAAGTCTACTGCACATTGAGGAAAATAATAAAGGTTTGCCAAAAAGCAAATATTTGCAGATTTTAACAACATTGCGATTTTTTGGAACAAATGCTCATCAAAGCGATGATGGTAAGTGCAGTGACTGACTGGTTACAAAATGCGGTCAATAGTATTTAAGAAATAGTTATACATTTTGCTGACTGTCCAACTTACGTGGAACAACTTTCTTACAGCTAACTTTCGTGGAATGTCTCGGCAGACTGTTGGAAAATTTTTGTAAAATTTCCAAATATAGTTGAAATTGCAGCAGTTTTTTTAATAATTTATAACACACAGAACCTACCTTTTCAATAGTAGATAATAATTTATAATAGTTTTAGAAAACTTATTTTTTTTTTTTTTAATTTTTATTAAAATTTTTTTACTGTTCGCTTTTTTTTTTAATTTAACCTGTCAGCTGATCAGAGTTGTCACTTGTTTATATTTTATACTAGATTGTCTGCAAATGTTTAATGAGTTTGTCTTGTCATTTAGAGCCAGTACAACTTAGAACCAACTTTAATTTTGACTATAGTTAAAAAAAGTTAGTAGCAGATGCTAAAATTTAAATTGTCTTTAAAAACAATGAGACTTAAGTGTTTGTTTAGTTACAGCCCCTTATGTTTTGCGATTAAGAGGTAAAAATTATTTCAAAACTCGTTTTGCAAATGAAAATAATTCACACTCTATTTATTAGAATAGAAAATCTCAAAAATCCTGATTGTGAAATCCTTATTTTGCATAAAAATTCTTCAAAATTAAGGTAAAATCTTCATTGTGGCATCGCTGGTTATGGCAAATATTTTTATAGAACATACTAACCCTATAACTCTCTCTCCCTGTTTCTATCTCTCTCTCTCTCTCTGTTTCTCTCTCTCAAATTATGATTTCCCTTTAGGAAAACAGGTAAATTTTTTGCGCAAAAATAGCACCAACAACATTATAAAATATTTTTATAAAAAAATTTAAAAAGAGAAAATAACTTTTTACTGTTGCCCAAAACTAATTAAAATATTTTTGCCTTAAAATGAAATTTATTTTTCAAATTTTATATAAAACTTTCGAACCAGAAATTCTGCACTGTAAGTGGGCTGAAGAGCTGCATAATTACAAAGAAGAAAAAAATTTACTTTTTATCAGACGCACATTTACAAAAATAAATATTAAATATAATAAATTACAATCAAATACTTCGTGTATTTATGGATTAATGAATGCACACGTCGCAAAGTTACTTAATTTTATTTTATTCTACGAATCCGCAAAGAACACGCACTCACACAAACATTTTCACACTTACAAGTGGCTGTATGTGTGCGTGTGCTTACAGTGGTGAGTACAAAAAAGGCAAATGATGTTCTTTAGAGCAATTGCTTATTGATTGGAAACTTTATTAAAAGTAACAGCAAGAGAGTTATTTTCATTCCTTATCAGATATTTTGCCACTTGAATTGTACAGAGTGTTTTTAGCGCTACATGCATATGTACGTTTAAATCATACTAAAACAAAGAAATATAATTTTGATGTCAATGAAACGATCTTTAATGGATAGAAAATTTTTTGCCATTAAAGTTTAAATATGGAATTCAGCTATGTGGCTGCCATAACTTAATATGTAGCACCAATTTTCACAAATTTGTCTTAGCATTGTTTGGTGATATTTCGCCAATAACTCTTCAAATGTTGATTTTGGGGTTTTTCATTATCTCGTCCTCCGGGGACATTTTGCCTTTGCTCATTCTAATTGGTCCACCTACAGATTAGGTCATTATAGCCGTAGCAGGTGTTGACGCACCTAAAATGCACTTGTCTATAGTCCGCGGGTATTGTAATTACTAATATCCGGACAATTGGTTGCTGACTTTCGTGTGTCCCGTCATTCCTGTTATTGCTGTTTTTTCCGCTATTACTGTATTTGTTGTATTTTGGATTCCTATGAGATTTGTATGGAGACTTAAATGTAGTACCACGGGAACTGGGAGATTAAGGAACTTCTTCCTGTCCGGTTATGGTTCGGCTCTTCGAGAAGTATCGTAGTAGTAGTGGGAACAGCTAAGTTGTACTCGGTGTGGATGTACATGGCAGCCGGGTGCCATCGTCCAAATATTACTAAGTCACCAAACAGTATATTTCTGTAGATGTATTGGTGTTTTGACAAGATCTTATGGATTATCCTCGCGCCAAATGATACAATTTTACTTATTTAAAAATCCATTTAACTAAAAATTGACCTCATCCGAACAAAATTTTGAATGGAAGTTCAATATTAGAGTATATATTAATTTAATGATCTATAAGAGTTGCTCTGTAAACAATTCTATTCATAATGAAATGGTAAACAATATAAACAAAAATCAACTATAGGCTGTTAAATTCTCTAATAAGACAGTGCTGCCAACTTCAAGTTATGAACTTCTATAAAAGCCGTGCATTGAAAAACCACATTCTCTATTTGGAAATTCAAGAATAATAATAAATTCATTTCAGATCTATTAAATCAAATACAAAATTAAATGATAATTTTCACTTCCAATCTTAAAATGTTTGATGCCAAACTTTTGCTTTAAATTGTATTCGAGTTAGAATTTATTTCCACTATGTATCTCTATTTTTCTCACCTTCACTGTACGTTCCTTTTTTTTTTTTGAGTTTGAATGAGTTTATGAAAAGGAAGAAGGGAGGAAAACGAACATAAATAATTTGTTATGTTATAAATAAAAAATATATATTTTTGCGCGCTTCTCCTCATTACAGTTTTATGAATATTTATTTCTTAAATGCGCAATTGGAATGAATTTTTAAGCAGCTTCAAAGATTTCTATTTTGAAATAAAAACAAATTTATAAAATTTAATATTCACAACAAAATTGCAATTTAAACTCAAGCAATTGCATACATAACTTTTACCAATATCTTACAATCAAACAAAAATCTAAGGAAATTGAAAAGTTTTAATATATATTTCTCATATAACAAATTTATCGATAACAAATATTCTATTTGAATTTGTATTTTGGTAAAAAAAAATTCAACTGAAAGTTATTCCTTAGACAGACGGTCTTGAACATTCGAAGAAATTTCTAAGCTTTGATGCAAAGAGAGTCGAACGCGTTCTAAGACTGGATAGGAAAAGCTTCAGAACACGGACAGGTGTTTACGGACAGGTGCACTTATATATGTATATATAATTGTTTATAATATATAATTTTTTTTTTAATTGTAAACATTAAGAAAAATAATCTTTACTTATAATTAATTATTCTTTACTTTATAACTGACAATGACATTTGATTCTCATTAAGTAAATTTACTCCTAAGCTATTGGCATCATTGACCACAAGTCAAAAAACTCAAATGTAGCGACGGTATTAACCAAAAGACAAATTTACTTTTCCTTTATTACACGTGTTTCTTGCTTAACGCGTAATCAACGAAGTCAGCAGCAGCAGCAGCGTCAGCGTCAGCCGTTTTCCAACATTTTCCAGATGCCGAATTGCCAGGCAAACAGATGGATGGCACACAAGCAGCTCAATTTTTGTCAGCAGCCGTTCAAATATGAAATATATTTGTTGATTTCTTTACACTTTATATAGAACACAATTGGGTTTTCTTGGATTTCTTCCAACACAAACATTTAATACGAGATAAGAATGTTAGCAGAAAGAAATCGTAAGCGCGGGATTTCTTTCTTCATGTGTCCCCACACCAAACAAGCAATCAGTCAAATAGACAGACTGTGAAGTCTGCTTTTCGGTCGTTTCGTTGCCACCGTCACACAAATAAAATAAATGAAAATGTGAATGAATTAAGAGAAAAGAAAATGAAATGGTAGTTGTTACTTTTTACAACAAATTCAAGTGCAAAGAGATCAACATTTACAAAGTTCAAGTGAACGCATTCAATCTGCTTGACATGAAGCAAGTGTGGTTTGTTTGTTTGTTTATGTGTTTCAGTGAAAGAAAGAAAATATTTAAAGTCACTGGGAAAGTTTTTAAATAACAGGAGCTCAGCATTTTCTGTGAGCACAAGCAACAAAACTTTATCAGTAAATTTTGCGAAATACCGGCATAAATGTGCAGATTGACGATGTAGAATATATACTGTATTATAAAGTTTTGATAACTTTTATCGGTTGTTCCTTAGCCTACCAAAATTCATCGATAAAAGTAATCATCTTAAAGGTTACTTATTACTGGCAGAAGTCCATTTAAGACAACAAAACTATCTCACGAAAATATAGACACTAAGCATAATGGCTTGGAAATATACTTATCGATAATAAAAATTTTGCGATACAAAATTTGTCCATAGAAAAATTTTTCGATTTATTTAAAAAAAAAATTTCTTTCATTTCAAAATTATTGTCCGCAAATCATAAAGGTTTCCAGTTTTTATACTATTTGTCTTCTCTAAATTTATCGATAAGAAATTTTCTGATAGCAAATTTGTTAACGATAAATTTTCTTGTAATACAAAAAACCAAAAAATCTAATTCTGATAAATTTTCGATTTCTTCTAAATTTTCCAGCTAAAGATCTTGATTGATTTTTGTTTTTATAAAAAGGTTTAACGGTATTTTATTTTCAATATTTTAAATTAAAATGTTAATTTTCCTGATGATGATAACAAATTGTTATCGAAATATTGAAAATAAAATACCGTTAAACCTTTTTATAAAAACAAAAATCAATCAAGATCTTTAGCTGGAAAATTTAGAAAAAATCAATATAAACAAGATCAAATAATAAGAATATTTAATCAGATAAATTTTCTTTATAAAGAAATTATATATTACGTTTTTTTTTTTTTTTCGTTTTTTATTAAGTTTACTGCTAGTCATAATAATTTATGAATAATATTTTTACAAAAAAAAAAAAAAAAATAACACGAAATTTTCCGCCTTCCAACAAATTTTCCTTTTTGGTAATAAATTTTTTATAGATTTTTATTTTTTATATTTTTCAAGATATGGCCCCTACATTGTACCGAAACTAGTAAAATAGGTTATGAGGAGGATGAGAGAGGGAGCAGTGTTTGTGGACATTTATCTTGAACTTTTGATCGTTATATGTGACAGGAAACAAGTCTGCAGGCACCATGTTCCACAAGCAAATCGTAAGACTGAAAAACGTATTCGCTCTGTAAAGCGTTGTGCGTTGTCACTTGGCAATTTACCACAAATGGACGAGGCTTGGACGGTTTACGTATATTACGTAAAAATGTAGGTTTCAGGAATAAGCACCCTAATAATTTCGTAGTAAAAGCCGCTGTAGTATCGATAAAACGTATAGCGCAACCTACACAGCGGCGATGCTCCTGTGGCAGCTCGCCGATATGAGTTGATAAAATACTACCAAAATAAGGAGCAATGAAAAAAAAGAACAAGAAATAAAAAACCGTGTCATATTCATTCTTGTCAGGAGAGACGTGCTGGACGGTTGATAATCATAGCCAAACAATTGTACCTTTTTTAGTTTTAATAAATAAAATATATTAGTCGTTTTTCGACAAAGTTAGAAATAAAAAAAAGGCATTTTTCATTTTGTCTAAACCTAACATAGGATCTAACCGACTAAGCTCCAATGAGCCAATAGAGTTGGATACCCTACTGTCACCGATAAGCTTCGTGAATAAATTCGATGTCTCTAACAAATTCTATATGTATATGTAGTTGTATATGTAATAAGTGTAAATGAGTGAACGAGTCTGAGTGTTAATTTATATATGTATGTATTTATATATATACATATCGTTAGTCTCATATAGAAAGGCCCTAACTCGCAATTTCCCTGAATCGAAATTTTTTAGGGATTCTACTACGTTTCACAAAAATATACAGCGTCACGAAAACTTAATTAAATAATTTCATAAATATCGTTTTTACAAGCAGTTGAAGAAAAAAATTACTTATAGATGAACCTAGGTATAGAGTTTCCATTATGGTTTTCCTTCTCCTCTAAAATTACAATTATGTTTGTTAAGGCCTTTCTGCATGAGACCAACGAACGATATGTATGGAGTTCCATAAGTTTGTTCATTTAACAAAAACAAAGACGGCAGGAATAAGATGTTAGAACTGGAATGAAAGTTTTCTTATGTTGTGCAGAAAACTTTGTGTTTTTCCTTGTAAAACGTACACACAAACACACACACACACATAAAGGAAAGCTGTTTGTGGTAAGTAAAGCAGCGAATATCCTGATTGTTTTCAGACAAAACTGAAATTATTTCATGAATTAAGCAAAATTTAATGGCGCCATATTTGTTTTCTAGAGTGAAAATTTAGTTTTTTTTTTATTATTATTTTTTGTTTATATATTTTGAACGATTCGTGGAATAAAAACAAGAGTTAAACAGAAGCAAAACTATTTGCCAGATATTCAGAAATTCTATAATTATTTCTGTTAATTAAATAAAAGCTATATACAATATTTTACAAACCGTTTTTATGGAAATATACATATGTATGTACTAGTCGTAACCAAGTCTGTGTTGAAATTTAAAACTTAACCTTTTTTTTAATTTTTGTTAAATAAGTACAAAAGTTAATTGCGTTTTCCTCTGATTTTATTTATGATTGTTCTTTTTTTTTTTTTTTTTTTTGCCTTTTTGCAACGTTTTTCATTATTGTTGCATTGGAAACTTAAATAAATTGTTTATAATTTAGAGAGAAAAAAAACAAAACAACAAACTGAATATTTTATGCAGCAGTATTTGTTTAAATGATACTTAAACATACACACACACACACACACATATTTGCTTAAAAATGTCGATTAATTTGAAATCTTTGTGAAATAACCCAATTGGAGATGTATTTAAGACGTCTTACACGATGAGTACAAGACAATAGAAAATAGTGGAAGACATACTGACGACAGCATAAACAAATCGTTGACGTTGATTTTCGAACAAATGGCCACAAAATAATGGAAGAATAGAACAAGCGATAGTTTCCTTCAAAAAATCGTCGATGATTGTACAAACGACAGCTTCCTCTACCATGTCATCGACGACGCTTATATGTCATGAAAATGTATACTCAAATTAGATTATATCTGTGGAGTTTTATTATAACAGTCGACATAAGATCAAAAAAAGTGTTGAAGAGAAACTTAAACGAAAAACTAAATTTAAGAAGAAAAGAAGATAATTATAACTAAATTTTGTGAATAATTATAACTTAATCTTGTGAATAAAATTATTTCTGCAAACAGAAATACCATATTTATTCAAATAATCAAATCAGCAGCAAATTTTTACAATTTTCAAAATCGACTTAAGCTGTTATGAAAAAGCCATTGAAAAGCCAGCCCACTTGGGCTCAATTTGGTCCCGTTGTGAGTGTGATATGTGTCTCGGCGGATCCTTATATCACTGGTCCAGTTCAAAACCAGCTTGAGGATCATATGAAAAAGTTCAATCCACCTGCAACAAATTACGATATTTCTGCCAAATCGTGCAGCTCCAGTCTGATACCCAGCCCTTACTTAACAAACACTTCGTCCCTACTACTTCTACAGAAATTATTATAATTGAACATGTAATCTCGTGTGCGTCTCTATGTGATAATGTCCCGTCAGAAACGCCACAGTAGAACGCAACCTTCATCGGGGCAGTAATCTAATTTCTCACCTTAGGAGTCTTGATATTTATTTGGAACGTAACCTCCGTCGGGGCAGTAATCTAATTTGTCGTCTTAAGAGTCTTGTTGTTTATTCGGAAAGGAATATTACATTAAGGGTTTGAATACTAGATTGAAGATGTTGTCGCTCAGCTTGTCGCCCATCTGAACTTAAAATATTTTTAAAAAGTGTAAACAAGGGGACAAATCGTACATACTTGTGTATTGTCGAAGACTACGTCGTCTAGAACGATTTTGTCAACTGGGAAAGTGAACAAGTGTATCTGTATATATGTATATATGTATGTGTGTGTGTTTGTGTAAGACCTCCGTTTAAAACTTGAGCAAACTTTGGCGTGGCATTAAGTGCGTTAGTTGTGTGTGGAAATAATTTCAAGTTAATGACAAAATTACTTTAAGTAAGCAAGTTTATCTAACTGTCCGTCCATCCGTCTGTCTATCTGCCTCTCTGCCTCTCCGTCTCTCTGCCCGTGCGCCTTTTTTTCATTTTTATGTAACAATATATATATAAATAAGTTATTTAAAGAGAGTGTAATTGTTGTATCCGTCAACATGCAACAGTCTTGAAGCAATTGTTTATATTTGTTTAGATAATTTCAAGAAAACGAAGTTAATGAATTGAACTGGATGCGTCTTCCACATTGATTTGCTCGTATTAATGATGTACTGTAAACAAAATGCACTTACCCTCTCCTCTTCCCGTATCATTTCAGCTATTTCGGGTTTGATTTCCATGTCGTCGTGATGAGAGGAAGAGCCGCCACTGCTGGTGGGTCCAGATGATGCAGAACCGGCAGCAGCCGCCGCTAACGAAGCACCCAAAGCACTGGCCATGGCGGCATGAGAGTGTGCAGCATGCAATTGCTGTTGGGCAGCAAATTGTTGAGCTGCTGCAGCGGCATGATGATGAGGATGATGCGGGTTGGCCAGGGCGGCCGCTGCTGCTACAGTTGCAGCTGGATGTGGATGTATGGATATTTGGGGAGTGGAGCCGCTGGTGGGCGATGCCAAGGAGAGATTGTCACCACTTCTGGCGTGAGCCGTCAGAAGGGAAGGTGAAATACTTCGATCTCGGGGTCGATATGAAATCGCTGCCGAATTAGAGGAATTAGAAGAGGCCGATGTTGCCGAACCAGATGCCGAACTAGATGAGGAAGACGAAGTAGTGGAGGTTGCACTAATATTTGTGGCCACTGGCTGATTACTGGGATTTGGAGAAGCGAAGGGATTACGCACTATTGTAGAAGCCGGCACAACAACCATGGGTGAGGCCGTTGATTCACAATATTTGTCCTGTACGGGTGGCGAAGGTGATCTGGACAGGGTTTGGGCTGCTGCCAAGCGTTCTTCATCTATGAGCAGGCCATCCCTAGAACGTTTGCGTAATCTTTGCTCAGCCAATTTCAAATCTAATACTGCCGTATTTTTAGCAGATATTTGCATACGGGGCCGTTTAGCTTTTGAACAGTCTGTTTTATTGTGCTCCTCCTCCAGTTCCTCATCCGCAACAGGTTTACCCTCATGATGGTCATCCTCCTCCTCATCGTACACAGTCATGCGTTGTTCGGGTATTAGTTGTTGAGCCGCCATATTACCACCACTGGTGCTGACTTCCGCCAGACCGCGTATTTTCAACATTTCGGCCACTTTCAGCAAAGGATTTATTTGTTCCTGGCTGACGTTTATTTCGCCCTTGTACATAAACTCCATTAAAGCCTTCAGCTCCTGCCATCTCACATCACGCATTATGACAATGGGATGTTGACAGGGGTTGTCGTAAAACAGAGCCTGGAAATATGGCGAGCAGGCGGACAAAATCATTTTGTGAGCCTTAATGGACTGGCCCTCACATGCCAATGTAACATCCACAAACGATTCATTTTGCAAAAGTTCATCAAACACATTTGTCAGATTTGTCTGATAGTTGTTCCAACGCAGACAAAATTGTTGATTATTTCGTGTCAGCGGCTCGCCGGGCGGTTTGCAGACGTTAGTTAACTTTTTATCGCCCATAAAAGCAGTTGGTTTGACCAGCGGCTTGTTGGGCTTGAATGTAAATATATCAGCCAGATGAGAAGTTTTCAAATGGTTGGGGGAGGCCGGCAAAGATCTGGACTTGTTAAGCACTACATTTGGATCCAATTGCATTTCAGGATCATCCAGTGTGGTTATAAAACCCACCACTTCACTTGAAGTCAAAGGTCTGGGCGGTGGCGATATATCGCCGGCCAAATTGGTTTTTATCAAGGACACATTGGCGGCATTTTCTATGAGTTGGGGTGTTGTAGGCTTCTGCATGCGTTCTGTGGCCATTTTACTGTCTCTCCTCTCACTGCTAGTGGTTTCTGTGAGCGAAGCTGTAGCGGTATCGTGCAAAGCTTTATTGCTCTTTTCTAAATTGCCAAATATACCAAAATCTTCGCCGGCTAAAATTTTCCCTTCCGTATTTTTAATGTCTGCAAAATCCACTTTTTGCGTAAAATCTATTATTTCTTTAGATAAATCCATTGCTGTTTACCAAAATCTATACGTTTTTAATTTACTGACAGATATTAAAGGGTATTAGTGCGATGCTTGATCGTTCATGTTTTAAAGCATGATTGATTCTTGTAGGACTATTATTATGTTTATATGTTTGTTCAATAATTTTTAACACCTGTAAAGAGACGAAAAGTGTTAAAAATGGCAAAATATTGTTGATAATTATTTAGAAACTAAACATATTTTTAACAGTTTGTATAAAAATTAGAGAGTTTAAAAAGCATATGTGTTTGAAAGTTCATCCAATTCATAGTTTCTTTGAATACATTTCTAGGGGAGTTCAAAGCCTTATCGTCAAAATCTCTAAACTTGTGTTTTATCTGTGTTCAATCATTGCGAAATGTCTACAACAAGAGCTTTATTCTTGAAAATTGTATACCCAATCAGAAGTAAAACATGAAAAGTATTTAACAGTACTGTCAAATTAGTTGTGCCGGCTTTTCAAGAATAAATATTTTGTTTTTTTTTTAATACAATTAAATAAAATTGCGGTAATAGAGAAAGTTTATTCCGATTTATATTTTTGGTTCTACATTAATATCTGTATCAAATTGCCATGACAAACACAATACGACAGAAAATTTGACGGCCTAGTAGAAGTTTTCTTGTTTGTCAAACTTAGTGGTCAAATGTGTTTTATAGGTTTGGTGAAGAGTAGGGGAAAAACAGACCCATAAATAAGCTTTAAGAAAATATATCTTTATTAAAATTATATTGATATTAATATTTTGCCTTTTTTATATAGCTTATTTATAGTAAATATATATAATATATATAGTAATTATAGTAAATTTGCAGCTTGAAAATTTCTGACAGCGAAATGGACATTTTTTTGCATGTCAAACATGTTGGTCAAGCATATTTTAATAGTTTTGATGGAAAAAAGATAATAGCAGCATAAACATAAAAACTGTGAGAAAAATCAAAAATAATATCAACAATAAAACCATATTGTTCTTATTTTTTTGGCGTATATAATATTTAGTTGAATTACTAAGCCCGCTTGTTTTCTTGTATATCGAACCTGTTCGTCACACATTTTCTAAATTTCGAAAAGAAGAAGAGGAAAAAGAATATTAAAATTTAAAAAACCTTTAATAAAATCTAATCATAAAACAACAAACTGATATCATATTGAGCCTAATTGTATTGTATATTTGCAATATTATTTATAATAAACATAAACTGCCTGGCTCACGATGTCGTTTCGTAAACGTTCGTTGTAATTCTTAAGGTCAAAAAACCTATTCTGATGCCGTTTATAAGTTTTAATTTTTCCTGATCTTGTATTATATGCCTTATCTACTGATATTTCCGTTGGTTGAATAATAGTTGACTATAAGTCGCTTATTTTTAATATAAAACATTAGCGAACGTTAACGAAACGACATCGTGAGCCAGGTAGAAAATATTTTTTACAAATAAGCCAGTTTATATTTAATTTATATGCTAATATCCCTGATAAATCCATTTTTGTTTTGATTAGAAATAACAAAGATTAATTTGAAATTTATAAGTTATAAATCATTTTTTTTTTAATAATGTTTCTGAAGAAGTTTTCCAAAGAAAAATTAATTATTGACTATAAGCTTAATTATTGACTATAATTTGAATACTGGTTCAAGAAAAAAAAAGTATTATAAATAAATCAGCTATCAGTTTGGCAGTTTAAATAAATATTTCTTAGAATGCCTTTTCTTTAATTGGGCTTCTTGACTGTATAATTAAAACAAACAAAAACTTAAAGGACATTCAGATACTAGCAAAAAAATCTTTTGGTGTGGCAACACCGACCGCTTCATATTTCACTTTCTTTTGATTATGTGCTTACTTTCCTTGCAACAAGAACTTTACGTGTTGTCGCAACTTCAAACAATAGTTCATCACTTGTTTTGAACTCAGGGAAGATAAACTAAAATTTATATTTTATAATTTTAATATTATATTTAAATTTTAATATTATATGTAGTGCAGACATGAACCACAATTGCAAAACTAAAGTATACAGAGGTCTGTTAACTGCTTAACTGTGAATGTTATTTCGTTAGCCTTTTTTTAGGTAAAAAATATCTATAAATGGGCCACACTCGAGTTAAGAATGAACTGGAAAATGCTCTCCCAAAAGCATATGTTTTTTTTCATTTTTAACTTAACTCTTCATGAAAACGCTATTTAAAACATATGATTTGCTTAGAATAAAGGCAATTGTATGCTTCTTCCATTGTAAATGAAAGATTGCGTCCTGTAAGCCGCGGTATAAGTTTCTGCAATAACTTTGAAAACAAAAGTTTTGATCGTTTAAAACGTTTTATATGTGGCCTCCGTCGCGTTGCTTTAAAGGCTGCTGCTCTTCACAGATTGCAGGCTATCAGCTCAAGTGCCTTCACTTCCGACCTGTCTATGAATTTACTTGCAGACAGAATTAAGTAATCCGAGTTCTTTAGCAGGGGTCTTGTAGCAATCTATGTTTTTTTTATAACTTTCCACATCATCCCGTGATGAATTAGCTCATCAACTTTTTGGGGAAAAAAATCTCATTCTTAATAAAACATGTAGTAGGTTTCTATGTTTTTTTTTTTTTTTTTTTTTTTGTTGTATTTATAACTTTCTATATCATCCCGTGATGAATTGGTGAACTTTTTGGAGAAAAAATTAAAACATGTAATACTATTAGACTCTAGACAGAGAAAATTAGCTGGAGATCCCATGTAAACTTTACAATTTATCTGAAGCAATTTTTTAACTTTAATAATTGCAACTCGTATAAGTTTATAACTTTGTAGCTGATATATCCTGCTCTTGGACAATTTACATTAACATTGACAAATCTTAATTATAGAATAATAAATTTTGGATTATAAAAATGTTTGATGTGGTATTCACAATCGAGTAAAGTCTATCACAATATTTTTTTAGATTGCAATTTAAATCTTGATTCTAGTTGCTTTTACCTTCATTTAATTTAAAAACGACCAAAAAGGACGTTGAGCTGAAAGAATTTATTGCCAATATTAAATTGAAGTTTAACGTTAAATAACAGAGATTACGAGTTTAAGTAAATCATATGAAATATTATACTTTAGGTACAGAATTAACTTTGGACTGTATCAGGACAGTTAAAACGTTTACTGAAGATTATGCTCAAGGTATCTTCAAATATGTGTTATTATACAAGTATAAGACCTTTTTCTAGAGAACATTTGAAAGCAATTCCCTGGTCTCTATCTCTTATGGTTTTTGATATATATTGGAAGCATTTTATTGTCTATCCACTCGTGACAAAAATGTAATGTGTTGTGTTTTATATAAAAGTTTTTCTACCATAAATAAGTTACACAGAAAAATTTTTTCCGAATTCAATAACGAAATTTGTTGAATCAATTAATAAATTGTTTGAATGCCGACCTGTAAAGGAATTTGTGGACTCAAAAAAAAAAGTTTAGTAAAAATAATTATTGATCGAAAACAAATATTTTTTTAAACAACAACAAAATACGATAGCCAAGGCTAGTTTTTGATATTTATGTATATGCATACAAATTATTTTTTCAGACAAAAACTTTGTTGATTTTATTTTTACTATAATTTTTTCTGTGTAACATTTTGTATCCGTCATTAGACTAGACTTAAAATTAACAAAGAGGCTGTATATTCCATAGGCTCTAGAAAGCGAATGAGAATCACAAATCAACATATATAACATCGTAAAATTCGATTTCCCAAACAAAATATTATGGAGAAAATTTTCAAGCCACACAGAAAAATATTTTTTTCGTGTTCAATAACGAAACTCGTTGAAGCAATTAATATATTATTGGAATGCGGACCTGTAAAGGAATTCATGGATTCAAAAGTTTAGTAAAAATAATTATTGATCGAAAACAATAACTTTTTGAAATAACAGCAAAATACAATATCCAATATTATTTTTTTAATATTTTTTCAGACAAAAATTTTGATGATTTTATTTTTACTATAATTTTTTCTGCGCAGCCTTCTTTAAAAAACCAACCTTCTTTAAGGAAAAATGTGCAGCATAAATTTATTCCACAAAAACTTCTTTTTAGTATTCTTTATGTAATAAAGTCTTCAAGTAAATCAAAAAAATCTCCCTGCCCGTAGAACAAGAAACGTTTGTTTAAAACTATTAACTAAAGGTCATATTCATAAAAAAATTGTTTGTCTTTATTACAGGTTTATTTGATAAATTTCTATACAAAGTTTGTCAAATAAACCTTAAATAAATATAAAATATTTTTTATGAATATGGCCGTAAATATTTAGACATAAGAATCACAAAAAAAAGTTGTAGTAAAATTAAAATTAACAAAATTTTTGTATGAAAAAATAATTGGTGTGCATATATGTATGTACATAAATATCAAAAAAATAACCTTGGATATCGTATTTTGTTGTTGTTTAAAAAAAATAATTGTTTTCGATCAATAATTATTTTTACTAATTTTTTGTATGAATCCAGGAATTCCTTTACAGGTCCGCATTCAAACAATTTATTAATTGATTCAATGAATTTCAATATTGAACACGAAAAAATTTTTTTTCTGTGAACTGTTATCATTAAATTCTATAGAATAATTAGTTTGAAATTATTAACTATTGTAGTGTTTATAGGACACGAATCGTCTATAAACACTACGTCTAGAAAATGAAATATACTCAGAACTTTGAGTGCACTTCATAAACATTTTTTAACATATTAAGTAAAAACTTTTTTCCATATTGTAAAAGGGACTCAAATGAGTCCCTACTCATGTGATGGATAGTAAAATATTGTGTACCTGCCAGTCTATCCGTCATTAGACTAAACTTTTAATTGAATGATTATATCTCTGTTGTTGTAACATAACAACTTAAGTCAAATTCTAGAAATTGAAAAAATGGCATCTAGTTTAATTAATTTGTTAAGTATAAATTTGTTTTAAAAAAAAATATTGACAACATTTTTTTGTATATTGGGTTTATTTTCATTTGTTCTTAAATACAGTTTTTCATTGAAATTTCCCATAAAATTTTTTATAGTCTTATCTCGACTTAAGATGTTATGATGTAATGTCAAAGATATATTCCATTGACTTTAGAAAGTTAATGAGAATTACTAAACAATATAATTTTCCATAAATTTATTTATACAAAAATATAATCGAATAAATTCAACAATAATCGATCAGACATAAAACGAAAAAAAGCAAAATAATTGTATGCTCTTCTGAATTTGTCTACGAAAATCTTAATAAAAGAATGTGTTATTAAGTCTATATATAATTTTATTTAATTGTGAAAAATCTTTTTATGTGTTTTTAGCTGACTATTGTTGTTTTTGTTGTTGTTGTTTCTGTTGTATGTTGTGTAGCAGTTAATTCATTAAAGAAACTGCTGAATTCAGTGGCAAACAAAAACAACGAATGTGTTTCTTTTAAGGGTGGTTTGGGTGAACTTTGGTTTTGGGTTTTGGTTGTCTCATAAATAATAAATTTATGAATACACGAGCTACAACTGGCACACAAACACACACACACAGACACACACACCAACACGCGCTCAGTGACAAGCTTTTTACATAAGAAATTTATACATTTTAATAATTTATTTAATTTAATTAAATTAATTTATTATTATTTTTTCTTTTCTACATTTTTATTGTATTCATTCAGACTGCTGCTGTTTTGTGCGGCAATGAAAAATGGTTATGGATGGAACAGTGCGTGTGTGTGTGTGTGTGTGTGTTTTTTTTTTTTTTTTTTTTGTAAATAAGAGTAACGAACGCAGCATATTGAGCGCCATGCTTCATTTACGTGCTGACTGCCTGCCTGCCTGCCTGCCAAAACTGTGTGGTTTCCCAGTGAACATACTCGTAAAACCGTTTGTTGTTGTGCCTGCTTTGTTGTCTGGATCTGGAGCTGTATCCGCCGTATCTGCTGGAGCTTAAGACGATAATGAAGATGTTGTTGTATATAATTTTTTGTATTTTATAAGTTTTTGCAAAATATAAGTTTACTGGTGTCTATGTGTATGTGTGAGTGTGCATGTAGTTTTTTATTTTTTTATTAATATTTAATGCTGCACGTCATAAATTATACAAGTGCCGACATTAAGTACTGCTGCAATAATGTTGCAAAGGCATTAAAGGGACAAACCAGGCGCGGAGATGCCAGTTCATGTCTTACATTTTATATTTATTATGTATTATTATTATTGTTGTTTTTGTTGCTTTAAGTTTCTTAAACTTTTGCATTGGTTTTTAATTTATAAGAACAAAAACAAACTAAACAAAAACTTCAAATATAACACCAACTCATGTACACTCCAACGCAACACAAACACACACACACACACACACACACATTCACGAACACATACACACACACAGCTACACTCCTGCATTCATATTTGAAGGCAGTAGTAGTTGTAGAGACGTTTAGTTTTTGTTTAAGCAGCATTTAATAAATTATTGCTGGTACTTCTGGTTGCCACCTCTGGTGGGTGGTTGCACCACTCCGTTTTACGGCTGCCACATTTGGCAAGTAAAGACGTTGGCTGCTTATATTCTTCATTTGCTTCTTGGTGTCTGTTAATAATAAGTAAAAATAAATTTTATTGCGCGCCTTTTTGCTTTTTGTTGTTCTTATTTTGTTTTTCTGTTTTAGGTTTTTTTTTAGCGAAATGTGGCAGAAATTTCGTTGTTGCTTCAAGTTTTACTGAGATCCTGGTCGCTGACTTCTTTAAGCTGATGCACAAGGAAAAATATTATTTATTGTTTTCATTCAGTTTTTGTTTGTTGTCGAAAGAAAGAAAGAAGAAAGAAAGTTTGCTGGTTGGTTTGTTTGTTTTTCTTGTTGCTGTTGTTGTTGTTGTTGTTTTTGCCAGCTTTCTTTAATTTATTTCCAACAACTCGCATACAAAATGCTCGCTCAACGGGTGACCAATTTTATTGCCACCCACTCATTTTCGGCACGTACACTTACAACTGCAGATAAAAAAACAATATTCGAGTGTGTATGTGTGTGTGTGCGTGTGTCTGTGTGTGTGTTGCTGGCTGCTTTTAAATGTTGATTGTAAGCTTATATCTGCAAGTATGTTTGATTGTTATTTTGTTTGTTGGTTTGTTTGTTTGTCATCAGCATCTCCAGCTGTAATGGGAAAACTTTTATTGTGTGCTGGAGGTAGGGCAGGAACAGCAAGCAGCACGTTGTTCATGATTCTCGCTTTTCTTCGCCCAGAGAGGGAGTGAATTTAAGGTGCCATGCAAGTCAGGCGGGCGGGCGGGCACACAGACGAACCGTGAGGCTGGCATTCAGTTAAGAAGGAAGCAAAGGAAGTCGGAGGTTTGTATTTTATGGAGTAGTGTTATAAATTAATAAATTACAATTTATGTGTAACTGCTGAAGCAGTTAGTTGCTGATTTTACAGCAAAATAAAATTAAATAAAATATATAAAAAACTTTTCTTTGTGTTGAATTACGAAAATCGATTTTTGTTAACTGAATGAGCACTAGAAAAGCAAACTAAATAGAATTTCATTATATAAAAGAATTCACAATTTTAGGCCAGTTCTTAATTAAAACATCACTCTCTTCCAGCCCACCAGTATAACTTAGTTTTCTTTATAGACCAACAATAATTAAATTCAAATCCCTCAAGACCGTTAAACAAATTTGTTTAGATTTAGTTTTTATTAAAGAGAGAAAAGTACAAAAGTAGTAAATACCTTTTGTTTAATTTCTAGGCATAATTTCTTTTTAAGAATCTAAAGCACAAAGTTATTAATTTTACAACACTTCAGCTACACACATACTACATACGTACATATGTATGTATATACAATATAAATTTTGTTAATAATTTGAAGATGCAAAAGCAACTTCTAACGTCTTAGCACCACGACTTGCTCGTATAAGTTGATCTTTCAGAGTCAGTCTCATTCGTTATTTTCTGTTTATTTTTCTAACACTTGCACATGTATGCATTTAAAAATTGTTGTTTTCCTTCTTTCTGTTGTTGTTTGTTCATTCACTTCACTTTATTGCACACGCGATATTCTATTAGAATTTCGTACACACGACGACGACGGTTGAATGTGGACTGATTGTTGTGCCATGAATGAAACTTGATTGTGGTCACACAGCACACACGATTCAATTGTTCTGCCACAGCATTGCTGGCATCGAAGTCGCAGCTGACGTCGCATTTCTCTCTCTCACTCAAGTTGTTGTATTGATATGCGTGAGTTATGAAATTGAGTGTGTGCTGGCGTGTGTGTGTATGTGTACTTGATTGGCAGCTCATACAGAAATTCTTAAATTCATTGCATATCTTACATCCTGTCGGGGGTGCGAGTAGTTTTTGTTCCGCTTCTTCGTTTTTAAATACACGAGTTACAATCTGGCAAATGAAACAGCAAATGTTTTCTTTAAATTTACGGCGAATTGCTTATAAAAATAATTGAGAATCAGCAATTTTAAAGAGTAGCAACATATTCAAGAGAATCTTTCTTCATTTTGGGAGCGTGTAAGATTTTGTTAACAAACCATATAAATTTATTTAGTAGTTTTGTTAATTAATTATATAAAATTTTTAATTATTTCAAATTAAATATAACAAACTGTTAACATTTTCATAAAACTGAATAAGAGTACAAAGTTTTTAGTGTCGTGATTGTAGTGATTACATTATCCAGCTCTTTTCAAAAATTATTACCAACAATCAACAATCAATTTTAAAAATGAAGATGTGGTATAACGATTAAACTTTTAATACAATTAAATTTTTAATATGATTAAATTTTTAATAATAACTGCTTTTATATATTGCATAAGATCTCCAGTTTTATCACTGCGATTTTCAGTTGAAGTTCCCTGACGATTTCACGAACTGGCTTACCAAATCCATATCAATGCTTTTAGATGCAAAGTAATATTTATTTTTTAGTAATATTTTCTGATTAAAAAAAACCGTTATTTTCGAATTTCGTGAGTTAAATATGTTCGATTTTTGCATTTTTTCTGTTATATTGCTACACATGTCTGTTATACATATATGTTGGCAATATCAGCCATTTTGGATTGTCAATTTAGTTTTGACAGATTAAAAGGTTAGTTGTGCTTTGGTGTGCTCTTCGATTTTTTACTAAAAAATTGCTCAAAGAAACTGTATTAAGTTTTGTGTACAAACAGAAATTAAATGCGCGACGACATTTGAAATTTTGACTGTGGCGTTTGGCGAGTCTACTATGAGCAGAACACAAGTTCAATTGTGCTATGACAATGCTCGTCCTGGTCACCCGAACACGTAGAGAACCGATGAAAACTCAATGTGAAGAAAATGATTTTGTATAATTGTCGAATCACTATCAGAGAGGTCGCTGATGATGTTGGCATATCGTTCGGCTCATGCCAAGCTATTTTTACGAATGTTTTAGGCAAGACACGTGCGGCAGCGAAGATTGTTCAAAAATTGCTAAATTTTTTATCAAGAACAACGTGACATGGACATTGCTCAGGAGTTGTTGAACATCGTCAACGAAGACCCAGATTTCCTCAAAAGGGTTAGAACTGGGGACGAATCATGGGTGTATAGCTTTGATACTGAAACCAAAGCCCAATTATCCCAATGGAAGCGTTCAGAAGAGCCAAGACCGAAAAAAGTACGTCAAGTTCGGTCAAATGTGAAGGTTTTGCTCACTGTTTTCCTCGACTGCATCGTGAATTCCTACCACAAGGTCATACGGTCAATAAGAAATACTGCTGAAATACTTGAAGTTATAAGCCTTTTGCGCCGAAGCAAATTGTCAGAAACGCACAGAATTGTGGAAAAAACAATCATGCTCACACATCGATGCTTGAGCATGAGTTTTTGGCCAAAAACAAAACCGATATCATGCCTCAACTACCATACTCTCCGGACTTGGCCTCCGCTGACTTTTTCCTCTTCCCAAAACTGAAGACGCCAATGAAAGGACAAAGTTTTGCTATCATTGAGGAGATAAAAGAAAAATCGAAGCAGGAGCCATTGGCGATACGCAAAAGCGCGTTTCAGAAGTGTTTCGAGGAAAAACGCTGGCATTAATGTATTATATCTGAGAGGGATTACTTTGAAGGTGACAAGATAGTTATTTATTTACAGTTTAGTAAGTACATTAATGTACTTTTTGAAAATAACGTTTATTTTTTATCAGACCTCGTACTCGTACAACTCTGCTTTGTGTTTCCTAGCAAAACGAATCATCAGTAGTTTTCGAAACCTTTGAAAAATGCGTTCAAACATTTAACTAAGGCAGCATTAAGACCGGCACAAAGAGTCCGTCGTCCGTTATACGTTGCCTTTTCAACTTTTTTTTCAAGCATTTTTTTAGAAGCCACATAATTATTTTTTCAAGCAAAATAGAGACAACTTTGCATAATTTCTACCAACAAAATTCACGTAACGTTTTTTGGTATCATGAGATGTTCAAAGACAATTAAACGATAACGATTGGCGAAAAGTAATTTTTTCGGATGAAACAAAAATTTGATTTGGATGGCCCCGATGGCTACAACTTTTATTTTCATGATGTGCGTAAGGACGAACAAATTTTTGAGCCGCCATCGCAGCAGAGAAGGGGACGTTAGGGTATGGAGTGCAGTTTCACACTACGGCACTATTGACATTGTTATTCCGTACCCGAATGAGCGCAAATAATTACAAAAACCTACTGGAACAAACTTTCCGTAAGATAAAAGATATTTTCGGAACACTAGAGTGGATTTATCAACATTATAACGCACACTAGAGTGGATTTATCAACATTATAACGCACCTATACACTTGCCACGTGTGATAAAATCATGGATTGCCAGTTACCCGACCTTAACATGTTTGGGGTTGGCTAACTCGTAAGGTATGCGAAAGAGGAATGCAATACAAACCCAAGGATGAGCTTATTGTTGGAATAAAAGCTACATGAGGTGAAATATCCCTCGACTATTTAAAGTCCCTATACGAATAAACGAAAAATAGAATTTATGAAGCTATTGTGAATAACGGTAAATTCACGCCTTATTAAATAATTATCTAGAGAAAATAATTAAAATAAAATCAATTTTCAAGTACAAAAAATGTATGTACCTTTGATTTAGAGCACCAATTGATGACTATTTTTGTGCAAAACTAAATTTTTTTATTCTTGCAATTTATACAGTTTTTTTTACTTTTAAATGTGTTGGCTCCATCCTGATGAACCGCAGTGTATGTATATTGTTTTACGGCCGTATCCAAAAAAAAACTTAACAAATACTATGTTTATACGTGCTGGTTATTTGCGAATAAAAATATTGTATATAACAAAAATTACCGCATAAACAGTAAATTAATTTTTTATTTGCGATTAACTAACTCACGAAAACAATTACTGATTAAAAACTTATCTGCAAGTAAAACATAAAAAGTTGCCACTTGATTTCACAATTTCAAAGATTTCGTCGAAAAGCAAATTTTCAAAATTTTTAATTTTTAATAATCTTTGCTTTAATTGAATTACAAAAAACACTTAATTTTTTTATTTTTTTGCCAGATTTCGCAACGATGAATTTTGTTTACCAGTGAGCACTCAAAGTAAAATTTGCCAACAGGAGTAGTGTTCAATAAAAAGCGATTCCGTAAGAATCAATGAATTTTATTGCACTGAATGTGTTCATAAACGCAGGATAATGAGCTGAATGCTCAACTCTACTGCCACGCAAGTTTTCTAGTGGAAACCTTAATTTAAGTAGTATTTTTGTTTATTTTTTCAACTTCAAAATATTTTACGAAAATCAAAACTCACCGCAGATTTTTGAGTGAAAAAATTATTTCTAAATATTCACTGTAATTGTCAAACTTATACATTCTCAGCACTGCGGACACACAAATTAAAAGTGAATACTGAAATTGGTGAACATATAAAAATTCATCATTACGGAATTCAGTAATCAAAGTGCTTTTTAAACAATGCTACCAATTATTTATATTTTGAATACATGTCATACTGAAATAATAAAACAAATTGGTGCATAAACAGTGACTTAGTTATTTGCAAACAGTTTTTATTTGTGAATAGGCTACGTATAAACGTAGTAAAAGCTTGGTAAGCAATTGTTAAGAAAAATTTTTTGCATAAACTTTTTTAACAAATGTATAGTAATGTTAATATTGTTTGGTAACTAACGTATGCGTTAATAATCCAGTAAGATTGATTTCTTTTTGCATATGTATCTATATATTTTCTAAAGTTGTTGCTGATGTTTGTTTTTCAATCAAAATATATATTTTATAAGACAAAAAATTCGCAGACTCCCTTACAGGTCTGATATATTTATTCCCCTGTATGAGAGAAGGACTAGGCTGCAAAATGAGTGTAGCGTAGCGCAACCGGAAATCGCAACCATACTGAGGGCAGCTAACTGGTTAAGTTACAATAGCATACACAGAGAGGATATCCGAATTTGTACTGATCATAAGGCTGAGCTGTATGCACTAGCTGGGCTGTGTTTTTATCGCGTCCAAGTTGGTTCGTGAATGCCGGATATCTTTATATCTATATTATATAAACGAGATAGCGAGACACACGAACCAGAAGCATTCCTGGGTACGAGAATACAGTAATGTGCCCAGCAATGTTGCAGCGGATGAACTGGCAAACGCTAGTGTACAGCTACAACAAAGGCATGACCAAGTGTTCAATTGTTCCTCCCCGGGGATCAGGTATTGCATACAATGGGGTTAAATCACACGATCTTGGTAGCGAATTAATTGGGCCACTAAGTGAAATTATTATTGCTTGAGTAAATCAATTGTAGCGTGCCCTGCCACGCACGATTGATTTACCTTGATTTACAAGCTTAAAAAAACTTCTAACAATTTCCCTATACACGAAAAAAGGTTTTTCATGTTCAATAACGAAACTCTCTGAATCAATTTATAAATTGTTTAAAGGCTACTTACTGGTCTGCCTATATTCGAATTCGTGTATTCAAACAAAACATCAGTAAAAATAATTATTGATCGAAAGCAACTATTTTGTTGAGCACCAATAAAATTCAATATTCAAGACTAATTTGTTTAATATTGTTTTTACTATAATTTTTTCAGTGTAGCGTTCACCAGTGAAACATTAACAGTTTGATTTTCGTCGTTTTTAAACAGATATAGATATAATGACTCCGCTAGTCCATCCATAAAATTTTACGTTCGGCTGAAAAGCGGCTTGATCGGAGAGCAAAATTTTTAATGAAAGTTCAATATCACAAACAAAACAAAAAGCAACTATCAGCTGTTAAATGTATTACCAAATAAAGTAGTCTTGCCAACTTTAAGTTGCGAACGCTGTAAACCTCTAAAATAACAGCTTCTATTAAAGTACATTTCTCAGACTTTCTTAATTAGTTAAAACTCAAAATAAAAATGGTTTTGCCAATTCAAACTAAAATTTACACAATTAATAAAGATTTTATCATCACAGAAACGTATGTACTCGTATGTGTTATTAATTTATCTCTGCTCCTAAATTTTGTGAATTTCTAGTTGTAAATTATTCCACCTTTACAAACTTTTTATGCATCGAAATTCGAAACGCGTTAAAATATCATTAAAATGGAAAATTGCCTGCTGCTCACATTTCCTTTTAAAATAATCAAAAGAACAGTCTTAAGATATTAATTGCAACTTTTCTTTTTTTTTTCTTCTTTTTTTGCTATAGTTGTTGTGTGAGTGGGCAAAGAAGCAAAGAAAAGGATAGAAAGGGTTGCATTAATGAAACGAAATTTCTTACAGTCACACAATTGCGTGCTGTGCTGAACTATGGATATGTGTGTAGAAGTTTGTGAACATTTTTCGCAATGTATCCTAATGTGTATGGATGTGTGCGTGTGTGTGTTCATATGTCACTATGTGACAGTCGTGTGTGGTATTTATGGCTAACTTGCTACTGTACATACATACACATGTACAAACGTATATTAGCAAGTATGAGCCAGTATGGCTGTGCTTTGAAATTCTTATCTCGTTTTTGCAACAAAAGTTTTCTGCCTAGAAATTTTTTACAATTGTTTGTTTTTTTTCGAATTTTTGCTTAAAAGGAATAGGTTCGATTGAAAGGAAAAAACCTGCCATAATATGCATATTGCCAAGACCAAGTCAAGAATTAAGCCACGCCTCGCAAGCAAAACCACTTACAAACAAACATGCACGCTTACAAGCACTCACACCAGCAAGTATTGACATGCTAACGGCAAACACAAAAAAAAAAACATACACACAAAACAAAAAACACGATTTTTAACATTGTCCTCATCTTCTTTCCCATTCATATTCAACTTATAGTTTTGTTGGCCCCAACCTTAAAATCCCCCCCTCCCTCTCACGCAAACACACACACACACACACACACTTACACTCGCATAGAGATTTTTGTATTCTCTCTTTTGAAGTGCTTTACTCTTTCAAAGGCCTGAAACTCTTAAAATTAAAGAGCAAAAAAACTGTTATTCTATGTATGTAAGATTCTCGCAGAGCAAATTTTTTTCTGCACTATTTTGAAGACAAAGGAAAAATTGTATTTGCTTTTTATTATATGAGTTGAACAACAATAATAACAACAACAACAACATCAGCAGCCTCAAATAAATATCATCTACACAAACAAATGCTAGAGAAACGAATGTGACGTCATGGCAGAGGTGGAGCTTAATGTGTAATTTTTATCGTCTTATGGGCCAAGAACGGGTGTCTCAAACAGGACACTGTTGTTGAATTGTGCACAGGATGATGGCAGTGTGTGTGTGTGTGTGTGTGTGCGAATGTATGCATGAGCGTGTGGGTAGCTGTGTGCACAGCTCTTAAAATTGTTTTTGTTATAATATTTTTGCTCCATCACGTGACGACTTTGATATACAAAAACAATAAATTTGTATTGTTTAGGCACATAACCACCACTTTATTTATATTTTATTCCATGTACGTGTAGGTACATACATATGCAATTAAAATAAATAAATATGTATGTACGTATATACCCATAAATAAACTAAAAACTATTGAGAACTTAACGCACACTCACACACACACAAACTCACACACATAACCCCTTACATTTGCCTGTGTGCAAATAAATAAACAAATACTTCACAATGATTTGTTGCTTTTGCATTTGAGCATGATAAATAAATGTTTTAATATTTTTATACATATAAGCGAAAAGTCTTTGTATTGGAATATTGTGCGTAATCTTTATTTGCAAAAATAACTGCTTACATATCAACAAGCAAACTTATGTAAATACCCATATACATATATGTACATTTATATATATGTTGATATATATATAGTTCATTTGCAGGTACATACATATGTATGTATATTGTAAAAAAGTATTATGGCACCTACACACTCATACACAAATTAACATGCGAATTAAAAACATTCGTAATGTCGCATGTAAAAAAAAAGTTGCAACCCACTTCTTTGTCATTGGCAGATTTGCTGAGGCCTACATGCGCCTTGATACATATACAGACGTACTTACATATGAACACAAACATGTATATATTTTATTATATAATATAAATATTAAAAAATAAATAAATCTCGTAGATTAAATCACGTTCATCTATGCTGGCTATTCTTGATTACTAGTTCGTAATTATTTATTGTTGTCTTAAGATGCTGTATGTCATATTAAAATGTGATATCAAGAAATCAGCATGTTCAGCGTTATTTCATATTAAAACAACAAGTAAACATGTTAATAATAATGATATATCTATATACGAGGGCTGATCAAAAAATAACCATTATTTTAAAATTTTTCAAAATGTATTTATTTATTCATAAATAACTATCTTGTCCCTTTTAAAGTAATTCCCCTCAAATATATTACACTTAAGCCTGCGTTTTTTTTCCAATCCTCGAAACACTTCTGAAACACGGTTTTTGGTATCGCCAACAGCTCCTGTTTCGAATTTTCTTTGATCTCCTCAATTACAGCAAAACGCTTTCCTTTCATCAGTGTCTTCAGTTTTGGAAAGAAGAAAAAGTCAGTGGGGTCCAAGTCCGGTGAATACGGTGGTTGAGGCATGACAACGATTTTGTTTTTGGCCAAAAACTCACGCACAAGCATCGATGTGTGAGCTGGTGCGTTATCATGGTGCAAAATCCATGATTGCTTTTTCCACAATTCTGTGCGTTTCTGAGGAATTGCTTCGTGCAAACGGCGCATAACTTCAAGGTAGTATTCCTTATTGCACGTACGACCTTGTGACAAGAATTCAGAATGCACCACGCCATTGAAGGCAAAGAAAACGGTGAGTAAAACCTTCACATTTGACCGAACTTGACGTGCTTTTTTCGGTCTTGACTTTTCTGGACGCTTCTATTAAGATGATTGGGCTTTGGTTTCAATGTCATAACTATATACCCATGAATCGTCACCAGTTATGACCTTCTGAGCAATGTCTATGCGACATTGCTTTTGCTCAATATTTTTTAAACTTAGTAAAAAATCGGAAAGCACATCAAAACACAGCTAACATGTTTAACTGTCAAAAACAAACTGACATTCCGAAATGGCTGATATTGCCAACATATATAACAGACATGTGTACCAACCTAACAGAAATAAATGCAAAAATCGAACATACGTAACTCACGAAATTTGAAAATAACGGTTATTTTTTTATCAGACCATGTATATATGGGTGTTTCCACATTAACAGGTACTATTGACGGCTACATTAAAAAATCATATACAATTTGAAAATTTAAGGAATAAATAGGGTATACATTTTGAACAATAAATTTCAATACTTAAATTACGTTAGTTTAGTCATAACTCCATGTTTACCTAGAATAAAGTATCTGCCCTGGCCTGTCCCTCTGCTATTCTGTAACAAAATCTTTGAAATTTAACACATTACTAAATCATTAAACTTTTGATCGTTATTAGTTAAATAAAGTAGTGATATTCGTTTAAATAAACTTTCAAATTACTTCGATATTCTATTTTAAAAAAATTACACAGTTTTTGTCCCTCGTATTTTAAGTCTCCTCCCCTGTACATTTTTCGACCATTTAAAATTGACGCTGCAAATTTAAATAGCAGAGCATATGTTTCGAAATGAATTTAACAATAAAAATCGTGCCAGCCACTATTAGGCCGATAATTCAACCACACCACTCGGGCCACTCGCATGTGTCAGTCATTGATGTATCTCCACTGGTGAATTTTATTCGCTTGTTATTTGTGGTTTAAGTTTGTTTGTAATATACATTTATTTATTTTAATTTCATTATAATTTACTGCATTAGTTTTTCTTTTCTTTCGTTACAATACATATTTTACGCTAGTTTTTTAATGAAAACATCTCACCCCTGCCCTATTTCCCCCGCTTCATGAGAAGTCAGGGTAGATATTTTGCGTTCACGGTAGCTAAGGAAGTATTTCACGTATATTAATTCACGCAAAGTCAACACATATCCGTATATGTGGATTTTGGTGATTTTCAAAGTTAATTTTGGGAACTAGTTGTGAGTTCGAGTCCAACTTCAGTCAAGAAGAAGGAAAATTTTTCAATTATAACAATAATTGCTGTGAAACACTTAGACCAAAGAAAAACAGAAAAAATAATTGAAAACCATATAGCTGGGGGACAACTAGCTTTTTCGTAGTCGCTACAGTACTCAACAGCATCCACTAATATAAGCATGTTAAAAAGTGGCAACGCTTGGTTATAGTGTCTATAGCCTCCCGCAGCGCTCTCATGCTCTTTAGCTATATAACGCGATTTAATATCACTTTCCCTTAAGCTGAAGGTCCATATCACGCGTGTTACGCGTTAACGAGTTCTAAGCGCCTGCCAAAAAAGTCGAATCAGTGCGATTGTATGAGACAAATTACATACCACAAAGCACAGAACGCATACACGCGTACGACGCTAAAAGTAGATTTACTTTCTACCTTTGCACGCGTCATAAGCTTTATAAAAAATGTCAGTTGTTTTTGATAGCCGGACATCACAATTTGTTTAATTTTTTCAAAGTTATCGCCAAGAATATTTGTGCCGTGGGTTGTTATTTTATGTTTTGGTGTTAAAAAAAAATGTTTTTATTTAAAGAATACTTCAAACACAACAAAAAACTTATCGCGTTGCATGTAACTCGAGTTTAGAAATGTGTACAAAGCGTAGACATGTGGTATGGACCTTCAGCTTTATAGTCTATTTACACCAAAGCGAAATCTGCTCATTCGAGACTTCAGGCCAAATCTAGTAGATTTTGCGAAGATTTCCCATACAAAATGAAATCTGCTTTATGAGTAGATTTCGACGAAATTTCCTGATATCTACTCAGTACGAAGTCATGCAACAGTGATTTTATTTAAAAAGTACTTAAAAATACTACGCTGCAACAAAAATATACATCGCTCCTTTATTGCAACATAGTCATAACGCAAAAAAGCTTGTTTCGAGAAAAACACATTTCAAAATTTTAGTTTTCATGCAGATCTTAGAAAAACTTGTTAGAAAATATCTCCTAAAGGAAACAGTTTAAAAGTAATTTAAATAAAATTTTGGCACAATATAAAAGGTAGTACTGTTAACAATTCTGCATTGTTAACTCGACAAGCTCATATTTTGAGATATGACTATGTTGCAATAAAGGAGCGACATTTTAATGCGGTGTATTCAGTTTCTGGTCAACAATTTACACAATTTAATCTGGTGTATTGATCATATTTTATCAGTCTCTGATAAAATTGTTTTGTCAAGCCCGCATACATAAATTATTTTTGTGAAAATTAAATCTTGCTAGATGTCAAAAAACGGTGGTGTAAACGATATAGATTTCATTGTCGATTTTAATTCAATTCTACTAGATTGCAAATGTGATATTAGTCATACACTTCATATTGTTATGGCAACATCAGTATGTACTCTGTAATATTTTGTATTGTGACGTATTATTGTTTTTAACATAGTATAAGTTTTAATAAATATATTAGTGTAAAAATGCGACCGTATCTATTATTATGACTCTCTTATTTTCAAATATGGTTGGATGGAATAATAATATTTAAAAAATATAGTTGGAATACGACAATAGAAGTTGTTGTATGTATAATTAAAAGCTTTATGTTAGACTTATTAACTGGTAACACTTGTATGTTTACAGAATAAACGTTGTTGTTGGTTTGGTTCAAGACTTTGACATATAATTTTATTTCAGGCTTATTTTATTTTGCCATGCTAAGCAGTAAATTTTTTCTTCTATTTAAATATTAACAAATATAAAAAATAAAAGAAAAATGTTTAATAATATAAATTTTTAGTAAAATAAATAAATAAATAAGAATATTGTAATTATATCGCCATAAATGAACAATAATGTATGAAAACAAAGAGGTTTGTATTAGCAATTTCATATTTACAAACGTTTGTTGATAACAAATTGTATGCCTATTTTACAGATCTGCGGCCCAATAATTTACCAAAGATACCAGGCAGACGCCCAAATCTTGTTGATTTTTTAATACAAATTAGAATTAATATTTTTTAAATAAAATATTTTTTGAATAAACTATATTTTACTGCAAAAACTGTATGTATAAATTTATTTGACGATGTGGTCATCAATAACTCGACAATAGTAGTTTAGACCAGTGGTGCCCACAAGATGTATATGGAAGAGTAAACACCAATACATTTAAGGAAAAACTATTTTTGTTTAATATTTTTTGTTGTAAAAAGCAAAACATTTACAAAAACAAAGTTCACACTGATAAACGCCGTGGTCAATGTTTACCAACAAAGCATGCGAAAGTGTTGTTGCTTTGCTTGTGTGTGTGTGCGGTGAAGAACGAAAAAAAATATAAAAGACGAAGTTGTTTGTGTATTTTTCATTGCTAATGCTGAGCGCAGTATTTTTGTATTAAAAAGCACAGCCCTATAGCCCATTTACAAAAACAATTGAGTATCAAGCGCATAGGGCTGGGCATACTTAGTTTAGTCTTTTCACAATAATACAGATGAGAGCGATAGTATATATAATGTGATTGACGTGCTAATATCATTAAATATTTTACCAAACATATGGTTACATCACATAATATGGTTCTTGAATCTACTTAGTTTAGCCAAGAACATTTCAGACTGAAATCATTTTATTTGGTTGCCTTCAACCTTACCCATGCCATAGACTATGCGACCGTTGCTACAACACGTTGGCTTGCCGAGTTGTGTGTTTTGCGCACAAACTGTGCGACATTAACTCACAATTTCATTTCTTAAAAAATTCTCTTGAGTAAAGATCACCGCAGATGCAACAATTGTATATAAAAATAGGAGCAAATCGAAATAAAGTTGTACAACATGGTCCTAAATTTTACAACCAGTCGATACAACTACCCAAAAAATCAAAACTTTTTAATCTTTCGTACAACCAAGACACAACTTCATACGACGACCCCACACACTTTACAATCTAATAACCAACATCGTCATGTTGTACAACTAGTCGCATAGTCTGTGGCTGGCTTTATAATTCAACAATAGTATGTTGCCCTTAGAATATTGTTCTCTCAATTATATAATTTTTTCTTTACGTGTATTTAAAATTAACACTTCCAATTTTAAATTTGCCATATTCCTGACAAAATTTTATGTCTTAATATTTTCCTTGCAAATGAAGAGAAAATAGTTTTTTTTGCGATTTTGCTAAATTAACTAATTTCCATTTAATAAGAAATGCTTTTTCGAGATTTATTTAAATGTTGTTGGTCATTGTAACGATTCCAGCAACGTTCATTGTTTCTAATATGTCTACCACTCAAAGGGAAATGAAAACTGTTTCCGGCGAAAAAAAAATTTAAATGAAAAGAAATTTCTAAAAAAAAAAAAATGGCTTAAGTAGTAACAATAATATGGCAGGAAAAATTCTCTGCTAAATGTATTGAAATGTTGTTTAAAGTTCCAACGACAAATTGAAATTCGTCCAGATAAACTAAACCATAATGTACACAAGACAAGAAAAAAGAAAATTAAAGCAACATTTAGAAGAAGAAAGAAGAAAAAACATACACACAAACAGCACCAGAAAATAACGACATCCGCGACATCAGAAAAGAAAGAGTTAAAATATAAAAAAAAGGAAGAAAAAAACTACAGGAAGTGGACAACGCTTCCACATAAATGTATTTTAAAGCAGAACCAACCATTTCAAACCAGAACATTTTATGAAGAAACAACAAAGAAAAAAATCAAGACACGAGAAATACAATTATTAGAATCTAAATTGAAACAAAACATTGAAAAGCAACAAGAAAAAAAAAACACTTAAAAGGAAAAACAAGACGATAAGGGCGAATTAATTCAAACAAAATTGATTTTAAAAACTCCAACGACCACTGAACAGCGGTACAGAAATATATTCAAGACTAGGAATTTTTAAAATACTCAAGAAACTCTTAAGAAGAATTTCAACACCAAAACAAACAAAAAATATGATATATTATTGTTTTAATATCTAAAACAACACGAAGCGAATTTTTGCATCAACTTGAAGTTTGCAGCAGAAGACTTGCCGAATACGCACATGAACGCGCGGGGATCTAATGGAACATTTTGCGATGAAAGCGGAATAAAGTTACCTGTCGGAATTTTGTGTTCTGCTTTTAAACTTTGACTTTTCAGAGGGTCAACGTAATTGAAGATATATGCTGCGGTTTAGACACTGGTTTTAGGGGAGTTGGTGGCGTATTTTTTGATTTGACGACAGCTTTCGATTTAGTTGTCATTCATGAATGAATTAATTCAACTGAATGATTCTCTCAAGTGAGAGAGAATGAGAGAGAAATATTTCTGTGTTCTTTCTCTATTCCTTTTTATATTTCGCCGTCTTTCATTTAGTACCATTTAAAATCAATTATTAATGTTTCTAATATTGTATGATGGAATGCTATCATTCGCCTGGCTCAAGTTCAAGCCTGTCAATCCAATTATTTTTTCACGTCTTCTTTGATCAAGAGTTATTGATCGCGGCAATTATTGTTATAATTAAAAATAAAAATATTTCTTGGCTTCAACCAGGATTGAACTAGAGCCAGACGAATGATACCATCCCATCATACAATGTTAGAAATATTAAAATAAGCAGCCGTTCATGATATGGCATGACCCGAGTTCAAATTCGAAATTGGTACTGATGACTAGTGTAGTGTTCGTAGTCACAGCTAGTTGCCCTCCCAGCTAAAGGTTTGATTATTATTTTTCTTGTCTTCTTAAATAAAAAATTATTGATCATAGCAAATTTGTAAAATTGTAAAAAATCCTTCTTAAGAAAAACTTAAGAAAGGAAAAACTTGAGCTAAAACCCGATGTACAAATATACAAAAACCAAAAACCTAATTTAAAAATTATAAAGTTGAACAAAACTCAGTAAATTAATAAAACTATTACTTTTCGTTAAAAATTATTTTAACTCAATTTCCAGTTTGTCCTCTTCCAAAGAACAAACGACCGCAAGTGCTGTTTCATCTGTACTCAAGGATGGTATAAACATTGAGGAATCGGATGCTCTTGATGTGCTTGGAATAACGGTACAGTGTGAGGTTCGCTGGACTGAACACCTTTTTCATGTCTCTAGAGAACCATTCAAGTGCCTCGGGTTTTTTAAACAGTGTAAGATGTACTTCACTCCGTCCGATCTCCTTTCTATTTACACCACCTACATCCGACCGAAAATGGAATACAACTCTCATGTTTGGGCCGGTGCCTCAAAGTCTATTTATGGTTACTCGACAGTGTGCAAGAGAGGGCGAAGACAATAGGGTATCCAACTATATTGCCTCACTGGATCATCGACGCAGCTTTACTCTGTTCTATCGTTACTACAATAGATTTTGCTCTAACGAGATTAGGGATCTTGTTTTCGAGACTCACACATTTTTACATAGCAAGCTCAAAGCTCATCCATTTGTGATCGATTTGATCGTACTACGCATTACAGAGAGAATTTTAGTTTTTCAGCCGTACGCTTCGCCTCTGAATAAATTGTCTGCAGCCATGTTTCCTGTCTGTTATAACGTTGCAAAGTTCAAGTCGAATGACACTACTCCCTCTTTCGCCCTCCTCATAACATATTTTCCTAGTTCTGGTACAATGCACTGCATATGTAGGGGCCATCCCCTGACTACTGGTCTAAGATACAAAAAAATTATTGAGTTCTGTGTTGCGGGCAGCATTTCCAGAATAAATATTTTACCTTAATTTTGAAGATTTTGTTAGCAAACCACGATTTGACCATTTTTCGCTTAAGATTAAGATTTAGTATTTTAATAAAAGTGTAAATTAATTTTAAACATTGAATAAAGTTTAACTACTTGCATAAAATTAGACTTGAAATAATATTTGGAATTTGTATTCACATACTCACTCGTCTGTATGACGATTAGTATCTATTAATTTTAGAAAGAAATTTTTCTTGAAATTTTTATTTAGAATAATTATTCTTTTACGTTAAGAAATTGAAATAAAAAAATAAAAAGCATTTTAAACATCTTTCTTTTAAATTAAGATATTCCATTTGGAAAATGAAGACAAAATATTCTGGCATCACTGGTTACGGCTAACTTTGCTGTAAATTGGGGAAAAAATGTACGAGTATTTAAGCAACCAGGATGTTATCAAAACGCCCCTACAAAAGTATAAATAAGAGTTTTAATATATGGTAGAATTGTAGTCTGTGGTTTGCAGTGGTCGCTGTGTTTACTGCCTAACAGAAAAATTGAGTTCTACGAAAAATTACTGCCTGTCCCACTATGTCACTCGATATCGATCGCTCGCATAAACACATGCATACCAAAAACAATATTTTAAAATTTGTTTTTGTTTCAAATGTATTTATGTGAACGAGCGATGTCGAGTGGCATAGTGGGCCAGGCAGATAATTTAAGTTGTAGTTGCGTCAATTTAAATATAGGACACAGTCAGGCTTGTTGTTTTTGTTGTTCGGTCTTCGAGAGTTTTGCGTCTCAGTCACACTGGTTAACGGTTTGCCTCAACTAACTGTATTGGTTTACAGTTTTTTAGAGGTATTTCATTGTTAACATCGCTGCAACTTCCTATGGGAAGGCCTACGTCGTTATAGTTAGTCACAACAACGCTACAAACGTACTGTTAATACCATCTTGGACATATCGCTCCTTTATTGCAACATAGTCATATCTCAAAAAAGCACGTTTCGAGAAAAACGCATTTAAAGTTTTTAGTTTCCATACAAATCCTAGCAAATTTTTTGAGAAAATATCTTCTAAAGGAAACAGTTTAAAAGCAATTTGAATAAATTTTTGGCACAATATAAATGGTAGTACTGTTAACAATTCTGCATTGTAAACTTGAAAAGTTCATTTTTTGAGATATGGCTATGTTGCAGTAAAGGAGCGATATGGTCTCCGTCACCCCGCCCATGCTGTGCATCCTGTACTTTGCAAATTTACTTTGCAACTGTGTAGTTACATAGAAATAGAAATAAATATAGGACAATCTGTTTGCTAGCTTTATTTTGCTTGCAGAGTTCTAGTATTTTTTATAACAAAAGCTACAGAATGCAACAAAAATCTTTGTCAAAAAAAGTTGTTTAAGTAAAAATGCCAATAGAACTGTGTAGTTACATAGAAATAGAAATAAATATAGGACAATATGTTTGCTAGCTTTATTTTGCTTGCAGAGTTCTAGTATTTTTTATAACAAAAGCTACAGAATGCAACAAAAATCTTTGTCAAAAAAAGTTGTTTAAGTAAAAATCTCAATAGGAACTAAAATAAATAAAACTTCAATGAAAACATTTTTCTAACCAGTAATAAAATTTTTATTTTATATTTTTTAATTAAATAAATATTAAATTTTATATAAAAAAAAAATTATATTTTTTATATAAAATCAAAATAATTTTACAAATTATTTTGATTGCTTAAGCAAAAACTTGAAACTTTTTGCAATTCAATTCGTAGACAACTCTTTGAACTCTTTCTGTAGCTAACTCTTCTTTCAAACATTTCAATGGCGAAAAAATTTAGCAAATTATTAGAAAATGCATTTTAGTGTAGTTGTTCTCCTTTTCTGTTTGCCACCTCCTTTCTCTTCCTTTCTTCGATTGCAAAACAGCAAAACTTATAGCACAAAGGAAGTTGGCTAAAACTACTCGTACGTCCACGAAAAACGTTAACGGCAAAAAACAACGCATTTTCTTTTTACCCTTTTAAAAATTCCATCTTCTCGTACTGCAGGAGTTGCGCTTTTTTCTGCGCTGTTTGTGTGTTTTTGTTTTCTTGACTGTCTTTAGAATGAGTGTATGCAGTTTGTTTATACACATATACATATGTATGGATGTGCGTGGCCCGTTTGAAATGCTGGCAGGATATTAAATTGCAATTTCTTTTTTTTTTTTTTATTTCGCTTGTTTCTTTGAAATTCTAACTTCTGATGTGATCCTTTTTGCTCCTATGCAATAAATTCTCTTCGAGGACACTTTAACGATACGCACACCTCTTCCTTTGCAGTTTAAATGTTTAAATGCATTTGAGTGTTTTCGTAACTCAAGTATGGAAAAAAACGCGATATGTGATGAAGATGTATATGTGTATGGACTCGTACATATGTATGTAAGTAAGTGTTTGTGTGTGTATGTGTGCTAATACATATCTAAGGCTTTTATTATCCGCATGGACACAAATATTAGTTCTTAAGGCACGTTGTAGGAGGAGTTAGAAGAATAGTCCTTTTTTCTGAATACAAAAAAAAAAACAAACGCAGTTTAAGATACGTTTTGCAAAAACAAACAGCATTTGAAATTATATATATTCTGATTAGAGCAATATAAGTATATACACATACTCGTACACACACGCATACGCTAATTATGATGCTTCACAGAACAAGGAATGTCATCCTCCATCCTTAAATAAAAATCATTTTGGTGGCATTTTGCCAAATTGCACATTTCTTACTGGCATCAAGAAAACCATTTGGTTTTTATTTCAGAAATTAGTTGAATTAAATTTAAAATTCCAGTTTTTTTAAGTCAGCCTTTATAACTATAAAGAATTAGGTAAATAAATTTTGTAGAGGGTGTTTTTTTAAGCCCGATAGAACTTGAAATTGTAAAAAATAACACAAAAAATTAAATTGTAATCAAAATTTTTTTTTATTCGAAAGATCAATACGTGACATTAACATTTGAAAATGATTTCGGGCATATGGGCACCGCGGCTGTTCTTGACGAAGCGCATTCTGGACGTCCAATTTTGGGCCACTTTTTCGAGCACTGCTGGCCGTATGTCACGAACAACACGAACAATGCTGGCCTCCAAGGCGTCAATTGTTGCTGGTTTATCAGCATAAACCAGTGACTTCACGTAGCCCCACAGGAAATAATCGAGAGGTGTCAAATCGCACGACCTTGGAGGCCAATTGACAGGTCCATTTCTCGAAATCAACTTATCGCCAAATTTTGATTTCAGTAAGTCGATGGTTGCGTTCGCCGTATGGCACGTAGCGCCATCCTGTTGAAACCACATCTCCTCCGGATCAATGTCATCCATATTTTCAAGCAAAAAATCATTGATCATGGTGCGGTAACGATCTCCATTGACCGTAACGCGAGCTCCGGCCTCATTTTTGAAGAAATAACGTCCGATGATGCCACCAACATGAAAACCGCATCAAACAGTGCATTTTTCTGGATGTAATGGAGTCTGTAGGGTCTCTTGTGGATTGGTCTCACTCCATATGCGGCAATTTTGCTTATTAACAAACCCGTTAAGCCAAAAATGCGCCTCATCGCTGAACACAATTTTGCGATAAAACGACTTTGCGAATCGACGACTGATTTTCAAAGTAAATTTGGATAATTTCGTAGCGTTGTTCAAGCGTGAGTCTATTCATGATGATTTGTCAGAGTATACTGAAACAAATAAAAAAAATGTTTCATCAAAATTTAATTTTTTGTGTTACTTTTTACAATTTAAAGTTCTATCTAGCTGAAAAAAACACCCTTTACATACAATTTCATTTCGAGCTTATGGTGAAATTTGTCAATTGTACAGGCATTAGCCTTGTTACAGAACTCAATTCCGTTCGTAAACGAAATATAATCCGATTTTTTTTTCTTGCTTTTTTAGCGACGAAAACTGAAAGCTTTTTCGGCTTGAAATCACTTTTAATAGAAAATATCAGGGGTCTAATCACCGCATACGACATCGAATTAACTATCGTATCGAATAACATTACGATACATCTAGATTATGGCAAACGGTGCCTATCGGATCGTAATTTAAACAAAAAGTAATAAATTGAAGACCATGTGTTTCCTAAAAGTACGAATATATTATTTATATTATTGCAATACAATTCATTCGATATCGTATGCCATGATACCAAAATGAAAAATTTCAATAATATTGCCCGATATCGTATGCGGTGATTTGGTCCCAGTTTTATTTTTAAAAATAAATCGATTTCACTCCGAAATACTTTTTAGTAATACATTTTATGGAGAACTAAAAATCGGATTCAATTTTAATTTCGAACGGAATTGTATATTCTAACATGGCTGGATATTTCGTTATCCGATTCGAGCCGATATTCAGAATAATGTCACTTTAAATGGAACATATAAGTTTTATTCTAGTAAATGAATTGATTTCATTCCGAAAAACTTTTTAGTTGTTCATTTTCTATGGAGCCGAAAATCGAATTGAATGCTGTTTCCGAACGGAATTGGATTGAATATCACAAAGCTTAATTTCATTTAAAAACTAAATTCTGTTCATTTTTCACAAAGTTCAATTTCATTTGTAAACTGTTCATCTTTCGGTTCAGTTCGGAAAACGAAAATTCAAAAACGTTGTAAACTGAACTCTGTTCGGTTTTCGGGTTCTGTTCGGAGGACGAAAATTTAAAAACAGCTTCGGAATGAAATCACTTTTAATGTAAGATATTAGTTTCATTCTTGAAACTAAATTGATTTTACTCCAAAAAACTTTTTAGTATTCCACTTGCTGAAGAAACAAAAATCGGATTGAATTTTGTTTCCCAACGGAATTGGATGTAGTAACCAGAGGTTCAATTCGTGTGGCTGACAGCCGGCTTTGAGCCGCCGCCGGTCTTGTTTTACTTTGTCCAGCCGCCGCCGTTATGGCAGCTGAAATCGGCTTATTTTCAGCCGCCGTATTTACATATTCGACAGCTTGAGCCGATTTTAATTGCTGAACTTTTTAGCAATTTTCTTTTGGAATTGCTTTCTTGTCCACACACAAAAACTTTTTTCGGCAATTCTTGAGCTTTCTCTATCTTATTTCATACAATTTACATTGTACATACACACATGAGAGAAAAATAAGGAACTGCTGAGAATTGCCGAATACCGGCAATTCTTTTTCCCTTCTTATTCCCCCCACCGAAAGCTTCTATGAAGTCAAGAATTGCCCAACAAAAGTTGCTGTGTCTGACCCGTCACTTAGCTCTACAGGGTGGCTTATTTGTAGCAGCAAAATCTATGACCTCCAACTTATGTTTAAGTATTTTATACAGTTTTTTATATTGCATGTAAGAGTTTGACAGTATAATCATACCACAACCTGTTCCTTGTTACAATATATTTAGTGTCACCTTGGAAATTATTTGATTTTATGGTATTTTATTAGAAAAGATCCGATATTTTTCAGGTGACAGATTGCTATAAGTTTACTTTTTCTAAAATCTTTACTAATTTGGGCCACATATTGTTATTTAAAATCAGTTTTGTTTAAATAAATTGAGCCACGTAATGTTATTTATTTCTTTTCCAAAATATTTGTTTCTTAATAAGTGAAATAACCTCATAGCTCAAAAACTATAGTTAAAAAAAAAACATATTATATTTGTAATTTTCATACTCTTCTTAGAAAATATGTACATATGTTTACAAAATAGCTCCTAAAACTTTGAATGAGTTTATGGAACACTGCAAAGGATAGTATTGTTAACAAATTTGTATTGTTGGCTCGAAATAATTATGAGTATATATTGAACTATGACGTCGTTTGAGTAAATCAGCGATATTTAGTAAATTTGTACCACAAAAGTTTTTATACAATTAGACAAAAAATTTTATGAATTTAGATGAAAAATAGTGAAGAATGTATTTGTCTAAAGGCGTACTTTTTTAAACAATATTTTGACATGTTACATCTTGATATATTAAAATTTTACCACATGTATGCAAAAAAAAAGCACATATGTCGGCTACAGCCGACTTTTAGCCGCCGCCGACCTTTTTTTGCCCAGCCGCCGCCGCCGACAACTATGCGACGAATTGAACCTCTGGTAGTAACATGGTTGTATATCATGAGATTTCAATTCCATTTGTAAACGAAACTCAATTCGCTTTTCGATGGAAAACTTTTGGATCGGAAAACGAAAATTTAAAAAGACATCCAGAAAGATATCAGTTTTAATGAAAAATATCAGAAACTGAATTGACTTTATTGCGAAAAACTTTTTAGTTTTTCATTTTCTGGAGAACTGAAAAACGAATTGAATTCTGTTTCCGAACGGAATTGGATTAAATATCACAGAGATCATTTGTAAACTGAGTTCTGTTCAGTTCAGAAAACGAAAATTCAAAAACTTTGTAAACTGAACTCTGTTCGTTTTTCGGGTTATGTTCGGAGAGGAAAATTTAAAAATAAGTTCAGAATGAAATCATGTTTAATGTAAAATATCAGTTTTATTCTTGAAACTGAATTGATTTCACTCCGAAAAACTTTTTAGTATTTCACTTGCTGAAGAAACAAAATTGAATTGAATTTTGTTTCAGCACGGAATTTTATATTGTAACATGGCTGAATATTACAGATTTCAATTCCATTTGTAAACGAAATATAATTCGTTTTTCGCTTCGGTTCGGAAAACGAGTATTTATAAAATGCGGATTCCAGATCTGGCTTTTTCGTCCGCAGAACTTTTTCGCAGAAACGCGATGCCGTTAAAAAGTTGGCCATGCTCACTAACATGATGTCCACGACATTCTCTATCGTTATTGAACCAGCTACCATCTCCAGTTCTCTACGAGTTTCCGCCCATCGAATACACTTAAAGAAAGTGTGTTCGGCGTAGTCCAGGACTTCTTCGTATACACAAAAAGCTGTGTTATATTTGCCCATTTTGTAAAAGTAGCTGCGATAATAGCCGTGACCTGACAGCATTTGAGTCAGGTAATACTCGTAGTTCACATTCACATGCCGTCTGTTCAACCATTTCTCGATATTGGGAATGAGACGCCCCGTCCATCTGCTCCTAGTGTCAGTACTACATATAGACTGCCAACTGTGTAACATTTCCTTTCGTAGGGACTATTTATTGGCATACGTTTAATGCTAGCACGTGATCACTGCAATGATAGTCTAATATCTAAAATATCGTCAAGAGAACGGTGAGCCAACATTGCATTCAATTTAATGAAAAACTCCCATTAATATGATGACTCCCTAACATCAGATTTATTATATTTATCAATAAAATCTTTCATCGAATTGATGTCACCACATTTATAGCTCATACACAATATTGATGATACTCAATATATGACAAAAATTCTTCGATTTTTCTACGATTTACTTTGCCGTTAAGATTGAAATCATGAATGATGACTCATCATTCATGATTGAAAAAATCATTACTGATGACTATTTTCGTAATATTGATGGCACAATTCTGTTATTGCGCCATCATCAATATGAAGATATAGATTTTTATTTTTCTATAATTGCAATGTTCTTACACCATATGCGTTATTTTCATACTTAATCAGAACTGTGACAAGTTCTTTTCTAACTACAATAATTTCTTTAAAAAGTTAGAAGTAAAGTGTTTCTTATCGATTGTCGTGTTTTGATATGAAATGAAAATGCAATTTAGCTTTTTGTTAGTCAAACGTCCAAAATATTTGATTTATTTTGTTATTCTTTTTATGCCCAATTTTGTTTTTTATTTCATTTTGATAACTAAATCTAAATATGAGTTTATAAATACTTTAGTTTAACATTAGAGAAATTTTCATAATAAACAAAAAAGGACACAGAAATAGAAACAGAAACACTTGACAATAGATGAAATGGAGCAGTCATTTTTGTCATCCAAATAAATATAATTTTCTTTTTGGTCTTAGCTCTATAGCAATTTTATTTTGTATATCTTAGAACTGCTCTGTATATGGGTGTTTCCATACACAAAAATTGCTCATCACATTTTATTAGAGTATAAAATCCACATAAAGGATATCCCAAAACTAACGCAAGATTTGAGTTCAATAAAAATATTGTTGTTAGTCTTTTGATTGCTCTATATATTTGTATATGAAACAACACATCGGGCAAATGTAAGCTCTTACGCACTCGAATTTTTCTATGACCATTATACATAAATGTGGCTGAATTTCGTTGATGTAGCGTTGAATCTCCTCCCTTAACACCTGGATGGTTGTGACGTTGCTGACATAGACCTGTGATTTTAAATAAATCCATAGAAAGAAGTTTAATGGCGCTAAATCACATGATTTAGGAGGGTCAATACTGATCCCCAAAACGAGAAAGCACACGACCTGGATATGTGTCATTCACAATGTGAGTTGTTTTACGGGCTGCCTGGTAATATTATCCAATTTCGGCACGTTCTGGCTGTGCTTTAGACCTAAATTGCAGGAAGTGTTTCTTAGTGTTCCCTAATAATTATGATGCAGCCGATAAGATGGCTTAACCTCTTCAACAAGTTGTTTGTCCATGTGGCTACAAAAATATGTTAGGATGTATTATTGATTTACATCAGCACCTTATGGTCCGCATCCACAGGGTACATTATTCACGATTGACATTGAGTTGGTAGGCTGAAGCCCACTTAAAAGCATTAGTCCTTAAATCAATTCATCCGCCTAACCATCACTATTGGTACCTTACATTACAGGTATCGGTTGCAAGACAACAGCACTTAGGGGTTTCTTAGATCCCCAAAACCGGCATTCGCCATAGTTATTAGGTAAGACTAATCCCGTGCCTGCGAATTTAGGTTAAAACCACGGCCAGAACGTTTGAGTCAATATGTAGGCACCTCAAACATTATCAGCGCCGCGATACTCAGCTGTTGGGTGGTCAAGCGCACACTTTACAGAGCGGCAAGGTTTTCTATATTTAGCTCGAGTGTGATCAAAATGCTGGCAACGATGTCATTTCACAATATCGTTAAGTTTTTTTGGGGGTTCAACAAAAAAATACCGCATTGTTAATGTGATGAATTTCATATATTTTGTTGTTATTGGGCCAGTGTCACCATAGTGGCGCATCTTCTATCCTGTTTACATGTGTCGTTTCACTGTCGTCCGTGTTTTCTTTACATATTGATTATTAATTTTCTTTCAATATAATTCATTACCTTGCACTGTGAGAAGTATTGGATCAATTTTTATTAGCATGCTGAAGGTATATACACTGGGCACTGATCAGTGTTAACTAATTTAATTCCAACATTTTAAGTGTTGTGATAACGGTGACTTGGTCCTTCCGTGTTGGTAGTCAAACGTCCAGTGTTTTCTTCTTGTCATAACCTATTTTCTTAGTTCCAGTACAATTCGCTGCATATATAGAAGTCATACCCTGTGTACTGATCCAAGATAAAAAAAACAGAACCTCTCGGGGGGGGGGGGGGGGCTGATTTCAGTACTGCCTATTAGTCCTTGGTGGGGGTACGGAAGTTCTACTCAGCCTACGTATGCGGCGTCCCTTATCTGATGATGGACCATGAGGTGAATTGTCCATGATTCGCCAGCGATCCCATGTGGCTTGCAAAGCTCATACAAATCGCAACTTTTTGCCATAAGTTTGTAGCCATGTGGACAAACCTCCTTCTGAAGGGTGCATGCCTTTTAATCCATCTGTAAGCAATTTTCGAGGCATTCAATGGAAGACAAAGCCAAATGAGTTAGTAGGACGAAGCCCATTAAAGAGCATCAGCCTTTAAAACAACTCACCCGCCCAACCATCAATTGTGGTTCCTTACATTACAGGATTCTATTGAAAGACAACAGCATCTCGAGGGCCTAACAACCGGCATTGCACCATAGTTATCAGGGAAACTAATACCAGTTCCTGCGATTTTAGTTTTTAACCACAGCCAGAACGTTTCAACCAAGGTAGGTAACTCTATCATGATCAGCGCCGGGATGGTCTGCAAACCTGCAAACAGAAGCTCTAGTGGGCTTTGCTGATGCCCGTTCTACTAATTAAACTTCGGTAAGGGTTTCAAAAGTCCAACACAACATAAGTCATACGACTTCCTAGAGTTTTATTTGCTACAACAAACGAGGAACTCCTACCTCTCTATGCCCCAGAAAGCAGAGTGCTCTGGTTTGGTGAAGACAAGGATATTACGTGAAGACAAAGATATTACAAGATGCTGGCATCTGTGTGAGCCCTGCAAGCTGCATGGGGATGCGCTGGTGAGCCGTGATATAGTTTACACTACGGAATTGGTTGATGTATGTATCTTTGTTCTGATATTTCTCCAAAATCTAAAAATTATTTTTACCCTAATATGCTTCGATCTTCTTATAGTCTTTCGTGTTGTTATTGGTAAAGTTAAATCCCCACGAACACTACTCCCTCTTTCCATATGCGTTGCATATGTAGAGGTCATTCTCTGAGTACTGGTATAAGATAAAAAAAAAAATTTATATATAAAATAATTTATATTTTTGCAGCTTAAGATATTTTATGTTTTTTATAATAAGTAACGGGTTTTTTATTTTATTTCCGATATTTCGATAACAGTTTGTTATCAACCTCAGGATAACATTTTAATTTTCCTGAGGGTGATAACAAACTGGTATCGAAATATTGGAAAGAAAATTAAAAACGTTACTTTTTATAAAAAACATAAAAGATCTTAAGCTTCAAAAATATAAATTATTTACTAAAAATTATTTTAATGTATTTTTTTTAACTCCGTGTACTTTGTGAGTATTGTAATAAAAAAGCTATAAGTAATTGAAACCCCTTCGGTGATTTTGGGGCAGCCTGTTCAACTTCAAACGGGAAAAAATCAATGAAAAAAAACTTCTCAAAAAAAAACTAATTTAAATGAAGAAGCTCGAACAATGGAAGGACTCATACGTTTTTAGTTGATCTAATGTTGTCTACCTTTTAACTGACGTTTAAATATTGTCGGACAGTTTTTTATAACTTCAATCAAAATACATTTTCATAATTTAGTTACACTGGTAAAAAAAAGACGATGCAGCGCACAAAAAAGAAAAACAATCAAATATTTATGCTTATCCAAAGCTCATAAATACATATTTGCAGATTCAGATACATACATATGTAGGTATGCATGTACTCGTATGTGTGTACATATGTATGTATATATTTTGACATGTATGACCACTTATTTTGGCTTTTTTTACAGGTTTAGCTGAACTGTTTAAAATCGCAATATTATTCAAAGATTACAGTTACATACTAACAGACGTAAAAAATCAGAATATTTCCATATTAAAGGAAATATTGTTGGCTTAACAGGAAAATGCTGTAACTTGACTTCATTGTGGGGGTTGGAAATTCAAAAATATTATAATTCAATAATCAAAGCCCTTCCGAAAAAATTACACGTTTAAAAAAATCATTTCTAAAAAACCTTCTATGGGTCACAGTCGATTATTTTGGCTTCCAAAATCTACAGCAAACATTCGGCTCACAAGCAGAGGTTCAATTTGTGTGGCTGACAGCCGGCTTTGAACCGCCGCCGGTCTTGTTTTACTTTGTCCAGCCGCCGCCGTTATGGCGGCTGAAATCGGCTTATTTTCAGCCGCCGTATATACATAATTGACAGCTTGAGCCAATTTTAATTGCTGAACTTTTTAGCAATTTTCTTTTGGAATTGCTTTCTTGTCCACACACAAAAACTTTTTTCGGCAATTCTTGAGCTTGCTCTATCTTTTATTTCATACAATTTACATTGTATATGCACATACACATACACGAGTACCGGCAATTCTTTTTCCCTTCTTATTCCCGTCACCTAAAGCTTCTATAAAGTCAAGAATTGCCCAACTAAAGTTGCTGTGTCTGATCTACTTAGCTCTACAAGGTGGCTTATTCGTAGCAGCATAATGACTTTTTGTCACTGTCAAAATCTATGCCCTCAAACTCTTGTTTAAGTATTTTATACAGTTTTTTATATTGCATGTAAGAGTTTGACAGTATAATCATACCACAAGCTGTTTCTTGTTGCAATATATTTAGTGTCACCTTGGAAATTATTTGATTTTATGGTATTTTATTAGAAAAGATCCGATATTTTTCAGGTGACAGATTGTTATAAGCTTACTTTTTCTAAAATCTTAATTAATTTGAGCCACATATTGTTATTTAAAATCAGTTTTGTCTAAATAAATTGAGCCACGTAATGTTATTTATTTCTTTTCCAAAGTAATTGTTTCTTAATAAGTGAAAAAACCTCATAACTCAAAAACTATACATAGTTTGAACATAACTCAAAAACTATACTTTGAATGAGTTTATGGAACACTACAAAGGATAGTATTGTTAACAAATTTGCATTGTTGGCTCGAAATAATTATGTGTATATATTGAACTATGACATCGTTTGAGTAAATCAGCGATATTTAGTAAATTTGTACCACAAAAGTTTTTATATAATTAGCCTAAAATTTTTATGAATTTAGATGAAAAATAGTGAAGAAGGTATTTGTCTAAAAGTGTACTTTTTTATACAGTATTTTGACATGTTATATCTTAATAAATTTAAAAAATGGCTACAGCCGAATTTTAGCCGCCGCCGCCGACAACTATGCGACGAATTGAACCTCTGCTCACAAGTGACGCGGTTAAAGCTGGATTCCCCCATTGTTTCCGAACAAAATTTTTGTCCGGACAAAAATTTTTTTACTGAGAGTGCTCTGCAGCACGATTCACCCATTGCAAAAAAATGTTCCGGAATATCAGAGCTGCCATATGTAAACAAAATCTAATAGTTTTACAAGGTGGCAGTACTGCTTGTTATTATTTTGGTTTATTTTCCTGGCGTATTTTAGATATTCTCAATTATTAGTAAATATTGTGTGATAATAATGGAAAAAAGAAAACTACTTTTGCTTATGACCATTGAAATACATAAAGCATTATTATTAGCCAAGTATATATATGTATATATAAAAACATTAAAAAAAAGAGTTGCAGTGAAAAGTCTTTTAAAACAAAGAAAAGCAATGGGTTATTTTTACACATTATATAGTACATACACTCTCTTCCTTGGTTTTCATTTCTTCAATAAGTTTTTGGGCAATCAATTAATTTATTTCCGTATTACTTATTTTTTAATAACGACATCAAATACGAATATTTAATTACTATGTAAATTTTTTATTCGATGGGGCAACTCAACACAATTTTGTATGAAAAAATGTATCCTATTGGCATCTCATTTCAATTTTGTCCGGACAAAATATAAAATTAAACCAATTCAAGTTGAGAGTTGTTCGTAAAAAATATTTTCTCTCTCTCAAGAAGAGAGACGTCAAACTACATATAAAAAAAATTTTGTCCGGACAAAAATTTTGTTCGGAAACAATGGGTGAATCCAGCTTAAGGGATCATGAATTTAACGGGCTGTCATTATTTATTATTTCCGAAATAATAAATAAATGAGTCAGAGTAACTGTGTTTTTGCACGAGCTTACAAACAACTGACCACCATGAGTGTGTGGCTGTGTGCTTTATTAAGCTGAATGGTTGCTGGCTTCAAGTTAACAAAACAAATCATGTTAAGAGCGCCATCTGCTGGACGAATGTGGATTTATTTGTTAGCAGATTCATCAACCAAAACATTTTACTGGTTTTTACTATTTATTTTATACGTCGCACCCTGTTTTGAAATTATTTCCATAGCTGGCAGCCTGTTAAACTTATATATACCAGAGAACAGCTTTTAGTGATTGCAAAAAAATCATACTTGCTCAACAACATGAAAACCATTTCATTTCGTTCAAATATGAATTTGTATTCAGCCGCACATATGCCCAGTTGATTTTTAATCAGTAAACACAATGAGCGACAACTCCGCTGTGTGAGTGAAATCATCGTTAAGGTTCGTGCTTGAATATATAGGTTTTTACTTTCAAATTAACGTTTTTTGTACTCAAATTCAATTTTTTACAAGTCAAACACAGTGTTTTGCTACACAAATTCAATGTATTGCACTTCAAATTAAATTCTTTTCATTTCATATTAAATTTTTTGTGTTTCAAATTAAACTATTTTTATTTCAAGTTAAATTTTTTGTGTTTAAAATTAAATTTATTTAACTTAGAATTCAACTTTTTGTTTATTTGGCTAAAAACTTACAGCCTTATTCAAGTAAAGAATTTTGAGAAAAGTTTATGAAACAAACTTTATTTTAAATTTGAAAATAAAATGAAAAAATATGTTGAAATATATTTATGTATGATGTTCTCTCCATATTTCCATTATAATAAATTTATTTTTTGAAAGACCAAACAAAAAAACAGGACTCAAAAGCGATATACAAAAATTGAAAAATATAAAGAGAAGATTAATCGAGTTTTGTTTATTCTGAATGAAAAAAAAACCTTTCCCTCGCTTTCGAAAAAATATTTAATTTAGCTTTATTAATATATTTTTTTAAACTTTTTTCATTAAAATATTTCACTGAAAGTGAAAGCAAATAATTTTTTATTATACGAATATGCTTTCTTAATATATTTTCATTTGAAAGTTCTGTTACCGATTAATATAATTCAGATTTTTGGCGTCATTAAAACATAACCCTGTTACAACAATAAGTTTATTTTTATTTTATTTTGTAAATTTTTAGCTAAATAAATAAAAAATTGAATTCGAAGTTAAATAAATTTAATTTGAAACACAAAAAATTTACTTTGAAATAAAAATAGTTTAATTTGAAAGACAAAAAATTTAATATGATATGAAAAAAATTTAATTTGAAGTGCAAGAAATTGAATTTGTGTTGTAAAACATTGTGTTTGACTTGTAAAAAATTTAATTTGAATACAAAATCGCTAATTTGAACGTAAAAACCTAGAAATGAATGCGCATATAGTTTAAATTTTTGTTTTGGAAGAAAAAAAATTAACGAAAATCAATGCGGTGATGTATTCAACAGTTTTTCTGAATGCTTCTGTTGAAAAAAAATCAAAGTGAAATAGGATTAATAGATACATAGAAACAAAAGGTTTTCATAGCAAAGAAAAAAAATCAAATGTGCATATGTATATATGTATTTATTTTTGAACAGTTGTTGAAAAGCCCAATGGTATACATATAGAAACAACTACACTTGTTTCACTGCGATTTTAAATGAACTTTGCCCTTTAAACTAAAAACAAAATATGTATGTAAATATGTTTCAAATTTGTTTATACAACACACAATCGAAGCAACATCTAACGTTTAGCCGATTTTATTCAGTACTACAACGAACGCGCAATATTTACAAGGCGAGTTGATTTTACTCAACATTGAGCTTTGTTGCTAGATTTTTATTGATTACAAATTCAGATTGTTTACAAGGCGAATTGATTTCACTCAACGTTGAACTATGTTGTTTGATTTTTGCTGATTACAAATTTAAAATGTTTACAAGACGAGCTGATTTTACTGAGCGTTGAACTTTGTTGCCTGATTTTTGTTGATTACAAATTTTAGTGTATGAGTTAAACAAGCAAAAACATGTTTTTTGATGATCACTGATATATCTACGTACACACGGTTGTCAGATCTTACAATGTTGCCAGTAAAATTGTCCGAAAATGAATTAGAATCGTGTGAACTTCCAATTATTAACTTACAACGTTGTCAGAAAAATCATGAATCAATTGTTAGAGGATAATGTTGTCAGGCATCTGACAGTCGTGAGAACACTCTTTGTCGGCATAGCCAGATAAATTTCTGGTATTGTAAACTCGGTTTTAAGCTTTAAACACATAGACGACAGCAGACAGCAAGCAGCAATCTGTCAAAAATAAAATACATGTGTTTAAATGTACACGATTATTTTAAGGACATCACAGCAGCACGACTTCACAACAGCATTTGCTGCCGCTGCCAGCTTAGACTAATTTCTATTTTCGTAAGCAGCAAAAAGTAAATGCAGTGCTGCCACTATAAATATAAATTGGCAGCAATAAAAACTAAAATTTGTTTGAAATATTTAATAGAAATAAGCATCACATAAATAAAATAAACAAATAAATTGATTAGTTTTTACAGTCTTACGTGATATTTTTACGTTTTCAGTCGGTAATTTTCATTTTATTCATTTAAAATATATATGTGGCACCTCTGAAATTTGCATTGTTTAAACACACATTGTGCTGCTGCTGTCTTTAAAGTAATTATGTTGCTGATGAGACGGCAGCATTTGAAGCTAACTTCATTTGTAGTCGTGAAGTTGTGAAGTCTGCTGTCGTCTAAGTGTTTAGAGCTTTAATTGTCAGATGTATAAAATTAATGCACTTGACAATGGCAGCATTGTCAGAAAAAAGTTTGATGGGCAACTTTGCCAAACAGATCGTTGTTGATATACATAAGTGGCAATGCCTTACAGCATGACTGGCAATTTTTTTTTTTTTTTTCTAGCTAACAATCTGACAACCGTGTGAACTGACAATTTTTGTTGTCAGACCATAGTCTGACAATGAAATTGTAAGATTTTCTTACGATTGTCTGAACACACAATTTACTTCTGCGGGATAATTTTGCATTGTCACTACATTGTCAGCATGTTGCCAGATCTTACAATATTGTAACATCTGACAACCGTGTATATATACATAGCTTATATACAAATATTTACTTTTTCGTAAATATGCGTAGTATGGCGGGTTTTAGCGCTTTTTGGATAATGTCACGCCGCTTTTGTATTACAAATAGTAGACAACGCTGTTTATATATGACATATTGAAATCGGTTGTCTGCGTGCTGGCTTCAATGTGTTTAATGCTCAAAATAGCTTCTTTTTTTTTTTTTTTTTTGTACCGCAAAACGAGTACTCAGTGTTGGCGTTATATTCACAAAACTTTTAATTTTGTTTGATTAACGCATGAACATAAATGCACGCGAATGTATAAGTAAATACTCGTACATGCATTTGTATGTTAGTTATCAAGTCAAGAGTAAGTTATTTGAAAAAACCATCTATTTATGTTTTTTTTTTGTGTTATCAGTTCAAATGATCGCCTGAAAGCCATTCGGGTGATGAGCGAAAATTCAAACATTTCAATTTATTAAATAATTATAATCTAATCAGTCGAATTCAAATACTTTGAGAGTGCGGATCAGTCACTAAAACCAAAAACGAAAAGTATACGAATAAAAATAAAAACTCTGTACGATAAGAGCACAAAGTTGGGCACAAAAAAATATAAAATTATAAGACGAAAAAGAAACAGAGCGAACAGACAGACAGACAGACACTAATATCAAGGGCAAATGTATAGACAAATTTGAAAACTTCTTTTTTATTTAAGTTACAAAAATAATATTGAAATTTATTTGGCAAATCGAAACTTATATCGCTCTCAGGTCACAAAAACGAAACACTTTGAGTTTAACATTGTGTTTGTCTATTGAACAGGTATGCATTTTTTTGTTCAGTGTGTTTACCACTTGTTATCAGTTTTAAAACGCATGCAGATGACGATCATTTAGTAATCAAGACACGAATTAATTTATTGGAAGTGTTTTTTGTGGAAATATTAAGAAATGCTTAAAGGGCTTCAAAAGTGTTGTTTGCCGTTAAAATTCTTCATGATTTGTTTTCCTATAAATTTAAAAAATATGTGTTAATTTCTAGTTAAATTTAACAATTTAATTATGCTGTTAACGGAAAAGTAATACAGAACACAACAACTTAATACAATTTTAGTCTTCACTAATGGTGGGCAACGCAATCTCTATACACGTTTGCAGTTTGCACCCAACATGAGGTTAAAAGGCGACGCTACGAGTATGTAGCACTACAGTATTCGATTATCAAAGTGTTGAAAGTTTTAAATAATCGGTCATAAACCTAATTTACTTTTATTGTTTACCAACAGTGGGAAACACAATCTCTGTACACGTTTGCACCCAACATGAGGTTAAAAGGCGACGCTACGAGTATGTAGCACTACAGTAATCGATTATCAAAGTGTTGAAAGTTTTAAATAATCGTTCATAAATTTAATATACTTTTATTGTTCACTAACAGCGAGAAACACAATCTCTATACACGTTTGCACCCAACATATTTTTTTAAGCATTTTTTATTTATTGAATCTTCAAAATGAACTAAAAATAAGTATTCAAATTTTAATACTAAATTTAAAATTAAAAAAAAAATAAATAAAAATGTGCTTTTTACTTAAGTCCGGCCAATGCTAGACAAAAAGTTTTATTATGCGGGAGCTACTCGTATTTCGGTAAAATCACCTATTGAGCAATATGAGGGTGGCAACGGTATCCCTTCTTCTAAGACGAGTGTGGCCGCCAAGCCCCCAACATGAGGTTAAACGACGACGCTATATGGCACTTGCCATACAATAATCGATTATCAAAGTGTTGAAAGTTTTAAATAATCGGTCAGGTCAAAAACTTAATACACTTTTATTGTTCACTAACAGTGGGAAACGCAAACTCTATACACGTTTGCAGTTTGCCACCAACATGATTATAAAAGTCGATGCTACGAATATACCAGTGTAGCACCTACAATACGATAATCGATTACCAAAGTGTTGAAAGTTTTAAATAAACGGATATAGCTTTTATATTTTGAAAACAGCCGTCAACTGACTGTTGTTTAAGCGCAAACATAATCGTTTTTCTAATTTATTTCGTCGCCAAATTACTAAAACTTTCATCAGAAAAATTTAATTCCCAAATTGCAGTTCTCCTATCGCTGACAAATAAACCCGTTTTAACGGTAATGCGGGTAAAACGTGTTGTCGATCGCTTCTACATACAAAAGAAGCATAAAAAAACATTTGTAATCTTGTGAAAACAAACATACACACAGGAAAAATAGAAATTGGATACACTCGTAAATACATATTTACATACGAGTACATACATATGTATATATGTATATCTCCATTACCCATATTTGAACACTACTGGCGAAAATTCGATGTCAAGTACGCAAAATATTCTGCTTGTATGCTGTAAATAGTCCCAGTTGGCCAAACTGTCGTAGACGACATATTCTTCAGTCTTAAACAACAATATACGAGGTCTGATCAAAAACTAACCGTTGTTTTAAATTTTTTCATAATGTATTTTTTTTATCTGGGACCAGTAGTGCAATTCACTAACTTTACACCCCAATTAGAAGTGTTAACTGTAACCACACATTTTGTTGTTTGCACTAACCCCAACGTTATTCACTAACTATATTTAGCCACCGTAGAGGGGTTTATTTTTCTTTACGTTCAGATTGTTATAACGTGGCAACTCTCCATTTCATTTTTATTAGCTATTGTACTGAATCTCTTTTTTTTTTGTTTATATGTTTTCTTCATCTTTTGTAACTTTGCCCTTTTTATATACATACGTACATGTGTATAAAAATCTTGAAAATAATATGTGAGCTCGAGATCCTTTCTATATAAAACAATAATTAATAGTTTTTTATTAAATATTTCGTTTTGCTTTAGAAAACTTCTTAAGGAATGTATTTGTTGATTAATTAATTATAAAATCAAAAACATTTTTGTGATAGGAAATAAAATAACATGAAGAGCTTTAGCACATACATACATACATACATACATCCATACATAATTACATTTAACATAAAAATAATGTTATTGCCTATCAAAACATTTTTGATTTTATAATCGATCAACAAATACTTTTCTTAAGAAGTTTTCTAAAGGAAAACCAAATACACAATGAATAAAAAATTTTTTAATTATTGTTTTATACAAAAATATTATTTCCAAGATTTATTTTTGTTGTTTGCTAACTTTTATTGTTTTTTTATTAGACAAATAGTTTATTACATAAATTAAATGAAATGAATATGTAAACAATATCAACACTTTTTTTAAACCCACAAAAAATTGGGGTGTTAATTAACACCTATTTATGTGGTTAAATATAACAGCTGCCTCAAACAGCTGACTTTTTAAAGCACTTGTGAATAGGAAAAAGGTTAATTTTGTGGTTAATAATTTTAACCGAAATAATTGGGGCTTAAATAGCATAGTGAATCGCACTACAGTACTCAGGGGATAACCTCTACATATGCAGTGGATTGTACTGGAATTAGGAAAATAAATTATAATGAGGAGGAAAGAGGGAGTAGCGTTCATGGAGGTTTAACTTTACCAATAACAACAAGAAAGACTAAAACAAGCTCTATTGCAGCATTTAAAATGAGGAATTAAATTAGTTAAAACTGATCAGTGCCAAAAGTATATACCTTCAACACTGCTCAGATTAGCAAAATTTAGTTCAACACCTTTTAAACCACAAGGTGATGAAGTACATTCCAAAGATATTATAAATGAACATATAAAGAAAACACGGACAACTGTGAAAAATGTCTACATAACTTGCTACCTATTCCGGCGCAATTTGGTTTCATACGAAATTAATAGGGAACATATATAGAAAATACAGACAACAGTGAAAAAAGAGACAAAAACCAACAAACACCTATATACACGGCTTGCTACCTATTACGGTGCAATATATATAAAATACAGACAGCTGTAACAAAAGGCGTTTGTATAGGATGGAAGACAAAACACTACTACTACACTTTATTTATTCATCAATAACTATCTTGTCTCCTTCAAAGTAGTCCCCCTCAGATATAATACACTTATGCCAGCGTTTTTCCCAATTCTCGAAACACTTCTGAAACACGCTTTTTGGTATCGCCAACAGCTCCTGTTTCTATTTTTCTTTGATCTCCTCAATCGTAGCAAAACGCTTTCCTTTCATCGGTGTCAACAGTTTTGGGAAGAGAAAAAAAGTCAGCGGGGGCCAAGTCCGGTGAACAGGGTGGTTGTGGCATGATGATGGTTTTGTTTTTGGATAAAAGCTCACGCGCAAGCTTTGATGTGTGAGCTGGTGCGTTATCATGGTGCAAAATCCATGATTGTTTTTTCGCACAATTCTGTGCGTTTCCGACGAATTGCTTCGCGCAAACGGCGCTTAACTTCAAGGTAGTACTCCTTATTGACCGTATGACCTTGTGGCAAGAATTAATGATACACCACGCCATTGCGGTAAAAAAAAACGGTGAACAAAACCTTCACATTTTACCGAGCTTGAAGTGCTTTTTCGATCTTTGCGTTCGCAAAAATCCAAGAGTGATTGTCGAAAAACCAATGCTCCTACAAAGAGTGACTGTTTGGTGCGATTTATGGGCTGGCAGCATCATCGGGAGATGATAAGGAACTTTTTAGGGAAAATATAGAGATGGACGACATGTGCTTTCAACAGGTCGTTGCCGCTTGCTACACAATGGCTCTTTTGCGCGGCAAATTCAAAGGGGTGGCGATGTCAATTGGCCGCTAAGATCATATCGCTCCTTTATTGCAACATAGTCATAACCCAAAAAATCTTGTTTCGAGAAAAACGCATTTCATATTTTTGGTTTCCATACTAGTCTTCGAAAATTTTTTTAAAAAATATCTCCTAAAGGAAACATTCTAAAAGTAATTTGAATAAATTTTTGGCACAATATAAAAGGTAGTACTGTTAACAATTCTGCATTGCTAACTCGACTATGTTGCAGTAAAGGAGTTATGTTGGAGTTATTTGAAAGAAGAGGTATACGTCGATAAGCCAGCAATATTTCAAGAGCTAAAGGTTGAGATAATTCGGCACATTAACGTCATAGAACCTCAGTTACGCCAAAGTCGCTGCGCCCATTTGGCCGATATTTTGTTCCATACATAATTGAACCATTCCAACATTATCATAATAACAAGAAATTACAATAATTCCTAAATAACTTGTATTTTATTCAAAATTAACATCAGCGCTTAAAATTTTACCGCACTTAAGTACTACCATTAACTGGTAAAGCTGGCATGGTACAACTTACGAGTATATGACTCCAACCAGGCAAGAATATTGCGTGCCGTTTTTGTAAATGTAGTGTAAAACAAAAAAATTATAAACAGCCAGCTTCTATAAATTTCCCAGCCGCTTAGGAGCTACCTTAATCTTCAGTAGACTTTGGAAATTTTTAAAATATATTCTCAAAAAAGAAATTTCAGCGCCAAAAATCGCCAAAATGACAACAAATCGTCAAATGTGGCGACCGTGCTTGCATTACCATGTAAAGGCACCTGAAGTAAACTAGTTTTCTTTTATCTTTTGCCAAAATAAGTGAATTTTATGAAACCGTTGATAATATCTGACAGCCCTCTTGTTGGCAAGCGGTTGGTGTATAACTGTTTTGTGTGAACTTTGAACACTTTTCAAATATCATTTTTATTGACAGACGCACATACAATTATAAATACAAGCGTACGAGTACATACCAGTATTTGAAAACATCATCAGTCATTCGTTGTATGAGTAAGACTTTGAAGATTTGTCCCACTTTATCGCCAAACAAGTTGTTTAAATAGATCCATTAAAAGCGATCTTTGCTTTTGTTTTATGTTCTCATATTTCGTTTAATCCATCTTACATCCATCTCTTTTTGTCTCTAATCATAGACTTACTGCTGGCTTTTTATTGGTTTATTGACAATTTTTATTACTTTTTGCTACTTTAGACTCTGCGTTTTCGTTAAGCGTGTTTAGGCAATAAAATATATACAAACGAACAAACACACAATTCATCAATACAAAGATGTCACGTACCGTCAGGTAAATATCCCTAAATGATTCAATATATTGTGTTCACCTTTAGATATGTTGTTTTGCAAGAATTTGTTTAGTTTGTCTATAGATTTTCTTCTTACAGATATTTTAAGTTAATGTATATTGTTGCCGGAATTCTATTGAGCAATGAGGCCATCTGTGAAACAGTCGATCAAATTCAAATAGCACCGCGTCTCGCCCAGGCCGCAGAACTGAAAGAAAAAAAGCCGCAACACTCTACGAAAAATGTGTGCCAAAGTCTGGAAATCAGCGAAAAGAGAACAGCCATGAAAAGAAAATGGTACCAGCACTTGTTTATATACCGGCTGCTGCGCAGCATACACAGTCTGTTGTGGCTGCGTTGGAGGGTGTTCAGTGTTTGGTCGGTACTCAATTACTTCGTAGAGTGCACGACATGTCTGCTGTGTCGTACATTTGTAATTAACAGTGACTGTGATGTTATTTATAAATAAAAATATTTAAAGATAGAGAGCTAAAGATTTAATTAAAGAATTTGTTCCATAAAAAAAAGTAGCAATAGCAATTCATAAGAGACGACCAGACGTCTGTCTAGCAGGCATTTAATAATAATTATTATTTCTGCTTAAGCAATTCAAATCGAATGTTTAATTATTTAAGCCAATAGTTAAGAATACGTTTATTATTTTCTAAATAAAAGTGGCTTCAAAGTTTGTAAATGGATTGATTGTTCTAACAAGTTTAAATATTTTTATACATACATAAATACATACTACTACACTCATACAAATACTCGTTTAAAAGGTTATGATTTATAATGTTATACTAAACAATTATATATATTTGGTCCCTAAAAGAGTCGTCATGGTTCATGTAAATGGCGGGATTCTGTTTTCATTTCAATTTACTCTGCTTCAGGAATCTCGATAATCGAGTGTTGCGAAGTATCCGAGTTGTCGGGGCTTATTCCAGCAATAGGGCTTTTGTCGCCACGAACATTCAAAGTTGTATGCAACATGTTGGCTATACTTTCGACATCTAAATTTTCATCAGTCGCTGATATTTTACGCAAAGCTGAGCAAACGATACTCAAGTCACCCTTGAGTTCGCTCACAACTGCAGTTATTTTCTGGGCATTCGACAGAACTTCAACGCTTTGTGTGTACGGATTGTAGCGCACTCCAAAAGGTCTCTGGATACTTTCGGCAAACATTCTGCAAATACAAGAATTAATTTAAACGTATTAAACTTGCTTATAAGTATAGAATAAAAGTTGTATGGTTCATATGCTGTCAAATCGTCCTAACTGGATTTAATTTAAAACCCAAACAAATTGTGGTAACTTTAGGGAACAATTAGAAAATCAAGTTCAAATCAGCAAAATAAAAAAATTATATTGGAAATTTTCTATCGAGAGAATATAAAATAAAAATAAGAACTTATATTATTACTTCTAAAAATATCAAATGTCGGATGCTCAATCCCAGTTGTAACGTGTAAAATTGTATCTGGAGGGAGTAATGTCAAGCCCAATCTCCGAAAACGTAAATAATCTAATTATATTCGGCTGGGCCGAATCTAAAATACCCTTCACGTTAGTCAAGTATATATTACAAATTTGAACTAAATATGCTCGGATAAATATGGACCGATATCGGGGAAAAAATATTTTTGATTTGTTTAAATAATTAAATAAATTTTTAGTTTGCTTACGCTTCATTTTCATTATAAAATCGGGTTAGGCTATATCTCGGATATACATATGTATATAGAGCGAAGTTTGAAGCCAAACAAACAACCGTTTTTATGTTCTATTCTAAAAAGCAGTCAACAGTATAACAGCCATGTTCCGAGAAACGCGCGTTCTGAAACAGCAAAACGTTCTGAAAAACGCTTAATTTTTCTGACGTTTCGGAGTTTTTTCCAAAAAGTACATGTGTTTTACATACGTAAACTAAAAAAAACATTTACAAATAGAAAAATTTTTTCATTTAGTTTTTTTAATTGAAAATGTGTAAAATTCTTTCAACTTTTTATTGAAATAAAAAGAAAACATAAATATAATGTGAATAAATATTAATTGTGAATAATTTTATAGCCTTTTGCAAGTTCAGTTTTAGCAAATTCAACCAGTTCACTTTCATATACACATGCGAGTTGAAGTCGCCAATTTTAAGCGATATGCCTTCACTAGAACACCTATTTTTAAGCGATTTGCATTTTTCAGAACATGCCTGATAATAAAAAACTGTAAAAATCAAAAATTATAAGCATTTCAGAATTTTGTGACCTATTACGGTCAAAGATTGGAACTGGATTTAAAATGCATAAACTCAAATTCAGAACCAAAAATGATACTCAAAACTTTGGTACTCCCACATTTGGTTTTCTAAATATTTGCGAAAACTCAGATTTTAAGGAGATTTTTTTTTTGAATAAATTTTCATGGCGAATTGTAGGCGATTACAAATATGTATCAAATTAAAGTTTTGTCCATCAGATTAAATGTTTTCTTACCGCATCTGTTCTTTGGCCTCTTCAAATGAATCCGTATAGTAGTAAGCATTTTGATAAGAAGTTATTATACATTCTTCTTGACAAGTTATCTCCGGATCAAATTTCTTGATTTTCTCTTTAGCTGTAATAGCATGCTGCAGTTCGGCCACAGAGCTTAATAAGCCGGCGCCATAAACCTTAAACGAGTTGTCAGGCTGGTGGCACAAACCAAACTCGACCGTAAAGAAGTAAAGCTAAAAACAAAATTTTAAAATCGATATACATATAACAGATTCGAAGACATTGAATTGATGTTTAACCCACCGTGGCCAGTTTTTCGATATCGGCATCCGAAGCTCCTAGAGAAGCCAAACCAATTTCCTGGGAAAATTGAGCAAAACTAGAGTTGGCCAGAAGGGGCATGTGACCGAGCAACTCGTGGCAGCAATCGCTAAAAGTTATATTGAAGAAACATGAAAAATGAGTTCAAAAAAAACATCTAAAACAGTTAAGAGCAATACGGTCTTATTTGTAATAAGTATTTTTAGTTTGTTAAGCTCTTATTTGACAAATTTTTTATAATTTAATTTTGACTTTTGATATGAAACCTGTAACAAACTTTCAGCCATGTTCCGAGAACGCGCGTTCTGAAACCGCAATGCGTTTTGAAAAACGCTTAATTGATTTTTAGGTGTTCTGAAGAACGCGCGTTTTGCTGGCGTTTAGGAGTTTTTTCCGAAAAATACAACATGTGTTTTACATACGTATATACATATGTATGTGATGTAATATAAAACGAAAAAAAAAAAATCACAAAAAATAGAAAAATTTTTCAATTTAGTTTTCTTAATGAAAATGTGTAAAATTCTTTAAACTTTTTATTGAAATAAAAAGAAAACATATTATATTTTAATTGTGAATAATTTTATTGCCTTTTGCAAATTCAGTTTTAGCAAATTCAATCAGTTCACTTCAACATATACATGGGAGTTGAAGTCGCCAATTTTAAGCGATATGAGTTTTCCAGAACACCTATTTGGCGATTTCAAATCGCAAAACCATATTTCTTGCGTTATACGTTTCTCAGAACACCCATTTGCCGTTTTCAAATCGAAAACGCTAAATTTAAGCGATTTGCGTTTCTCAGAACATGCATGTTTGTTATTTCTCGAAATAAAAAATATTTTATTACAATTAATACCTCTTATTATTTCATAATCAATTTATAGCAGACGATTACAGTTTGCTTTTAATAAGATTCTCAATCAAAAATTTGTTTCTACATTTAAATTCTTTCAATTAACACAAATTAAATAAATAAAAATTTCACTTCCATGATTAGAAATCATAATTGATAGTGAGTGAGTAAATTCGAATAGAATTTGTAAAACTAAAAGTAAACAACAAACAGAAAATAAAAAAAACACGGTATTATTTCAAAACATATAGAAAAAATTAAAATTGACTGCCTAAAAGTATGCTGTAGTTCAAAATTACAAGGTGAGTCAAACCCCTATAAATTAAAAAAATTTTGTCGTGCGCGGCTTTGGTGACTTTTTTCATTTACTTTTTTTTTATTTTTCATATAAATTTTTTTTATTCGTTCGCTTTCTCCACTCGGTTCGTTTTATGGTAACACCACGAAATTTTAGTTGTAGGAACTTTTTTTTTTTTTTTTGTTTAAAATACATTTTTCTTTTGTTACTTACGGTTCTGGTGTATAAAATGGATCCGATGAATGCCTGATGTATTGAGTACAATGAAAAACGCGAAATGCCAAACCTGATAAAAAATCTCTAGGAGATAAATAACCTGCCACTGGTCGCAGCTGAAAGCCAGTTTTGCGCTTGAGAAAAGTGCTAACATCCTGCAATTGGGGTATATTATCCTCCCTATAACCGCAATATTTTACCAACTCTGGCCAATTTTCCATGTACTCGGGCACAGCATGTTTAATATATAAACGGTGAAGTTCACGGAACACAGTACCCCTGTAGAAATAAAATTCATAATATACATATAAATGGTGTAAATTCATAAAATACTTAAATAAAATAGTTTGTGATTTAAGCAGTAGACAAGTCTCCACTTACCAAGTTTTCACTTCTTCTGGGGTGTATTCAACACGAGGAATTGGATTGCCACTTAAAATTCGAATAATAAAAAATATCGTTTTTTCTTTTATATATACTCCGTACATATATAATTACTTACTGCTTAAAATTCATGGCAATGGTAAAGAATTTGTCCCTCCTTTTACGATAAACCGGATCTTTAAAACCTGGATGATCGGCATCTAACTCAGAGCCATACATTAACACATTCTGAGCCTTATCTAAATCGGATATTTTTCTAGGAAACCAAACCATTTCGCCAAAATCTGAAGTTTGGAGAAAGAAATTTATTTACAAGAGCTTTGGTTAATTTAGAGTATTAAAAGTTTTTTTAAAACTAAATACACACCAAAACTTGAACAAGCTGACAGAGATGGTGCTCTGGCTATAGAACTGTTGTCAACTGAAGTGTAGTTGACCGAATGGACTTCCCGATTCAGCATTTGTACAACCTGATCCAAACGCTTTTGATCACATTCTACATCTACTAAAACATCGGCCTGTAATATCAAATTAATTTAAGAAAAATTTTTAATTTTTGATGAAATGTCAAGTACATATCTGAAATTTCTGTGCAAAATATCTTTAACACCCGCAAGATAAAATAACTTTAAGCTGACTTGGAAAATTTAATTGTAAATTCTAAATTATAATATAAATAAAATACATCTATATACATTTCGTAATAGTTTATGCCGCTTTATCAATTTTAACTTGTGCAAAAAATCTCTGAAGCTAATGAGAATTATTAAATAATACCCCATCATAAGCAACAAATAAATTGAGTTCGATTCCGCAACAGTACAAATTTATTTTTATAACTTCACATAAATAGAAATGTTTTGCTGACATATTCAGAGAAAGTAAATTCTCTGCTAGCGAATTGATGTAATAGAACTTTACCGCCAATTTTTAATTTTGTTATTATTATTATTATTATTATTATTATTATTATTATTATTATTATTATTATTATTATTATTATTATTATTATTATTATTATTATTATTATTATTATTATTATTATTATTATTATTATTATTATTATTATTATTATTATTATTATTATTATTATTATTATTATTATTATTATTATTATTATTATTATTATTATTATCATTATTATTATTATTATTATTATTATTATTATTATTATTATTATTATTATTATTATTATTATTATTATTATTATTATTATTATTATTATTATTATTATTATTATTATTATTATTATTATTATTATTATTATTATTATTATTATTATTATTATTATTTTTTTTTTTTTTTTTTTTTTTATTTATTTATTTATTTATTTCAAGTAAAAAGCAAATTTATTTTTTGTGTTTGGTATTAATATTTGAGTAGGTACATATTATTAGTTCCCATCTTCGAGATAAAATAAATATATAAATGCTTAGAAGAAAAAAACCAGTAAATTACAAATGTAGTGTTACTCAGCACATGGGAAACTGTGTAAAATTTTTGGCAAGACTTTGCAAAATTTATCCCTTTCATTAAAATTCGAAAGTGCTAGCTTTGGACAAAGAAATTTAATCGAATAACCACAAAAATGAAAAGATTTGACAAAACTATTGATTGGGTTCAACGGGGAACAAAAGGACTATGCAAGATATGTTAAAATGGTTTTCCACCTTCAAAGAGCAGCAAGTGCACTATTCTGTTTGCTTTTTTGCTACAATCCTCAAAAAAATTGGTCCGCATTACATAGTAACATAAGAAATTGATAATAAAATTAATCAAAATATAGAAAAAGAAGTTATTACATTCAATCAACATGTGTTGCATATAGACCATATTTTCTATATCCTTGACCTTTGATATATAAATGTACACAAACTTATATATTTAAAAAAAAATGTTTTGTCACACCCGAAAAATCTAGTTTTTTATGTTACACTTTTCTTCTCTGGCATAATTAAGAATTGGCTCCTAAAAAAGTTTTTAAGATAAAAATATACTAACCTGATTTGTGGCGTTTTCCAAAGGAGACAATTCCAAATGCAACACATTTATACCCAATTCTTGGAAAACCTGCAGAGCTCGGGCCAAGTTTCCTACTTGGTTTTTTAAGGTGAAAATTATCGAAACCCGATCACTGGAAGCCCCATACTGATATGGGGCCTCATTTGTATCCCTTGTAGGGGCAATATTAGCTGCTATATCCTAAAAAAGGTTTTAGCACAACACTATAATATTGTTTCTTTATTTTTCATTTATTTATTAGCTTACAAGGCTTCTTGAAATATCTGTATTATTTTGACGAGGTCCATGCAAAGGACTTCCCTGTTTTACGGACCATTCTTGTTCACCACTGCGATAGAGCCACAAACCCAATAAACTTTTACCCGAAGCACTCATAACTTAAAATATTTCCAAACGGTTTTCTTTCTTTTTTATAAGTTGCTGCTCTCGAGTGAACAACTTTCGTTCTAAATGAAACCGACGCAACGACTAAAATAATTTCCTACAAACTGTTGCCTTTTATACTTGTACGCCACAGCATCCTTATTGACATCAGCTACAACAACAAATCGGGCGAAAAGCAACAGTTGAAAGGATACTTGAAAAATCAAACTTAAAACATACATATTCAATTGTATGTATGTTATTATGTAAGTATGCACATATATATGTGAAGGTACAAACCTGCACATACACCCTCACACACACACTCACACATATTTAGCCTTTAACACGAACATTAGTTTTTGAAAGAAACATATTCAACTATTAAGGATATTGTGTGCGTATGAGTGTGTGTCCGTGTGTGTCCGTGTGTGTGTATGTGTGCTAGTTACACATACTCGTATAATGTGCAAATTGGCCAAATATATTACTCAAGCGTTAAAAGTGTATAAAAAGTTTTATTCTGTATTTATTTAAATTTTTATTTAGAAAATTGTTGCGGTCAGACTCATGAATCTTTTGGACATTATCAGCATCTATTAGATAAAACTGAAGTTTTTGGTTTGAACATTTTCTTATACATACATAGGTATGTGTGTGTGTGTTTTATGTTACGCTCAATTAATATGCACAAACAAATACATATATTACAAATACAGACATTTAATACTTACATGTTTGCATATGTAAGTATCTATGTATATACATATGTATGCATGCATGATTTATGGTTTGCAGTGTAAAAGAACTAATATATCAAAAGAAATTGAAGCAATTTTTGTATTTTATATATATATATATATATATATATATATATATATATATATATATATATATATATATATATATATATATATATATATATATATATATATATATATATATATATATATATATATATATATATATATATATATATATAGGTCTCAAGTATTACTGCAAATCTTTAAGAACAGTTAGTGAGTTAAGCGAACTTAGAGCAGGAGGACATCTGTTGCTGTTGTTCGAACAGCACGGAAATTATGTATGTATGTATGTATTATAAAACCCTTAGAAATTACAAAAGCCTGGCATAATATATATCCGCATATCACCACCAGTCCATGGATTTCCGTAAATTATTTTAGATATTCACAACTTTAACTTGGCAGCACTGCTTTATATGACAGCTCATTTAACAGCTGATAACTGCTTTTTGTTTGGTTTGTTTTCACATTTGAACTGAGTAAAATGTTTTTTTTTTTTTTAGATTTATTTTTCAAAAAATCAAAATTAAAAAATCTCAACTCAGCGTCCAGCCGAAAGCAGGGAGAATATTGTACTTTTTGCATTCGAAATTAAATTCGTTGAATATTCACCACAGTATCTACGAGTATATATGTATAGGGTGTTTTTTTAAGCTAGATAGAACTTTAAATTGTAAAAAGTAACACAAAAAATTAAATTTTGATGAAACATTTTTTTTATTTGTTTCAGTATACTCTGACAAATCATCATGAATAGACTCACGCTTGAACAACGCTACGAAATTATCCAAATTTACTTTGAAAATCAGTCGTCGATTCGCGCGTTGTTTTATCGCAAAATTGTGTTCAGCGATGAGGCGCATTTTTGGCTTAACGGGTTTGTTAATAAGCAAAATTGCCGCATATGGAGTGAGACCAATCCACAAGAGACCCTACAGACTCCATTACATCCAGAAAAATGCACTGTTTGGTGCGGTTTTCATGCTGGTGGCATCATCGGACCTTATTTCTTCAAAAATGAGGCCGGAGCTCGCGTTACGGTCAATGGAGATCGTTACCGCACCATGATCAATGATTTTTTGTTTGAAAATATGGATGACATTGATCCGGAGGAGATGTGGTTTCAACAGGATGGCGCTACGTGCCATACGGCGAACGCAACCATCGACTTACTGAAATCAAAATTTGGCGATAAGTTGATTTCGAGAAATGGACCTGTCAATTGGCCTCCAAGGTCGTGCGATTTGACACCTCTCGATTATTTCCTGTGGGGCTACGTGAAGTCACTGGTTTATGCTGATAAACCAGCAACAATTGACGCCTTGGAGGCCAGCATTGTTCGTGTTGTTCGTGACATACGGCCAGCAGTGCTCGAAAAAGTGGCCCAAAATTGGACGTCCAGAATGCGCTTCGTCAAGAACAGCCGCGGTGCCCATATGCCCGAAATCATTTTCAAATGTTAATGTCACGTATTGATCTTTCGAATAAAAAAAAATTTTGATTACAATTTAATTTTTTGTGTTATTTTTTACAATTTCAAGTTCTATCGGGCTTAAAAAACACCCTATATATCGGATATATATTCGTATATTCACAGTCACTTCTAATATGCTTCAAATTACCAATCTTTCATTTTGAAGGGCATTCAATTTAAAGTCACCTTCAGGGGATGTTGCCACACTACAAGCAAGCGACTTGTCGTTAGATTTTCTGCCTGCCCCACTATGTCACTCGACATCGCTCAAAAAACACTCAATTTATTGAGTAATTTCTATACAAATATTTCAGGCAAGCTGCTTGCTTGTACTGTGAAAACATCACATAAGATAAAACAGAACATAATCAGCTATTGCTCTTAACCCGTCCAGAATGCATCACAATAACGAAAAAAAAAAATGTAGCGAAAATGAAGCCAATCATTTCAAAATGCAGTTTATTTACTTTTTATGAAATTTGTGCTTTCTCCATTTTTTTATATAAATTGGCTTTTAGTTTCTCAGTGTGATGATTTAAGTTTATGTTGTTTATTTTTTACTTGACAAAATATCACATATTTTTAGTTTCCATCAAACATCATCGATAATATACATAGATGTACTCGTATACTAATACTATGCTGTACAAATCTTCTCACACACTGTTACCACGAATGACATGAGAAAATTCTTTCTTTTCGGCTTTGAATAATTATATGAAAATTCAATTACTTGGTTAAAGCAATCGAAACCATTTGTATGACTTTTTTTCTTAAACAAAAAACAATATACATAAGATTGCCTTAGTTGAACACAAAATTTTATATATTATTTTATATGTACTCGTATAGTGAATCTACACGAGCAAGAGGGATAATTTTGTCACTTGCACTCTTCTGTCGTATGAGTTATAATCAATTACTGTAGTAAAGTTAAAATAACTGTATCATCTTAAGGGGTTCTTCAACGAGGATGATACAAGTAAAAATATTTAAATAAAAATACATTCGTGCTCTCATGCCATCCATTTATTGGATATATATTTCTACTTCTAAAGATTGAATATAATCCACCCACCTGCTTGACGAAGCGAAAAACCTGCAAGTGTTCATACATACATACGTATACATATCTGTATGTACGAACATTTGTATTGTTCATAAAATATACATACATACACATGTGTTAGTAAGCGTTCTTTACAAAACTCTAATTGGCTTAATAACAGAAATAACAGTCTTCTGAGAGTTGCAGCGAAAGTTGAAATGGCACACTGTGCAGACCTGACAAGTTTAGTGCTGTTTCTACTTTTTCACAGCACAATGCCACCGCCTAAAGATCTGCAGCTCTCTATACGAATAGCAGTTTTAATTTTAGCGTTTATGATTTCTCATTTTGAAATACTAAAATTAGTTTGTTTTTTTTAAATCCTAAATGTGTGTGGCCTACAGCAAACGTGCTGAATTTACCATACCTGACAGCAAATTAACGAACAAATATTAATCCATTAATTTCAACAAAGTATGACTCTGTTTATTCTTTAATAAAAATTTATTAAATATTGTATGAAATATATTGTATTTAATGAAATTTATTTAAAAAATTTATTCCCATATTAAAATTATTTAAAATTTCATAAAAAACGTATCAGGTCTCAATTTAGAATTGGACACTTTTTTAATTGCTGGCAATGAAATTTTTTTTTAATTTAATAGCAAAGTCTCAAAAGCCTCTCTTTAATGATGAAATTAATTAAAAATAATTAAAACAAACAAATATTACTATAAATATTAAAATAGAAACTTAATAATATTTATACTTTTAGCACTTAAAGTTTTGAGTGCCTCTTTTCGAAAAGATAAGATTTCATTTAAATTACATTATTTGATTTTATCGATTAAAACTGAAAACTTTTCCGGGACTTCAAATGAAAGTAGAACTAAACATATCGTTTGACTCATGCAAAAAGGCCCTAACTCACCAAACGTAATATTCATTGTTGTAGTCTTATTTAAGTAAAAATTTGTTGTGCAAGGTTTTCAAACTTTCTGGTGAAAGACTTAAAACGTTATTGCAACTGGCTTTTATAACAATGCAGTGTCTAAAACAAATGTGACCAAGGCCTATGCGCTGGATGCTCAATAGTTTTTGTAAAAGCGTTTAGCTTTAGGGCTGTGCTCTTTAATACACACATACTTCACTTATCACTAGCAATGAATAACACACAAACAACTTTGTCTTATACATTTTTTTTTGTCGTTCTTCACTGCACACACACAAAGGCAAAGCAACAACACTTTCGCATGCTTTACTGGTAAACATTGACAATTATCAGTGTAAATTTAGTTTTTGGAAATATGTTTTGCTTTTTACAACAAAAAATATTAAATAAAAGTAAATTTTCCTTGGTGTTTGCTCTTCCATAAAGAACTTTTGGGCACTCCTGGTCTAAAATATATTCGAACAAAATCTATAGGGTATTCATAGGTTAGTTTTTATAAATTGTTTTTATTATTCAGCAAAAGTCAAATGAAAACTTTCTTTAAGACAAAATCATCAAATGCATTCTAAATGTTTCTGTTACCAATTTAAAGTTAACTATCTTTAAGAAAATCAAAGTAGAAAAAAGAACTTACATTTGGCTGTATGAGAAATAGCGAATAATGTGAAAATTAAACTTGGATTTCTGTGTTTGTTAACCTGTAAGTGGGAAATAAATTTTATGAGAAAAAATACTTAGTATTTATTTAGCATCTTTTAAAAAACTTCTTCGTGAGTTTAAGTGCCAGTTCACGTATAACGAAGTTGAAACGTTCGTTCGTTCGCACTAATGCATTTAAATCAAAAACAATGTTCAAATGAAATTGTGTGAACGAAAGAGCGGCTTCGTAATCCGTTAACTGGCATTAAATTAAAAGTAGTCTGTTTCCTTTTCTAGAGTTAACGCTAAATAAAATTAAAATAAATTTTCGTCTTAAACTTCAACATAAATTGCATAATTTAAAATCCTTAATGAAGTATCCAGTTCAACAATTCACGTTCATTAAGTGTTACTTCAATAAAATAAATTAACAATTAAGAAGCATAATGTACTCGTATCCCTATATGGCAAGCCTGGACAAGTTAAACTTCTTTGACTGCTCCTGGTGGATATCAAACATTTAACAGCAGCAATAATTTGCAAGTTAAGTAGGTTTTTATCCTTCTTCTGTTGTTTGTTTTTCTCTTTTTTTTTCATTTTAAGTGATTGAATGTGAAAGTAAAACGTTTATTTGTACAACAAACCATTTAAAGATGTTCGCACTCAAGAGGATTTATTTGATTAAACATTGAAATAATGATTGTGAATTAAAATGGAAACAAATACAAAAGCAGAAAATCGAAAACGTTATAAGAAACTCTGAATGTTTATTTAAACTTGAAAATAGTGATTGCCGACAGTGTAGCCAGTCTGGTAGCGTTTTTTTTTGCTGTAATTTTGAGGTCAGAAAAATACTTTTTAAGCGATAAGTACGCAAAAGAAAGAACTACATATATACAAACTTTATCTACTTTGATTGATCAATGACTTTCTTTCTGATCTTCCCTCTTTCTAAAAACTGGATTTGTTTCACAAGAGTACTCTTTTTTAAAAAAGTTACTTGTTGCGAAAAGGTACTTTTCCTGAAAATATGCTTTGTTAAACAGGTACTTGTTTTAAAAAGGTAATTTTTTTAATAGAAACTTTTACAAAAAGGCACTTGTTTTGAAAAGATACTATTAAAAAGATTCATTTTTAACAAGTTGACCCTTTTAAAAAGTATTCTCTCAGAAATGCGCTTGTTTTAAAAAGGTACTTTTTCGGAAAGGCACTTATTTTAAAACGGTTCTTTTTAAGGAGACTTTTTTCAAAAGGCACTTTTTAAAAGGTACTTTTTTTGAAAAGATAGTTCTGTAAAAAGTTACTTTTTAAAAGCATACTTTTTCCAAAAGGTACTTTTTTAAGAGATAAATTTTTAAAAGGTGTTTTTAAAAAAAAAATACTTTTTTCTAAAGGTACTTTTCGAAATGTTAGGTTTTCAAAAGTTTTTAAAAGGCACTTTTTTGAATGGTACTTTTTTAAAAAGTACTTTTTTAAAGGTATTTTTTTAAATGATACTTTTTTAAAAGGTACTTTTTTAAGAAGTATTTTTTTAAAAAGTACCATTTTAAAACGTACTTATTTAAAAGGTACTTTTTTAAAAGGTATTTTTTTAAAAGGTACTTTTTTAAATGGTACTTTTTTTAAAGGTACTTTTTTAAAAGGTACTTTTTTAAAAGGTACTTTTTTAAAAAGTACTTTTTTAAAAGCTATTTTTTAAAAGATACTTTTTTAAAAGATGCTCTTTTAAAAAGTTCTTTGTTAAAAGGTATTTTTTTAAATGGTACTTTTTTAACAGGTACCTTTTTAAAAGGTATTTTTTAAAAGGTGCTTTTTAAAAGAAAATTTTTCAAAAATATTGTTATTTAAAAATGTACTTGTTAAAAAAGTCCCTATTTCAAAACGATACTTTAACAAATACTTGTTTTAAAACATATTTTCCAAACTAAAATTTAGGAACTTTCAAAAAAGACTCAATTTTTTCTAAAAGATATTTTTTTTCCTTTTTAAAAATGAATTTTTTAAAAGGTTGCTTTTTTAGCCAATCTTCTTGGGAAGAAAGTATTTTTTTCCAAAAAAAAATTTTTTAATTTACTTTTTTGAAAGACGTTTTTGAAAAAAGTATTTTTTAAAAATCCTTTTTAGAAAAAAGCTCTTTGAAAGGTATTTAGTTTTTAGCTTACTTTTTAAAAAGTATTTTTAACAAAAAAAAAATTGTTTTAAAGGCAGATTTTACAAGATACCGTTTCAAAAATTTATAATATTTTTTGTAAATGCACTTTTTCAAAAGGTACTTTTTTAACAGGGAGTTTTTTGAAAGGTATCCATACTTCTGACTTCAATATTAAGCAAATTTTTGTTATCTTATAATTTTGTATAAAACAAAAGTCAACAATATGGCATTCCCCTTGTACTCTTTACATTTCTCTCTTTAACTTCAACAGTGGCATATATCAAAAATCTGTTTTTTGAAGTGTAGATTATCTTTCAAACCGACCTTTTGAGAAGACGGTCAGTTATTTCCCCACCCACACAACAAAAGTGAGCTGTTGCAAAAACTGTTCCTTAAATTTGAACGTTAGTTTTTAGGTTTATGCTGGTTTTGAAGTAAACGAACAGTTTGCTAAAATCTTACTGAAAATAAAAATGTACGTTACAAAATAAAGTTTATGTGTGTGTGTGCCTACAAATACAGATTTATGTGTGGGTGTGGGTGTCTTGTGTATGTATTTATGTGGGGAAGTGACTGACTGCCTTAAAAGTTTGCTTTTCTTAAGTTTGTCGACGCATGAATGAAAACTGTTCAAGTTTTTATTTAATTTAATGACGGCTGTTTGTAGGAGATAAAAATTAGATTTTTTAAGATTCATTCTCGCTAACAATAGCAGCAATTAAAAGTACAACTGCAACTTGAGATTGACACCAGTTGACACATGGTGACACACTTGCCAAAAAAAAAAGATGTGGAAGGGCAAGGAATCGATTTTGGTTGAACAATTTTTTTCTGTGTAGGGTTTTTATTTGTCTTCATGTAAAGTGTTAAAGAAAATCAATTGTAGCACACGTTGTGTAACATGTATCGTTTTCATGTTGGAACCACATGCCAGTAAAATTAATGAGGTATGATAGAGTTTCTACTGAGGTGGCCGTAATATTGCGACCATCATAATAAATGTGTTTAAAAAAAACAGTGCTGCTAACTCAAAGTCGTGGGGCTCTAACGGGAAAAGATAAAATGTTGAAAGGTATTTGGACTGAAATTCTATCAAAACTTTTATCGTAAAAACAGGATTGCTTTCAACGCTTGTAAGATTTAGTTTTGTTTGATAACACGTGGAAGCATGTGCGTTAGACCTACTTCAGTCGGCTGCTCTTCAAAAACCTAGTCTGCTGGAAATGTTCTCTACATCTTTCAGTGTTAGAGACGTCTATAAATGAAAAAGCTTGAAAGGTGTAAATAAATGTTAGAGACGTTTATAAATAGAAAAGCTTGTTTTTTGTGTTTTGACGGATATTATTAGAGCATTTTTCTTTTTAAATTCTCAGCAATTTATTTATAGAATATCTTTCAAAAATTTCCAAAGTCTACTGATGATTAGGGTAGTTCCTATGAAATGTCGACATATAGATAGCTGGGAAACATAGAAAACAAGCTATTTATAATTTTTTACTGGTTTTTTACTTTCTTCAATATTTCGACACTCCATTGTGTATCTTCTTCAGGAAAATGTTGACCTTGTTTAAGTAAAAAATTCTTATTTTTGCAGCTGAAGATCGTTTTAGTTTTATATAAAAGCTCAACAGTATTTATATTCGATATTTCAACAACAATGTGTTATCATCGTCAGGAAAATTAATTAATTTTCCTTTGAGCTTTTATATAAAACTAATACGGTCTTTAGTTGCAAAAACAAGAATTGGTTGGCTATTTGTATAAAAGATTTAATAAAGATAATACGCACTTAGCATCTTAGCTAAGATAAAATTTGTTTGGTGTTGTAGCTATGAGTCAAAAACTTGGTTTTGTAGCTTTTGGCTCGTGTAATGATATCTTGAAAAATTTACTTTGAAATGCATTGAAAAGCTCTCAAAATTTAAAAATTCATTTCAAATTTATAACAGCTAGAAACATTTTTTTAATCCTCCTCCTCCTCCTCTTCCTGTTTACTGAACAAACTGAACGAAAGTACAGCAATGCTTAACGATTTGTTGCAACGCCTGCGCAGTGTAACCTTTCGGGCCATATGATGACAGGTTTCAAGTTGTAAACAAAACAATAACATTCATCCCTCTTGTCAAATGCAAAGGAATAGAAAAAATATACCACAAGACATTTCGACGACATTAAAACTTTGGCACACTCTTACACACAGACACACAGCCATGCAAACACTCACTTTGTCAAGGGCTGAACCACTTTTATTTTTTTGTTTTTCGCATAAAAAGTCAGTGAGTGAATGGTGCAAGGAAAAATATTGATTTTTTCGCATAAACCAAATAAAATTTCTTCAAAAAAGAGTTCAAGTGAAAGTTATAATTATTAAAATATGAATTGAAAACTAAATACACCATCAAATTGTTAGTAACTGGAAATAAATCCTTTTTGAAAGGACTTTGCAAAAGTGCTGCAGAATGGCCGATAGTGAATTCGAAGAATTCCATCGTCCAATATTTGAAGCACACACAATACAATACACAACCAATAGCACTGTTAGTGGTGCCAAGAAACCAAATCCTCATACATTTTATTCGTAAGTTGATAAATAATAAAAAGGAAATTAATTAAAAAGTTTTCTGGAACAAAAATATCAAAATGAGCACAACTCAAGATGAAGAGAAGACTGACAAAAAAAATAAAACGAATTTGCAGGGTGAAAAATCAATGATTGTCAACAACAACAAAAAAATAGAATAAAGAAAAAGTTTTAAAGTCAAGTGCCTGTTTCTAAGAGAAGTAAGAAAGAAGATTTTAAATAATTTGTTTTTTTGTTTGTTTTTCTGGCACTTTAGTTTAATACCCAATGATGAGCTGGAGGATTCGCCATCTTCGAAAAGTGACACATCGGACCAAGAGGACAATGGTGACGGCAACAAACTAAATAGGCAGGTGGAAGATGATGAAATTGGCGATGGCTTAAAGGTGGTGTCACTCTCCTCGGATGGTTCTTTAGATACAAATGATTCGTTTAATTCGCACCATCATCATCCCCTAAATCATCAAGATGCCATCGGTGGTTTGGTGGGTATTGGCTCCAGTAATGCTCATAATGGCTCGCATCAAAATAGTTTGACACCACACAGTCTACCACTTGGTATTCTGAATACTCAACAGACCCAGCAACAACAGAGACGTCGCCGAAAGTTACCAGAAATTCCCAAGAACAAAAAATGTGAGTGATAACACTGTACAACAAAATTTAAATTTGTTCAAAAGAAAATACAAGATTCTGATGCAGAGTGGACCTGACATTTTGCATTTCTCTAGAATTTTACTTTTCAACTCATTTTCTGCATAACAATCAATTTTTGAATGTTTATGTTTTTCATAAATGAATACTATTAAATTATTATAATTAATATTAATTATAATAATGAATACTATTAATTATATTGCTGATAGTTTGCCACAGCTAAAGACCTTCAAGATTTAATTCAAAGTGATTAACGAAACGAAGCCCTTCGTCTTGAACTTATATTGAACAGTGTTGTTTATACAAAAAAAAAACAGAACATCCGTTATCCTCTGGAAATAAAAACGCTTACTTCTGCATTGTTATTGTGACATTAACATTATAAATTATTTTAATTCAACAAATAAGAGCTCAATTTGCAACATCATCCTTATCTAGATCAATGGTTTTTAATGACTTTATTGCTTCCAAATGCTTTTTTTGAAGCGATCACGCGGTTGCGCTTAAAATCTAGTGTGTGCAACCATGGCATCCACCTCGTTCATGTAAAATGTGATGTACTCGCTCAGTGGATATGTATACAGCCTCAGCCACCTCACGTTTTTTCAATCTCCGTGCTTTCAAATTTATGTCATAAATTTTGTCGACGATTTCTGACGCGATGACATTTTTGGCCCACAATGGAACGCAGTAAATCACTTCTTATGTGCTGTTTCCACAACACAAGTAAGCGACTTGTGTGATGTACTTGTATAGAAATCACTCAAACATTTTAGTGCTTATCATATAAAATTTCTTGCCATGTCGCTTGCTTGTAACGTGGAAACAACACATTAATCATTGATGATACTCGTAAATGGTGCATAAACGATGAAGATTTGTCATAGTATTTATCAAGACTCCTCGATTTCAGTGATGGTTTTTACGCCAAAAATAGTGCTTGATTAACACATGAGAATCGCTTTTACCATTTTTGTTAAAATTCTGCTTTTAACAGCTGTCAAATACAAACTAAATGACGCAGCTTGCCTAAAATTTGTCATTTATCTACTTGAAGATGATGGCTGGCGGCAGTAGTGCTGTATTTAAAATTACTCTGCAGGAAATTGGAAAAGCCAAGTGGTCCTCAAATTGCTTTCCCCATTATATTTCAGCGCCAGCTGAATTTTCAATTGAAATATTAACTTCATTCTAGAACAATAAGAAAATCACAAACTTTAGGCAAACTGGATATTATGATCACCTGGGTTATCATATCTAATGCCGATTTAACACACAATGTTTTACAGCCAGTTTCCCAATGTTGGCAGAATGTTTGCATTCACAATCTAAGCGAAAGAAATTTGAATTGGGTTTGTCTACTAATTTTATTCTATGCGAACGATGTGCCAAAATTCAATTAAAATACCTAAGAACATACGAAAGAATAGATTTTCGTTCGATATTGGTAAACTGGCTGTGTTAATCTTTTCAGTTTATATATTTATGTATATATCTTATTCCTATATCCTCATTGTCCTTTTCATTCTGCGCCTTCTGCCGACACTCGTTGTTGTCAGAATATTGTAATTTTTTTTTTAGTTGTACAGTGATTTTGAATATATCTTGTCTTGCCCAGACAATACTCGTAGAGTCGTAGTTCACATTTATTTCTTAGTTTCTTTCTTTTTATAGATTTGTAGCTAAAAACTGTAGATTTTTCATTTTAATTTAAATGGTTTTGGTCACGGATTTTTGCAGCTTCCATTCTGCATCTTTTAGGTGGTGGTTCTTCCATCAGTGGCTTCGAACAATCATCCTCTTTGGCAGACGAGATGTGTAACGGCCGCGGACGGTCAATGACTGGGCCCCAGGGCCGTCACAATCAACGATCTTTTTTAACGCTCAAACACAGTTACCTTCTCGACGAAGACTCCAGTCCGGACTCGGAACGTTTGCAAAGTTTGGGCGATGTTGATAGCGGTCATAGCACCGCTCATTCGCCAAATGATTTTAAGAGCATGTCTCCACAAATAACTTCTCCTGTATCGGAATCTCCTTTACCACAACCATTCGGCGGGGTGCCTTTTGCCCACCTTGAAATGCTCGAAGCAACACACAGAGGTCTGCACAAATTTATACCACGTCATCATGACGAAATCGAAATAGAGATTGGTGATCCCGTTTATGTACAAAAGGAGGCCGATGATCTGTGGTGTGAAGGTGTTAATTTAAGAACTGGTCGCCAAGGCATATTTCCCTCTGCGTATGCAGTTGATCTCGATTACAATGAATTCGATCCGACTGTGCAACAAGTGAAAAAGGAACGCTACCTTTTGGGTTATCTGGGTTCGGTGGAGACTTTGGCACACAAAGGTACTGGAGTTGTTTGTCAAGCGGTGCGTAAAATTGTAGGTGAATATGGAAACTCGCCTACCGGTCAGGTATGCATTTTGGAAATATCTGATCAAGGTTTGCGTATGGTAGACAGATCTGGACCGAATGTAAGCGTTATATTTTCAAATCCTCCACACTCAAACAGGTGCGTTTGTACAATAATATTTATTTTTTCCCCAATTTTTTTAGAATAAAAAGGACAAGAAACCTTGCATTGATTACTTCTATTCGCTCAAAAACGTGTCGTTTTGTGCATTCCACCCCAGAGACCATCGTTTCATTGGCTTTATAACCAAACATCCAACCGTGCAACGTTTTGCCTGTCATGTTTTCAAGGGTACCGAATCCACTCGACCTGTAGCAGAGGCTGTTGGGTAAAAGAACTCATGTCGCATTGAAAAAATCACCCTTTTTATAGAAATTCACTTTTTCAGACGTGCATTTCAGCGCTTCTATCAAAAGTTCATTGAGACCGCTTACCCCATAGAAGACATCTACATTGAATAAATATATTATATATGTATATTAATTACCCCGACAAGAAACTCTTATACATAGTATATAAATTGCTACATATGCGAGTATAAGCGTATGTAAGTGTATATAATAAAAAAAACATATATAGTTACGAACAAAACCCCAAGAAAAGAAATCTCTTAAGAGAAAATAAGTTGTCTTCGTCTCCACAACACAGTCGAAATGAAAAAACAAATAAATAATATTAAAATTATTATAAAATAGAATAGAAGAGTTTCTCTATCATCATTCGACTTTACTTAATATCTTTTATTCAAATAAAAATACAAAAATACTTACATATAAATAAAAGTTGCAAAAAGTATTATTTAGATCAAGAGAGTATGAATACGAACGAGCACATGTATGCTTAACCCTGAAATTCGAAATTCACTTAATAAAATCAAATTAGGCGATTGAAATCCATTATGAGTGAAGCAGGAAATGGTGACAAATAGTGGAAGCTTTAATCGAGTAAATTAAATTATATCCAACTGAATATTGTTTGTATTAAGTTGAAATCTTTAAAAGATAATAAAGCATAAATATGACAATCTTTTGCATTATTTATACAGTGTCTTACAAAAGTTTACACATATTACAAGGGATAACTTTTAGATGGCCCGCAAAAATTATTTGTGTGATTGCTTGAGAAATCGTTCTAAAGTGCTCCGGAGACGATCAAAAAAACACGTCAATCAGTGCATATGTGTGAGTGACGTGGTTTTGTCGTTTAAAGGATGTACGTCTTCCTAAAATCGTCAATTATCATTTGTATTTTGACTTCGCTGCGTTCGTTTCTAAACATTTCGTAATCGCATGATGGAGTATTGCTATGTTGTGCAATTTTGCTAAAAAAGAAAACATGAAAAGAAGAAAATAACTATGGATGAAAATTTTAAAACACAACGAAATACACTCTTCTAATTATTTCGTGAAACTTTTAATTATTTCTTAAAAATTAAAATCTGTATGATCTGAGCTTGGACAAGTGAAAATGGCCAGCCGGATTATGAAGAATTCTGGATCATAACTGGCTCTCAAGCTACAATACATAATTAAAAATATTATTAAAAAAAATGTTTTTTGATTTTTCTTAAAGTTTCTTTTAATTATTCCATTTACATCCGGCAAAGACAAAAACATAGAAAAGAAGTTATCAGCCACGCTTTCAATTTCACTTGTTATGAATTCGCCTTGATTCGAAAGTTAATATTTTATTTTAGATATAAATTTGAGCAACTATAAAGATAACGACAGGCAGGCAATTCAAATAAAAGTGAACGATCGCCTGATATGCGCACTTTTAAAAATTATATTCAAAGTGATATTCTTAAGTATCGGAAGTAGATTTTATCTTAAGGCAGATAAAAGAAATAAATAAAAAGAAGGCAAAGAAACGCAAACTTATTAACTGATTTACTTGCGCATATTGGCATAGTGACTAATGTATGTATGTATATGCCTACACCGCAACGCAGTATGATTCAAGTGGAACAAAAATACTTTCAGTTTCCACAGCTTTTAATTTACGTATTTTAACATCTATGAGTAAGATACATACTTATATATTTTTTTATGTCACTTATTTAATTGAATATATTGCAAATGCTCTTTAATACAACTTTTATAATGTGCATTTATAATTTTGTTGTAATTGAACTAAGGAAGGAAATGAACTGAATCAACATCCTGAAAACATGATTGCAATACTTGTATGTTTAAAGAATACGATTTATAATTAACTTCAATTTTCCTCTTTTTTTCAAAGTTTAATTTGATGAATTACATACCTATTTACTTTGAAAACCATTTAATTTTTTTCGTTTAATCGGTTAACGAGCCCGTATAAAGTCATCTCTTATGTACTCGTATAGCACATTTTATCTTTGTTCTTGCTCATTTTCATATAAAAGTACATATATTCTTATTATACAATTGAATTTAATATTGCTCAATTCGCAATCTTTTATTACCGTCCTCTAAACGTCTAATTATATTGTATTGTATTTTTGTTGTTGGTAACTTTCATATAAATGTGTTTTCGTTTTATCGATCATTTTGAAAAATATCGTTTGCAGAAGTTGCGATTGATCATGAAAAGCACGCTACTATATAAAGTACATTTACAATTAATCTAATAAATTAAAATAAATATCAAAAGCTCAAGAAAATTGATTTTTATTAATTTGTAAATATTGCGAAAACGATTAAAATATATTCATCACGCCCAAGGCGAATTCATAACGGGTAAATGTAGCAGAACAATAAATACGACATAACAAAAAATATATATTTTTCAAATGTCAATGGAAAATTATAAACACAAAAGGGAATTACAAAATATAATAAAGAAATAAAAACTGGTCTCGAATCGATCACATCCGTGATCGTGTCGGCAATCGTACGAACGATAATTACTGTTACGTTAATCGTATAAACATAACATACGATAGCAAACGGATCGTTATATATTTTTTTTTAATTCACAATCGTTTTTTTAAGTTCTACAATATCTTGGACTCCACAGTTAATTTACCATAAATGTGGAACTGTCAAAGTTATTAAAGGGCGTTTCAGACTATCATACAAGTCTTAAGATTTTGATTGGATTTTGTGGGACAAAAATCTAAAGATATTTGTTGCGACTGTCAAAAAATCTAACGTATCATTACATTTTCTTTTCACACTATCACACCTAAGGTAAAAGAAGGAATATGACTTGAACATAAACAGCCAATTTACTTAACCTCTTGTTTTAATATTTTTATTATTTGCTTTTGCAAAAAATGCAACCCTGATCCAATGAAAAATCTTATCGTTTAAACAAATTTCTAAAAATGGTGAAGTGTTATGGGATGTCAAATCTTTTACCGTATTATTTCTCATCTTCATAACGCTTTACATTCACACTATCACACTTGCACGTATTATTTGATTTTTTGACAAGTCTTAATACAAAGTGTGATAGTCTGAAGTGCCCTTAAATAATATAAAAATTTAAATTCATAAAATAAAATATGGAACTGGCATTATTGTTTTATTTAAGCTCAAGTGATAGCGAGGAGGATGAAAAAATTATACGGAAACAGCTGAATACTTTTACTAGCAAAATACCTACGTAGATATCCATATTGTTTTCCACATTTTTAAGGTGAATTTGCTGCCATATAACTATTGTGATTCTTTCATTTGAAACAGTCTTTCTTGAATTTCTTAAAAACGATATCTGCTTGAAAATTTGTAACAGCCTTCTTATTGTTTTCCAGTAACAACAATTTTTCGCCATGACATTGTCGACTTCCTGCAGTTTTTACATTTTCAGAAGTTTTTTCTAATGCAATTTTACTGGAACTGGGCTTATCGGTTTCCATATTGCTATCATTGGAATAGCCACGTTGCTGCTCATTATTTGTGCATTGCCAAATGTTGGCACCGATTTGTTGCCTTTAACAGTTGCTTCAAGACCGGCTGCTTCAATTAGCAGTCCTTCGCCAAGCGTTAGAAGCTTTTCTTCATACGGACCCTCACCAGTTTGCTTTTTTGATCATTTATTAAAGGCATCAATGTACGGTGATCTGTATACATGTATTTATTTACTTTTATCCACACCTTAATAAACACCTTTAACTGGTGGCCCAACCGACTTAAGACGCTTCGCCAACTCTTCCCATAACCGATTCGCTGTAGTCTTTCCTTGCGCGCAATTAGGGAGCAAGTTTTTGGCCAAGTTTCGATGCTTAGTTATAAATTCTGCCATTACCTTTTTCTGCCGTTGGTAAAATTTATTATAGTTAGTCCTAAAGCATGATGGTAATGTTAAATATAACATATTTTCGCCAAAATTTTAATCTACTAACATTTCTATTAAATTTTTAACAATTCGAACACAATTTAGTTAACGGATATCTGTACGTAAAAATCATACGTTTAGTTTTACGATAACTATTGTTATAATCACAATTATTGTGAATTACAGTACGTGCACGTATGTTATAATTTCAAATATAAATTTCTACGTGACGAGCTGTACGTTCACGGATGTACCAATTCGAGCCCTGATTTCTCTAACACACCTGAATGTTTTTAGACCAGACCTGGAAACGTTCTTCTTTTCTTTTGGTAAAATTTATAAAAATCTTTGCAGCAATCGAACTGGACAGCGAAATTTATTCAACTCATGCATTTCTCTGTTGTATACAATACTATCGTTTGTATGCATATAAGAAATACATAAAATTGGTGCAACGCAAACGTATTCAAATTGCTCCCATTCTGCTTCGCAATTTGATGGGAGCAATTGTAATAATTTATTATGCCAGAAATTATCAGATTCTGTCAATCTAAATTGACATTGGCATCTTTTCCAACCGAATTGTCAACGCAAACCCCAGAGTGGTGAGTATAATTAAACAAGTGGTAAGTATCAGATAAACAAAATATAACTCGTAAATATTAGGTGAGTATAATAAAATTAATTTTACAAATTCACTATAATTCAAAATTATACGCCATAAATTAGAAAAATCAAGAAAAATTAATTTTTATCAAAATAACTTTCGACAAGAACCATTATTTTTGTCAGTGTATTTAGTGTGTTTTATAACTGTTATGGCAGACAGATAAAACATTATTTAGAAAGAAATTTGCCTACAGGTGAACACTTTATCTTGCAGTTGATAAATAATTACATTAAGAAAATTATTCATTGGTCTATAAATAACTTTAGATTTTTACGCATTCTTTCAGGCCTGCAGTTAAATGATAAGTTTCTTTGACAGTTACTTTATTAGGGCCTTATTTATAAAATTTTTTTCATGTTTATTAGACTGTTATTACACAAATTTCGTATAGAATTCAGTTCAATAACAGCTTAATAAACATGAAAAAATTTTTATAAGGGTTTTGGATATTTTCTATTATGGAGACATAATAGTTATAGAAAATATCATGATAGTTACAATGAATCGTGTGACCCTGTTGCGGCTTGACGTTGAGTTCTGGGGCACTCTGGATATACGTAATGCAAAAAATTACCGAAATTCATTTTTGGAACTCTATACACTACGGTCAAATACTTTGTAAATTAGCATCCATTGATGACAAAGCGTTGCTCACATCATTGCAGAGATGTAATATGGTAGGCAGTGTTCACCACTGAGAAAGCATTCATTTGGCATTAACAGAGAGTAATTTGTTTTATACACTCGTCAGTCCGAACTTGTCCGAGATATTGTGGAACACACCTGTTATGTGTCTTTGAAAAAGTCTTGCTTAATTCAGTTTGGTAATTCAAAAACAAACCTGATTCAAAATTATGTAACGAGGTTTGTTCTTTTCTTCACGCCGCCTAATGAATGCACAAAAATACAAAAAAGAAAAACACTGAACTACTTTACAATATCTATAAATAGTATATTCCAGTTCATATAACTGAGCTGTACAAATAACGTGTGAATTTATTATTGAGATTAAAAAAATAACTAAATATGTACTCGTATATTTGCATGGAGATGTACGTAGTACATAAGTATGTGTGAATGTTTCAGAAGCAATTCAAAGTGCCGCCAAAAAAATAACAATTTTAAGGAACACATTATCAGTTCAGATTCGCTGCATACCACGCAGCAAGAAGGTCTGATGAAAATACTTATGTAAATAAATATGTCTGTATATATTAAACAAATAGTCATCCGAATAATTAATAAAAACACAAGAGATAAAAGTTTAACGTCATTTAAAAAGCAAATTCTACATCTATACGCAAATATTAGTAATAAAAATACAAAAAAATAATAACAAATTCAAATAAATGAAAAATGCATGTAAAATAAAATTATAATTAAGAAAAGACGCACATATGTATATACGAGTGCAAGTATATATCTTTTTATTGGAAATAAAAAAATAATACATTATCACAAAACAGCACGCACACATACATATGTATGTATGAATTCAAGAAAAGCGCGCGTCTTACAAAAAAATACAAGAATACAACTTCAAGGTCATAAATATTGAGGTACCATGAAGTATACAAAAGAAGATTTGGATTTATACTGAGAGTAAAGCTGCTTTGGACACACTAGCGAGATTCTATATGACGTGCAGGTTGGTTCGTGGATACCGCATATCTCTTAACCCATCTTTATATGGTAATACAAATATTTAGATCTGTCAAAAATCTTACTGTGCAAAAAAAAAAATGTATTCAATTGGAGAGAAGTCCGAATGCAAAAATTGACAAGCGGTCGGTAAATCTTCAGTTTCTAAAACGTTCCAGAAAACTCTTAATCCTGTTGACACATTGTGTTACACAATAACCCGGCGCACAATAGCCGGGTATGTTGCCCATTTAGGTATTACAAAGGTTGGAATGAATGGCTGCAGTCTTCGTTCCTCGTTGTTTACTGAACTGTTTTATTTTTATGACAAGAAAGAGATTATTATATGTAATAGCGGACACTTCTTAGTCTCATTTTTGATAGCAAATGCTTGTAGGAGAATATTCCTTTTAGCATATATGCTTATTTCTTCTTTATTATGACTTCGTTGCATAAAAGCTCTTGAATATTATAAAGATTTAACTGCTCAATGTATTTGTCTATGAAAAATAGTAAACGTGTTTTTTCAAAGGATTTTGGTTTTAACAAATTTCGTGACAGTGTACTAAAAGTGTCACATTTTTATTAAATAATAATAAAAATGTTGATTATCTGAAGGTAGTTTATTTTAGTTCAGCAACCCTCAATCACAGGAGTGCTCTGCGTGTTATGCAACAAACATAATTATTTGGTGATGGGTTAATAAACTGTTTTTAAACAAATTAAGCCATTTAATCTGACATTCATATTTAAAAATAACAATCAAAACAATAACAACAATAGCACATTTATACGTATCTACTTGTATGGATAAAAACAATTAATACGTGACATTAAATAAATTAAAAAGGTGACGAATTTTGTATTTTGAAAACATTAGCGTCAATTGAATGGCGGACCGACTCTCTTCAAAGCTTAACAACCGTTAACTTTTATTTTTATATTTTTTGAATAAAACTGAATAAATATTATTAACTTTTGCAAGCAAAATAATTTTCTTAAAATACTTCTAAGGCAATCTTTTATTGATAAACAAGACAATAAATTAAATTAATTAAAAAATGTGCAAGTTCTGCTGGAATTCTCATGCCAATAACAAACGTTTACACCATAAAATTTAATTTAAACTGACATATATGCATACATACACACATACATGTGTACATAATGTCAACCAAGATGCATTAACGTATACACGGTGGCAGCACTACGGCATATGACAGTTTTTTGTTACTGGCAATATAGTAAGCTATTTAAGTCAAATGTATTGTTTACATTTTTGAAAGTGTATTATTCTGAATTAAACATACAAAAATTATTTTTTGAACATAAAAATAATTCAAATAAAAATAATTTATAATTATGGAAAGGTACATTCATAGTTTATAATTGTACATACATACACATGGCTGTTTTTGTTGTATTGTTGTAATTTTACTCTAGTGCTGCCACCGTTTATACGTTAATGCACCTTGATGTCAACTTTAGTTAAATTCAGCGTTGCCATATTTTAAGAATATATGCAAATTTAAAAAAATAATTAAATACTAAAGGCCTAACTATAATGTGCATAGATTGGCTTAAGCTTTTGCCAAAATTAAACGAAAAGTCTGTCAAATGCATATGTGAATGAAAAACGACTTTTAGTTGGCCATAATGTACTTATATGAACTTAATGATTTTAAGCCCATTGTTGCACAACTGCGTAGTACTTGTGTAATTTCTAAGTAGATTATATAAAAAAGTACTCAAAATGACAACAAAGTATTTGTATGCAATAATTTCCAAATAAAAAGTAAAAACAATTTTGTAGTAATTTGTGTAATTAACAATTGGAAAAAGCTAAAATACATTTCTATTAAATTAAATACAAATATATTTGTTTAAATTTTCCTTTATTTTAATAATTTTTGTAAACACACACACAAACTCCTGAAAACAAATGATTCCGCACAGAAAGTGCGTTCAGTTTCGTACTTTGCTTAAGCAACTGACATTAGACGAAACTTAACGAAAAGTTTCATTAAGGACATTATAGTTGTACACATTTGATTATACGTATTCGCACAGTTGCTTAAGCTGGCTTAAATTAGTTTATGCACATTATAGTTAGGCCTTAAAGCTGGGGGCAACTAGCTACTTCGTAGGAGACGACGTATGGTCATGCCCCACTAATAGGAAGTATAGTGAACCTTCCGGAGAATATTGATTACTGGCCACCGGTTCTAAACCTAAATCTTACCTAATCTAACACTACTTGATAAAGCTACCTTGAATAGAATTATACCTACATCTTGTCTTTTTTTGCAAAGTCTTCCTGCCTGTGTACTCGTAATTGTTCTAAATCTTTTTATCCAGAAGTGCAAAACCCAACAAATGTTTGTTTATTTAATGTTGCAGCATATTTAAACTCACAAACATACATATGTTTAATACGACATCGCATAAACCCGCATTATGAAAACAGCTACTGCTTTTTCGGACCTAAAGCAGTTTATTGTTCATTTAATTAGCCAATTCAGTTAAATATTTATTTAAATACTAACACATTGGATGCTTGCTTTCACTTATGCCTACATGAGAGTATTTACGTATGTATGCATGGGAAAACAACTGTACATACATATATACATATGTATACATCATGTATAACGTTCGTTCAGTTAAAAGGTTCGTTGAAACGAAGTGAAACACTTAATGCTTTGGGCCCACAATTTTGGCTTTGCTTGGTGTTGTGTGAAACACGATCGGGAAGCTGCTCTGGCAATCGGTGACAATTCATACGACCAACACAAATGTAAAACACTTTGAACAGCATTCATTTTATTGTGTATGATTTTATTTCTTTTCGCTTTTCTTACTGTTATTTCAAATAGAATCGTTTGAACGTTATCAGTATCTTAAAACAATAAAAATGATATAATACACCAAAAGAACTTTTAGTTTTAAAACAGTATCGCTGTGGCCAACAATTAAACGGGATCATTTTTGTTTTGTTTTTTTATAAAATAAGTTAAAAAGTACACATATGTATATAAAACACAACAACAATAATATTAAATTTAAAACGCGTACACAGCTATAACGTACAAAAAAAAATCGGTGAAAAATTAAAACAAAGAAATAATAATCATCAAATGGAGAATTAATCAGAAATAAAAAATAAATATACATACATACTTACATTTCCTTAAAAAACACTTTTTTTTTAATTTAAAATATAAGAACGGCCAACTTTTAAGGCTCTCAGCAAGATGACGAATATTTATTTTCAAATTTTTACAAAAGTTTTATTAATAACATTGATTTTAACGATCACACAAATAAATACAACGTAAGTAAATGATGTTCACTGTTGCACATGACGTAAAATAAACATGTATGTAGGTGTGTGCCAACATATATACGTAAACGTGCAAAAAAAATTACGTGCTGCTAACATACATACACACTAATATGTATAAGTAGGTGCATAAGTACTAATCTTTATTTTCTTGTATGCCATTACTTAGGTATATTAGTCGGTAATATTTGGAGGAGAGAAAATCAAAATAATTAACGGTTATAAATCATATATTTGTTATAGTGAGTTAGTTGTTGTTTATGTATATTGCAATTGCAAGGCAATTTCTCTTTACGGTAGGTGAAAAGAACAGTTTACAACAATAAATAAAGGAAACCAGTAGGCCAGTGTTAAATGCATCTTTTTTAACATACGCAATGCCTTTTAAGTTTTTTATTATTAATTTTTATTTATTTCGGCAATAACTGCTTTATTTTTAGAATTTCTTTTTTCATCAGACAATAATTGTTATTTGTTATTACTGGTTTTTTAATGCATTATTTTTCTTGCACAAATAAAGGAATTATTTTTTTTCTGTTTTGAGCAAAAATAATGGTTATTAAAAATTATTTAAAAAGTTATTTGAGCTATTCTTTTACAAAATAAATTAAGCATCCTTCGTTCTACACTGCAGGGTATACATATTTGGACGCGAATGAGTGATTAACCATTCGGAATTTCAAATTAATTTTAACTTTAGCAACTTTTCGTACAATCATAAAAACAGCTGATTGATTTTTCGCCCCTTTCTTTATTTGCTTATTCACTCTTTCTTTAGGAGAAGGGGAATAAATATTTAAAGTTGAGATGTATTTTTTTTAATTAAATCAGTTTGCTTCTTCAGCAACGATATGCGTGTAGTTGCAAGTCCTATAGATACCTATATTTTTTATCTAGCTATGAACATTTATGGCTAATAATTTACATTAAAAAAAACTAAACATCTCTTAACATAAAACATACATAATAATACAAAAAAAACATTGCTTTCTTGACGTTGGCAAGAAAAGTTGTTCCTAATTTTATTTTAATTACATGAGTCAATGCTTTCAATCATCCCAGAAGAAAGATACTGTCATAATATTGCACAAATTATTTTCATTTTATTTAATTTTTTTATTTTTTATTTAATATTTTTTTATTGCTTTTTTATGATTAATTTGAACTTACAAACTTAAATAAAAGATTTGTGCGCGACCAACTACTACCTTGTGTAGCATTTCCACCTGTTTTTCAGAACGATCGGTTTCCATCACATACTTGTTTACTCCCGCGTTCAGACTCACTTATAAACAATCTTATTGTTTTCAAATCACAGCTAGTTAGACGTGGAATATTTTTGCAGTACTCCGCTACTGCATCCCATTTGCTTTCATCCAAAATAATGGTATCTACGAAATTTACTACAGTTAATATACACCTGCTTCATGGCACAAGTTCTTGCTGACTTACACCCTAGCCGGAGCCCTAAAGCCATACGATTCATTAACAGAAAAATATTTTAAAAGTCTGGCCGACTTTACAAAGCCGCTTCAAAATGGCGTTGTAGGCCACACTATTATACGAGTACAAATATGATAGCAATAATGCGTATACTTAGTAAAGTAATTAAAAACTATTATTACCATTTTACATTATTTCAATTTATTTTTCGAGACGCCAACAATATTCTCAGATTTTTTAATATACATATGTATCTATCACACTGATCGTAAAATTTTATGAAAAAACTCTGTCACACAGCTGCACGATCCTGTAGGATAGAGAATCAGGGCCTTAGAGAAGGCATACTTATTCATTTTATAACGCAAACAATACTATAAAATATAATTAATATCAATTAATTTTTAATTAATTTGGCGATGTTGTACATAAGAAATATTTTATACAAATACATATATTAAAGGCTTATTTCAAAAAAATTTTAATAGAAAATTGCCAAATAAGCCTTTTATAAACGTATCAAATATTTTTGAAATAAATATTTTTCCATTTAAATTGTAAAAACTGTTTCGGCGAGTTAAATTAATTTGCAACAAAACAATTTTTGCTGGAACTTCGTTTTCCAGTTTTGCTTAAAACGTTTCGCACAAAACTATATTCATATAACACCGCTTTCACACACGAAAAATTCACTTTTCTCTTATTTTCCCTTGCCACCAGCAAACTTAAGACTTTGCATAGTAAACTTTCTTTGTGTGAAGGCCGTCTAACATTTGTAAAGAAATTATATGTATGCATTAAATTTAGAACACACCTAAAGAACTATTATCAGGTGGAAACTTTATTACATGAGTATGCAATTTTTAAAAACTAATTAGTTATGGAATATAAAAAAACAAAACAGCAGGCACCAAAGAAAGGAAACATTTTTGCAAATAAATACTATTGCAAACAAGTTGCATTTTTAAAACAAATATTTAAACATTTCAATAATATTGAAGAATTGTGTGTATTGGACACTAAAAACAATTGTTTCAATTGTTACCAAAACGAATTCATTTCTACTACTACAACCATGATATAGGGCTTCGCTACAACAAGGTATACATTTCGCTACCAGCGTTGCCCTTTGGATAGTTAAGAGTCAATTTGATCATCTTTTGATGTATATTAGACTTTTTATGAGGCTTTTTTTTACGTATCCTTTTTGACCCTTTTTCGAATATGGAACTTTTTGTTGGGAGTAATCATCGATTTGGCGAAAAAATTTAGGAGTATATAATTTCTTAAGTAACTTGTATGTAAATTTTTCCCGACAATTCGGTAGCTTGTGTTGAGGAAACATTCCATAAATCGATATGAAAAGAAAGTTGAACAACACAATGCAAGCAATAGAGAAGTGGTAATAAAGTTCTTTTTGTATCGTATGACTCCAATAACAAAAACGAAAAAAACAGGGCAGATTGAACATCGTCAAAACCGAATGCAAGCAAAATTAATTAAATGGAATTAAAAATAAATAAATAAATATGCAAATAAATTATTTGTTTTTATGCCACTCTTTATAAGAACAGAGTTCAGAAATGAATAATACAAATAAAAACGAACCAAAAATATTTGCCTTTTTGATAAAGGTGGTAAAACATACTGATAACAAAGAGTTCAACGCTAAAACAAATTGCTCTCTGGATTCGACAATATTTATCTGAAAAAAGACAATTTTTTATTTATCAAATAAAAGATTCTACAGACATATTTCGCACTTACAAAAAAAAAAATCTAGAAAATAGTACACCATATCTCTACTGTCAGGATAAGTGATATTGAAATAACACAGTGCTGGTTCTAATTGCGCCCGCTTGTTGGTCTTTTCATGATATTTAGTCCATGGGTTTAACGTTATCATAAATGCACTCGTGGGATGAGTACTAGTGATAGATAAGTAGTTAATAACAATCAAAAGCCGATATATCAGCAAAGTGTTTATAGTAAACCAAGAAGAGAAATTTTCCATTCCGGGAACGATTTTGTTCTTTACAGTCATCTAGTAGTTTGACGACTGCCTGGTTTCTGTTTCCTACGGACTTGCTGTTCCATACGTTCCACGTATGCCTGATGCCAAATCTTAAACTTACACTTGCACAAGCCTAAGAGCCGATGCGGCTGATGCTTGCTGAAAGCTTTGAAAAGACAAATGGCAAGGTTGCATTTGGTTCAACAAAATCAGAGCAATATTAGTTCATGCTGCACAGTTAAGAGCCCAATAAACTACACAAACTGCTTGCCAAAAAAATTTTAGATTTGTACAAACATTTTTCATTATAAGCTCAAAACGTCTAAGACAAGCATTTTAGAGAGTATGTAAAAATTTTTTACACAAACAACTTCAATATATTTTTTTAATATTGTACTTGTTGTAGACTTGATTACATTTTTTCATTGGTACGTCTAGCAATCTTATACTCCGAATTTGTACTGTATATACAAATTGTATGAAGCAAGACGTGATAGCGCGGCGTCAACGCCACGCAATTGAAACTACTATTTTTTCAGCACGTTAGAAAGTTAAATTGGCTGCGAAAGCTTTGTTTTTTCCGCTGTTTAGTTATCGCCAACAAAAAATTATACCTACTAAATTCTATAAATAAATCATTTTAAATTGTTAAAGTTTTACACTTCAGTCAGATAGTGTCAGAAATACAACACCAAAAAACAGCACATGTATTTTGTTGGTAGAAATTACGAAATGTCAAAATTGTATCCACATACTCGTATGTATTTTTTTAGAATTATGTAGCTTCTAAACAAAATTTTGACAATCTTACGGATCAAAAGACAGCTGTGTTTATACCACTACCTGGTAAAGCTGCTGGTTTTGTTATTATTAAGAAGTAATACCATTTTAGCTGTTTTCACTTCATAACTAGCAATTTAGTGCATATTACTGTTTAGATGATTTTGTTAAATAGTCAAGTTAGTGATATTGTTTTTGACAAAGCGTTGGCGCTTTTTTTAGGTATGCTAGTTAACGCAAAGCGTCAATTTAGATATTAATGTCACTTGTAAGATGCATGTAAGTGTAGGGCATTTTAAAGTTGACAAGTTGTTTTGCAACAACAAACACACTACTCGTATTTTGAATTTCTTGAGAGTTGACAAAAAAAATTAATAAAATAAAAACAGACGTTATATTTTATTTGTGCTTGTTGAAAGTAGTCAGCAATCAACAAACGATTATTTATTTAAGTTTATTTGATCATTAAATAAGAGACGAAAAAACAACAAAATGTGTACTGCATCTGCGGTGACAACGTTCTTTAGCAGAAATACGAGTACATATGTATGCTGTTCAAACTCCGGAAAATATTGTCAAAGAACCACTAAATGCAATACAAAATATATTTTAATTAACAGATAACAAATAAAGGATTTATAATTTTCTCATCAAAGTAATGTTTAAGATCATTAGCACAGTGTTCTAAAAGTCCCTGAATCAAAAAATAGAATTAGAACAATATCTGTTATTTCTAAATTTTGTATTTTATTAAAACTGCTGCTCTACAAAACTAAACAACGAGTGCTTCATTGCCACGCTTGTATTACCTTCACTTGTATGTTTGTTTGTATGTTTGTAACTCTCGCAACCCCTATTATATAGTGTGTACTTTTTAGGAACTTGATATACCGCTACAGAAAAGAGTGTGGCCGTTTTAGTGCGATAATTGAAGTTGCATATAACTTTCGTGACTGTTCGGGAGAAGTGAGGGTATTTTTTGGATTCCTGAATACAATTTTGCGAACTCCCAAAAAACTTGGAACTGGTTCACTAACAAGTTCGGAACCGGCTTTTATATTCGGTACACGTTTGTGGCTCAGAACGTGTATCTGAATTTTTAACAATAATTTTCGATCCGGTTATGCAAGTATTTATCCGGTTTTCCGGTTTTGGCACTTTGTGTCGGATTTTTGGACATTTTGTCGAGTTTCTGCGCTTTTTGTACAATGCAGTAACACTTTTCACCGTTTGCTGTCGGTTTTTATTGGCTGAATAGCCAATGTTGAACTAAAAAGTAATATATAGTTCCAAAAATAATTTGAAAATAACAGTAAACGAAAAATATTAGTATTTGTAGTGTGCCATATTTTTCATATATCGAGCGCCCGACGTTTTTTTTTCACAATACGAGTAATACTACACGTATTTACTCAAACTCACCCGAAGAAAATGTACGGGATGTTTCGTGCAAATTCTGACCCTGCAGGATCGAAAAGTTGAGAATAAGAACAGACCTATTACTTGCAACTACTATACAAAAATTATATTCAAAGAAATTGTTTTTCAAACACAACCCGAATTTTTTAGCGAATTATTCATTTTGTACAATACTTTTCATAATGTTTTGCTTATTATTTTATTGTTTTGCAGAGCGTTAGCATTAACAGATGATGATGAGTGTCCCCCGCTAACAAATGCCACCACATTACAGCAATCTCAATTAATTCAAAGACTAACACACGTATGCCGATATGATCGCCTGGAAAGACCCATACGTAAGTTATTATTATAGCTATGATTTTTACCTGCAAAGCGCAATTACAGCGCTTACAGAGGATAAGATATGGCAGGTAAATCCATGCAAGACAACATAGACTAGGAAAACCAAACGATTTACAAGCTTTGTGACTATTTGCTTGAAAAAAGTGCTCGGGAAACAACAGTTTTATTTACCAAGATAATCTCTTTTTAGATTAACAGTTAGTCCAGCGATTCTTCAATTTGTTTAATTTCTTGTAAATAAGAGATTTTCTGAAAGCTCTCAAAAGAGCCGCCAAATATAATTGTTGTTTATTTAATCCAATAGCAAATCTCTCTGAAAGCTTTAAAAAAAAGTAAAAACTTGTCCAGTTTGTGGTTAAACGTGGCCAAACACTCTTTTAAAGTGGTCACACGGTCTGATGTACTCGCTCACTTGGTAGCTTGCATCCTCATCCGCCTCATGTACTTCGGTCCTCCGATTGCCCAAAATTTTTCCATAAATTTTATCAACGATTTCTAGCATGACCTGTATGAGGCGGTCTAAACATCGACACTTTTCGTGCGGGCATGACTACAATGAAACGCAACAAGCCGCTTTTTATCCATTGAAATTTATGGTGAACAGCAGAGGTGCCAGAAATTTTTGCCGAAAAATCTTCAATCTGCCAAAAGAAATAGTCCTAATTTACGAATGTGTTTCTTTTGATTTTTTATGTTAAACGCAAAAAGAATGTTTGTTAATTATTACAAAATCATGGCTATTTTAACAAAGAAGATAAAAACGAATAGATTTAAAACCAAGGGGTAAAAAATTATTTTACGTCTTATTTTGAAAGAAGATAAGGATCCTCTGATTTTCAAAAATCTTAAGTTTGAGAAAAACATCTTCGAATCTTATTTTGCTCTGCAAAATTAAGGTAAAATCTGTATTCTGGCAACCCTGGTGCGTGCGGTGTTTCCATATTATTTGTCAAATTTCTCCTTGGCTTCAGTCATGATTTTTTTACGTAAAAAATAATGTGTTTATTACACACAAATTTTTCTTTAAATAAAAATACGAAGACGGGTATTAATTAAAATTTTTCTTGCTTTAGAGTATGGCACCAGTGGCGAACGACTTCCGATTACAGTTAAGGCTCGAATATATATCTACTATATGCAAAATCTAAACTCGGATTTGCTTCAGTTCAAAATGCATGCACTCTTGCAGTTGAGTTTCCTTGACAAACGTTTAGCTTATAGCAATTATGCACCAAATCGCAAAGAAAATATTTTGGGTCAAAAACATTTAAGCGAGCGTTTGTGGTTGCCACACATTTTCTTTGCCAACGAGCGTGAGTCCAGTATATTGGGCACCGATGAAAAGGATGTCCTGACTTCAATTTCGCCTGAAGGTCAAGTGATTATTTCGACACGTTTGCAGGCAACGCTTTATTGTTGGATGAATTTCAAAAAGTTTCCATTTGATGAACAGTATTGTTCCACGGTGCTCGAAAGTTGTAAGTTTGTCTAATAATTTTATTTGAAACGCAATAAACCAGTTTGTAACATTTCGCTAAACTCTTTTCAGGGATGTATAACACCACAGAGTTGATTTTGGAGTGGGAAGAAAAAACGCCAATATCTTTTGATCCCGATATGCGTCTAACCGAATACAACATGCAACACTTTTGGTATAATGAAACAGTGGTCAACTCGAATGAAGTACATTTTCGACATGGTGCATTTAGTACGTATTGGAAACTTTTTCTGCTGAGGCAATTATCTGTCACATTTCTTTTTTCCCCCTTTTAGTTGGCAATTACAGCTCTTTAAGTTTTACTGTAAATCTAAATCGTGAAATTGGTTTCTATCTTATGGATTACTTTTTGCCTTCTATGATGATTGTTGCCATATCCTGGGTTTCATTTTGGCTACAAGCTGATGCCTCACCACCCCGAATCATGTTGGGTTTGTGTATTTTTCATAAATATATAACAACTAAAGGACCTTAACAACTAAACGGCTTTACGCCAGACTTTATACAGACAGTAATAAGACTTCTTCTGTCGTTCTTATTTTGTTTAAGACTTAAGCAATTTCTTTCTTAAATATTTTTTTAATTATATGTTTATTTTCATCTTTACAGGCACCAGTACCATGTTATCATTCATCACGTTATCATCATCGCAAAGTAAAACTTTACCCAAAGTCAGTTATATAAAAGTTTCCGAAGTCTGGTTTTTAGGATGTACTTTCTTTATATTCGGCAGTTTAGTTGAATTCGCTTTCGTAAACACGATATGGCGGCGTAAAGAAAATATTGAGTTAAAAAAAGTGAATAGCAAATACATTTTGAAGTCAACTTTGACACCAAGACCAACGCGTCGTGAAATGGGTCTTAATAATCAATCACGTACTAGATCCTGCAGCAGCTTAGACAATATTGTTTCAAGTACAGAGAGTGTGATGAACGGCAATGTCAATCAGGGGTTCAATAATTACCTCACAGTGCATGTAAGTTATTGCTTTTTTAATCGACGGCCGTTCTACCCTTTTCTAGTTAATCTATGTGAATGGCACCGCCTGCATCACTAAGTCTTTCCATGCTTTTAGTGATTTTTGGCAAAATCAATGCTTGAACAACACACGAAATTCACTTTGTTCCATTTTTGTTTGAATTCACGACGTTGTTTTAATGGCTGTCAAACACAAACTTAATGATGTACCTTGCAGTAAACGTTGACGATAGTCTATCATAAAGTTGATGCTAGCAGTATTGCATTTATATGTGAAATTTAAAAGGCCACGGAGTTAGCAAACACCTCTCGAACAAACAAATGTTTGCTTATGACATTTCAATAAATGACGAGCATTGGTTTAAAGTTTCTATCTCCCTTTGCGATCAAAACAAACATATTATTCGACGTCAAATTAATATTATTGTTTAATAACTTGTGACAATTTTATACTATTAATATATTGTAATAATTTTAATTTATTGATAAAAATTTTTTATACTTTTACTTACAGAATCTACCCATAATCACCACTCAATGTGTCGATACACTATCAATTTCAAGTAATCAAAATAATTCTGATCATGTTATTAATGTAGATAACAAAGATCCTAATAATAAAAATGCCGAAAATACAACATTCACTTCGATGACGCCGCAGGAAATCGCAATGTGGATTGATCGGCGATCACGATTCTTGTTTCCTGTCATGTTTCTTGCCTTCAATGCTTTATATTGGACATTTGTATATTGTTTTTAATTATATTTAGTTACATAAGTATTTTGTTTTTCAAAATCAAATTTTATTTAATTAATTTCAAAAACGAAATAATTAAGATTCTTAGAAAATCTCTGGTTTATTTCATTTTTATTACTTTGCTTAGTCATGGCAAATTTTTGCGCAAATTTGTACTTTCTGGAAAAATAAAATCAAGGGATACTTAGAAATTATGTAATTGAAACTTTTGGTCAACATAACTTCAATGCCATAGTATGTATATTTATATAAAAGTTTTCCGCATTTGTTGAAATGGGAGTAACAAATTTTATTTGGGTATTGGGAAACTCCTTAAGAATCATAATTATGCTTTGAAGATTTTCATTTTATATTAAACGTTAAAAGATGAACGAAAATAAAATGTTTGTATAAAAATCTTTTGTATGTCCTTTGACTACATGATGCGCTAAATTTTGTTTTAAGTTTTTCCCTATCACGAAGAGAACTAATTTTGCGAGCCTGCATAGTTTTACCGCATAAATTAATCGATTACGCTAATGTAAGGCCTCATAACTCGAGAACGGCAACATTGGTTTCAATGCGTAGACTCCAAAATATGCGCTATAAAATTTTGTATAATAAGAGCTGTTAAAAAAGCGATTGTGTGTGTGTATTTGTTTACAAAAAGACGCCACTGCAATTTTACTGATTATTAGTTTTGCAAAATATATTTTAAAAAACCCTTTTAAAAGGAAAATAATTTGTTTTTTACGCATTAAATACACTACAAGTGATTAATTGTGCACATAGACAAAATCCATATAAGATTATATTGATCGCAAAGAAGTGTTTTCTTCTCGGCTTTCAATAATTTATGAATTCTTATAAGATTAACAAACATACCGGTACTCCTTGTTAGATATTAAGATAGACAAAGAAATTCGTTCTCTCATTCTGCCGACGTTTTTTCACATATTATGTCAGAGTTAATCGCAGTTGTAGACACTAGGTGAAGAATGATTAAATATATTTTTTCGTGTCTGACAGTTACGAAATTATGGGCGCAAAATTCGTTCATGCAAGATCCGTTAATTTGTTTTTAAAATGCAGTAAAAAACTTAAAAAAGGGCATATTTTTCACACAATTTTTCCAAAAGCTGCATATCTTAAGAACAAATTTTGGTATAAACCAAAAATATTGGGAAACCGTATAAATGTACTCCTTTTGCTAATGTCTTGAAATATTAAAAATTTTTGTCTTTTGTAAAAAATGTTTCAAAATTTGTACACTTACATTAGTTTTTTACAACGTCATTAAAATAATTTAATGTTATCGAAAGCTTCACTAATTTTATCTCACCACTTGTTTTTCAAACTATGCAAGTTGCGATTGTGAAAATGGCGCACCTTGTAGTGTAAGAGGTGTTTGACTCAATCTGAGCAGTGTCGAAGGCACATATACTGGGCGCCGATCAGTTTTAAATAATTTAATTCCAGCACTTTAAATGCTGTTAACATTTTTGTATCTTGCTGTGTTGTAGTTGATAGAGGCAAGTTAAAGATCTATGAACACTGTCCTCTCTTTCTTCCCCTTCAATATATTGCATATGTAGGGGTTATCCCCTGATTACTGATCCAAGATAAAAAGGCAAAAGAATACCCTACAAGAACAACGACGGTCAAATAACCGTTCACTTGACCAAAACATAGATCACAAGTTTCTATCAAGTTCTTAAGGGCAATATGAAAAAAATTATCAAAACTTTCGTGTACGTGTGATGATTCTTCTAACACATTCTCAAAAATATTATATACGTATAACATTTTTGTGTGTTGAAAAATAACATTTGAGTGCATTAGTTTCGATCATCTATTTCCTACGGCTCTATCGCTTCCTATGTATATCCGCATTTACACATATCCGTTACTTCTATTATTGTTATAAATTGTCATTGTGTTACTTAAAATAATGGAATATGTAGTTAAATGTTTTTTGATTTGGGCAAAAAACAAATTTTTTTAAGTTTCTAGGAAAACACTATGTTAAACAAATATACGGCAGCACTGGCTGCCAACAAATATTTCTGAAGTTACTTTTTCACACCACCCTGTTAATAAATTTCTTAAACAAGCTGTCAATAAATAATAATTGTAGTATTTTGTGACAGAAACGTTTCGTTGGAGACATTGGGTTCGTCTGCCAGTTTGTTGAATAAAAGTATTTTCATCTTCCTTTTTAAAAACAAGGTAAAATAAACTTTTTGAGATTGATCAATTATTTTAATTGCGACGATCTGCAATAAAAGACAACGAAAGGAATATCTATAAAATACAGCAAATAGAAATAAACATCCAGTCAGCTTGAAATAGTTACATAACGTGTGTTAATAATATAGTGAAAAACTTCTCTGAAAATTTACTTTGAATTGGCATATTTGTATTGATTTTGTAAATTTTTTAGTTAGAAGAAATACGTCAACATGCGTGTAACATCTGTATTGAATCACCTTCAATTCGGTAACCTTTACAAGATTCACAACATAGTTACCTACAAACTTTCTCCTTTTGAACAAAGAGCCTTCGCCGGTGCTATTAAACATGGTGTTCCCAACATGTTCCGCCGCTTCCGGTCGAATGTCTTTATTGTTACACCACGTAAGAAATTGCGAGTTTATAAATTGTTATAATTCCGTGACTAAATTTAATTTTTTCAGCATTTATCGTTGCCTATATGGTTTACAGTCTTGGTGAAGCTGAACACCATCATTTGACTCGCAAGAACCCAGCTGATTATGCAAATGATGAATAAATGGTGAACAATAGCGTAAGATGAATAAAATGGTTAAATTATCTAAATAATCAAGTAGTTTTATTTGTAAAAATGTACCTGTAAAATTCTTGTTTACATCTTTAAAGTTGCATCTTAATGGTGGCAGGTTAGTGGATAACGTACGGTTTCAAAGAAACTATATTAATAATCATGGATTTAAGTTTAAAATTCGTGCTTATCTGAAAACGCAGGTTGTTAATACTAGTAAAACTTTGAGCCGTCGTTGTTCGTTGACCCGAGTAAATCAAAATTTTTGTAAATGCTGTTTGTTTTTCATATTTTCGATGACAGCGTAGGTATTTTTATAAAAAGAAATAGCGAAAATAGCATAAAACACTTTCTGTTGTGCTGCGACAAAGTAGGTATATCGATATATCTTAGACTTCGGCAGGCAAATAACATTTGGCGGAAGGAGGTTTATCAAAACCGATTGTAATCTCCATTACAAACGCAAGAATGAAACATTGAGTTAAAAACAATTCTTTAGACTTTTTAAATTTCAAGACAAGCTAATTTTTTAAAAATCCAATCAACTCAAAATAAAATCTTTCGCTCCCGAGAAATTTTAATAAAAACTTATTTACTGCTGAGTTTTTAAAACTATAGAAGAGATATTAGTTCATTTTGACGATTTTTGAACAGTAAAAAATTCTAGCACATCCCTGTACACTGGCATCATTAATTTTAACACCACAAACTCTACATCACCCTGTTTCATTATTACGAAAAAGAATTGTCAGCTGTATTGTAAATGAAAAATTAATAAAGAACAAGTGAAGAACTGTATATAAACATCGTAGTGTATAAAGAAAATTAATTGCTTTCTCATTAAATCAATTTAATTAAGTTGGGTGACGTATAATGAGTGACTGTTGTAGCAGTGAATTGCGTAGCGAGTCAATATCGAATATGCTAAACGTAATTGTAGATTCTAAAATAATAAGCATTGAAGTATTTACGGCAGCTGTGGGAATTCTGTTCGTGGTGGTCCTCCTTAAAAATAAATTTCGCAACTTTTGTGGTACATGAATTTAAGTACTCAAAAAAGGACAATGGAAAGCAATTGGGTAACCAAATGTTTGGACAAGTGTATGCTGGAAGCTTAAATATAATAAATTTTTACATATATATACACTTACTAAAATATTTTTGTAAATATAAAAATGAGTCAACAACCAATTTGTTTTCTTTATTTACTGTAATAGATGAACAGAGTGGATAAAAACTTGAGATTTTAATACCCACTAATGGTTTGTTCGAAAATAACCAATTTTTTTATCTTCAAAAAAAGTAAAGTTATTAGCGACCATAGGAGACATTAGTCACTGGAAGATAGTGTAGAGAAGTTGAGACTCAAGTTTTGTAGTTATCGAAGCAATAGGTTAGAGATGGTTCGAAATCCAGCAAGATCATTCGATTTGAACCTCAGATGCGTCGTTAACCCATAACATACATATATGTTTAGGAAAAAGATTGTTTTAATATTAATTTTAGGAAGTTATGTTGAATATAATACTAACATCTATTGCGATGAAGGCACTTAATAGAACCTGAATGAACTCTACGAATTTGATTATTTTTTATACAAAAATTCCTAAAAAAAAAAAAAAATCCCAGAAATTTTTTGGTAAACAATGACCTATAAGCATGAAGCGAGTCAAAAATTCTTGTCATACTTCTGAATATGTAGGTACGTACCTACTTCAAATGATTATCAGGGTTATGCTCAATTTGTATTACTTCCACAGAAATTCTTTAATTCCAAATATAAGCTTTCGCCTTAATTAAAATTTTATTCCTAATTCATAATTAAAATTTATAGTTTTTGGTTATGCCTATGTACCTGGGTATAAATGCGAAGTTTAGACCAGAAAATATCTGATTCAGAAAACCTTATATACGTACCTACTTATTTTAATTCTTACAGGAGAGCTAAAATAGTGGGAGTATGCCAATTTGATAAGCATAAACAGTCATTCGATGCTATCAAGTCTTTATGGCTCATCAAAAGTTGAACACACTTTTAATATGTTTTATTTCTAGGATATATGGATAAATTCATAATTTAAAAATTTTGTGATTTTCACCTTTTCCGTGAGTTGGCATCCCTGTGTTTAAGCTCACCACAAATAAAATATTGCATTGTGTTTGTTCTTTTTACACTAGTATTATTGTCGGTTTTCTAAATGTTCATAAATTTCTTTAATTTATAAAAAAATTTCTATAGTTTGGTACTGTTTAAACATACGTAAATAGAATTTAAAAGTGTAAGAAATGTGTTTTCTGTTTAACCCGTCAGCATTTTGATCAATGAAATAACGGGGTCAGCAAATTTTCCAACTTTATTCACAAACTTCGTAAGTTCTTTCGATTGTAGGAGCTAATAATTGCTGTATTAGAAAAGCGATGAAACACCAATATAATCATTGTTTAGATATTGTTCCTTAAAAAATATATGTGCAGATATACATTTTGCATGTTGTAAAACAAAAATGTACGTATATATATATGTACATACATACGCATGTATGTATATTTGTACTTGCAATTGTAAATTTTGCATAAATTGCCAAACGTTAGTGATAAATGTATATATATATGGCGAATTCATAACTTTAGCACAACAATAAAATTCGACGAAATCCCCAAGTATGTAATTTGATTTTGGTATATCATTGTGTAATGTCAACATACCAATATTTCAAACGTCATCAGCTGTGCTGTCAACTACACCTGTAGTGAGTACGTATCACATATATATCTACAATAAAAAAATTATACTAGACTTTCCCGCAGCGTTCATACTTATTTAATATAAGTATGGCAATGTTCTCCACAAATATTTGCTTCGTTATAAAAACATAAACCAAAAACAATTTTGAAACAAATAAAATCCTCTTTTGATAACAAAATTTGCTTATTTCTGAGTTCACTGGAAAGTACGTAATTATTTGTCCATCAGATACTTTTTCATTTGTATCAGATATTTCGGGAATTTCTTATACATTCATACAAATATGCCTAGCACACTGGTATACTGTAAAAGTTTAAAATAATCAAATCGTAAGAATCTCGAATTTATTAAAGGATTTTACTTCTATATCAACACTGCGTGAGTAGTCTTAAATAGTTAGCACAACAATCGAGTTAGGGTATAAAAAATTATGTACCTATGTTATATAGACGAAAATATTGTATACATGCATATATTTTTCTTTCCCTAAGTCATTAAAATTATTGAAGGCTCTACGGTCCTCGCTAACATAATGTCACGCTTGAAATAAGTACATATAGCATATTGCAACATAGTCATAACTCAAAAAAAAAACTTGTTTCGAGAAAAATGCATTTCAAATTTTTAGTTTCCATACAAGTCTTCGAAATTTTTTTTTAGAAAATATATCCTAAAGAAAACAGTTTAAAAGTAATTTAAATAAATTTTTGGCACAATATAAAAAGTAGTACTGTTAATAATTCTGCATTATTAACTCGAAAATCACATTTTTTGAGATATGACTATGTTGAAATAATGGAGCGATATGTACCGACATATTGCTCAAGTTACCTTCACGTACATCAAAATTCATAAGACAATTTCACAAGCTATTGTTAAAAAAAAATGTGCTATAAAACCGTAAGATTCTATTCTTCAAAAAATAAGAAAAATAATGGAGATATGTGATTGTAACTTCGGCACGATGATATTGTAAGAAGTGTGACAGTTTTTTCTATTTCAGATAATCAAAGGGTGTTAAAAAGAATGTCAAGACGATCATCAACATCTGGTTTGACAACGATGTATGGGGCCAACATCAATTCTGTTGGTGGTGATTGTCCCAGGCCTCCACCACGGCGGCGAGCAGGCTCAGTTGCAAGTCAGCAAAGCCGTACACCTTCTATATCATCAGACCGCAACAATGGTTTTCAAAATTCTCGCCGTTCACTATCAACAGTAGTAAGTTTAACCTTTTAATGGGCCAAATTTCTCCCATCAGCAAAACAACCTGTGCATAATTTTTTTTAAATAGTACCAACCAAATTCCACATGGTTGCAAGTTACAGAAAACTATATTTGGTTAAGCAGCCTATTTGCGTAAGAATATTTTTGTGGCAAACATGAATTTTAAATTGTCTGAAAGCTTATTTAGAAGACAATTTAATGAAAAATCGTAGAAAGAAATCATATCAAAAAGGGTTAGCATTTTTCCTCCAGATTTTCTTAAAGAGAAAGCAATAAAAAACGAAGTGCTTCTTTTAATTAATTGAATATATTTTTCTATATAGCTTATAAACAAGAGAATAAGAGTATTTGCGATTGCAAGCAAGTCTATAATAAAAGTGATCTTATATGTGAGTTAATTCCAGACTTGTTCAACTTGCCGAAAGTCTTTAATCTGGAAATAAATACACGCAACAGTGCAAAACTTGTCGTATTTTTAAACTTTGACGATTTTTATCAATTTCGTCTGGCAACCAAGATTTTTTAGTATATTAAATTTGTTTGTACTGCAATTGTTAAATTTTTCATCAAGAATTTCAATTAATATAATGTTAATGTACTTTAATACCTATAAATATTTATAGACGTAAAAACAAAGCTTATTAACTCAAGAAAGTCTTTTAAGGATAATATCTATAATTTGCACAATGAAGTTGAAAATTTGTGAAACGTGTTACCTTGAAAATAAGTTTTTCACTAGCATGTAATTACGTACTATGGAATATAAGGAGTCGAACAAAAAAGTACTTACATATAAAACCTTACAACAAAAATAAGCAGTATTTTATTTATAAAGTGCAAGTGCCTCTGTGTGAAACTAATTATTGCATTATGTATTTAATGTTTGACAATTAATCATGACAAAAAAAAGTATTTTGATAATGTAAACTGTCGTCATCGCTTTTCATGCAGTGCAGAAAAATATTAATTAAATTATGAAATAATTTAGTCAAGTGACCGAAAAGTGATTTTTTTATTCTGTGAATTCAGTTGTGTGTACATATGTGTATTCATATGTACATACATATATAAATAAATATGCATATACCACACATATATATGTAGCTTGAATTTTTAAAGTAAAATTTAAAAAAACAAATCTTCTTATCTTTAAAAATTATCTTATACAAAATTCTAAACCGTTGTATCAAGTAATTGTATTATTTTTGGATCACGTTACCAATTTAAACATTAAAATAGAAAAAGGCAATATTCATCCCAATCAAAACTCAATTGCATTGGAATTCAAAAAAGTTTCAACACAATGGCAGAAGCACAAGTTCATGGATATAGTGAAGTAAGTTTTTTAATCATTAATTAATTTACATCGATTTTTTTTTGTTTTTACCTGTTAAAACTCATGAATGAACTAAATTTGTTTTTTATTGTAAGGAATCATATGTGTTAATAGTAGGTATATTGTAGGTACCAATTTTCTTAATCAAATTTGTCTATTAAAAGTATATGTGTCGTTCTCACGTAAAATGGCCTAACTAACATAATTGCCTCTCCACGGATTTCAAAAGCTCAACGTGACTGGAAATACCTGAAAATTAAAACCTAAATTCTTCGTGATAGATTCGAACTCTTTTGATCAATGGTTCCCACAAAAAGAAACCCCGATTTAAGCGATTGCCATTGAGGGCATTGTGTGGTGATCAATGCTTTAGACACCCACAAAAACCATTTTCTTTGAAGGAGACAAGGTTGTGGGCATATTTTTGTATTTTCTTCTCTTGTTATTTAGATCCGCCGCAGTTTCACAGCGCTGTCTTTAAACACCAGCACATAATGATAAACTTTTTTATAAATAGCCAGATGAAAAATATCAAAACTTATTTCACAAAAAACGTATTTAATTAAAATCATGTGGAATTTTATTAGGTGCGGCTACGATGTTTGTATATGCTTTTGGTGCCATAGAAATTACTTGATATTTTATGTTTTTGTTCGAATCAGAATTTGATATATGTATATATGTAGATATACATATGTATTTTTTTTGTAAACGAAAAGGAAAATAATATAACATACAGTGGAAATAAGCGATTTACAACGCGCAATTACGTTTTAGCTTTTTTTTCGAGGAAATTCCGGGTAAAGTTCGGTAAAATGAAAGTAAACAAATTATACTCTCAGAAGGCGACAAATTTGACCAAAATAGCTGGAACACAAAAAACCACATTCCAAGCCTGAAATTAAATATCGAAGCAAAACAGGCTGTTGTTTAATACTTTTAAATTTTATAATGCACTGAAATCCAGTAAAACGCGTACTTTTACAAAAATACAGGCAGTTGAAAATTTTTATTATTATATAAAATTATCAATTTAATTTAATTTTATAATATTATTTTTAATAATGAGAAAAATAACATACAGCATAGTATAAATAAATAAGTATTCAATACGCAATTTTACACTCCAATTGTTAGGCATTAAGGCATTGAGATTGGTTTACAAAAACAAAATCGGTCAGTTCGTAAAATGCACCTGAAAATTATTTTGAGGATATTATTGTCGAAAACTTGATCTCGAAAGTAAATGTATAAACAAAGTATTTTTATGCAATAAATTATTGCATACTTCTGGAAGTTTTAGGTATACAAAATGTTTAACAAATTTAATATAACATCAATATTTAGCTGACGATGGTAGCAAAATATTGATATCAAATAAAATTAATGACATTTTGATACAGAAAATCGGGTTCAGTGCCTGCAACAATTTATTGAATATTTCAAAACGATATATAGAAAAATATATATAAACAAAGTTTTTTAAATGTTATCAGCACAGATGCCTTGAATCCTTTTAAAAGGAAATGCACTAAAAATTAAATTTGCAATTCTTCGTACAATTTTTAAAATCGGTGGAAAAGCCGCTGGGTTAACCGCTGTTGTAATTCGAGCAAAAATATTTGTTAATTTATTTAAACATTTTTTTTTTTTTTTTTAGTGCGTTATTTGTTAACAAAACCCCTTGTTATATTTTCAAATATTTTTTCTATGATTTGCAATTTGGTATTTCATTTGCATACATAACTGGCACGCAATATACTTAATTTTGGTGGCCACATTCGTTTGAGAAGAAGATACCCTTGTCACCATCAGAACGTTAAATAGTTGGTTTTATCGATATTGTTCGCGCAAAATAAAATTTTTTTGTTTAGCATTGAAATTATACATACTTTATGAAATTTATTAATTCGAAGTTCAGGCATATAGTACCAAATACATTAAATTAATAAATAAATAAAAAAATGATTAATACATTTTAAATATAAAATTCAACATTAAGATATTCTATATCTTTTTTTCAGAACGACACAACCGATACATCTCACCTGCGAATCATTGTACAGAATGGAAAGAATTTGGCAAAAAAAGATATATTTGGTGCCAGGTATTGCTTTGTTTACAATTAGAATAACATCTTTTACAAGCCCTTTCATATATTTAGTGATCCTTATGTTAGAATTGATCTAAATACTATAAATGGGGACATTAATATTGACTCCGTCCTAACAAAAACCAAGAAAAAGGTAAATTATTTATTAAAATAATCAGCTTTATTCTATCATTATTTATATAATTCATGTTTTTAAAAAATTTCTAGACTCTTAACCCAACTTGGAACGAAGAATTCATATTTAGAGTGAGTATTCAAGTTTTACTTCGATTACGAAAAAGAAGAAATTATGAACGATTTTTTGTTTTGCTTTCGAAAAATATATAGGTATACACTGTGGTCCAAAATTCACCAAAGCGTTATTAATACACGACCATATTCATACAAAATATTTTTTGTTTACAGGTTTATTTGACAAATGTCTATACAAAGTTTGTCAAATAAACCTTTAAAAAAATATAAAAAGAGTTTTATGGTCGTTATTATTTATTTCAATTATAAATTAATAATTATTATGGAAATTTTGTACACTAAAGACCATATTCATAAAAAAAATTTGTACAGGTTTATTTGACAAATTTCTGTACAAAGTTAGTCAAATAAACCTTAAATAATTATAAAATATTTTTTATGTCATTTAAACGACCACCGTTTCAGCCGAGAGCAAATAATTTCCAAAAATTCGAAAATTAATTGGGCAACGCGTTCCCTAGGTTTTCCAGTAACCGAATAACAGTATATTCTTTGATTTCAAAATGCCTTAAAACGAGATTATCATGAGAAAGCTATAAACAGGTGTTATTTAAGAGACATTATTTTCCATTTTTCTTTAAAAAATGCTCATTTTATAATCTGAAAAAAGTAAAATAGAAACATGCGAACAAAGTGTTATTAAATTTGTAAATCTCTGCCTTTCTGTAATTTCGGACCACCCTACATAATATACGAGTACATTATAGTTTTTTTAAATATATTTTAAATGTTCAGTATCAGTTTATATAAATTCCTGCAATTTTTGTTCAGCCGTTTGTTAGAAACCAGTTGAAGGATGATGTTAAGCCATGAGCTTATCATCTTTAAATTGGTTAATAGAGTTTGTTTTAAAGATAATTTTTTAACTTTTATTTTTAAGGTTAAGCCTTCTGAGCATAAATTGGTGTTTCAAGTATTTGATGAAAACAGATTAACAAGAGATGATTTCCTTGGAATGGTAGAATTGACGTTGACAA